>CM061544.1:44395778-45086317 GCA_030864215.1 Capsicum pubescens | reverse complement strand
GATAGATAGATAGATAGATAGATAGATAGATAGATAGATAGATAGAGGATAGATAGATAGATAGATAGATAGATAGATAGATAGATAGATAGATAGATAGATAGATAGAGATAGATAGATAGATAGATAGATAGATAGATAGATAGATAGATAGATAGATAGAAGATAGATAGATAGATAGATAGATAGATAGATAGATAGATAGATAGATAGAAGATAGATAGATAGATAGATAGATAGATAGATAGAATAGATAGATAGATAGATAGATAGTAGATAGATAGATAGCTAGATAGATAGATAGAAGATAGATAGATAGATAGATAGGAGTTAGATAGATAGATAGATAGTAGTAGATAGATAGATAGTAGATAGATAGATAGTGATAGTTATGTATTTCTCTCCATAAATTTCACAACAAGTGATGAATACTAAAACTCTAAATTTCATTATGGAACACCTCCTCTTCCTTATTGTTCTTCTTATTTCAATGGTTTGTTCGAATTTAATAGCTTTTTCGATTAATGAAAACTTATACTTCAAGGTTAATAAAACTGCCATAGCACAAATTCGAAAAGCCTTCATGGCTTTTGATATATCAAACCTTCAAGATCCTCCAATGCCACCAAATTCTGTTAGTGTATACCATCTCGACCTTCTGGAAAAGTCAAAATTCAAGGACTATGACTCGTTATTCACTCAGCGCCTCGCTCGGGATCAGGCTTGAGCAACACTCCTAGCATCAGAGTTCAGACTATCCCGTGACAAAAAGTGGATCTACTCGCGAGGAAAATCTTCTGTAAGTAATTCGAGTGACATCTATGACCAAATCCTAAAGGCAACACATGTTACCTACTATCAAGGTCATTATGTTGCTTTGTTTATGCTTGGTAGTGAAAGAGTAAGAAACTTCTTGCTAATTGATACTGGAAATTATCTCTCTTGGTGGCAATGTGAACCATGTTCTCCAAATAAGTGTTACAAGCAAGCGTTTAATGCAATTTACAATTATAGAGAATCAAGTACATTTTAAAAAATGGATTGTGTTGACGAAAGTGGATGCTTAAATTCAGTGTTTCGTTGCAATGTTGATAACTGATTGTGTTTGTACATGCAAAGCTATGGCCATGGAGAGAAAACGATAGGGTTCCTTGGATCGGATATTATCACATTTGTAGGTGACAATACAAAAGCCAGGATTATCTTTGGATGCGGCGTTGATCAAACGAGTGGTACTAGTCAATTTGCTAATACATATTCTGGGATTATTTCTCTTGGTAAAAGGCTAAGTGCAAGAACACCCGGGATATATTCTTTGCCATCACAACTAGGGAGTAATTTGTTCGCGCTATGTCTCCCAAGCGCAGAAGCAGCCACTGGATCCTTCTTGACGTTTAATAAAGCTCCATGGGTATATGGTACAGAGGCAAAACTTTTGAAAAATCGACAGCAGCCTCACTTATACTATGTTAATCTTTACAAGATTTTTATCAACGATAGAGAAGTCCCTGTGGATCCTACATGGTGGAATGGTCAAAAAGAGGATCATGGCGCCTTTGTAGACACGGGGTCATTGATATCGCGATTTCCTCATGATTATTACATTATTTTTCGATACGCATTCAGAGCACAAGTGCATTATCCATTGTATTCACGTGGTGTATTTGATACTTGCTATAAAGAGATAGAAGGGGAAGAAGAAATGCAATTCCCAAGTGTAAGGTTATTTTTTGGGAATGTTAGTGTTACACAAGAGTTGAAGTTAGAACAAGATAGAGTTGTAGAAAATATTAATGGCTATTATTGCTTAGCTTTCTTGCCATGGGATTTAAAACAAACACTTATAGGGACTCATCAACTTCAAGGCACAGGATTAACTTTTGATTTGAAAAACAATGCTTTGACTTTCAGTGTTGATGCTTGTGATTAATGGTGTATACAAAATTATTTGTAATTTAGCTATGCTAAATAATATATGGAATACTATGTTTTTCCCTTCTTCTTTTTTGGTTTGTCTCTCTTTACATTAATTTTCCAGTTCTTCATGAAATATATATTCATTCCATTTTGGGTTGACAAATGTTTTCAAGTAACAGTTTTCACGTATGTTAGAAGGATCGCACCTCAAGGGTGAACTTAGACAACATATCTTAACCTGATTACACGGCTCAAAGTAGTGACCTATAAGTCATAGAGACATAACTTTAATTTGCACCAAGGCTCCCCATCTCGCCCATACCAACCAAATTTTAGGGAAATCATTTTTCATGAAAAACGTCAATGTCATACCAAACATACCACATGAAACATAAATCAAAATACTGGATTATAAATCAGGATTCTAACATAAATATTGTTCATTTGTTAAGACTGAAAGATACGCCTTTGTGGTGGGGCCCTTCTCCGGACACCGCGCATAGCGGTAGCTTTAGTGCACCGGGCTGCCCTTTTTTTGTTAAGAATGAAAGAAGACAAATGGGAAATATACCGAAAGAGACATAATAGTTTAACGTCGCTCGGTCAATCGACTAACATCCACAGAAGGAGATGACGAATCTGATTAAATTCAAAATCAAGAGTAACTAGAACTAACACTCAAAGAACTAATAGAAGATGTTGTGGCATTCTTGTTTCTTTAAAGTAGCTCTTTTCACGGATCCAGGGAAGGGCCGGACCCAAAAAATGATATAGACAACATGTCCAACGTACTGACTTGGCCCAAGTTGGGGAGTAAAAATGTGTTGGAAATATAGTTCATTTTTGCAAAAATCAACTAGTAAATTACACCACAATTGCCTAAGCAAATAATTCAATAAATTTACATGCTCCTTCTAATCAAGGGCAATGGATTCTAAACCCAAAAATTTCACTCACAAAATGTACAGCTTCAATATTCTTCACTTAGTACTACTATTTTTCGTTGTACTTTGTAACTCTTCTCTAAGATTCAACGCGGTCCAGAGTGACATCGATTGTTTGAAATCGAGAAAAGAATCGTTGGAAGACCCTTTAGGTTCCTTGGCTTCTACGAGGATATTCGATAATCTAACAAAAGGTTTTTGTTGAAGCAGGTTGTTAAAGGTGTTCCAACTATGTCAAATTACTACTGCAATGACTCAGTGAAGTTAGTTATAACTAACCTCTAGCTCACCACTAACCAACCAACCAACCTACTAGTAGTCTTAGCTCTCTTACTAACTGCCTATATATGCACATGTATCATGTACTATTGAATAACAACTTGAATACAAAGAATTACGGTTTTGGCTAATGCTCTATAATCATCTCTGTTCTCTCTTCTCCTCTCTTCTCTTTTACTTTCTTGCTTTCTTGCATAGTTGTTCATGGTGATTACCATTAAGATCACCTAAATCTTCATGGTATCAGAGCTTACACTAAGTTGAATCACTACGTGAGACTCGATCCTAATTCACAAGTGAAAACTACATTTGTTCTTGAAATCGAGAACTACAGAGAATCTAAGAGTTCATTCTTCTGCAAATCCTCTGTAATCAATTGCCATGTAGACCGGTGTTGATGGAATTGGTACTTCAATTATGCCTCCAATGAATAATGCAAATTCTCGTTTCAGTTTGCAACTACTACTCTGGATATCAATCACCTTCTGTATCTCTCAACTGCAGACATCTAAGGTACTTCACTTGTTTCATTTCAGTTACAAGGAAGTGAAAATTATGTAGTACGGATAGGGGTGGCAAATGGGCGTAGGGCTGGCAATTTCAGTCCATATTTGTGAAAAGAGTCCATTTAACCCATATTTATTGAATTGGATCACTCATATTTCAAATGGGTAAATATGGACTTCAACTCATTTTAAAAGTTCAAACAAATATGGACAAAATGGGTAAAATATGGGTACCCATTTAAACACAGAGATCACCCACTTATGCTTAAAATTTCAGGGTTTTTTTTCTTTTCTAGTTTCTTTTCTTTTCTTTTTTTTTTGTTTTTTCTTTCTTTTTCCTTTAATTTACTTTTTTGCTTTTTCATTTTTTTTTATTTTTTACTCGTTTCTTGTAATTTCTTTTTTTCTTTCTCATTTTTCATCTATTTTTTTTCGTTTTCCCCTTTCTCATTCTTATTTCATCATTCATATTCGCTTGATTTTATATTTAATATTTAAATATTATTTTTATTTGAATTTTATATTTGTTATGTTTAAAAATAAATAAATTATGCACATTTAGATTCTTCAAAAAAAAACAGTTTTAGTCATTTATGTTCAGATTTTTAAACAGCATCTTAATCATTCAGATGTTAATTCAGATTCAATCGTGACATACTTGCTTCTTTAAGTAACTGTTTTCATGGATCCAAGGAAGAGACGCACTAAAGAAATAAGGGGAAAAACTCAAATATGTCGTCGAACTATTAGAATTGGCTCATTTATGTCATCTGCTAAAAGTTTGACTCATCATTTCTAATAGTTCGATGACATATCATACCAACTTGACCCAATTTGTGGAGAAAGATGTGCTGGAAATACTGCGCCGTGCTTGACCCAAGTAGGCATTAATCTTGTTTTAGGTTGAACAAATAGACGCAACTATCCTTCATGTTAGAGTTTGTGACCCAAATTTTGTTGATCCGGCCTTGAAAAGTTCGCGGTGCGACCCCATGTTTGAGATTCTTTCCACCACAGACCCCGTTGGGGGTGCGGGGTCAAAGCCCCCGCGGTATGGACCTGTATGTTTTGGGCTTAGGATTTATTCGTACGCACATGTTATATAAGTGCGATTTAGTGGGTTATTTTTCGCGGTTTTAACACAAGTCATTGAGACTTTCGTCTCCGCCTTGTCCTCCTCCTCTGCCCGTGGTTTCACGTAAAATCTGTATGTTCTTCTTGTTTTCTTTTGCTTGTGGTATTGCTTATTCAGATTCAACTAAACTGAAACTAATAATATAGACAACATACCCTACCAACTTGACCCAAGTTGTGGAAATAAGATGTTTGAGTAAAAAATGTGTTGGAAATATTGTACCTTGCTTGACCCCAAGTCAACTGCTGTCCATTTTTGCAAAAATCAATCAAGTAAATTACACCACAATTGCCTAAGCAAATAACTCAATAAATTTACAGGGTAATGGATTCTAAAACCAAAAATTTCACTCACAAAATGTGCAGCTTCAATATTCTTTACTTAGTACTACTATTATTCGTAGTACTTTGTAACTCTTCTCTAAGATGCAACGCGGTCCAGAGTGACATCGATTGTTTGAGATCGATAAAAGAATCGTTGGCAGACCCTTTAGGTAGCTTGGCTTCTATGTGGAAATTCGATAATCTGACAGAAGGTTTCATATGCAAATTTGCAGGAATACGATGCTGGAATCCTGATGAGAGCAGAGTTTCAAGAATTAGTCTTCCAGACATGGGATTAATTGGTGAGTTTCCGCGAGGCATTCAAAATTGCTCTTCTTTAACTTCTCTTGATCTTTCAAGCAACAAGCTATATGGAACCATCCCTTCGGATATATCAAATTTAATCGAATTTGTTGTAACTCTTGATCTCTCGAGCAACGAATTCTCAGGCGATATCCCAGTTAACCTTGCGAATTGCCCTTTTCTTAATAACCTCAAATTAGACAACAATAATCTAGAAGGTACGATCCCACCAGAAATTAGCTTCTTACGTCGACTCAAGACATTTAATGTCTCCAACAACATGTTGACAGGGAAAGTGCCAAATTTTATCGATGTCTCTTTTCCACCTGAAAGTTATGCAAATAATCCAGGACTTTGCGGTGAACCTCTAGACCCATGTGGTGCAGTTGGGAACCATCGTGTTCTGTTTGTTTGTGGCTTTGTGACGGGTTGGTCGCTTTCAGCATTAGTTGGTATCTATCTTTTTTTCTTAGGCTTACCTGGTGTAAAAAATATTCTTCTATTGATCAAGAAAAGAACAAAGGTAATGGTGATTGATGGAAATGAATGGCCTCTAGAAGAAGTAAACAACGACCCAAAGGTAAACATTTTTCTTGCTCTCAACCGTCTTTTTTCAAATAAAGTTAAAAATATCAAGAATCGATGACTAAACGTCTACTTAAACTTCTCATTTTACTCTTAGTGACAAGCTTTTATAGCCAGACATGTGTTATGGAACGTTTAAGACCATAAGTTTCAAAAAATTTCTTTTTTTTTTCTTCTTAAAATTTGCTCCTAGCCAAACTACTTACTCAAACTGTTGTTGTAGAGGAAAAATAAAAAATGTACTAATGGTAGATATGTTCTGTTCATCAGATTTTACACCTGGAGACGATCGTAACAAGAATGAGTTTTATGGAACTATCAAAAGCGACTTCGAATTTCAGCCAAGACAATGAAATCGGGAATGGTATGCTGGGAAAAATGTACAAAGCACTTGTCCCAAATGGATGGACAGTTGCTATAAAGAGGCTCCATGTTTCGGAGGATTTGGAGGAAGAGTTTGTTTCCGAGATCACGACTCTGGGTAGTCTGAGGCATCCGAATTTGGTACCTCTAATCGGATTTTGTTCTGAGTGGAACGAGCGGCTTTTGGTATACACATACATGCCTAATGGAAACTTACATGAGTGGTTGCACTCAACCGACGACAAGGCAAGACTCTTGGACTTTCCTCTAAGGGTTAAAATTATTGTTGGCGTCGCGAAAGCCTTGGCTTGGCTTCATGACGGTGGAAATTTCCATGTTGTGCATAGTAACATAAGCTCACAATGTATCTTGCTCGATGAAAATTTCTATCCCAAGCTGTCCAATTTTTGGGAGGCAACACTTGCAAAAACAAATGACATAGATTCGAACTTGAGTCTACTTCCAATAGTTGAGTCTTTAGACTTTACAACATACAAGAAAGATGTCTATCAATTCGGGGTTGTGCTTCTCGAGCTTTTAACGAGGAAGGAATCTTATCAATTGAGCTTTTTAAGTAAAAATCTTTGTCGAAACTCTTTTGCAAGTCCTCTTGATGTGGATGAACTACTGCTAGGCCAGGGATTTGATGATATGATGATGATGCTACTTGAACTTGCAAGTAACTGCATGAAGTTCATTCCTGATCAAAGGCCAACAATGCAACAAGTGTATCTGACTCTTGTAGCGATTGCTCGAATCCACGACCAAACAAGGGACCCTGAAATACAGCTACACATGGACTAGAAGCAAAGGCGTAGGCGCATAGCCATTGTTATGGGTACAGGTTTATCAGAACTTAGTAGCTTTAGCTCATGCGCTGCACTTGTGTTTAATAATCTATCCATAACTCAGTAGGCAAAAAGGAAGCTTTAGCTCATGTGCTGCATTTGTGCTAAATAAATTATTTAATATGTCTAAATAATCTATCCAGAACTCAGTAGACAAAATGGATTGTCAGTTTCCGCAAATTGGATTAAGAATATATTAACCTCCGTTGTGATTCGTAACCCTCAACCATGGGCGGATCTACATGCAATCCAGGGGGTTCATCCGAACCCCCTTCGTTGGAAAATTACAAATTAGACTATGTATATACGATCAAAATTTTGTTTTACCGTATATATGTTAAGTGCTGAACCCCCTTGATACAAGGCTAAAGCTTGGGTCACTGGTGAAGGGGTGCAGAATTTCTCATTCAGCGTGCATTCGAGTCTGAACAACACCATTTTTTTCAATCTTTTATTTTAACACCTCGCATTTCGGGCTAGAACGAAAACAGTCATTTCTATGCGTAGATGATCCAAAAGTCATAAATCCTATACAAATTTGACATGTTAATCAATTATGTAGTGTGGGAACTATTTGAGCATGAATTGAGATCATAGAGGTCCCCTAACTCAAGGACGAGTTGAAAGCTTTCCTATCGTTCGAGTTTGAGTGAGCGTCGAAACTTGGGTTAACTTCAATCGACTATAACTCCTTGTATATATCGAATTAGAGGGCCTACTATATATCAAATGAAATCTCTTCGAATTATCTTTCAAATAATACCAATTTCGTCAAAATCCGATACCCGAGCGAAAATTTATGGCCATTTTCGTGACTGAGACAGTAGCATCACGCGATTAGTGTGCGACGTACGCTCTGTGGCACGCACCCAATTTTCAGGTTCTGTTTTCGCGTTTTTAAGAGCAAAAGTGGTATTTTCCACCCCTCTATTCAGCCATAACACGGGATTAAATCCCCCAAACACCAAAATAAGGTCATTATCTCTCAAAATCACCAAGAACACTTCTTAAGGTTTCAACCCAAAGATCAAAATATCTTAAGATTTCACCGTGGGTTTTCAATAATTCTTTGAGATTCGGAATCCCCATTGCGAGGGCTACAGGAAGCACCCGTCAATTGTTCGAATAGCATCCCTAAAGCACGAGTTCATTCAAGAGTCATAAATTAAGATACGTGGGGTTTTCCTAAAAAATTTATGGCCAAGAAACCTTCTTTAATTCATGCTAAAGATTTAGAAATCATGATTTTACGGAAAGGGTTAGAATTTTACCATTACTAGCATGTTTTAGAAGCTTTAATTAATATTGTTTGGTCTTTAGGCCTTCCCCCGAAGTGATTCGAAATCCTATGTATATGTATGTATGTGTTTTAATGTGATGTTTGAATTGAGAGCATGACTCACATGAAATCCCTCTTTTGATATGATTTATCCCATTTTTCATATGATATGGATTGTTTTGAAATGCATCTTGAAAAACATGATACGAAATGTATTGATTTAATGTCACGCCCCAAATCCCATTGGAGCGGACTGGCACCCGTAGCCGAGGAGGCCCGGGAGAACCCGTTCATAACCTATACTTTCACATTTACATTACTTATGAAAATTAGAAATTTGGGCAGCACTTCGTTGTAAATAGAAGAAAACAGTACCTGTATCAGCCCAGCAAACACGCATATATATATATATAAACAGTAATTGGCCGTCAGAGCCATCACGTCTATCAACCAAACACTCCTATGGCTGTACAATATGTCTACAAAAGCCTCTACATAGATACACAACTGAGTTAGGGTCGGGACAAACTCCCGCCCACAAAAGACTTTTATACAAATACCAAAAGTACATATAGAAACGACTTGGGATGCCCCGAAACAACTGGAGCTCACCACTATCAACAGAATGTCCTGGCTCTTACTGCGGAGGTGTACGACCTGAAATACCTGTTCCTGCAGGCATGAATACAGGTCCCCCGTGAGGGACGTCAGTACGGAAATATGTACTGAGTATGTAAGGCAGTGAGTATCAAGATGAGATACAAAAGATCAACAGAACCCAGATACCAGTGAATAAACAGTATGAGTAGACCATATTTAAAAGAGCTGATGGGATACCTGCACATTACTTTCATATCATTACTTCCCGGATTCCTTATCAATACATAACATATGTCATACAATGGCCAACTGATCAGTGGTACTAATACAATACATCAGGGACCACCCCTGGAATAGCATATATACATAATCTTTATAATACAATACATCATATCAACAATTTAAAATAAAGACATTCCATTTCTTAATTCAATTAATCTTTGAGATTGGTTACTTTGTGGTCACACCTTATGGAACTTGAAACCATGATACCTCAATAGGAAAAACATGTAAATAGGTAATCAATATCATGAAAATGAAGTAGAGAATCATGGATACCTCATTAAACCATTTTGGAGTCAACAATAGTATATGGACATTTTTTTGACTAGCCGGACATCTTAAAAGTGAAAACAAGTTCAATTGGTAGTGTCGAAGATCATATGATGTTATTATGTGTCATGTGTCGTAGGACAATGTTGGAAGCTTACTTGAGAGTGCCATGGGTCATTATTCATGCCAAAGATTAGATAGAGTATGTCTTACATACCTTGATATAACCACTTCAATACAAGTCCAACTTGACTTCCCGTACTCTTCGAACACTTATCTACAATAAGTCATTTGTGGCAAACTAGTATTAGCAACCAAACCTTACCATTTAGGTATTAACTTCACCAAATAATGTCTAGGAAGTAATCCTTTAACTCATCAATAAGAGTGCTACATACATCCTCTTATACTCTTATTACATTCACATATCATGCATTTTCATGCAATATCCCTCAACATCACTCTTAGCCTTTATTTCCCCTCTTAATCACCATCCAATACCAACATGATCACTAGGCATACATAACCACTAATATAGTGATATATCACAACAATTCATCCTCCATAATCCAATACAACAACTTCCATAATTTACTACTAACAATTTATACAAAACAATTCATAACTATGTTTCTAGTTATCTTCCAACATCAAGACAATACTCATAATCCCTTATCAGTACTTATTCATGGATAAGAATCAAGAATAAATAATATTCATACCTTAACAATGAACTCTTGTATTTAGAATCCTCCTTACATAACCATGGGGTGCTTCTCGAAGCTTTCGAGATGGTGAACACAACTACGGAACCAATTCGAATTTTCTACGGTTGAATCACAAAATATTTGAAGTTGAAATTAGGCAAGGGTTTCACCTTCTCTTAATAATTGGATGATATATGATATATATGAGGCTAAGTGTATGTTTATAGAGACCAATTTTCGTCCAAGAGGTAATAGAAAATGACCATTTTGCCCTAAAAATTTAAATAAATCCGAATCTGTCCCCAGTGGACAGTTTTGTCAGGCTGAAGTAAATCGATCATAACTCTTTGCTCCGGTATCAGATTTGGGTGAAACCAATTGCATTGGAAATATAATTCAAAGGGATTTCATTTTCATATAAAGTATACCACCCAGTTCTTCCTGTACAAGGAGTTATGGTCGTTTAAAGTTGACCCAAAAATCTGTCCCAAAATTCTGTTTTTTTTTTTTGATAGGTTGTAGTAAAACGGGTATATCTCCTTACTCAGACATTGGATTTGGATGAAACCAATTTCATCGGAAAGAAGACTCTCGGAGATTTTCTTCGATATATAGCACCTCACACATTTCTTTTTGTACAAGGAGTTATGATCGTCTAAAGTTGATCCAAAAAAAAATTGCCTAGCTGCAGTAATTTTCCTGCAGATTTACTGTTCACAGGCTTCCCGGCCACCGTTTTGAAATTTCGAATGTGCTCGCTTATATGAAATACTCCTCTGTTTTGGGCAAACTTTATATCGTTGGAAAGCTTATTCCAATACCTACACATACAACTATTGACGGGATACTTCCGAACACCATAAACTTAATTTAACCCATACGCAAGCCTTTAGGACTCCATATAATCGCGATAAGTGTACGAAAAAATTTACGGGGTGTTACATTTATACTATGACATGAATATGATTTTTGAATCAAAAGAGAGGGTTGTTTGTATTGATAAATATTGAATATAAATATCTAATGGAAAGAGTTGCATGGTTTGACAAAGATTTCAGGACCACCACATTGTTATTGAAAGAATGATAATCCTTGCATAGTTTTGACTTGTGTTTTTGGAACATGAAATCTCTTATACTATTTGCTTGTTTGGGTGGTCTGAATTGAGTTTTTGATGAAAGAATCGTGCATGATGCATTATGGCTCAGAAATAGGACTTGCAAGTCTTGGTGTGACGACACCAACACAAATAATGCCATGTTAATTCAGAACAGAATAGAATGCATGTTTGAAATCAGATTTTCAGATTTTGAAACTAGAATGATGCATGTTTCAGAACTGGCTAAAATTCGGCATAAAGAGAGCTTAGGTGGTTCCCCGAAAAAGGCACGAGTTCAGACAACTAATTACCCAAAAACCGTGATTTGCCGATCCGGGTATATTATTTTACGCTGGCCTAGTGCCGTGCGGCGTATCAAACTCAGACACTCCAACCCTTGCGGCACACTTGGGTTGGGGGCTTCCCCGCCGAGTCAATGGCGGATTTCATACAGCCCATGGAATATCAGACTTGTAGGGGAGTGTCACCTAACTCAGAAGTAATACAAAGAATAGAATTGCATTGACAGAAAGGTTTTATGTTTTCAAAAATGCCCATGTGTTTTGAAATTATATCTTTCATGATGTTTATGGCTAGCTCTCAACTATTTTATTTATATACAAGCTTTATTTTGGATTTCTTCGCATACCAGTACATCTGTATTGACCCCCTCCCTTCCAGGTTCTGAGGCTCAATCTAGGGGTCCCGATAAGCAGTAGATTTTCTCCAGGCAAAAGTGCAGAGTCCCATGGTGAGCCTTCTATGTTTCAGAAGGCCTAGATACTTCAGTCATTTATCATTAGTATGTTTTGGTCTACTGGGGGCCTTGTCCCAGTTTTCAGACAGTTGGGTTTTTGCATGTAGTAGAGATTTTGCAGACTGAGTCAGATATCGTTCGGATGTTTTGTTTTTTGAATTGCAATTTTCATTATGCTTTGAATTCAGATTTAATGACCACGTTTCCATTTCAGTATATATTTTCACATTATTTTTTTTAACAGTGTATGTGATTACAAGTTAGAAGGGCGTTCGGGCCTTCATGGTTTGGGATGCTTGTCACGGCTAGGGCCCCAGTTTGGATCGTGACATTTATATTAGCTTTTGGATTAAATCCCTAGTTACTTACTTTCTTGCTCTCTTACGTTCTGTCCCCTTTTTGGTTTCTCTTCTCTCTCACTTTCATGGTTATTAATTTGATGGTTGACTTTTTTTTCTATTTTTTCACAAAATTATAGTATATATATATACTTTTGTTTGTTGTTTATTTATTTTGACTGATTTAAAATATTTCACATCTTCTCTCCTTAAAATTAAGAAAAAATTAATATTAGTTTTATCATGTTAATGTACAAACAACTTAAACGTAAAGAACAATTCTCATAACTTATTGTACTTTTTATGTAGTTTCTAAATATGTAAATTATTTTTAAAAAAGTTTAAGATTGTACGTTTGAACGCACGATCAAAATAAAGAAGTTTAACTTCCTCCGTTTTGTTGTTCATGCTAAGGTAGACTTGAACTTTGTCTAGCTTGCTCAAATCAAATTCGACCCGCTTATATCTTATCCGACCCGCTTATTTTTTAGGTCCTGTTAACGTGTTTAGTTATTTTTTTGAACCCCTTAATAGAAATCCTAGCTCCGCCACTGCCCTCAACCTACCGATTGATGGTGAAGGTGAGCAACCCTCAATTGTCAATCAACAGTAATAATCATAAAAAGATGAAAACAAACTAGTAATAATAGATTTGGATACAACTTTAGATTGCAACATACAGAAATTTTATAGATACTCAATTACATGCATCTAAGTCGAAAGACGGAGTATTTGCTGCAGTATCAAGAGTTAATCCAATGCCTTGGAGTTGATTACTTCCTATAAGTGCGACGGTTTGGTCCCATGGCAAAAAAGCTAGACAGAAAACCCCATTAATGTACTGCATGACTCGTTGTTGTGTCAGTAACAACAAATTATTCGGGTTTTGGGAGCCGAAGTACAGCTTCACAACAGGGAAATGTGGATCCGGACCAGTCGTATTCACTTTATAGCAAATGTCATGAACTGATCCAGGTGGAACATCAATCATAGGAATACCACGCACTTGTAGTCTGAATGTGTAACTGAATACAGTATAAAAATCTTGAGGGAAACGGGTAATGAATGTTCCATTGTCCACGATGCTACTACCGCGCGTCGCATAATTTCCAAAATTCCTGGATAATGATTGGAACATCGGGACCTCCCTATCGTTAATAAAAACTTTATAAAGGTTGACGAAGTAAAATGAAGGGAATCTTAAATCTTGTAATAGCGTTGCTGATGTTGTTTTCTTAAATGGCGTTGTGTGGAAGCTAAGTGTTGATCCTTTTGGGGAGAGAGCTCCCGGTAGGCACATGGATATTATGTCTGCTTCAAATTGCGATGGTAAAGAATTGCCACCACCCATTACTCTACGTCCCATGCCAGCAATTTCTAGAAAATTGAGCACTAAAAGGTTCTCCTTGCATTTGATCTTTGCCACATCCAAAAACAATGCTTACTTGCTTTTGGTCTAAAACAAATGTAACCACATCGTGTGCAATCCAACCTCTTGTTCTTGGTCCACCCACGTATTTGTAATCATAGATACATGTATTACCATACGGACTACATTCATATACATTGTTTGTGATTTCACAGTTTCTACTCTCTACAAGGCAATCGAGTTTTCGATATGTTTTTGAATTAGTTGAAACATATAAAGGATTATTTTTCTGTTTGTAACATCCATTTTTGTAACATGGTCCACATTGCCACCAAACTAAATCACTGCCAGTGTCTATTACCAAGTAACTTTTAACTTGTTCGGTGCCAATAGTAAAAGATGCAACGTACTGACCTATGAAATGTGTACTTGTTGTTACTGGAACCTTTTCGCGGGCCCCTTTACTCTCATGCTCGCCGTGTGGCCTTACCAAAGTTCCATTTGCACTAATCGCGTTACCATTTTCAAGAATCGATGCCAAATGATTTGCTTTAGCTTGACAACTGGCGAGCCTACTTTCAAGTAACGAGTCATAGTCCTTGACTTTTGACTTTTCGAATAAGTCGAGATTGTAAATGGTGAGTGTATAGGATGGCATCGGAGGATCAGGAAGCTTCGTTGGATCAGTAGACATAAATCTTTTTCTAGCTTCCATAATATAAGTGGTGTTAAGGGATGAAAAAGAATATTCATTGCTTAAAATTACAATCAAAATTGAGAAAATAATTGAAATAAAAAGGTGAATATGGAGGAACTTCTCCATATTGGATGGAAATTATTGCTTGATTTGGTCTGAGATATGTCTACTGCTTCTTGCACTCATCTATCTATACTAGTTTATAAGTTTATATATTTAGTAACCTATTCAATTTTATGCCAAAATAGGAAGAAACATAGGATTTGAATTATGTATATTCAATTTTCTTTAAGTCAATAGTTTGACAAACCTCTGAATGAAACTCAACATTCCCACTGTTTCAAACTATTGGTCTCTATTTAATATTCCACTATTCCAAAATACTAGTCTCAATTCCCTTTATCAAAGTACAATATGAACTTTGACTTACATTTTAGGATATATTTTTAATATGAAAAAATTTACAATACATATTACTTTCCATATTTATTTTGAATATATATATATATATACTAGTTTAGGATACGTGCGTTGCACGTGTATTCATTGCTAAAAAAGAAAATTGCATCTATTCAAATCAATAAGTAAACGACTTTAAAAGTATGTTTAAATACATTAAAACAATATATTTATATTAAAAATAAACATGAAAGAAAAAAATATAAACTCTTGAAAAATTTAATATATCTGAAGTTTTAAGATTAAAACTTTAATAATTGCACTTTTCTAATACCTTGATCCCTAGGAGCTCCCATCTTTTTGCTCATTTAGTTACTCGAAATAGTCATTTAATTATTTTTGTATAATTAGGGGTTTGATATGAAACGATCATACTATTTGGTTACATTTAGATTTAGGAGTATATTTGAGTTTTACTGAACTTTTAACATAGAAACAAACAGTCATATGGATCGAAACAAAGAAGATTGAGAGAAATTTGTCCATGCACACAATTATAAATGAGAAATCATATTATATACAAAAAGTTTTCAAAAGTGACGAAGTCAAAATTTTCGTTAATGAGGTTCAAGATATAAAGAATTAAACACGTGCAAGGTATTCAACATCAACTATATAAATATAAAAATTAATTTTAACCTTAAATATATAGTGTGATTTTTTATTCAAAGGAGTTAGGATGAAAAATATGAACCTTGATACGGAGTTAATGACAAATTTGGAGAATAACTTCAGCAGGTCATTAAGCTTACGATTGTCAGAAGTGAAGTAATCAACAAGCCAAGGATCATCTAGACATTCTTTCACATTCAACTATCCTTTTTCTAGGCTAATTGATATTCATCAAACGGAAATAGGAGATGAGGACAACAAAAAAGAGATGAGAGAAGTTTAATTAGAAAGACAAAAGAAAGTTTTCATTAAGTGGCTTGTTGAACTAAACAAACCTGAGATTCCATATTTGTTACTTATCTTTGGCTGTAATCGTACATGATTTGATTTTTTTATTATTTGGACTCTTACCTTTGACATCAAATTAAAATATTTTGTTATTCATCACATAAGCTGCAAAATGTATCAAGATTCTAGACACTCGTGTAGTTTGGTCTTGGTGTGATAACTTTGCTAGTTGTACATTTTCAGAACTATTTGTTCGGAGTTTCAGGAAAAAAATTAATCGAGAGGATTCGTTCGACATTTTAAAAAGTAGTCCATAAAGAAATGTGCAATGACATGGTTACCAAACTATACTCCTAATTACCCTTGTTTCATCTCGCTTTGTAAGATCATTAACACTAAATATAAATATATAGTCTTTAAGAAATTCTAACGAACTTTAGAGTTTGAAGATAGATATGCAATTCGTGAGATTAATAATTGGTCTTATTATGCACCAAAATCGAGTGACTGTATTTAAATAGAACTTCTATAAAAATAATTTTTCAAGAAGAAAACAAAAGAAGCGATTCCTATAAAATTTTGGATTTAAACTTTTTCATTTTATTCTTCTGTAGACAAAGGTTTTCAAGAAACCTCTACTCATATATTTTAAGGGGTAAATCTAATGAATTTTACATTTAAAAGGATTCTGTACCTAAAAAAAAGTAAAATTTCTTAAATTACCTTTACACAAATTATGCTTTTAAAAGGATTGTGCATCTAAATACCTTCACACGAATTATATTTGTAAAAGAATTGTGCATCTAAAAGGATAATTAGCTTACATGTATTTTTATTTTTATTTTCCACATATTTAGGACTCAGCAAAATTTTCCATAAATTAGGAATCTTTTCTTTAATTTTTTTCCCCCATATTTATTATAGTCAATATTTATATTATAAAAATAATAATACTATAATTGAAGGAAAAGGTTAAAAAGACGATTTTATCTATTGCAAAGACTTTTAATGAAGGGCAAAAAATTCAAACAATATTTTTAAGGTTTTCACACTTTTAATATAGTAACTTTAAAAATATATGTAAATACATTAAACAATATATTTAAATTAAAAATAAACATGAACAAAAAAGATTTAAGCTTTTGAACATTTAATTATTTCTGTAATAATTAGAATTTTGATATGGAAAAATTATTGTTTAGTTCCTTTAAGATTTAGGAGTATATTTGAGGTTTACTGAATTTTAATCTGACTAAAACAATAATAGTATATAAAAAAAAAAAAAGCACAGAAAATAATGTTAGAATATAAGCTACCTTTCATGTACATAAACCTCGACCACCTAAACCCACCTTATTCCATATTTGATGTACTTTTTTGTCCCAAAACAAATACACCAAAGCTGATTTGTTGAGTTTTCAAAGGTAAAAATCTAAATGGTACAATTATGTATACTGTATGTGTATGTATATTATGTCAATTAAAAATTATATAGTTGAATTATGTAAAATAAAATGACACTAAATAGATGCAACTTTATTTATTTGAGGGAAAAAACTTAATTATATTAGCTAGATTAATGAAGAAGAAGAAATTATGTCATTCAAAAATCCTCCTAAGTTATAATACAAGCATTAGTAGAATAAAATCATAAAATAAAATCTTGCAAAGAACAAAAATCCAAACAACATATATTTTTAATTTCAATAGTAGTGATCAGCTCATAGCTTCTTCCCACGCATCTTCACAAAAGTGTTAAAGAACTATTAAATCAAAGTTGTTCATTATTGATGTGCATGAAGGCTACATTAAAGAGTGGTAGTAAGATTTTTGTATCAAAAATATTATTCAGTCACATGTATAGGTAGGAGGAGGCATTAAGAAAATTATGGTGGTTTGAACTTGAGGAACATAAAAACATGACCAATATGGCCTCCACGAGCTGCACAACCGTCTGGATCTGGCAGATAATCATGCAAATCGAGTGTTAGAAATGTTCGAAAAAGAAAAAATACTTGCACTCTGTAATTTTAGCAACTCTAGCATTAGAAATGAGGTCGATGGAGCACTCAGTTTCTAACATATTGAGGTTGGGAGTCTGAGTCATCAAAAGCGCAAATTGAAAAAGAGTTATGATAAAATGATCTATAAATAGTTAGAAAGTAAAAAGACACATACTGATCTAGCTAGAATATATTGAGAATCTCATATTGCAATTTATGGCACCGGGAAGACCCGCATTAAAAGAAGGCCGATAGTAACCGATTATAAAATACAATCAGAATATGCGATAATCGAGATATCAGTATTTACCCAAAAAATTCCTCAAATCCAGCCGATGACATTCATCTACCACCTGTAAATTACAACAAAATAATACGATAATAAAAATATCAAAAAAATACAATTAAAATGTAACCTTTATAAAAAAAAAAATTCTCAAAGCTGGATCAAACATTCATCTACTGACTGTCTTAAAAAACAACAACAAATACTCACACGAGGAAATAAGCATAAAACAACATTCGATAGAATCGTTGTACTCAAAGGTGGAAGAAATCGCGACACCATTCTCCCACAACACCTAATGCTTCATCATCATTATTAAATGTTCCTATTACCCATGCCTATGCCTTTGCCCCAGCAACTGTCATACTATCCTACAGGAAGCAAAAGAAGACAAAGTTAGATAACTAATTAGTAGCATCAGTTTTTCAGATGTAGATTTGTTGTCATCATATTTCATCAAGCATGAGCTTGATATGCTAGCCTCAAAGCCGATCGACATTCATCTGCCGCCTGTAAACTACAACAAAACAATATTATAATAGAGATATCAAAATAATATAATTAGACCTAACCACAATGAATTTACATTAACTTGAAAAGAAACGAATTTTACATAAACTATAACGAAACAATACGCTATGTGAGATATTATGTTAACCTTTACACATGATTATCGAGATACCAACCCTTAAACCAAAATTTTACATAAACTACAACTAAACAATACGATATTTGAGATAAGATATTATTTTAACCTTTATACACGATAATCGAGATATCAACCTTCAGACATAAAGTCGACCGACATTTTTTTACTACCTGTAAACTACAATATGATAATTAAATCTAGTCATAACGAATTCTACAAAATTCTAAGGAAAAGGAATGAAAAAAAATTTAGAGGGAGAATATAACCCTAAAATTGATGGTTGAGCAGTTACAACCATATCATCTAAATATATATACACATATGATGGTGGTCATATCTCTTATTACAAGAGAGTTGTGTATTTATATTACAATTCTAATTATGGTTCTAAATATTAGAATTATAATTAAATAATAATTTGATACACAATATTCACAAGTAGGAAATTGTAATATGTCGAGCAATTAGTTAAAAGTGTGGTTGCAACAGTGTAGTTAGTTAGACAGTTAGTTAGGCAGTTATAACTAACTCTAGTAGCTGAGCTGATTGGATAGTGAATTCATGAGCTCTATATAAACATGTAATCACATTCATTTCATTCATAGAAATTTAGAAATTACTTTCTTCCCTCTAAATCTGCTCCCTGTTCTTCTTCTTTTTAACTGTTTCTCTCGAGTTAGTTACTCTTAATACAGTATTTTCAATCCTCGAGACCATTGAACTCCTGCTATCGAGTAAAATCTAGTATCATTGGTATCAAAGCTGATGTCAACAAGACATTTATTATAGAGACTGATGCTAGTAGATTTGGAATAGGCGTTGTACTTATGCAAGAAGGGCATACAATTGCTTTTATAAGCAAAGCTTTGTCCCCTAAGCATTCTGCACTATCAGTATATGACAGAGAATTATTAGCAATTGTTCAAGCCATCACTAAGTGGTCTCAATACTTATTAGGGCAAAGGTTTATAATAAGGACTGATCGGAAGGCTCTGAAGTTTCTTATGGAGAAAAAGCTACACACTAATTCACAGCTATTATGGTTGACCAAGCTAATGCCTTTTGACTACTCTACAGAGTACAAAAGAGGAGTTGATAATAAAATGGTCGATGCCTTGTCAAGAGTCACTAGAGCTGAGTTGCTAGCCTTGTTCATCTCACCTACAAATACTGATATGTTTCAAGCTATTGTAACTAGTTGGGATGCTGATGTTGATCTGCAAAAGCTCATTACAGAATTACAGCAGAATCCTACAACTCACAGGCAATTCACCTGGAGTCAAGGTCAACTAAGAAGGAAAGGTAGGTTAGTGGTTGGCAGGGATCCAAATTTGAGAAAAGAGATCATATCATTATGGCATGCTAGCCCTCAAGGTGGTCACTCAGGTGTTGAAGCTACATTAAGGAGACTACTTACACTTTTTTATTGGAAGAACATAAGAGGGGAAGTGAAGAAATTCATTCAAGGCTGTGATGTTTGCCAAAAGAACAAGTCTGATTTAGCTGCATATCCTGGTCTTTTACAACCTTTACATATCCCTGATGTGGTATGGTCTCAAATTAGCATGGAATTTATTGATGGGTTACCTAAGTCTCATGGTTATGAGGTGATTCTAGTGGTAGTGGACAGACTCAGTAAGTATGGGCATTTTCTTCCACTCAAGCATACTTATACAGCTCAAACTGTTGCCAAAGCTTTCATGGATAATGTTGTGAAGTTGCATGGATTGCCTGATGCTATCACCAGTGATAGGGATGTTGTTTTCATCAGTTCTTTTTGGCAGGAATTATTCACATTACAAGGTGTTAAGTTGCATACATCTTCAGCATATCACCCCCAATCTGATGGTCAAACTGAAGTTTTAAACAGATGTTTAGAGACATAATTGAGATGCTACTGCAATGACGATGCATCGAACTGGTTTTCTTGTCTTCCTATGGATGAGTATTGGTATAATACCTCTCATCACTCAGCTATTCAGACAACACCGTATGAGGCTTTGTATGGCAGACCTCCACCACTACATTTACCTTACTTTCCTGGTAAATCAGCTTCAGCTGAAGTTGATAACACCCTGCTGAATAGAGAGCTCAAACTTCAGTTGCTTAAGCACCACCTTACCAGAGCTCAAATAAGAATGAAACAACTGGCTGATGCTCATAGAACTGATAGGAATTTTGAGGTGGGAGACTGGGTTTACTTCAAGGTTCATCCCTACAAGCAGGTTACTATCACTAATCATGCCTCACACAAGCTAGCTGCTAAGTTTTATGGACTTTTTCAGATCATTAAAAGAGTTGGTCCAGTTGCCTACACTCTTTTTCTACCTGATTCTGTCAAGATACATCCTACTGTCCAGGTTTCTCTGTTAAAGAAATGTTATGAGTTGCCTCCACAGATCTCCTATCCTCCTACAAATTAACTTGGAAAATCCTCACTGTCCTGAACCTGAGCTAGTCTTACAAAGAAGGATGGTAAAGAAAGGGAATAAGGTTGTTGCACAAGTGTTGATCAAGTGGATTGGTCTACCTGTTGATGTTGCTACTTGGGCATTTACTAGTGTACTGAAGATTAGGTTTCCTTTGTTTGATCCTTGAGGTCAAGGATCTTTTGTATGGGGGGAGTACTGATACACAATATTCACAAGTAGGAAATTGTAATATGTCGAGCAATTAGTTAAAAGTGTGGTTGCTACAGTGTAGTTAGTTAGACAGTTAGTTAGGCAGTTGTAACTAACTCTAGTAGCTGAGATGATTGGGTAGTGAATTCATGAGCTCTATATAAACATGTAATCACATTCATTTCATTCATAGAAATATAGAAATTACTTTCTTCCCTCTAAATTTGTTCCCTGTTCTTCTTTTTTTTAACTGTTTCTCTCTAGTTAGCTACTCCTGAGACAGTATTTTCGATCCTCGAGTCCATTGAACTCCTGCTATCGAGTAAAATCTAGTATCATAATTAGTTGAAGAAAATAGTAAAAAGACAGTTTAGTCTATTGCGTAGACTTTTAATGAAGGGAAAAAAGTTCGAATCACTTTTCTAAGGGTCTTCACACTTTTAATATATTATTATAGATTATAGATTATAGATTATAGATATAGATATAGATATAGATATAGATATAGATATAGATATAGAAATAGATATAGATATAGATATATATATAGATATAGATATAGATATAGATATAGATATAGATATAGATATAGATATAGATATAGATATAGATATAGATATAGATATAGATATAGATATAGATATAGATATAGATATAGATATAGATATAGATATAGATATAGATATAGATATAGATATAGATATAGATATAGATATAGATATAGATATAGATATAGATATAGATATAGATATAGATATAGATATAGATATAGATATAGATATAGATATAGATATAGATATAGATATAGATATAGATATAGATATAGATATAGATATAGATATAGATATAGATATAGATATAGATATAGATATAGATATAGATATAGATATAGATATAGATATAGATATAGATATAGATATAGATATAGATATAGATATAGATATAGATATAGATTATAGATATAGATTATAGATATAGATATAGATTATAGATATAGCTCAAGGTAATTATTTAGCTACATATAAACGATACTTCCTTAGATAGACTAATTAGAGGCTTCTCTGAGGATGTTTGTGATCTCGAATAGATAGTTTATAGTATTACTATGTCGATATCTTATTTCTTTTATTATCTAGCTGAGTGTTATCTCATTTTGTTGTTTATTTTTATGTTTTCTGTGATTATACTGTTATTTGTCTTGAGCCAGAGGTCTATCGAAAACAGTCTCTCTACTTCATCTGAGGTAGCGGCATGGACTGCATACACTTTACCCTCCCCGGACCCAACTTTGTGGGAATACACAGGGTATGTTGTTGTTGCTGTAGACTAATTAGAGTCTTCTACTAGATGAGGAACAGCTTTTTTGAAGATGAGGGGATTCCAAGGTATTTGAGTGGTAATTCACCTTGTCCAAATCCGAATTTGATTAGATCCAGGACTCTGTGGTAGCACTCTAAAAAGCATGTGTTTTAGAACCGAACCATCGTATTATGTTTGCTTGTGGTTTTGTGACGAGTTATTCACTTTCCACTTTATTTGGTGTATATCTATTTTTCTTTGGCTTTACTTGGTGTAAAGAAGATGTTGATCAAGAAGAGAATAAAGGTAATGAATGACTTGAAAGACAAGAAGTAAACATTTTGCTTGCTTTCAATCGTCTTTTTTACAAATAGAGAGAAAAATATTTTGAATCTATGACCAAACGCCTACTTATACTTTTTTGTTTACCCTTCATGATATGTTTTAATAGCCATTCAAGTGTTATGGCACGTTTTAAGACCATAAGTTTCAAAAATCTTCTTTTTTCTAAAACTTTGTGCCTAGTTAAACTATGTCGGATAAATTGGAATGAATGGAACTATTTGATCAACTATTGTTATAGAGGAGAAAGAAAAATGTGCTAATGGTAGATATGTTCTTTTCATTAGATTTTAAACCTAGATAAGATCGTTACAAAAATGAGTTTTATGGAACTATCAAAAGCAACTTCGAATTTCAGCCAAGACAATGAAATCGGGAATGGTATGCTTGGAAAAGTGTACAAAGCACTTGTCCCAAATGAATGGACAGTTGCTATATAGAGGCTCCATGTTTCAAAGGATTTGCAGTAAGAGCTTGTGACATGACCCGATCGGGGACCTTGTCGTAATGGGCATCTCAAGTCCAACCAGGACCGGAGAACACCCCCGATACCCAACCCAGCCAATCAAACACACACCTTGAGTTGGATAAATTCCGAACATATAACAAGATAGCGTGTGAGTATTCAATTCCAGACTCTGGATAGGTCCATAACTGAGACCGACCCAAATGAGTCCAACCGTCCAAACCCATCCAAGAACCATAACCAAACCGTAAACCAAAATTATAAACCATAATAATAAGCAAACCAAGTTCCATAACAAAACGTAAAACGATGGAACAGTGAGAAATCCAGAGATATGGTGTTATTCCCTATTCCAATGTCAATGCTAAAGATGACACCAATACCGATCCTACCCATACCAACCCAGAGTAGTTCCACAAAAATCTCTGCCAATATCCAGTTGGGACATGCCCCCAACCATAGCCAAAAACCATAATCCAAAATAAACGAAAGTATAAAAGAACATCCATGAAATGGAGCCTTACGGAATATGAAAGCTCATAACTTCAAACCAAAAGTTGAATCCCGAACCCGATCACACCGTAGGAGGAGTAGGATGGCCGGTTCCTACACCGCGTGGGGATACAGGTCCAAAGACATTAGCAGGTGAACACTAGAATGAAACTCAGGATAAGGATAAAATATTGCCAACTAGTAAAACCAAATAAACAAAGTAAACCAAACCAATGCATACATAATCATACATATATATATAACCATATCGGGAAAGGAAACCGGGTTTAGGATACGTTTAAAACCATTAATCTGGATCGTATAGCTTAGCCCCCCTAAAACCATCCATGGGCTATATAGGGTCAACTTCCTCTGCTGAAAGTGCCCCGATGTGTGTTAGTCGCACGAATCGAAGAAAAAACTAAGATGACTAGTACATCTTCCAAAATATAAGTGTGACATCATCCACACGGTGACCAAAGACCCCCTACATCGGCAAACGTGAGTTTCCAGTCTTGGTCCGCCCGGGACCGCCACCTTCCACAGCTTTGCTAACACTTCCCTCCTTAAGCCCATATTAAAACCATTTCCACATTTACCAAGGTGTTTTATTTAATAGGCATTAATCGTCGGTATCGTCATACTAATACCAAAGCTTGCAGGTCTATTCATTTATGTCATACCAAAACCATTAAGCCAATTAGACTCTAATTAAACCAAAATCATGGCCACCAAGCCATTTCCAAACCATTTTTCCCCTTTAGGGATTCCATTACCAAACCATACCATGCAATAGTTCTATTAAAAGTTTAATAGTATAGTAAAAACATTCTCATAGGCATTTTATCAAACACATTGGGAGTATAGTGTTACAAAAACCATTAACCAATTTACCATTCTCATGCATCCAATTAAACAAAACCAGGATTCCACCATGAGAACTAAGAATTAAACCATGTAATTCACCATTTAAAGCATAGGAAAACATAATTCAACCATTAGAAGTAAAACCCCTAATTTATATTTGAAAACCCAAATCCATGCAATAATTTTAAACCATAAAATAATTTGTAAATCATGCCTTTAGTTGGAACTAACAATGAGGGAAGAGTAACATGTCTTAGATTATCAAGAAGATGAAGAGAAACCAATAAACAAGCCTCCAATTAACCTTCAAGACGAAACCCTAGCCTTTTGCTCCACCCAAGAGCTTAAGAGAATTGTAAAGTGTTTAAGAGAGAATTTCTAAGTGTTTAATGACAGAATAATAGGGTAATTAATCTCTCAAGTACAATATAAGTCGTGTGTCCTAAAAGAGTTGAGAAGGAAAATATCCAGAATACCCCCAGCTAAAAGCTATAAAAATCGTTCAGGTAGGTATGACTCACCCATACATGTAACGCTCCAAAAATGGGTCCCTAAGTGTCACACAGTGCTTAAGGCTACAAGTAGCCCCAAGCTAACCCTTTGAGCCTACTACTTCGCATAATAACTTACTTAGAGATGAGATAGACAAATCACAAGCACTGTTATATCAAATCATAAGAAATACGGTGCAAATACTTTATCCGAACAACCATAATACTGGAAGTCTCAACATACTAACAATCTGACAACTAGTTTGACAAAGTCTCTAATACTCAAGAACTAGAGAGCCATTGGGACAGATCCCCAACCGACTCGGACTGAACTGAAAACAATAGAGCATATACTGAAAAATATTGAAATGCCTGAAGAAAGGTCCTCAAACCATGAGGACTCACCGCTGCTGAGATGTAGATAAAAGTGCTCGAAAATCACTGACAAGGCTGGGACTGAGCACCTGAACCTACATTATGAGACAATGTAGCACACAGACGTATATGTGGATCAGTACTTTGGGAATGTACTGAGCATATGGGGTTGTATTCAAATAATTAATCAATATCACAAGTTTTTAATAGAAAATATGCATGCTATAATAGATGACTCACTTAGCTTGTATAAAATTCTCAAAAATTGTGGATAGGAAACAGATAACCACGTGAGTCATTTCACTTTATGCAGGATCTGTATTCTTTCTCTGTTCTCAACTTGTAAGCTAGATGAAATCTCAAAATATCAACTTTCAGGACATAAGCTATAATCTCATGAAAGCAAGAAATTTCTTTGAAACTTAATAATCATAACACATGAAAACTTTAGAAATCATAGGGTCATAGCCTTCAAAATCAATATACCTTCAAACTTACACTTTTAGCTTAAGGATAGTAAATCTTCTTTAAAACTCAAAAACTTGACACTTTAGGGACTTTAAGACTTGATACTCTAGAAAACTTAAGAGAATTTGGAACACTTGAGACTCATAATTATATAACTTTGGGAGTTTCTTCTAACCAACATAAACCATGTGAGCTACATGGAGTCTAACGTCTTGCCCACGTTAGGGAGAGTTGTTCTATCCTTGCCATCGGAGTAGAACTTTTAACTTTTAGTGATCACTAGCTTAACCCACTTGGGGTAAATCAGAAACCTATGGGGGCATGTAGTTTTGGGGCATGAGACCTCGAAATCAAGCCCAACTCGGTGCTAAATACTACTCCCTTACTTAGCTCAGAACTTTAAGAAAATCTACCTTAAACAATTCAACAATATGCAACGGGAGCCAATATGCTTCCCTTTTATCTCAAATCAAACAAATGATGTGGATTTCTTTCTTAGCTTAGGATCAAAACTCAATTCTTTCTTGAAATCTTGGTAGACTTTTTATCAAAGATTTAAAGGCTCAATAACATGGAAATATATGTACTCCTCTTGAAACACTTTAAAGAATATCAATAATTCATTCTCAAAGACTCACAATTTCACAATAAATCTGGGAAATTCTTGAAAATACGATATCAATATAGGAATGTGCAATTTATATCATGAACTCTCAATTTAGAACATAATTAAACAAGATAATCATGCAATTCAAGACTTGAACAATTCCATAATCTCTTAAACTTGAAACATATCAAAATAATATGAATTCATCTTAAAAATACGAAATTCTTTAAGAAAATCTAAAACTTTTGGGCACAAGAACAAAAGGATGTTCTTGTTCAAACCCCACATACCTTAAAGTTGAAGCTTTGAATGAACTCGTAACCTTGGTTTTCTATTCTTGAAATTAATGGGTGCTTCTTGTAGTCCTCAAAATGGGGATTCTAATTCTCGAAAAATTACTGAAAACTGACGGTTAACGTTTGAGTTCTCTTGAAGTTTGTGTAGAAACCCTAAGCTATGTTCCTGGTGGTTTTTTATGAAAGTATGAATAATATGGTATTTTTGGGGTGTAATCTCTGTTAAGGATGATAAAAGAGTGGGAAAATGCCAACTTTACCCTTAATGAGACAGAGAAAAGAAGCTGAAAATTGGGCGCAAAGGTTGTGGCAAGGGCGGCGCCTTGCCTAGAGCCTTTGCTAAGGTGGGCGGCGCCTTGCCCAGAGCCTTAGCTAGGCTGCGCGGCGCCCCTCTACAGCCTTTAGCTACTGTTTTGCCAATCCAAACACGACCTTAGGATCGTCTAAAAATTCCAAAACTCACCCAAGACGTACTCTTGACTTTCCCCATCGCAACGCAACAAACAAATCAAGAAACGAGGTCAGTAAGGTCGCAAAATAATTCAACGAAGATTGAAGGCTCAAAAATAAACTAAGTGTTGGAACACTTAGCCAAAACTCTAAGTGTTAAGCTTCCTTTGACTTGTTTTGAAGGCTTTAACGATGAGAAAACTTTATGGGGTCTTACAATATCTCCCCCTTGGGAACATTCGTCCTCGAATGTCGCTAGATATGTTAAGAACGCAAAGAAAAATATGGATACACAGCTAAAACATCTTGCTAAACTGACCTTACTCCATTGTAAACTTTCGGATACTTCAAAGAGTGCATAAACTCATAAGAGGAATATTTATACAGCTGCAACTTGATTAGAAAGGACTGAATTAAGAAAGAATAGTACCTTCGACTTGATCTGGACTTGTGGAGAAGAGGTGTGGGTACTTGAATCGCATATCTGCTTCAGATTCCCAAGTAGCACCCTCAACTGACTGGTTCCGCCATAAAACTTTGACCAAGGGAACTTCTTTGTTCCTTAGTCTCCAGACTTGATAATCTAAGATTTCAACAGGAATCTCATCAAATGAAAGACTGTCCTGAACACCAACTCTCTTAGAAGGATCTATAACAACAGAATCACCAATATATTTCTTGAGTATGGAAACATGAAAGATCGGATGGACTGCTGATAACTCTACAGGCAACTCAACTTCATAAGCCACTTTTCCAACACGGTTAAGAACTCTGTAAGGGCCAACATAACAGGGACTAAGCTTTCCCTTCTTCCCAAACCTTTTTACCCCTTTCATGGGTGAAATTTTAAGATACACTAAGTCATCAACCTCAAACTCAAGGCCCCTTCTTCTTACGTCTGCATATGACTTCTGACGACTCGGCACTGTCTTCAACCTTTCTCTAATCACTCTCACCTTCTCCATAGCTTCGAATACTGCATCAGGTCCAATCATAGTAGTTTCTACCACTTCGAACCAACCTATGGGTGACCTACATCCCCTACCATATAGAGCCTTAAATGGTGCTATCTTGATACTAGCATGATAACTATTATTGTACGCAAACTCTATCAATGGCAAATGCTCATCCCAACTTCCCTTGAAATCAAGAGTGCATGCCTTCAATATATCCTCTAAAGTCTAGATGGTCCTCTCAGCCTGACCATCGATCTGCAGATGAAATGCGGAACCCAAATGAACTTGGGTACCAAGACCCTTATGGAATGCTCTCCAAAACTGCGAAGTGAACTGAGTACCCCTATCCGAAATAATAGACAAGGGAACTCCATGCAATTTGACTAACTCCCGAATATATAATATATCATAATCCTTAGTTGTATAAGATGTATGCATAGGTAAGAAGTGCGCTGACTTAGTCAGCCTGTCAACAACAACCCAAATAGAATCATGATGGTGTCGGGAAAGATTTAAACCAGTCATAAAATCCATATTCACCTCTTCCCACTTTCAAGTGGGAATACTAAACTCTTGCATCATACCACTAGGTCT
Organism: Capsicum pubescens; assembly: GCA_030864215.1. Classification (NCBI taxonomy): domain Eukaryota; kingdom Viridiplantae; phylum Streptophyta; class Magnoliopsida; order Solanales; family Solanaceae; genus Capsicum; species Capsicum pubescens. Next base: position 45,057,095 of record CM061544.1, on the reverse strand, counting down.
CTGGTGCTCTACCTTAACCTGTTGGCAAGTTGCACACTTAGCCACAAACTTAGCTATATCCTTATTCATACCACTCTCCACCAGTAGATTTCCCGTAATTTGCATTACATTTTGGTAGTGCTGGGATGAATGGAATATCGCGCGCCATGCGCTTCAACCATAATTCTCTGCCTCAGGTCATCAATATCAGGAACACACAATCTACCCTACAATCTCAATACACATCTCCCCCTTGGGAGAAAACCTCTACTTTTTGGTCTTTGACTGACTCTTTCAGTCTGACCAAACTTGCATCTAAGACTTGTTTTTCCTTCACTTCTGAAACTAAGGAGGATTCAGAACTGCTCTGCACCAACATGCTTCCCTCAGCAGAATCAAGCAGGCTAACACCCAATCTATCCAAACGATGCACATCATGAGCTAACTCTTTCTTACCTTCCTCCACATGTGAAACACAACCCATAGACAACCTGCTAAGGGCATCTGCCACTACATTAGCCTTGCCCTGATGATATAACACGGTTATATCATAATCTTTTAGAAATTCTAACCACCTTCTCTACCTAAGATCCAACTCCCTCTAGGAAAACACATACTGCAAGCTCTTATGATCAGTAAAAATATCTACATGCACACCATACACGTAATGTCTCCAGATTTTTAAAGCAAACACCACAGCAGCTAACTCGAGATTATGGGTTGGGTAATTCTTCTCATGAGGTTTCAACTGTCTAGAGGCATAAGCTATAACCTTACCCTTCTGCATCAACACACAACCCAAACCGACCCTAGATGCATCACAATACACCATAAAATCATTCGTACCATTAGGCAAAGTCAAAATAGGGGTTGAAGTGAGTCGAGTCTCCAACTCCTGAAAACTCTTCTCACAAGAATCCGACCACAGAAACCTAACTTTCTTTTGGTTCAACCAGGTCATGGGAGACGCAATAGAAGAGAAACCTTCAACAAAACAGCGGTAATAGCCAGCTAGACCCAAGAAACTCCTAATGTCAGATGGAGAGATAGGTCTAGGCCAATTTCTTATAGCTTCTGTCTTTTGGGGATCAACTCTAATGCCTTCAGCTAAAATGATATGACCCAGAAAAGCAACTGACCTTAGTCAAAACTTACACTTGTTGAACTTGGAGAATAGTTTATGATCTCTAAGGGTTTGCAAGACAATTTAGAGATGGTTTGCATGGTCATCCTCACTACGGGAGTACACAAGAATATCATCTATGAACACTATGACAAACATATCAAGATACTTCTTGAATATTCGATTCATGAGGTCCGTGAAGGCTGCTGGATCATTGGTTAGCCCGAATGACATAACTAGAAACTCAAAATAACCATAATGGTTTTGGAAGGTTGTCTTCGGGATATCACACTCCCTAACTTTGAGTTGATGATAGCCGGATCGAAGGTCTATCTTGGACAAATAACTTGCACCTTACAACTGATCAAACAGGTCATTGATTCTCAGAAAGGGATACTTATTCTTAACTGTGACCTTATAAAGCCGGCGGTAGTCAATGCACATACGCAAAGAACCATCTTTCTTTCAAACGAATAGGGCAGGTGCGCCCCAAGGAGAAATACTGGGCCTTATGAAACCTTTGTCTAGAAGGTCTTTGAGTTGATCTTTCAACTCCTTAAGTTCTGCGGGTTCCATATGGTATGGAGGAATAGAAATAGGTTGTGTGTTGGGAAGAAGATCAATCCCAAATTCTATCTCTCTATCGGGAGGTACCCCTGGGAGATCTTTCGAAAAGACATCAAGAAACACATTAACAATGTTGACTGACTGAATACTTGGAGTCTCAGACTTAGTATCTTTAACTCTGACTAAATGATAGATGTAACCTTTGGAGATTAGCCTTCTGTCTTTAAGATAGGAAATAAAATGACCCTTGGGAAATAAGAAACTCCCAGACCACTCGAAAGCTGGCTTATCAGGAAACTGAAACTTAACCACATGGGTACGACAGTCTATAGATGCAAAACAAGAGTGAAGTCAGTCCATACCCAGAATAAGATCAAAGTCAACCATATCCAACTCTATCAGATCAGTAAATATGACTCTATGAAAAACAGTAATAGGACACCTTTTATACACTTGCTGAGCAACAACGGACTCACCCACTGGGGTAGAAACTACAATAGGCTCAGAGATATTTTCAGGACTCATTTCAAAATTTACAGCAACCAATGGTGTCACATAATAAAAAATTGACCCAGCGTTCAACAACACATAAACGTCAAAGTGAAATACACGGAGCATACCAGTGATAACATGGGAGAATCCTCCTGCTCCTGGCGAGATGGGAGGGCATAAAATTTGTTCTGGCATTGACCACCAGCAGTACTAGAAGAAGCGCCCTGAGTAGGGGCTGGACGGGCTACAGGAGCTGGAGCACTAGCAGTCTGAGTCTGAGGGAGAACATCATGGTTCCCCTGCCTGGCATGCGGACACTCTCTAAGTCTGTGGCCCAACTTTCCACAACCAAAACATCCTCACTACTTAGCCAAACACTCACCTGTATGGGTTCTGCCATACTTAGCACACTGAGGATAATTAGGCCTATTACTCACGTTGGCAGCAACTAAATCACCTCCCTGCTGCTATGAAGCTGCGGCCTGATTATTGGCCTGAACATTCGCAGTGGCAACTTGGGCTAGCGCTTGAAAAGCTGTCTGGAACTCAGCATGGGACACATTTTCATTCAAGGGATCAGCAGGCTGGGGTTGCTCGTTATTATTTCTGCAGGCTCGACGAAGAGGCATTTTCACTGAAATAAGAGAGCACGAATTAATAGTTGAAAGAGAGACAACTTTAAGCACGATAGACTCTGAAAGAAAGAAACGACTTTTTCCTAAAATGTTTTGTCGCCTCTTTCTCGTAGATGTGGCGCGCTACACACTGATTACCAAGACTCTACTTAACGCGGCTTGTCAGACTTCGTAGGACTCCTTAAACCTTAGGCTCTGATACAAATTTTGTGACGCCCCAAAAATAGGTCCCGAAGCATCACACGGTGCTTAAGGCTACAAGTAGCCCCAAGCTAACCCTTTGAGCTAGCTACTTCTCATAATAACTTACTTAGAGATGAGATAGAAAAATCACAAGCACTGTTATATAAAATCATAAGAAATACTGTGCAAATACTTTATCCAAACAACCATAATACAAGAAATCTCAACATACTAACAATCTGACAATTAGTCTGACAAAGCCTCTAATACTCAAGAACTAGAGAGCCATTGAGATAGATCCCCAGCCGACTCGAACTGAACTAAAAATAATAGAGCATATACTAAAAAATACTGAAATGCCTGAAGAAAGGTCCTCAAACCATGAGGACTCACCGCTGCTGAGATGTAGATAAAAATGCTCGAAAATCACTGACGAGGCTGGGACTGAGCACCTGAACCTACATTATGAGACAATGTAGCACACAAACGTATATATGGATCAGTACTTTGGGAATGTACTGAGCATATGGGGGTGTATGCAAATAATTAATCAATATCACAAGTTTTTAATAGAAAATATGCATGCTATAATAGATGACTCACTTAGCTTGAATAAAATTCTCATAAATTATGGATAGGAAACAGATAACCACGTGAGTCATTTCACTTTATGCAGGATCTGTATTCTTTCTTTGTTCTCAACTTGTAAGCTAGATGAAATCTCAAAATATCAACTTTTATGACATCAGCTATAATCTCATGAAAGCAAGAAACTTCATTGGAACTTAATAATCATAACACATGAAAACTTTAGAAATCATACGGTCATAGCCTTCAAAATCAATATACCTTCAAACTTACACTTTTAGCTTAAGGATAGTAAATCTTCTTTAAAACTCAAGAACTTGACACTTTAGGGACTTTAAGACTTGATACTCTAGAAAACTTAAGAAACTTTGGAACACTTGAGACTTGGAATTATATAACTTTGGGAGTTTCTTCTAACCGACATAAACCATGTAAGCTACATGGAGTCCAAAATCTTGCCCACATTGGGGAGAGTTGTTCTATCCTTGCCATCAGAGGAGAACCTTTAACTTTTAGTGATCACTAGCTTAACCCACTTGGGGTAAATCAGAAACCTATGATAACACGTAGTTCTGGGGCATGAGACCCCGGAATCAAGCCCAGCTCGGTGCTAAATACTACTCCCTTACTTAGCTCAGAACTTTAAGAAAATCCACCTAACAATTCAACAATATACAAAGGGAGCCAATATACTTCTCTTTTATCTCAAATCAAACAAATGATGTGGATTTCTTTCTTAGCTTAGGATCAAAACTCAATTCTTTCTTGAAATCTTGGTAGACTTTTTAACAAAGCTTTAAAGGCTCAATAACATGGAAATATATGTACTCTTCTTGAAACACTTTAAAGAATATCAATAATTCATTCTCAAAGACTCACAATTTCACAATAAGGCTCAATTCACGACAACAAATCTTGGAAATTCTTGAAAATGCGATATCAATATAGGAATGTGCATTTTATATCATGAACTCTCAATTTAGATCATAATTTAACAAGATAATCATGCAATTCAAGACTTGAACAATTCTATAATCTCTTCAACTTGAAACATAGCAAAATAATATGAATTCATCTTGGAAATACGAAATTCTTTGAGAAAATCTAAAACTTTTGGGCACAAGAACGAAAGGATGTTCTTGTTCAAACCCCACATACCTTGAAGTTGAAGCTTTGAATGAACTCGTAACCTTGGTTTGCTATTCTTGAAATTAATGGGTGCTTCTTGTAGTCCTCGAAATGGGGATTCCAATTCTCAAAAAATTACTGAAAACTGACGGTTAACTTTTGAGTTCTCTTGAAGTTTGTGTAGAAACCCTAAGCTATGTAATTAGTGGTTTTTTATAAAAGTATGAATAATATGGTATTTTTGGCGTGTAATCTCGTGTTAAGGATGATAAAGGAGTGGGAAAATACCAATTTTACCCTTAATGAGATGGAGAAAAGAAGCTGAAAACTTGGCACAAAGGCTGTGGCAAGGGCGGCGCCTTGCTAAGAGCCTGTGCTAGGTAGGCAGCGCCTTGCCCAGAGCCTTAGCTAGGCTGTGCGGCGCCCCTCTACAGCCTTTAGCTACTGTTTTGCCAATCCAAACACGACCTTAGGCTCGTCTACAAATTCCAAAACTCATCCGAGATGTACTCTTGACTTGCCCCATCGCAACGACAAATTCCAAAACTCATCCGAGATGTACTCTTGACTTGCCCCATCGCAACGCACTAAAGAAATAAAGAAACGGAGGTCGGTAAGGTCGGAAAATAATTCAACGAAGATTGAAGGCTCAAAAATAAACTAAGTGTTGGAACACTTAGCCAAAACTCTAAGTGTTAAGTTTTATTTGACTTGTTTCGAAGTCTTTAACGACGAGGAAACTTTACGGGGTATTACAATACAACTCGTACCCTCACATACGAGTGGTACACACAACTTGTACCCTAACCAGAACCTTGGACCCAAGAACTGACCAACATATGACTCACCAAACCAAGTCGTACCCAATCTATATGGGTCGTACCATGGAATCGTATCCATTTTAGAATAAGATTAAAAGATGATGGAACACTGGTTACCATACGAGTTAATCGTACGACCCGTATACTACCATACGCCTAGTACTCCTTAGTCGTACCCATTACAGAACCCAACCATCCCAACACCACCTAATACTGGACAATGTACGATTGGACCATACGACCCGTACCCACTCTATACGACCCGCGCCTTGAGTCGTACCCAGTCCAGTGAACACAAAACCCAGGAAAATCTCTAAGGGTCAAAACTCAAGGTGTTTATGTCTCCCTCACTAGGAACATTCATTCCCGAATGACTAACAAGGTAGGCCAAACACAAGCTAGAGTCATTTGCATTATCAAACGTCAATCCAACCTTAGATGTCTCTACTCTTACCTTTAAGATAGAAAACAAAGATGCAAGACAATCACCTTTCCTTTAACAAAGACATAAAATAAAGATGTGATCAAGAACACATACCTTTCGTATGAATATCCAGAGCCAAAAACAAATGCGGGTACTTGGACATCATGTCCGCCTCCGCTTCCTATTTAGCTTCTTCCACCTTGTGGTTCCTCCATAGAACCTTAACCAAGGCTACATCTTTTGTCTGTAACTGACGAACCTGCCGATCCAAGATCTCAACCGGGACCTCTTCATAAAATAGAGAATTTGAAATACCCAATCCCTCTAAGGACCACCGAAGAAGAATCACCGAGACACTTCCTCAACATGGAGACATAAAATACCGGATGAATGAAGCTCAAACTAGAAGGAAACTCCAATTCATATGCCACGTTACCAACCCTCCACGAAACCACGTATGGACCAACATACCGAGGACTGAGCTTTCCCTTTTTCCCAAACCACATTACTTCATTCAGAGAAGACACCCTTAGAACACCTTATCCCGAACCTCAAACTCCAAGTCTCTACGTCTCATCTATATAGTACTTTTGGCAACTTTAGGCAGCCTTAAGCCTATCCCAAATCACCTTAACCTTTTTCGTAGCTTGGTAAACCAAATTTAGGCCAAACATATTTGCTTCACCAACCTTAAACCACCCAATAGGAGACCTACACCTCCTACCATACAACACCTCAAAAGGGGTCATTTTAATACTAGAATGGTAACTATTGTTATAAGCAAACTCCACCAAAGGTAGATGCTCAACCCAACTACCATCATAGTCAATCACACATGCCCAAAGCATATTCTCTAATGTTTGAATAATCCTCTGTACTTGCCCATTCGTCGACGAATAAAAAGTAGTACTCAGATTCACCCTAGTTCCCAAACCCTTCTGAAAAGACCGCAAGAAGTGAGAAGAAAACTGCATACCATTAGCAAAGATAATCCTAACAGGTACCCCTTATAGCGTCACAATCTCATAAAGATACAACCCCATATAATCCTCAACCAAAAAGTTAGTCCTCACTGGCAAGAAGTGAGCTGACTTTGTCATCCTATCCATGATGACCCACATCAAATCAAATTGATTACGATACTGAGGAAGAATGGTAACCAAATCCATTCTGGCAATTCAATTTCTTGATACAACCCACCAGGTCGTATGTGCTCAACCTTTACCTGTTGACACATCATGTACTTAGCCACAAAATCAGTCATATCCCTCTTCATACCATTCCACCAATACATTTTCTTGAGATCATGATATATTTTAGTCAAACCAGGATGAACAACATAGCGCAAAACATGCACCTCCGCCAAAACCCTTTCACACAAACCATCTACGTCGGGAACACATAATCTTCCTTGATACCTCAAGGTACTATCACCTCTGATCATAAATACCATCACCTTTTGTCCACCTACGGCACTCTTGATTTTCATTAAGATAGGATCCAATATTTTCTTCTCCTTGATCTCTGTGCCAAGAGAAGATAGAACCACTTTTTATACCAACACAGCATCATCCCGACCACCTTGTTGTTGAGCACCATCCTGATCAGAGAACCGAAACTTATTATCTCGTCTTTCTCCAAACTCAGCTTATTTTCTCTTTTCATCCTCTACCTGCTGCATATGAATAATCAGCCTGGAGATATCCATATCCTTGATCAAGAAACAGTCTTGCTTTCAAGGATAAACTCCCGAGACAAACTTGAGCCAAACTTCCTTATCCTTGCCCTCATATCCGCCACCATATCCAGAGCATACCTTGACAGATGATGGAACTTCAAGGCATATTCCTTAACCATCATTTTCCCTGCTTCAAATTGATAAAAATTTTCGCTTTCACTTCCCTCAGCTCATGAGGAAAAAACCGGTCCAGAAAAGCATTAGAGAAAGTCTCCCACAAGGACGACTCCTCAACATCACCCTTCACCTTTTCACATTCCTCATAATATTGGTATGCCACATTCTTAAGCTGATAAGCTACAAAATTTACCCCTTCCACATTAGTGGTCGGCATGATTCTGAAATCTTTTCCATCTCAGCCAAGAACCCCTAAGGATCCTCCTCCACCTTCACACCAGTAAAAGTCAGAGAAATTAGCTTCATAAACTGGCCAACCCTTGTGGCCTCCCCATATGAACTACCAGAAACACCTCGCTCAGCCTGAGCAACTACCAACTGAGCAATAGCATTAATCGATTGACGAAAGTTCACATTAGTCGCCTCACCCTGAAAAGGACTAGAAGCAGCTGGTGGAACTCCAGTATGAGTCCTCCCACTGTTGTCCCTCGTTGGGACAGAAGAATTTCCGCGAGTTCCAGATCGTCGAGGAGGCATGATCTGAAAAGCGAACAAACTAGGATTAGAAAGGACTTTAGACCTTGCGGCTTAAAATAGAATACCAAGAAAGTGAAGAATTACTAAATGTCTTGTAGCCTCTCCCTTATGAGTGTAGCACTCTACACATTCTTAAAAGAGACTCTACTAGACATGGCTTTGTGGACTCCCAAGTGACCATAAACCTAGGGCTTTGATACCAACTTGACACGACCCTACCGGGAGCCTTATCGTAATGGGAATCTTAAGTCTAAATAGTGTAGACACGTAATTTTGTCCCTCCCCGATATCGTTTTACCCATTTTTACCTTATCCTACCGTGTACCCTCACCCATGTAATTACATCCCACAAAAATATAAAAAATAACTCTCAACAAAATTCCTAACAAACTTTTATTCTTTTTAACATCCTAACAACCCTTTCAATTAAAAGAAGACACATTACCTATACCCCTAACCCCAACACCCCATACCCACGTGACCCCTTCTCCCTCATATTTCTTGTCCACAAAGTCAAAAAGGGATAAATATTAGAAAGGGGGGCCCACTAAAAAACTTTCGGGAAAGGGATAGAGCATACTCCCATGGCAAAGAATTGGTCCATATATAGATATCTTTACGCACAGGGGGGACATTTTTTTTGGGTTTTCTTCTTGGTTCACGAAAAACACAGAGAAACATCACTAAAACTTCATCAAAGACACCCCAAGCCCCACCGGAAAACCATATCCATCTTTATCTTTAAGAACACACACACATACCAAACGAAAATCGCACACTAATCCGGACATACCCACAAAAATAGAGTTGATTGAGAGAGAGGGTGATGAATAGAGAGAGAGATATAGTTATTTTGGTTTTCTTCTACTGTTCCGGTGGCACAGTCGCCGGATTTCAACCTTTTTCGTCAGCTTTTTCCTTTCACAACTCACCAGAGCTTAGATTCGGACTGGTTTCGAGCTCTCAGTTAGATTTCAGAGACATTAGTTCTCGTTTGCTCGTCATTCGTCTTCCGATATCGTGCCTTTGAAGGTTTTTGATACCGGGTTGGTCTAGTTTTTTTTTGTTGCTATTTTGTTGTGGTTTCATCGGTCTTCAATCTTCGATACCGGATTTGGGGTTATCGCATTTTTGGACTATTTCTCGACGGATTTGGAGAGTCGAGATTTCATTGGTATTCTTCGAGGTTCTTGGACGGGCTCTTATTTCTCTTGTTAAAATCAATCGAAAGCTCTTGAGGTCCATCTCTTTACTCCCTTTTTTTCTTCTTTATTTTATTTTGTTGAAATGGCTATGATTATGTGTTGGATTATCTTAATTGGGTGATCTTATCGACATTGATGTTTGCTTGTTTATGGATAATTGATTGTGGAACAAATTTGATGATTAGTATAGATTGGATAATCATGTCTCGTAAAAGAGTGTTGAAAAGCAATTTGGGGAATAAGAATCGAAAATTGATAAAATTGAATATTATAGTATTTTGATTAATCGTTGACGTTGAACGTGATATGTAGTCTAGTTCGGAATAAGCATGGATGTTGTTGAAACACGGTAGTATCATGTTTAGGTCGACCATTGATAGGTAAAGAGTAGGTTCGGGTAGGCAAAAATAGGACTTGCGATCGTTGAATGAGGAAAGTGTTTTGTTGAAATGTGTTGATTTATATTTTCGAATTGGAATGTATTCATTTGGCCGGGGAATGCCCCAAAGATTGATGTATTTATTCACCGGAGAATGCCCCGATGTATCATGTTGGCGAAGGTGGATCGTGATCAAGGCCCGAGGCATCGGGTAGAGCTTGGGAGTGTAGTTAGGATTAGTATAGGTTAGATAGGATTTATTTTTGCATTTTTATTTATTTTGGGACTGTATAATTAGACTGAACACTATACTTTTATTCGTTTTGTTTTGTTTGGTTTGGTTTGTTTGATTGCTTTACATGCTTCTTTGTGGTTTGTACATTTGTAGTGTCAAATTAGCCAATACGCTCTGTCAAGCGACCGTGGTCGAACCACGGGACCGAGGGGTTCCTAACACCTTCCCCTCGGTCAACAGAATTCCTTAGCCGGAATCTTTGTTCACAAATCAGTTTTACAGAGTCAAATCGTTTTGAAAAGAATTTTCCAAAGGTGACTTGGCACACCAGATTATGCCAAGTGGCGACTCTGAATAAAAATGTAAATAAAAGTCCTTTTCGAAATAATTTTTTATTTTTTGTCACTTTAATAATAAAAACCCTTTCGAACTTAAAACTACAATCTTTTTGGAGTTAAAAAAGAGTGTGACAAATAGGACCAGATATTGCCCCGATAACCAACCCAACCAATCAAACACACACCTTGAGTCGGATGAATTCCAAACATATAACGAGATAGCGTGTGAGTATCCAAATCTAGACTCTAGGCTAGGTCCATAACCGAGACCGACCCAAATAAGTCCAACCGTCCAAACCCATTCAAGAACCATAACCAAACTATAAACCAAAACTATAAGCCGTAATAATAACCAAACCAAGTTCCATAACAAAACGTAAAATGATGGAACAGTGAGAAATTCGGAGATATGGTGTCATTCCCTATTCCAATGTCAATGCTAAGGCTGGTACCAATCCGATCCCACCCATACTAACCCATAGTAGTTCCACAAAAACCTCTAACCAAAAGATAACCAATATCTGGTTGGGACATGCCCCCAACCATAGCCAAAAACCATAATACAAAATAAACCAAAGTATAAAAGAACATGCATAAAATGGAACCTTTTGAAATATGGAAGCTCATCACTTCAAACCAAAAGCTGAATCTCAAACCCGATCACACCGCAGGAGGAGTAGGATGGTCGGTTCCCACATCACATGAGGATACAGGTTTGAAGATGTTAGCGGATAAACGCTAGCATGAAACTTAGGATAAGGATAAAATAATGTCAATCAGTAAAACCAAATAAATCAAGTTAACTAAACCGCTAAACACATAATCATACATATATATAACCATGCCGGGAAAGGGAACCGGATTTAGCATACATTTAAAACCATGTATCTAGGTCATATAGCTTATCCCTCCTAAAACCACTCATGGGCTATATGGGGTCATCTCCTCCTGCTGAAAGGCCCTGATGCGTGTTAGCCGTACGAACTGATGAAAAATCTGAGATGACTAGTACATCTCCCAAAATATAAGTGTGACGTTATGCACACGGCCACCAAGGACCCCCTCACATCGACAAACGTGAGTTTCCAGTATTGGTCTCCCTGGGATCGCCACCTTCCACGACTTTGCTAACACGTCCCTCTTTAATCTCATATTAAAACCATTTCCATTTAACCAACCATTTACCAAGGAGTGTTATTTAATAGGCATTAATCATTGGTATTGTCATACCAATACCAGAGCTTGCAGGTCTATCTATTTATGCTATACCAAAACCATTAAACCAATTAGACTCCAATTAAACCAAAATCATGGCCGCCAAGCCCTTTCCAAATCATTAAAACCATTTATCCCTTTAAGGATTCCATTACCAAACCACACCATGCAATAGTTCCATTAAAAGTTAAATAGTATAGTAAAAATATTCCCATAGGCATTTTATCAAACACATTGAGGGCATAGTTTTACCAAAACGAAAACCATTAACCAATTTACCATTCCCATGCATCCAATTAACCAAAACCAAGATTCCACCATGAGAACTAAGAATTTAACCATGTAATTCACCATTTAAAGCATAGGAAATCATAATTCAACCATTAGAAGTAAAATCCCTAATTTATATTTGAAAACCCAAAATCATGCAATAATTAAACCATAAAATAATTTGTAAATCATGCCTTTAGTTGGAACAATGAGGAAAGAGTAACATGCCTTAGATTATCAAGAAGATGAAGAGGATTCAACAAACAAGCCTCCAAACCTTCAAGATGAAACCTTAGCCTTTTGCTCCACCCAAGAGCTTAAGAGAATTGTAAAGTGTTTAAGAGATAATTTCTAAGTGTTTAATGATAGAATAATTGGGTAAATAACCTTTCAAGTACAATACAAGTCATGGGTCCTAAAAGGTATGAGAAGGAAAATGTACAGAATACCCCTAGCTAATAGCTGTGAAAACCATCCAGGTGGGTACGACTCACCCATATGACTCGTGTCCATGCGAATAGAATACACCACTCGTACCCAGACTAGAACCTTGGACCCAAGCACTAACCAACCTATGACTCACCCAACCAAGTCGTACCCAATCCATACGACTTGTACCATGGAATTGTATCCATTCCAGAATAGGATCAAAAGAAGATGGATCATTAGTTACCATACGAGTTAACCATATGACCCGTACACTACCATATGACTAACACTGGACAATGTACGATTGGACCATACAACCTGTACCCACTCGATACGACTCATACCTTGAGTCATACCCAGTTCAGTGAACACAAAACTAAAGAAAATTTCTAAAGGTCAAAATTTCGGGTGTTTCGGTTTGTTTTCAAGATCACGACTCTGGGTAGCCTGAGGCATCTGAATTTGGTGCCTCTAATCAAATTTTGTACTGAGTGGAACGAACGGCTTTTGGTATGCACATACATGCCTAATGGAAAGTTACATGAGTGTTTAAACTCAACCACGATAAGGCAAGACTCTTGGACTTTCTTATAAGGGTTAAAACTGTTGTTAGCTTCGCGAAAGCCTTGGCTTAGCTTCATGAGGGTGGAAATTTCCATGTTGTGCATAGTAACATAAGCTCACAATGTATCTTGCTCGATGAAAATTTCGATCCCAAGCTGTCTAATTTTTGGGAGGTAACACTTGCAAAAACAAATGACATAGATTCGAACTTGAGTCTACTTCCAATAGTCGAGTCTTTAGACTTTACAACATACAAGAAAGATGTCTATCAATTCGGGGTTGTGCTTCTCGAGCTTTAACGAGGAAGGAATCTTACCAATTGAGCTTCTTAAGTAAAAATCTTTGTCGAAACTCTTTTGCAAGTCCTCTTGATGTGGATGAACTACTGTTAGGCCAAGGATTTGATGATATTATGATGATGCTACTTGAACTTGCAAGTAACTACATGAAGTTCATTCCTGATCAAAGGCCAATAATGCAACAAGTGTATCTGACTGTTGTTGCGATTGCTCGAATCCACGACCAAACAAGGGACCCTGAAATACAGCTACACGTGGACTAGAAGCAAAGGTGTAGCCATTGTTATAGGTACAGGTTCGGCAGAACCTAGTAGCTTTATGCTCATGCGTTGTATTTATGTTAAATAAATTATTTAGTATGTATAAATAATCTATCCAGAACAAAATAGGCAAAAAGGATTGTTGGTTTCATCAATCTTTGTGATAGAAATAAACTAGTGTTACAATATGTCAGCTCTGTTGCTAAATTTCAAACCAATTTTGACAGAAATAAACTAGTGTTACCCTCCATTGTGATTCGTAACCCTCAACCTGCCGATTGATGGTGAAGGTGAGCAACCCTCAATTGTCAATCAACATAGTAGTGTCAATCAATATAGTAATAATTATAAAAAGATGAAAACAAACTAGTAATAGTATATTTGGGCACAACTTTAGATTGAAACATATAGAAATTTTATTGATACTCAATTACATGCATCTAAGTCAAAAGACAGAGTATTTGCTGCAGTATCAAAAGTTAATCCTATGCCTTGGAGTTGATTACTTCCTATAAGTGCGATGTTTTGGTCCCATGGCATAAAAGCCAGACAGAAAACCCCATTAATGTACAACATGACTCGTTGTTGTGCCAGTAACAACAAATTATTTGGGTTTTCGGAGCCAAAGTACATCTTCACAACGGGGAAATGTGGATCCGGACCAGTCGTATTCACTTTATAGCAAGTGTCATAAACTGATCCTGGTGGAACATCAATCATAGCAATACCACGCACTTGTAGTCTGAATGTGTAACTGAATACAGTATAAAAATCTTTAGGAAAATGGGTAATAAATGTTCCAGTGTCCACAATGCTGCTACCGCGCGTCGCATAATTTCCAAAATTCCTAGAAAATGATGGGAACATCGGGACTTCCCTATCGTTAATAAAAACTTTATAAAGGTTGACGAAGTAAGCTGAAGCGAATCTGAAATCTTGTAATAGCGTTGCTGATGTTGTTTTCTTAAATGGCGTTGTGTGGAAGCTAAGTGTTGATCCTTTTGGGGAGAGAGCTCCCGGTAGACACATGGACATTATGTCTGCTTCAAATTGCGATGGTAAAGAATTGCCACCACCTATTACTCTACGTCCGAGGCCAGCAATTCCAGAATATTGACCACTAAAAGCCTTTCCATGTGTTTGATCTTTGCCACATCCAAAAACAATGCTTACTTGCTTTTGGTCTAAAACAAATGTAATCACGTCGTGTGCAATCACACCTCTTGTTCTTGATCCATCCACGTATTTGTAATCATAGATACATGTATTACCATATGGACTGCATTCATATTCCTTGTGTGTGATTTCACAGTTTCTACTCTCTACAAGGCAATCAAGTTTTCGATATGTTTTCGAATTAGTTGAAATATATAAAGGATTATTTTTCTGTTTGTAACATCCATTTTTATAACATGGTCCACATTGCCACCAAACTAAATCACTGCCAGTGTCTATTACCAAGTAACTTTTAACTTGTTCAGTTCCAAGAGCAAAAAATGCAACATACTGACCTACCAAATATGTCGTTGTTGTTCCCGTAACCTTCTCGCGGGCCCCTTTACTCTCACGCTCGTCGTGTGGCTTTACTAGAGTTCTATTCGCACTAATCGCGCTACCATTTTCAAGAATCGATGTCAAATGATTTGCTCTAGCTTGACAATTGGCGAGCCTACTTTCAAGTAAAGAGTCATAATCCTTGAATTTTGACTTTTCAAATAAGTCGAGATTGTAAATGGTGAGTGTATAGGATGGCATCGGAGGATTGGGAAGCTTCGTTGGATCAATAGACATAAATCTTTTTCTAGCTTCCATAATATAAGTGGTGTTAAGTGATGAAAAAGAATATTCATTGCATAAAATTACAATCAAAATTGAGAAAATGATTGAAATCAAAAGGTGAATTTGGAGGAACTTCTCCATATTGGATAGAAATTATTGCTTGGTTTGGTTTGAGATATGTCTACTGATGGTTGCACTCATCTATATATACTAGCTTATAAGTTTATATATTTAATAACCTATTCAATTTTATGCCAAAATAGGAAGAAACATAGGAGTTGAATTTAATAACCTAATGAAAGTCAATATTCCCATTGTTTCAAAATATTGGTCTCAAAATTGGTCTCAATACCCTTTATCAAAGTCAAACAATATCAACTTTGACTTACTTTTTAGGATATATTTTTAAGATGAAAAAAGTTTATAATATATAGTACTTTCTGTATCGATTTTAGATATATATATATATATATATATATATATATATATATATTAATAATTCAGTGACGTTTCAATAAAACTAGTGGCTAAAGCCAACTAATTTGAAATTGTCTTATTTGTTCATGCGTAATAGTTATTTTGGTGTAGTATTTTTAAAATACATATAACCTTTAACTTCACAGGTTAATATAATTATTAATAAAAAGACTAATTTTAGTCAATAAAATATTAGCCATTTGCTTGTAATACATTAACTTGGATATTGTTGTTAAAATTTTATTTATTAATATAAAGTTTGAATTGTTTAGTTCAAAGTTCTAAAATATTTCTTGTAAAAATGAGGTAGTTTTTTCTCTTTTGATTTTAGATAATATTTTAAAATGAATTTCATAATCTTCATTATTATTTCAAGTGAAGTTGAAATCATATAGTATAGTATTAAAATTTTTGAAGCCTCAAAATTTTGGGGACTAAAGCAAAGGCTTTAATTGTTAGCCTTACTCTTGAGCCACCTCATATATATATATATATATATATATATATATATATATATTAATTTTAAGATATCGAATTAATTTACTCTAATAATTAGTCATTGTCTCGCGAAAAGTAAAATATGACAATTATTTGAAACAGATGGAGTGGTAGATTTTGTACCATAACTAAAAAAAAAAAAGGTCAGACTTTGACACCTATTTATTATTTTGTCAAATAAATAAAATAATTTTTTTTCAAGATTAAATCCTAAATTTGGAGCAGGGTGTTTATGGTTTGGTGAAAATCAAACCAAACCAAATCGATTGAAAAATCGACATTTGATTTGATTTTAAATATTAAAAAATGATAATATTTTGTTTGATTTTAGTTTTTACTAAAAAAAATTTAAAAAAAGAAGATAAACCTAATCGATAAATAATATAAATAAATCTTATAATTATTTGTGTATATGATATCAGTTTTTCATAAATAATTACAAATATTTTATACTTTTTAATCATTAATTTGATTTTAGTCGACTTATTTTGCATATACAACACTTTTAAATTACAAGCAAAATTGAGAAAATAATTGAAATCAAAAGGTGAAAATGGAGGAACTTCTCCATTGGAATAGAAATTGTTTTTCTAATTGATTGATTTAATTTGAGATGTGTCTATCACTTCTTGGCTTCTTGCACTCAATATATATAAACTAGTTTATATATTTTTAGTAACCTATATTTAATTGTATGCCAAAATAGGAAGAAACATAATGTATATTCAATTCCCTTTGAAAATTACAAAATGAATTATATTCCCTATTAAGAAAAATACTATAGATTGCTTACCATAACTCAAAAAGAATCAAAATTCAATTCAAATAAATAATTCAATTTTTTTTTAATGCAAGGTAAATTTTGCCATTAAAGTCATTCTGTCATTGTAATGGCAAAAATCATTAATAGCACTAAAGAGGATAAAGTTCAATAATTTTAGTCATTAATGAGTAAAATTCAACAATTATACATGAAATTAACCTGTTAAAGCATCAAACCCCTGAACTTGTCTCCACAACTTACTTTAGCGCTTAAACTTAACTTTCGTTTATTTATTTCCCTTAAAATCTTTAAAGTGAATTAATTTTTTTAAATGCCACATCAGCATAAGGGGGAGATTAATTCACTTTAAAGATATTAAGGAGGTAAATAAATAGAAACTTAGTTTAAGTGCTAAAGTAAATTGTGGAGATAAGTTTAGGGGTTGATGCATTATCTCAAACTTTAACCAAAAGGGAAATCTCATGCATTTATCATTTTGACACCATGTTAAGTTTTTATTACTCCATATAAGTGGGTTTGCAAAAGGCATTATTTGTGTATATTTTATATTTTGACTCTCTTTTATACTTTTCCTATCAAAAAAAAAGCATTTATACTTTTATCAAATCAAAAAAAAAAAATGAAGTAAAGTCTTGGAGTAACTGATAAAATTGTTGTCGTGTGACTAGAAGGTCACGAGTTTAAGTCATGAAAATAGTCTCTATCAAAAATGCAAAATAAAGTTGCGTACAATAAAATCCTTGCGGTCCGGTCCTTCTCCGCAATCCCATATAGCAAGAATTCTTAGTACACCGAGTTGCCTTTTTAATATTAACACATATCTTTTTGTGTATTAGAGCAACTTTTGGGGCTTTTAAATTGTTCAAGAAGAGTAATACTCCCTCCGTTCGCTTTTACTTGTCATTAATTTTCTAATGAATTTCTATTTTTACTCGTCACTTTTGACATATCAAGAAAAGATAATTTCTTTTTTCCTATTTTACCCTCAGCATTTACTGTTTCTTCTCCAAATTAAATTCAGAACATAATATAAACATCATTTAATAGGAGTACTATAGTAAAATAGTTACGTTATTAATTATTTTTCTTAATGGACGTACCATATCAAAATGTGACAGGTAAAAGTGAACGGAGGGAGTATCATGCTAAAACTATAAGGTAAAGGGGTCTATTTGTAATAACTAGATCTTTTGGGGGCTAAAGTGATATTATCCTGTTCATTTTTTTGTAGATGATGATACAGCTCAAATACTGACCAATTACCAAAATAAGAAAGAAAATGGCTCTTAATGCTACAGTGTTCATCATCAATGGAGACATAAAGTTGAGGGCAAAATTGGAATTTCATTATTCAGATGTTGGAAAGTGAGTTTTTGTTTGCCTGATGAAATTTTTGTGTGTAGTTTGCATTTTTTGCTTATTATTTGTTGTTTAACCATATGTTATTAGTGTTATCTTTTAGCTTATTAAAGCAATTTCAGTCTTCAAATTGTTCAAGAATAAAAAAAATTGCTAAAGATTTCATTTTTACAAATTCCATTTGTGTGTAAGTCAGAAGGGAAACCTTGTCGTAACTGGTAAAGTTGTTGTTAGATGACCGGGAGGTCACGGGTTCGAGCTGTGGAAATAGGGGTCTGGGGCGGTAAGATTGTGTATAATAGACCTTTGTGGTTCAGCTTTTTCCTGGGACCCAGCGCATAACGGGAGACATGAGAAGGATTTGGAAATTTGGGTAGAAAGAATTAAAAAAAATCCTAAAGATTTCATTTTTACAAATTTTATTTGTGTGTGTAAGACAGGGAGCCTTGTCGTAACTGGTAAAGTTGTTGTCATGTGAGCAGAAGGCCACAGGTTCGAGCTGTGGAAACAGGGGTCCACAGCGGTAAGACTGTGTATACTAGACCCTTGTAGTCCAGTTTTTTCCCGGGACCCAACACATAACGGTAGGTTAGTGCATCGGGCTGCCCTTTGTTTGTCTTTGTGTGTAGTAAAATTCTTAAAAGATTTAGTCTGGGTTGGAAATTAGTGATTATCTGTGAGAAGTATTTGTCTGAATTATTGTGGATAGTTTCCTCAATGTAATCAGGAGGTCACGGGTTCAAGCTGTGGATACAGGTATCCACAGCGGTAAGATTGTGTATAGTAGACCCTTGTGGTCCGGCTTTTTCGTAGGACCCTACACATAATGGAAGCTTAGTGCACCGGATTTTGTCTTTGTGTGTAGAATTCTTAAAAGATTTAATCTTGGTTGGAAATTCGTGATTATCTATGAGAAGAAGTATTGGTCTAATTTTTTGTGTGTAGTTGCCTCCATGTGATCAGGAGGTCACGAGTTCGAGCTGTAGAAACAGGAGTCCACAACGGTAAGACTATGTATAATAGACCCTTGTGGTCCGGCTTTTTCCCCGTACCCAGCACATAACGGGAGCTTAGTGCACTGGGCTGCCCTTTTTATTGTTTTTATGTGTAAAATTCTTAAAAGGTTTAGTCTTAGGTTGGAAATTTGTGATTATGTATGAGAAGAAATCAAAATTTTCCTGAAAAAATCTCATTTTTACAAATTGTCTTCTTTTAGGTAACATTCGAAGGGAGTCTTGGCATAACTGGTAAAGTTGTGGCCATGAGACCAGGAGGTCACCGATTATGTAGGGTAAAACTGTGTACAATAGACTCTTGTGGTCCGGCCTTTCTCTGGGCCCCGTACATGGCGAGAGCTTAGTGCACCGGGTTGTGCTTTTCGTCTTGTATGTTAAATTCTTAAAAGATTTAGTCTTGGTTGGGAATTTGTGATTATGTATGAGAAGAAGTATTGGTTTGTATTTGTGCTTAACGATGAATTTCATGCTATCTTCATGTTTATTAGAGCCTATGTTGCTAGGACTCTTCAAAAATGTCATGGGGTGCCAGTCGGATCCTTAAAAAGTAGAGTATTTTTGGAGGATCCGACACGGGTGCGGCAACATTTTTGGAGAGTCCGAGCAACGTAGATTAAAGCAATTTTAGCCTTTAAAAGTAAACATCAACTCAAACTAATGACATCTATCAACCTAACATTGGATGGAAACATCATCAGATTTAGGCATGATTTTGTAGCAAGTCACACGAGACCGATAGACTAAAAAGGTCAAATATCGAAGAAGTTGTTTAGTTTTGCTTGGAGCTCTGGCGCTGCATATAAACGATACTTCCTTAGATATACTAATTAGAGGCTTCTACTGGATGAGGGACAGTTTTTTCGTAGATAAGGGTATTCCAAGGTATTTGAATGGTAATCCACCTTGATGAATCCTAATTGCCTTAGAATAATTTCTTCGGTCCTGTGAAGTAACCCCACCGAAATATGCTGTTGAGAAGTTGGAGAACCATTCCTTGACGACTAAAGCAGACTCCAGATCACTACGACTTGTAAAGAGTAGCAAAACAAAAGTGAGTTATCCCTAGCTTGGAGCATTTAAGACCCTTAGCTGCATCGGAAGGTTCGGTTGCTCGCACTAGCCAATATCCTACTCAGATAGTCCGTAGAGATTGCAAATAGGAAAGGTGACATGGGATCACCCTGCCTAAGACCGACCGTTATCTGCATCGAAAGGTTCTGTTCGCTCTCCATTTATCGTTATTGAGTAATTTAGAGCTTGCACACGTTCCATAACCCGAGTGATAAATTTAGTAGGAGTTTGAGCTCTTTCGTTACTTCTTGTAGAAAGATCCGTTCAACAGAATCATATGCTTTCCTCATATGTATCTTGATCATACTCTTGTGGACACATGCTTTCTAGTGTAGGCTTTCACTTGCTCGGACTCTTCAAACATGTTTTCGGATGCATGTTGGATCCACTAAAGGAAGTGCGTTTTTGAAAGATCCGACACTGGTGTGGCAGCATTTTTTGAGAATCTGAGCAACATAGCTTAAAATCGTTCCGATAGAATGGCAAATGTTAAACTCACATTACTATTCTGTTTTTCTCCTTTTAACAAAGAAGCTATTCTATGTCAGGTTCGAATATGGGCGTACGCAGAAAACTGACTTGGCTTCAAGGAGAACCAGGAGTCGAGCAATCCGCGTCCTTGCAAATCCCAATGTATGCATTATGAAGGCTTCCATGTATGTAAAATACTAGTAAAATTGGTTCGATTATGCTCAAAAAAAAAAAGATAAATCTACTTATAAACCAAAGATTGTTTTCATTATGCGGTAGGTGGTAAAATTATGTAAACAATGATTTAGTAAAACTTGTTTCTACTCGATTGTGTTTGCACCTTCATCGAAAATAATTGTGTTGTTAACATAACAAAAGAAAAAGAGAAAATAGGTGATTGTTTCCGATCTGTCCAAGTCTTGGTGGACGAGTTACCTGGTACCTGTGTTGGTGGAAGGTAGCACGTACCCGTGGAATCAGTCGAGGTGTACACGTACCCGAGGATCACAATAATGTTGTGTACAAAAGACAATACCGTGTTGATGTCATTTGTCTAGTATTAGATGCATCTTCATATGACTCGAGGTCGTTATGTATCAACTCGAGCATCCAAATGCTAGTTTCTTTTGTCTGCAGGCATCTCGGAGGGAAGAGAGAACAAAGAAGGTAGTGATCATGGTGGATCCTTTAGAAGCCAAGCGATTAGCGGCAAAGCAAATGGAAGAAATTAAAGCTAAAGAAAGATTTCAAGTGAGTGAACCTCAATCATATTTCCTCAAGTACTGAATCTCTGTAACTTGGCACTTCTCGACTCTTAGCTGCCTCTTAGCAGATTTAGTTTCGGATATTGAATTTATTTTGTTTATCTCAAGGTAATTGTTTACGACTCTCGGCTCTAAGCACATTGAGTATAGGCTATTGAGTTCAGATTATTAGCTGAAAGGTAATTTAGCGTACCGGTTCTCATCTCCTTAGTGGTAGTAAAATCGGCACTGAATGTGAAATATGGTAGTAAAATCGTCAAATGTGAAGTTATTAGTATAGTTTCACTTCATCAGACATTTTAGTCAGAATGTTGCTTGAACTCTCCAAAAATGTTGCCGCACTCGTGTCTGATCCTCGTAAAATACGCTTCTTCTAGAGGATCTGACACGATATTTTGAAGAGTCCGAGCAACATAGCTTACAAATTCATACTTCCACCCAGTGTTTAGAAGTTCTGAAAGACGGGGTAAATAGAATACCTTGAGGAGTCGCTCCGCGCTTCAAAAATGTTGACGGATGCGTGTTGGATCCTTCGGATCTGGCACGGGTATGACAACATTTTTTGATAGTACCAGAAACATAGTTTAAGTTTGACATGATGTGACCGGGATGAAATAACGTCTTTCCACCTCTGAAGATTCTTGTACTTGTACTGATGCACTTGAAACTTGTTACCGCTACATCGATTTTACTTTATCTTCTCTGAATATTCTTACAGAGACGGCGACAAATAGAAGCAATCAACGGTGCATGGGCTATGATAGGTCTTACGGTTGGATTAGTCATCGAAGGTCACACAGGACTCAGCATTCCATCTCAGGTAAGAATACTAGAAAGTTGCATCCTATGTTGCTCGTTCTCTTCAAAAATGTCGACATGTGCATATCGGATCCCCCAACGCGGTGCAGCAACATTTTGTAGAACCCGAACAACAGACAGTTACAGATATATGAAGTTTTAACTCGAACAAAAATGTGTTTTTCAGTTGGCGAGCTACGTAGCTGCAGTCATTGGGTTCTTTACGGGATAGATACGTGCCAAGACTATGATCGAAACATTCTTTAACTCGATAAATGTGAGATCGCGCGACCGGTTAATTCTTGGTTTTCAATTTTCTGCATTCTTGATTTGTTATAGTGTATACCTTTACCTTTCAAGCAAAATGTTAATCAAATGTAATGATTCATATTGTTGTGGTACTTTTGTAGTTAGTAAAAAAACTCATTTCTTGTTGTGCTGTATTGTTTTAATGAATATAATATTTAGATAAATTGTTGCTTTCGTTGTTTCATAATATCGAAAGAACATCAACGGCGAAAGCACTCTGTTGGGCCGACACTAACACTGACACTGAGAGACGAAAGCTGGGGGAACGAATGACATTAGATACCCCAGTAGTTCTAGCCATAAACGATAGATACTAGGTGTTGTGCGTATCGACCATGCAATGCTGTAGCCAGTGGCGAAGCCTCCTTTGCTCCAGGGGTTCATCCGAACCCTGTTCGACAGAAAATTATACTGTTTTTGTACTATTTTTACGTTGTTAAAAATATTTTGTATGCATATATCGTAGATATTGAACCTCCTTCGACGGAAAATTATACTGTTTTTGTACTATTTTTATGTTGTTAAAAATATTTTGTATGCATATATAGTAGATATTGAACCTCCTTTGACTAGTTCGTATATTTTCTTAAGTATCCATTATTGAAATAAGTTCAAATGGAAGAAAAAAAATTGTTGATAAATGAATACCAAGTTGTTGACTATTATTTAGAAAAATCTTGCTCTATAATCTGGTTTGATCTTGTAGTCCAAATAATATCGTACCATGACGTATCTGAAATAGTAGTAATTAGTGAAATAAAAAAAAAAACTTATACAAACCCATTGAAGTAATTCCGTCTCCTGCGGTCTAAAGATGAAAATCTTTGTAATATTTTGTACATAGCGACGATAAAAGGTAAAGTAATATTATTAAGCAATAAGGGCAAGATAACACGGGGGTCGCATCAAATCGGTGGCTACATAAAGTGACACTTTTTGTCATTCAAGTAATGACGATTTCGGCAATGTTGATATAAAAAATTAAGTAACAATCAAAACAATATTGTATCTAAACAATTTGATACAATACAATAGATAACAAACATCCAAACAAGTCGTTAG
Organism: Capsicum pubescens; assembly: GCA_030864215.1. NCBI lineage: Eukaryota > Viridiplantae > Streptophyta > Magnoliopsida > Solanales > Solanaceae > Capsicum > Capsicum pubescens. The sequence goes on along the minus strand of CM061544.1, from coordinate 45,033,181 downwards.
CGACAACGTCCCTTTTCAATAAGGCGACTACACGTTATGAATCTGAATTAATCGGGTCAATGAATACCGATACTATATGGTTAAACTAAAAGTAATCCACATCACATTTAAGTTATTGGGCTTAATGCTTTTTTGAGGAAAAGCCCATTGGGCTTAGTCTATTTTCTTGGCCCAAAACCTCATGGACAACAAAAAATTTATTTTTAGGGGGGAAATAAAACATTAACAAGAACAATATCTCTATGAGTTAATAATAATTATAACTAAGAGTTGATTAAAAAGATAATCTATGGACATTCATCATATCAATAAATACAAAATATGTATCGTTTTTATAGATATCACTAAACTATGATCGAGTGTTATGTATTTTCATTTTGATTTATAGTAGTGAAGCTAAACTTTATTGATCTGATATAAATATCGATGCAAATAAATATAAAATAAATGTCTAAATGTATGGATGACTCACAATATTATAAGTGATTGATATGATAAAAATAATAATGTTAGTGGATGAGATTATTGACCAAACTAAGAATTTTGGATTATTATTACAACCTTGGATAAACATGTTCTTTAAATTTTCAATTAGGAAAAAACGTGGAAGTTAAAAGACTTGGAAAAAGAAAAATTTTATTTGACTGTTTAATTGAAATTTTATTAGTAATCCAATTTTGACAAAGTAAGACACAACATTCAACAAAAATAAATATTTTTTCCAAGACTTTAAAGTCAAAAGTATACGTTATGTTTGAATATAAAATATTATATTATTAAAAATAAAAATTCAAAATGTTCATAGTTTTATCATGTGTGACAGTAATTGTGAATGAATTTAACTTACATACATAAGCATTGATAAATTTTTAAATTGAAAATAACCTTTTTATCTCACAAACGTAAAAATAAGATCTGTGTATATATCATTTTTCTCAAATCCTGGTGAAATTATACTGGATAGAGAGTTATTATTGTTGTTATTGATGATGTAATTTAACATATCGTATGAAATAATACATTTTATTTTTCATATTACTATTTTATTTTTGACGGATAGCTATCTATATTTATCTATTAAGTAATTTGATGGTATATATGTTTAAAAATAAATTAGAATCGATGTATAGAAGTTAAAATTTATTGTGCGTAAAGAATCGTTCATTATGCGTATAGAGGTAAAAAAAAAATTATATTCATCTCATCATAATTCTCCGTGATAACTAATGAATAATTCCATTATTCAACTAATGTAATAAAAAAAAACTATTTCACAAATTTGGTCTACAATAGTTTCCAAATTATTATTTATGATGCTTTGTTCATTGTTGATAAACCTTATCACAAATTTTTTTTTTTTCCTTATTCAACATAATAAGACTTTTACCTGTCAAGTCAATAGTGTTTTTTTTTTTTTTTTTGCCTTTTCCACTTTTTTTCTTTTAATTTCTAGAACTTTTTTTTATATTAATTCTATTTTGCATCTTTATCTTTTTCCAATTGTTAGGCTAAATCAGACAAAAATAATGGACAAAATTTCAAAAAGTAGGTCAACGAAGATAAACCTAAACGTGTTTTTGATATTTTCCAAGAAAAAAGATGAGACATCCTCTTTTTTTTTTTTTTTTGGTCTTTATCCTAATTTAAAGAAAAAAAAAAATGTTGATTGAAGTGTTACAAGTTTGATTGAGTAAAACTTGGTCACAAAATATTATATATCACCTTTATGAAATCGTTGCTATAATATTTTCTTTTGTTTAATTAATAAGTAAAAAAGTACGACGGACACAAATTATGATTAAAAAATAATAAATTTTAGTTGTTGTAGTATTACTTTCATTTCTTGTTCTTCGATATTTGTTATTATTTATAATTTTGAGTAATTTAATTATAGTATTATTTTGTTGTAGTATTATTCTGCTGTTTATCTATATTCTTAGTATTGTCTGTTGTTTCTTTTATCTTTAATACTTTTTGTATGGATTGTTTTTTATCTTGAAGTCGAGGGTGTATCGAAAATAGTCGTTTTACAGAATATGTTATTATCATTTTGTTGTTGACAGGAGACCACCAAAGAATGTGGTGCATTGAACGGAGGTTGGCTCCTTTGTTAATCAGAGATCTCGAGTTTCAGCGCTGAGTATAAAAAATTCCTTGGTAGGGAGCGTTTTTTCGAATAGACCCTACGTGGTACAAATTCAAATTAATCGAGCTCCAATACAAATATCAAACATCATATGAAAAATCAAAAAAGATAAATAGGAGATCATTTCCTCTCTTAATAATCAATTAGTTGAAAATAAAAAATAACAAATACAATCAGACATTTTATAATTAACGGTGTTGTTTATTAATATTTTTTTTGTTTTGATGCTATAATGAAATATTATTATAAAAATTATTAAATAACTTCAAAGTAATCTCCACGACAATAATGTGTATGTGATAATGACCTTCAATTCCTTAGCAACGTTGTAATAATTCGAATTTCTTTTTGAAATATGACTAAAAGTTGAAAGTTGAAAACTATATAATATAACAAAATGTTATCCACTTAATATATTATTATTATTTTATTATGTAGTAGATAGATAAGAGAAGACATTGATAAGAAAGATCCATTTATTCATAAATGGGAAACAAGCTTCCTAGGATTGAACATTTAGCTAATAGTATTGCACAAAAAAGTCTCCCCCAACTATTATTACATAGAATTATAGATAAATTCAAATATTATTATCTTAAGTTTAATAGTGCAAAATATATTATATAATCAGGTCACTTGAAAGATATAAACGATAGATAATCTGATTCAGTAGCATCATCAATTGATAACCTAAGATAAACGATAAGTAACTTGTTATAATTAATATGTTAAATTAAGCTGAAGATGTACAAAAAAAAAAAAATTGTTCTTATTTCTCTTTCTACCGTCTTATATTAGGGGCGGACGGTGTCAAGGGAGTTTATTTGAACCCGTTTGATAAAAAATTACACTGTCTATTTAAGGTAGATTTTTTATATTTATGTACGTCCATTAGTTTAGAACCTCCTAAACCATAAATGAGAGATAGCCTAGTGACCACCAAAGAATGGGGTACAACGGATGGAGTTGTTGCTCCCTTAACCAGAAGTCTTGGGTTCGAGACCTGGATATGGAAAAATCCCCTCGAACGGGGCTTTACGCGGCACGAATCCCGATTAGTCGGACTCCAATACGAATATCGAATACCGGATGGAAAATCAAAAAAAAAAAAAAAAAAAAGAGAGAGAGAGAGCCTAGTGGTACTAGACTGTGTTATTGACTCCGGCATTTCAGGTTTGATTCTCGCTCGGCGTGGGCTACTTAATTCTTTTATCTTCTAAATTTCTGAGTGAAACTCCTGAATCCGTCATTGTTCATATCCATCCAGGAATTCTAACGAATCGAAAGATTTACGTTATATAAAGCTCATCCTCTCTACAATGGTTTTTCATTTGAAAATTCAAATTTTGTTTTGAAGTAAAATATTATTATTGTACAATCAAAATTTCATTATAATAGCATCGATTGTCTGAATATTTTTTCTTGATTGTTATAGTGAATATACAATAACATAACACGAAAATCGATTTCAAACAAAATTAAATTTTAATCATTATAATGAAATGTTATTATTATTTTTGAGAAGTCTAATTGTTGTTAATATAATAGTATACCTTAACTTCTATAATTAATTAATTCTTTGATGTAATTGTTGAATAAAAATCAACAATAGAGAAAACTATTTTGTTGTTGATTTTGTCAAACAACACTAGTCCTTTAAAAGACTCTTCAATCACAACGTGGCAAAAACTTCTTTGTTCTCCAATAAATTACATGTACTAGATATATTTTAAAAATTATTATATACTTCTCCATGTGAAAATACATATTTTTCAAAATCTCAACAATAACGACAACAGTCTATATTTCTTTTATCTATATTTATATTTATATCTATAATCTATAATATATTAAATGTGTGAAGGACCTTAGAAATATCGTTTGAACTTTTTGTCCTTTATTAAAAGTTTTTGCTTTAGACAAAATCGTTGTTTCACTATTTTTTCCTAATATTTAAGAGTTAAAAATTAATTAGATATATTTATGGTAAAATCTTTCCTTATTAAAAGTCATCAGAATTAATGATAAATATTTTTTTTGTCATTAGCCTAAATGTGATTTTAAGAAGATTTAAAAAGTCTATAAATCTACATCTACATCTACAATATATTAAATCCACTAACCACTTGAAACTTCTAATGGTAAAAATATATACGTGCTTACAATAAAATATATATTTTGAATTTTTATACTTTATTAAAAATCTTCGTAATAGATAAAATTATTTAATTTTAAATAATCAAAAATTATACGTATGACTAAACTAATTTTAATAAATCTATCCATAAGCCTGTTATTATAAATTCTCGATTCAAGAATTTTAGAATTTAAACAGTATCACGTAAATTAAAACGAAAAGATAAAAATAGGTACTAAATAATTTATTTATTTTCTCTTTCTTACCCAACAATTGAAGAAATCAAGGGGTTCTTACATGTCAGAGTTGTACTAGATATGAGTTATCTTGAAAACTAAATTTGCAAAGGACCACTCCAATGACTGCCACGTGGATCAATAACAAGACAACAGTCAACATCCTTGTAAAGTGTACTTTTTTATTATAGGATAAAGAATGGAATATTCAAAATATTAATTATTTTTTATACTAAGAGATTAATAAAAATAATATTTAAACTTTGTAAAATAAAGTTATCTTTGTATGATAAATAAATACAGGTGATTATTTCGATTATAAGGGCAAGGATTAGGAGTGTCTAAAAACCGAATCCACCGATAAATCGAACCTTTTAAAATGTTATTGATTTATTATTATTGGGTGATTGAATTAACGATTTTTTAATGATTTAATAAAAAAAATATATATTGGATTATTGATTCGGTTCGATTTTTTCCTTATTGGGATGATTTATTATATATTTCTCTTAATTTCTACAAATTAACAAACCTATTATTTCAATTATACAAACTCTTAAATTCTCCGAACAACATTTAGTTCAAACTTGAACGTTCATGTATTAAAACACATCATGTAGGATTTTTGGTTGCAACTAAGATTCGATTTTTTCATGTTAGTTACTGCTATTTCTATTTTATGAGTATTTTCTTATCGTTTAAACCGAAAATCGAACCGTTAAGAACTAAAAATCGATAAATTGAAAATCGATAAAAAAATTCTTATTGGTTTGGTTATTGGTTTAGCATATTTAAAAATCGAAAACCAATAAACCAATAATGCATAGTTGGAGTCAGGTTATTTTTTTCAGGGTTTGGTAATGATATACGCAGTCCCGAACCCCCTTCGGCTCAAAATTACTATTTATGCATGATTAAAGTTATTCTTTATGTATCTATAGTAGATGTTGAACGACCCCCTTCGAATAATTCGTATGTTCACTTCTGAATCCCTTCGACTAGTTCGTATGTTCACTTCTGAACCCCCTTCGGCTAATTCGTATGTTCACTTCTGAACCCCCTTCAGCTACTTCGTATGTTCACTTCTGAACCCCCTTCGGCTAGTTCGTATGTTCACTTCCGAAACCCCTTCGGCTAATTCGTATGTTCACTTCTAAAACCCCTTAGTGAAAATTCTGACTCCGCCACTATACGCAGTCTTACCTTATATTTCTGCAAGAGGTTATTCTCATAATTTACTTAAGTCACATGGTCGTAACTCTACCTATTACTTCAAAACTCGGTTTAAATATTTGATCATGAGGATTGATCAAATTAAAATCATCAATCAACAATAGAGTGAAAATAATTTTTCTATGTCACAAAAATATTTATGTCATATAGGAATACTTATCGAAGGAAAAACTAGTTTCATATTGAGATTAATATATTACAACAAAAAATGACTTATGAGAACAATTGAAAGCAATTAGGAATATTCTTTTTTGGTTCCCATTCGGTGTACGATTCCCGCATTAGAGTCCTACTAATCCGAATTCGCGCCGCGTAGGGTCCTATTCGGGGGGAAACGCTCCCTATCAAGGACTTTTACATACCCAGGGCTCGAACTCGAGACCTCTTATTAAGGGAGGAGCAGTCCATTCGCTGCACCACATCTTTTAGTGGTGAATATTCTTTTGTTGCTTAGTTGTTCTATAAGAGAACGATTCAATTGGTTAGACGGTGATTCAGAATTTGAAGTAAATGAAATTTATCCATAAAAGAAAAGGGTAGAAAATTATTATTTAACTTGTAAATGTTTGTAGAAAATTCTTGTTGATATATATTCATTAATTAGTGAAATATTTCATAAATCGAATTTTACAAGTTCGATCTTTAATATTCTTAATATTTCCTATTGTCTCGTTTAATAAGTTGAACAATGTAAACGAATTTCTATTGGAAATAACTGGTCGATTCATTAAACATTATTTATAATATATAAATACAGTATTATGAGTGTTGAAAAAACATATTTATCCGTCATAATATGACGACTAGAATTAATATTTACAAATTAGTGAACCATAATACAACAATCTTGATTATCTAAAATTGAAAATGTGGTTATAATGAAAGACAAAGATGATAAACTTAAGGAGATTTAAATTAAAATCTTTCTAATATTATGGAGAGTTTCTTTTGTCTTCACCATCCTATAATTGACATATAGTGATATTGATATAAACTATATCCATCAATTTCAATTTCTATATAGATAAGAACTATATGAATATACTCAACTTAATAAAAACAAAAAAGATAAATTGTACTATATCCAACTTCCATGCACCATAAAAAAAACAATAAATATGAATAACTCATTTGTTTCAATTTATTTGATATAATTTCATCATTCGACATAAAATTTAACAAAAAGATTTTTTATTTTTTTATATATATATATATCTCACTTTTATTCATTTTCATTCTGTTTCAAAAAGAATATATGATTTTTTTATTTTTATTTTTATTTTGTGGGGGGAGGTATTTTTATATTTAAACTTTCAATTTTCGGTCTTAATGACATGATCTCCTAATACATGTTTAAAAATATTTTTTTACTTATTAAATTTATGTATAAAATTGAGATAATATTATTACATAATGTGAAGTTGATATGAAATGACATTTTGATAAGGGATAACTAACAAGAGGTGTGTTTCCTATTTGAGAGTATTAATTCCTCAACTATAACAAACAAAAACAAAAATATCATTTTTTAAATTTTCAAATCTTGGTGTAATTGATAGTATGAAAATTGACCTCAAAATTATCCACAACCTCTTCTTCATTTGTCAAATAAAAATATTCTCTCAAGATACTTCTCTCAAACGTGGCAAATTAATATACATATATAAGTAATTATTAGATATCTTTTTTGTAATTATTATCAACGTTAATTTCCTATTCCTAAATTGGAGTGTTAAAAGCAACGGTGGAGTTATCTCTGTGTGACCGATTAGGCAATAGTCAGATGATCAAGAATTCAAGCCGTGAAAACAACTGTTAATGCTTGTATTGTATTATGATAAGTTGTTTGTATCACACCCTGTGAGGTGTGGCTAGGTGTTTCTCCGAATCTTGCTAACATCAAATACGGATGCTTTGTGCACTAGGTCGTAAACCTTTTATTAATTTCCTATTCCTCTCGTTATATACAGGGACGGAGCCAGCCCTTTGACAGGGGTTCATCCGAACCCTCTTCGACGAAAAAATATACCGTAGATCTCAACAATTACACCTACTTGTTCAACACTATACCGTAGAAAAAATATACAACCCACGTTCTTGCCTACTCGTTTTTCACAAGCCTGTTTGTACATTTTATACACGTTTAAAATTATTTTTATGCATCTATAGCAGATGTTAAACCCCCTTCGACTAAATTTTCTTCAAATATTGAATCCACTGAATTAAAATCCTGACTCCGCCTCTGATTATTTATACATCCTAATCTTTGGAAGATCATAGAAGTTATTCACAAGTCACAATTGCAACAACATAAGTTGAGGTGCCATGTTACAAGCAAATTTTTGGCTTCTCAAATGACCAATTAAATGACAACATGTCAATGTCCATGTAAAGTAGGCTTTGATTTTGATGGGATGGAGCATTTTCATTGAAAATTGGCTAAACTTCAAAACTAGATATTAAATTTTATTCTATTCTTTTATTAAAAAAAATTAAAGTCTTGAGATCGAAAGTAAGAGCATTCAAGTCTTGAGAACAGAAAAATTCTAGTAATAACAATTTTTTATTTTTTTTTATTTAATAGATCTTTTACGACATGCATTGAGCTCTGGAATAAATATTCAAATATCAAATACCGAATGAAAAAAACTGAAAAAAGAAAATTTACTCTTATAGACCATGCCCAAAAGTTCAAAGATCTTAGCACCTTATCAACTTAATTCCCCACTTTACTAATATCTCATTAGCTACAAGACTTGAAATTTGGTTTGGTGGTTAAGATTATATTAATATATAATATATTAAAATAATAATAGTACATTTTGAAGATATATATAATTATAAATATAATGAATCAAAGGAAGTGACAGGAGATAACTACCAATGGGAATATAAAATTTAAATAAATTCTTCACATGATTGAGAAAAAATTCTAGAAAAAGTTGGTGCATGGAGTTGACCCCCAATAAAACAACTTCTCATATTTATATTATTATTTTTTTGAAAAGAAAAAACCTTAAATAAATTATATTTTAATAATTTAAGTGTAGAATTTAAAAAAAAAAAAGAAAAAAGTTGTGGGGTAAAGAGTTTTACTAGTATAGTAATATAACATGACAATACTGACTACTGTCAACATCCCATAAATTATACGTATTACTATTTGATGGGATGGAGAGATTTTTCATGAAATATATAGGCGTTTTGGCCATGAAAATTAAAATAAATATATTTTATTTGAAATTTTTATATCTAAATAATATTTTTTGAATATAGTGAAATAATTTTTTTTACAAAAGAAAAAAAAAATATTATGACCAAACGGAGCCATAAATTTTCCAACCTTGAAAATTATATTCTTCCTTTTTAATTTATGTGATGGTTTTTGGCGAACTAAGTACATAGCTTTAACATAATTATTACATGCAAGAAAATATTTTTAACTTTAATTTTAAGCATATTATAATACTAGTTTAACTGCACGTGTCTCGCACGTGTAACATTTAATTATTTAAAATTAAATGATTTTATCTATTGCAGAGATTTTTAGTAAAGTGTAAAAAGTTCAACTCATTTTTCAAAGATCCTTCACATTTTAATATAGTAATGTAAAAATAAACATGTATTTTAGTTTAAGCGCATATATATTTTATCACTAGAAGATTCAAATGGTTGATCGATCATCACTTTTGTATTTGTATGCAGGACCTCTTTTTTCTTGTTGTCAGAGGCTAATGAAGACATCAATTTGAACTATATTTGTGATATATTTTTTTTTATATTTAAAATCTTTCCTTGTTTTTAAAATTAAATTTTTACAAAATCATTAATTACATTCTTATTACGGATTTAAAACTTTTAAAATTTGGTACTTATTAAATTTTTCTTATTCTAATACTTTTATATTTATTTTAGATTTTTCAAATCTTCTTAAAATCAAATGTAGTTGATTTAGAATTTTTAAACTAATGGAAAAAATATAAATTGTCATTAATTCTGATGACTTCTAATAAGGAAAGATTTGTCATAAAAATATTTAATTAACCTTCAACACTTAAATAATAGGAAAAAACATTAATTCTGATGACTTCTAATAAGGAAAGGTTTTACCATAAATATATTTAATTAATTTTCAACTCTTAAATATTAGAAAAAAATAGTAAAATGATGATTTTACCTAAAGAAAAAACTTTTAATGAAGGGCAAAAAGTTCAAACAATATTTCTAAAGTCTTTCGCACTTTTAATATATTATAGATATAGATTATAGATTCTTATGATTTTCAAGGCAAATTACTATATTAAGAAAGCATGACATATATAAAATGAAATTAATATATATAACTTAAATGCACATTTATTAATTAGTAGTATATTATTTTAATTTTTCTTTGTGATTCTATTTTTTAAAGTACTATGTGATCTATATATATCACATGTATAAGATCTTAATAATTAAAAATATATATATATATTATCACGAGGGATTGTTTTAAACCAAGAGACAAAATTTTCTAGTATGTTCCTCAAATTTGTTACAAATTAATCCAACAAGTTAATAATTTGAAGAATAAATTTGGACACAAGCATGCTGTATATGTTAATCTTTGACTTTTGAAATCCAACTATATATTATTTTTTATTATTATACAAGTTGATAATGAAATAAGTGGTAAGAGTGATCATGAGGTGTCTCAAGATTTTAGGTCACGTCAATTTTAATATGTGGATTCAGAATTTAAATATTATGAATTTAAGTTAAAAAAAAATTAAGAATAATTGTTTGTAAATGGCCCTTTTATTCTTATGTTTTTCGAACCACATAATATAAGGAATTCTTTTGAGCAAATCGATAATTTTATGAGAAAACATTTAACAACGATCTAAATTTTTATAAATTATTGCAAATGACAAACGACAATCTAATATATTATCTGTAATATTGAGCAATATAGGAGCAAATATTAGATCTGAGTTTAACGTTATTCAAAATGATATTTTTTCCATGGGTGCATATATTTGCACACTTCTTGAAAGATACAAATCTAAATTGTGACCTAAAAGGGGAACATTCGTATAATTAGTTGTGTTCGAGTTTGAAATTTTATTGCGACGTATTTGACGTATTTGGTTTGAGATATATGCTGTCGGTCCTAGCCAAAAAGTTATTAGGTTCAGATAAATTCGTAATTATCACTAGATGTACCCCAATCTACCCCTTAATTAATGGCTTAAATTTAGATATATAGACTTTTGAGTACATTTATTTTCATTACTTGAAAATAATTTTTCACATTTTATAGATGTCTAGAATTTATGTAAATTTGACTTTCTACTTGTTTAGACTGAAAATATGTTAAATAGGTCAAATATAGATTTTTAAACACACACACACTAAATTTGACATTTTGGATAAATAGCATTTTGGTCTCTCTATTATTGATAATTACACTTTTGATCATATACTTATGAAATCCACAAATTTACCAAAAGTATTACCATAATTCATATAGTATTGTGTTGAATTTTGTGTTGTTACTTCATATTTGATCGTAATATTATTTTATAAAGTCAAATATAACCTCCTTTTTTTTTATCGAAATAGATCAAAAACTCACATTTTAATTGATTAAACGTTAAATATGTTTGAGTCATTATATCACATGGACCAAAAGCATAATATACCAATAATTTAGAGACCAGAAGTGCTATTATCCCTCAATAATTTAAATGAAATTTTTGATTTCATCACTAATATATTAAGGATAAACGAATCTTTTAGTCCATCACAAAAATAAAAAACTAACACATAAGTTGGTTGCACTTATTAGAGGCGGAGCTAGGAGTTCCACGAAAGAGGAGGTTTAAAATTTGAAGAAAAATTAATCGAAGGGGGTTCAACCTCTATTATATATACATAAGATATAATTTTAACGATGTATAATTAGTATAATTTTCCGTCGCTACAAAGGCTGGCGCTGCCCCTGGCACTTGTTATTCGTGGAGTGGTAAGTACTCCTTCATCCTTAATTAAAGGCCTCGAGTTCGAGTTACAGTCATCTTTGGTATAGATGCTTGACCCCCAAAGTGAGATTATTTTTACGTAAATTTGAATTAATCAAACTGTAAAGCGGATATCAAACGTCAGGTGAAAAAAAGAAAAAAGTTGCACTTCAAAAAAAAATAGAATAATTAAATAAAGAAACTAAAATACTTTTTGAACTTGTCCATTAATAGGAATTTCGTGTACGTTACTCTAATTTAGTCCCAATTGTACTTTAGTTACCACCCTTATCCAAACACTAAAATTCTTTTATGGTATTAGATGTAGACCAAAAAAAAAAAAATTAAATTAAATTAAATTAAATTATTTTGTGGTATAAGAGGTTTCAAGCTCAAGCTCCTGAGTATAGAAAAAAAAAATTAAGAATACCAATTTTAAAAATAAATCCTACAATTTATGAATTTAAATTTAATCTGATTCAGGATAAATATCGGTCATCGAGTGTGAAAAACAAACAATAAAGAGATAAATATTGGATAATATTCTTTGGTAAGAAACCATTACTTAAAAAAAGGGCTTTAGATAAAGAGAATGAATGGTATTAGTTAATTTTGTTCTTTTTTTCTTCTTCTTTTGGTCAATGATAATTTCACTCTTTTTGGAAATTTGAATAATTTGTTGGATATCTTTGGAGTGATTGGACACTACTTCTAATATAATATAATATAATATTACTTCTAATATAATATAATATTCTCTCTCTTCTTTTTTTTTCTATCACTTTAATTTTTCAAAAAAAAAATGATTCATAATATATACTATCATTTTTAGACTAATTTAGAGATTAATTTTAGAATGAGTTTATTTCAGATTTAATTAGATTAAAATTATGAAAAAACTTATTTTAGAATTAAAATATTATATTTATTCTAAATTAAAAGTGGAATAACAATCTCAGAATAATTTATTTCCGACCAAATGAGCCAGGTGTTTGGTTATAGAGAGTGCTTTTTTCTTTAATATTTGTATGTGGTGCGAATTCTGATTAATTTGATTAAAAAACAAAAAAAGAGCTTGACTATTAAGTTGACGTATTGAAAAAGCATATTATAAATTTTATCCGAGAAACAAATCAAGGTTATTAATAAAAGAAAAAAAGTTCTAATAATTCTCAACAAGTATGAAACTTTTTTATTTGGATGATTTTGTTTGACTATTAGCAACTTTGTTTATTTGCTTTACATATGAGAATCATTATAGTCTTTGAAATTGGGACATTGATTACATAAATTAAGCAGTATAAATTTCAAAACTTATATACTAAAGTTAAATCCCAGCTCAAATTTCAAACATACGTATTCACGTCCAAAGCTTTAAGGTTCTTCCTGAAAACTAAAGCACTCGGCTATCGTCTTGCCTTACTAGGTTCTCTCTGAATCTTATATCATATTTTATACATTTTTTATATACATCTGCATCGAATTCAATTAGTGTCGGAGCATAAAAAATTTAGCTATAGATCCTCCTCTGACTATCTCCACCAGAAACTCTGATGGGATAGATATAAATATAGTCTTGTGTGCCCTTAATAGCGATGACGGAGTCAGGATTTTCACTAAGGGGTTCATAAGTGAACATACGAACAAACCGAAGGGGGTTCAACATCTACTATATATACATATAAAATAATTTTAATCATGTATATATAACATAACTTTCCGCCGAAGGGAATGCGGATGAATCAGTGGCGGAGCCAGAATTTTCGTTAAGGAGGTTCAGAAGTAAACATACGAACTAATCGATGGGGGTTCAATATCTACTGTATATACATAAAAAATAATTTTTAACTTTATATAAATAGTAAAAAAATTCGCCAAAGAGAGTTCGGATGAACTCCTCGGCCAAGTGTAGCTCCACCCCTGAGATGAACCACCTGACTCAAAGATAGCTCCGCCCCTGCTTAATAGAGGTTTCACATTCGAATTCTAACCCTAAAAATTCTTTTTTATAAAGAGCATTTAATCTTTTGATGAGTCTTATATGATATGAATTTAATTAATTAAAATTTTAATACGAATATCGAACATGATAATTACAATACACAAGTTTGAAATTAGGTCATAAAAAGGAATTTCGGCTATAACATGAGCACCATGAAAAAAAGGCATTATAAGGGCCCAACAAAAAATAAGAAAAGTACAATTATTCTATATAGTATGAAAAGTATAAAGGATAAGCTTTTAATAGACATTACGTTAGGCTAAGAATTTCTTCTTATAATAATACTTTAATTATAATATTTTTGACAACATTTTTATGGTCAATAATTATTTTGTACATTGGATATTTACCCTCTTTTAAAAAAGTTGATAAAAGACCATACATACAAGATTTTATGTCATTTCGTCCAAGTTATTTTGGAACAAAAAAAAAAATACTAGCAGTTTTCGTATGGCTTGCTTATAGTGCAGATTTCACTTGTATTATATCGTATTTGATCAAAGAAGCATCGAATATTTTGGAGTTTTTAACTTATTGAATTCTTATAATACTTAATTATAATATTTTTGACAACATTTTTATGGTCAATAATTATTTTGTTCATTGGATATTTACCCTCCTTTAGAAAAAATCATAAAGGAAAATTCAAGATTTTATGCCATTTTGTCCCAAGTTATTTTGGAACAAAAAAAAAAAGAGAGCAATTTTTGCATAGCTTGCTTATAGTGCAGATTTCACTTGTATTATGTCGTATTTGACCAAAAAAAGCACTGAACATGTTGGAGTTTTTAACTTCTTAGATTCTTATAATACTTTAATTATAATGTTTTTGACAACATTTTTATGGTCAAGAATTATTTTGTACATTGGATATTTACCCTCCTTTAGAAAAATTATAATAAAAGAAAATTCAAGATTTTATGTCATTAAAAATAATTTTCTCACAGTTTATTCACAATATAGGTTCCACTAATATTATATCGTATTTGACGAAAGAAGCATTAAACATGTTGGAGTTCTTACCTTTTTGGATTCTTATAATACTTTAATTATAATGTTTTTGACAACATTTTTATGGTCAAGAATTATTTTGTACATTGGATATTTACCCTCCTTTAGAAAAATTATAATAAAAGAAAATTCAAGATTTTATGTCATTAAAAACAATTTTCGCACAGTTTATTCATAATATAGGTTCCACTAATATTATGTCGTATTTGACCAAAGAAGCATTAAACATGTTGGAGTTCTTACCTTTTTGGATTCTTATAATACTTTAATTATAATGTTTTTGACAACATTTTGTTGGTTAACAATTATTTGTACATTTTGATATTTTTTTCTCCCTTTAGAAAAATTGATAAAAGAAAATTCAAGATTTTATGCCATTTCGTTCATGTTGTTTCGAAATTGGATCAAATCATTTCTCAGATTGAATATAACTATACTTGATTATTATTTTCGGTAAATTAAGTTTTTAATAAAAATTTCTTACTGACAAGCTAACTTCTGATGAGACGTCCATCCGATAACATCTATATGAGCTCTTACCTGAATTCGCGAGCAGGTAAGTAGCTACGTACAGACGCGACAACTTAAATAATTTGATCCAACTTTTTATCACAATAATATTATCCACGGATCAAATCATTTCACAGATTGAATATAATTTTATTTGACTATTATTTTGATAAATTATTATTTTTTTAACAAAAATTCCTTATCGATGAGCTAAATTCTAACAGGACGTCCATCCTATAACATCTATAGCATTAAATGATAAGTATTAAAAAAAAAATTATCTAAGACCTTTTTATCCTATCTAGTCAATAATAATTGTCCCAACTCCATTGGTAAACCCAAGTCAAGTGGTAAAAAAAACAATTAAAAGCATTTAATATTAAAAAGCATATTCTATATACGTGGTCCTTTATCTAATCCATTAGATTAGATACAAATACATGCATTTTCTCCATGCAATTAATTAAAATAAAGATTTTATTATGAATAGTTAATTAGTTGACTTACATATATATCCCAAAATTTTAACTATTTGCCGCATTTATTTATACTAATTCAATGTACTTAATTGAGTTGGAATTAATACATTGGATGTAGTCCTTTAAATTTATCGGTAAATTTTTATTTAGACATTCAAACAACGACATGATTAAATTAAGCATCTAAATGCATGATAAAGTGTTCATATTAAACACTTTCGATAAAAAATTTGAAAAAAAAATTTTGCACATATTCCCTGGGATGTGTTTGCTATACGTAGATAAATTGACGACTCTTTTAATTACACGATCAATCTCAGTAAGTCATAAAACTCCGAGATATTTCACTTTTAAGAAAATTAAATTAATACAACTAATAATTATAAACTTTTTTTTTTTCCTGAAATAAAATGTTGTCTACTATACTCAAAAATAAGAAATCACTATTTTGAGCCAGTAATAATATCAAGTCTCAAATTATACTAAAGTTTGGACCATATAAATTTTATGTTGATGCAATAAAAATAATTACTAAATGATTTACATCCAAGTTGTCATCGTTTTATGACTTTTTTAATTCTTAGTAAGTGGGAAAAAAGGAAAAAATTAAGACCATTCTAGTTAGTAAAATATATTCGATCTAGAATTTTTTCTATTATATATATTCTATTTATTAATCAAGTTATCTTCAGTTTATCAGAAACAATTTTTTTTGCTCTATAAAAACCGGGGTGATTTATGTATATCCGACTGATCGACTTTTTTTATATTTTATTTATGAAATTATACTAGATATAGAATATATTGTTGTTGTTCGTCAAGCTATTAATCCATCGAAAAAAATCTTCTTACCTTATAAAGATAGGAGTATGGTCTGTTGTTGTTGATGATGATCAAGTCATCTTTGAGAGTCTATCGGAAACAGTCTCCCTACTCCCATAAAAATAGGGGTACAATCTATGTGTATGTGTGTGTTAACAGAGGCGGAGTTAGGATTTCAACTCGATCAAGTGTTACAATATTTGAAGAAAACCTAACCGAAGAGGGTTCAACGTTACTATAAATACATAAAAAATAATTTTAATTATGTATAAATAGTATATTTATTCGTCGAAGTGGGTTCGGATGAACCCCACCAAAGGCTAGCTTCGTCGCTATATATATTATGCTCACTAATCTCACTTGTGGGATTACACATATATATATACATATACACACACATATATATAGGGAGGAGATTACAAAGCAAAAAATCAAATATTTATCAACAAAGTAGAGTTTAGGTAATTGATAAATCAAATATTTATCAACAAAGTAGAGTTTAGGTAGTTAATCAATTGAAACATTCAATTTTTCATATCGTTTAACTAATCAATTAATCATTTTATAATATTTCATTTCTCATACTTATATATTATTTAATCAAGTCAGTTGTAAAATATAAACGTCAAATATCATTTAATTAATTTATTTATTAAATTATTTGTACTTTATGATATATATATATATATATATATTTATGAGATTACGCTGAATATGAATAGATAATTGTTGTTTAACAAGTTTATCTCAATTCACAAACATTAATGTACTAGTTCTATATATTTTACTATACGTTAATTTTATCATATTCATTCTAAAGATTTTGTGGGAAATAATTATATATTTAAATTGCGGTTACAATGAGTACACATATATATAGTAATCATATTTTTTATGATCTTGATAATAATGAGAATTATATAAATATCCTATATGTTGTTTCAACCATATGATAATTTGGCATCTCATTTTAATGCTATGTCTGCAAAATCTTTGTAATCTTACACATTTAATTTAAAGAATCTACATTTTATCAAAATAATATAAAGCCTATAGTTTTTACCCACTTTTTTTTTTTTTTCCCATAAAGTTGATCTACACATCCCAATTCTATTAGCCTACATGTGTTTTGCCTATTGAAAATTAATAAAATAAAATAAAATGTGACTTTTGATATGGAGCATAAATTTGATTATTTTTGGTACTTAAATTTCGAATAGTGATAGTTAATAAAGATAAATATAGCCTCTTTTTTTTTTAACGATAAACACATGTTTGACCTCAATTATTAACGGAAGACATATATTTTTATATAATAGAAGCGCTGATTTCGACCAGTTGCTTCATTATTTACTATATTACCTTTAATTGTTCTGTAATTTACTATATTATCCTTAATTAATTATTATAAGTCATTTATATAGTAGAATTAATAATATTTTTTACTATATTACTCTTAATTAATTATTATAAGTCATTTATATATTAGAATTATTAATATTTAATTAAAAAATAGATATTTATGATGTTTGTTTCAGCTGTTTTAACCGTGATTTTATTATATCATTCCTAATTAATTATTATAAGTCATTTATGTATTAAAAAATTAATAATATTTAATTAAAAAAATAGATGTCATGTCTGCTGCAGCTGCTTCAATCATAATTTTGCTAAATATCGCTCATAATTAATTATTATGAGTCATCTAAGTGTTAAAAATTTAACAATATTTTAAAAAAATAAAATAAACATAAAATGATAAATTAACTTTTGATGTATTAAATTAAGTTGACCTCCTTCAACCGTGATTTTACCGTATCACCCCTAATTAATTATTATAAGTCATTTATGTATTAAAAAATTCATAACATTTAACTAAAACATTGGTTTCGACATGGCTGCTTCAAGAGCTGCGCCATGATTTTACTATATCACCCCTAATTAATTATTATAAGTCATTTATGTATTAGCATATTAATAGTATTTAATTAAAACAAGAAAAATATGTGTTTATAACATGTTTGTTGCAGCTGCTTCAACCATAATTTTACTAAATATCGCTCCTAATTAATTATGATGAGTCATCTAAGTATTAAAAAATTAATAATATTTAATAAAATGATAAAATTGACAAATGATAAATTAACTCTTGATGCTTTAAATAAAGTTGTTAATTGAAGTATCTTTTGTTCCAGTTTTTGTATGAAATAATCCTATAAATATTAGTTCTACATCTTTTCTATATTTTGTAATATGTCTCAATCTTATCATCAAACAATTAAAATAGTCCGACTACATGACATATCACACTTTCTTATCATGTGAAAAAACTATCTTAGAAAACTTCACTCCTTAGCGAGTACCGTCAAATAGTTATTATTTAAAAAGTTATCATTTTAAATCAATGTACACTTATCAATATCGAATTTTGGTGTTAAAAATGTTTATAGTGTTGGGCCCGTGCTGACACGGGCCATGCACCTCTAGTATATATATACATATATAGACTATTTTATATTTTTCAAAATTACAATTGATGGTGTTTAATTATTTTGTTACTGAATAAGAGAGAAAAAATACTCATTTTTCAAATGACAAAAGCATGATTGACCTCAATTATTAATTTAATGTATATGTAAGACTATTTTGTATCAAAACTTTACACTTGCACTCTTATAGATATTTCATCCTTTTTATATTCAATTTTTATTATGAGAAAAAAAATTATATTTGGTCTTCTATTTTGGGAAATAGCTAGGTTGAGGGTGTGTTCGATATGGAGGACAACATTTTGTAAAAAAATAATTTTCTATTTTTTTTTGTATTCGATTGGTTAAAAATTTAGAAACTATAAGTTTCTTGAAAATAACGAAAATAATTTTCTTTGTGAAAGTAAAGAAAATAAGTGACATCGTCTCCTTTCACTCTCCCAGACATCGCCATTATCCTCGGATCGTATCTATATGTGTTGATTCATGGGTGGGTGGTCACTCGAACATAATTCATTAAAAAATTATATTATGCATATAAAAACTGATGTTGTGTATATAAATCAAAAATAACTTTTGGACATGTATATACTAAAGTTTTAAACATTCTTAACAAAAATTTTAATTTCGTCACTGAAAACCCTACCCCCTACTCCAACCCCGCCTCCCCAAACCCCCACCCCACCCCTCCATTCATGGGTGGGTGGTCACTTGAACATCCTTCATTGAAAAATTATATTATGCATATAAAAACTGAGATTGTGTATATAGGTAAAAAATAATTTGTCGAGATATATATACTAAGATTTTGAACATTCTTAACAAAATTTCCAGTTCGTCAATGACAATCCAACCCCTGACCCCGACCCCGACCCTGCCTCCCCAAACCCCAACCCCCAACCCTCCCCCTCTAACTATTCTTATAATTTTGTGTTAGATTTATACAAATATTTTTCACTAATTGCATTTCTCAGATCTCGACACAAGAAAATAAGTAAAAATCACTTATTTTTTCATCAAAAAATATTTTTCTCCGTACCGAACATACCCTAAATATACCCTTTGAGTTGTTGACTATAACTAACTTAACTTTGTCGTTATATATTCAACCTAATATACCCCTAAGCCTAACTAAAAGGACACGTGGATGGCCAACAACACAAAACAAATATACCCAATTTTTATTTTACTAACTAACCTATTATAAACATTTAAATAAAATTAATAAATAATATACTGCCTTTCATATGATACCTTCATATATTTTCACCTTAATAATCTATCACTTAACTATACTAAATTAATACTCTCCTGATCTTAATTTATTTCACCTACTTTTTTTTCTGTCAATTTTATAAAGAATGACCTTTAATTTCTCTTTCAAGCAATTATATAATTTTAACCTTACATATAGCATGTTTAAAAGTACCATAAATTTAAAGGACATTTTGATACATCTGAGACGTATTTAATTTAAGATCATAAGATTCAAGATTTTTTTTATATATATTTTCTTGAAATTACTATAAAGTTAAATTATGTCAAATAAATTAAAACAGACGAAGTATAATTTATTACAAGCATTGAATACACGAATGGGGAGTTTTGGAGCAAAGACGATTTACAGTTCACGAGTTTAAACTATGAAAATAGTCATTAATATTTGTGTTAAGATAAGTTGTCTACAGGGACAAAGCTAGCTAATAGTGAGGGAAACCCCCTTCGGCAAAATATTTATACAAACTTAAAATTATTTTTTTATGTATATATAACAGACGTTGAACCCTCTTCGACTAGTTCTTTTATTCATATTTTTTTATTTTAAATCTCTTTAATTAAGATATTGATTCCGCCACTAATTATTTATTTATACGATCATTCTCGAATTCGATCAACACGAAATATTTTATGCATCAGACATCATAAGGTATTTGAAATTGGATAAAGTTTATAATGTGAACATATCAAAAGTGCAAAATCTTCAACTTTTGAAAATGAAATGAAGCAAAATCTATATATGATAATTACTAGCCACATAATTTTATTCAATGAGCCACCCAGCCGACCTTTTATATTCATGCTGCCTCTACACCTTCTTTACTTTCTAATACCTAATTATATTTTAATAATCATTACAAATAATAATAATTTTTTCAAAAAGAAAAAAGATAAGTTGTCAGTTTAGCATATTAAAGCTTTCGTTATGCATAAAATTTAGAGAAAGATTCGACTGCAAGAATTTATTATACGTAATATTACATTACATTTTTGCATGAAGCTATTTTCAAGGCTTGAACTTGTGACCTCCAGATCACATGACAACAATCAGGGGCAGAGTCAGCCTTTGTAACGGGAGTTCATCAAATTCCATTCGACGAAAAATTACACTATTACATCACTAAAATTATATTTTATGTAAATATAATAGATGTCAAACCCAAGAGAGGAGCCCCTTTTGCAGATAGAGATTCATCGGCGAAAAATTATACTATTTATATATTTTAAAAATTATTTTTATGTAGATACAGTAAATGTTGACTTCCCTTTGACTAGTACGTATTTTTACTTCTAAATTTTCTTAGTAAAAATATTGATTTTCCCACTAATCGAACTACCTTTGATTAATCTTTTTTTTAATTATTTTGAATCCTCTTATTAAAAATTCTGACACAACCTCTGATAATAACTTTATAAGCTATTCCGAGACCCCTCTTACTACAATAATCATTTGAAATAATAAAAAGGGATAAACTAAAGATATTTTTTAAAAAATAACAATAAAAGGTTATCATCAATTCTTGTCTTCAAAATGGATAAAGTGGGACCCAATCTGCCAAATAGCTACCTGGCTATTTTTGTAGGCCCCACAAGTTGGCCTGTTAGTAAGTGGATAACTACCCAATCCAACCAACACAAGTAAGAGAACAAGAATATATTTAAGTAGTTTAAATAATTTTATTTTATTTTATTTTGTAAAAGAAAAAAAGAAACTACAGTTATACTTTGAGACAACATATTAGATTATTTTATTTTGTATTTATTGATGATATAATAACTAATAATTTCATAAAATATATTAAAATAATGAAATAGTTAATTTCATCAAATATCTTTATTTATTTATTTATTTATTTATTTCATATGTGTATTAAACGAGTCTTGAACTATTCAATTTTTTAAGTAATACACTTTTTATTGAACCAACTTCTCAATTATTACGTTCTTTTTTTAATTAGACCTTATATTTTGTGAATTCAAATCATTTGAAATTATAATGCAAATATGAAACACAAGGTGATTTTTGAAAAAAAAAATAAAAAAATTCTCTGAATAATTGATTGAGATAGAGAGTAATAAACTCTAAAAATATTGAGATATATGTAACTT
Organism: Capsicum pubescens; assembly: GCA_030864215.1. Taxonomy (NCBI): domain Eukaryota; kingdom Viridiplantae; phylum Streptophyta; class Magnoliopsida; order Solanales; family Solanaceae; genus Capsicum; species Capsicum pubescens. The sequence goes on along the minus strand of CM061544.1, from coordinate 45,010,727 downwards.
TTACGATTTAAAAAGTTCAAGACGATTAATAGTAAGGTGGGGTTATTTGGTAAATCGGAAAAATAAAGAAAAATAATCTCAAATAAAATTTGAGATTAAATTTATCATTTGTTTCATATGAAGTATTAAATAGTTATAATATCTCATAAATTGCATGTATTTTGATGTAGCATATTTATTACCTCACAATTTTTTGAGGTTGTAGTTAGTCCAAAGAATTTGGAGTTTCCAGTCATACAAAAAAATAAAATAATCCAACATACTAAAATACTCCCTTCGTTTCAAAAAATAAATAAACAACCTACTTTTTTTTCATTAACTTCAAAATAAGTGATTTTTTTTTTTTTATAATATTTTAATTTTATTTTTTTATTTGATACATTTAAACACATATAATTAAGAAATATTAATTCTTTTTTAAACGATGAGTAAGATGTTATATTATGAGACAACAAAATATATACTACTAAGAAAAGTAGTGCTGAATATTTATCTACTGACATATGATTACTTTTATCATCCAATAAGGAGTAGCCACGGGTGCAAATTTAACACGACCACTGTTAGTTGACGTGTCGGTTACCAAAAAAATGTAATGACGTGTTGTTATGAACTATGAAATGAAAATAATGTTCATGATATATGTTACTACTACCTTTTATTTTATTGAGCGTATTTTTATAAAGTGGGGTATGATGATATGAAAAGATATATTATATGAAGATCGTATTTTTATTTCAGAAGTGAGATAAATTAAATTATTTTAGATAGATTTCAATTCAAAATAAAAATCAATCAGAAAAGAACGTAAAACATTTATCAATAACGTTAGCATCGCATGTATGAGCCCGAACAGCTCAAAAAGGACATCGCAAGACGAGAACGATTGTCATCTTTCAAATAAGATAACTTAATCTTAAAATATTAATTATTTTATTCTACTCTTCAAAAAAAAAATAACTGTGATAATATATATTCAGCTTATTCCTACAAAGTGGGATATGAGCAGATTATATCATACGCAGATTGTACATCTACCTTAATAAAGAGGTAAAAAGATTATTTCGAATAGACTCATAGTTCAAAATAAAAATCGTGCAAAAAAAACGTAAAGCATTCGTCAATGACATTGACATTGCATGAACTTGCCAGCTCAAAAGGCCACTGGCTTAATGTAAGACGAGCACGATCGTCATCTTTCAAATAAGATAAATTAATTTAAAAATAATAATAGTTTTATTTTATTTTTCAAAAAATAACAGCAACAATATATATTCAGTTTACTCCTACAAAGTGGGATATGAACAGATTATATTATGTGCAAATTATACATTTACCACACTGATGAGGTAAAGAGATTGTTTCAAATAGACCAACAGCTCAAAGCGAAAATCGATCAGAAAAGAACGTAAAATATTCCTCGATGAAATTGGCATTGCATGAGCTTGCCAGCTCAAAAGGGCATTGACCAGGTGGAAGACGAGCACGATCGTCATCTTTCAAATAAGATAAATTAATCCTAAAATAATAATTTATTTTTTTAAAATGATGATAGTATATTCAGCATATTCCTACAAAATGAAATATAAACAAATTATATTATACGCCGATTGTACATCTACCTCAACGATGAGGTAAAGAGATTGTTTCAATTAAACTTACAGCTCAAAGTGAAAATCGATCAGAAAAGAACGTAAAGCATTCCTCAATAACATTGACATTGCATGAGCTTGCCAGCTCAAAAGGACACCGACCAGGTACAAGACGAGCACGATCGTCATTTTCTAAATAAGATAAATTAATCTAAAAATTATAATTATCCAAATAATTGAGTCTATATGTCAAACGATATACAAAAAAAAAAAATGGGTCACCCATAAAGTGCAATGGGGTTTGGCTGACTGGCTAGTTCGAGTAAAAATGGACAATGCCACGTTTGGCTTCTTTGATCGACACGTGGCCACTTGTATATGGGCCTCTACTACCTCCGTCTTAAATACTTTCTTCGTCTCAATTTATAAGAAAAAACATGTAAAAAACATTTATACTATAACGAAATTTGCAGTTACGTATCCTGAACTTTGCGGGGGTCCTGTGACCCCCTTAGACTATTTTTTACCGTATTAACTGACATATATTTAACACTTGAATCACTGCGTGTATTTCACGGACATTGAGCGCGTGAGAAAAAAATATTTGATAAGGGGCAAATAAATATATGTCAGTTAAATATGATAAAAAATAATTTAGGGGGTTCATAGGACCCCCGCAAAGTTCAAGGTGCGTAACTGCAAATTTCACCTAAGTACAAGTATTTTTCGCATATTTTTTCCCAATTTATATAAGAGAATTTAATACGATACGAAATTTAAGAAAGAAAAAAAATATTGAAATATGCCTTCTAAAATAAGTCATAGATATTTGTGTGATTATTTCATTAAGTATAAAATAAATATTTTAAAATTAAAATATTACTACTAAACATAGAAATTTGTCATTTTTTTAAAATTAAATAAAAAGAAAAATTAGTCATATAAATTGAGACGAATGGAGTATTACCACAACATTTTCAAAAAATAATAGGAATTATTACTCCCAATATAATGATAATTTTATATACTTTTGTTTGTTCTTAAAACAATCACCGCTAGAAATGAGCATGGAGTTTTAAAAAATAAAAACTTTTGAACTTATAATTTAAAATAAATCATAAAAATTAATGTGGCTAGAAATCATATCATAAGGATATTATGAAAAATTTGAAGTTACATTAGGACAAAGGAATATATGGGGAAGTACAAAAATTTGAATTAGAAAGCTGTTTACTTAACTTTTTTGCCTAAATAAATGAGAAAGAAAAGCAATTAAATAAACTAATTTTAGGTAGGGTTGACTTATATTGGAATAATAGTCTTGGTTTCAAAAATTCTTTTACTCTTTAAAATAGACAATAAACATTCTTTTATAAGTGAATTAGAAATTTATTTCTTTTTCTAATTATCAAAACTCAATTTATCTAACTAATGTGAATATCTAAAATGGTGATTGTTTTAAATTTGTTCTTTTCAATCACGATATTGCTATTTATAAAATGAAAATATTCAAGAATACAAAAACTACAATACATTTTTTTAACGAAGATACGATAAGCTAATAAGTTAATATACAATGTCGAACTAAAATATACATCGAATGTGAATAAAATAATAAAAATATTTAATACTTAAATCATGCTCTCATGCTGTATTAAGAAAATAAAGCTATAATTATATTTAATTTAATAACTAACTCATAAGGTAAGAATCGTGAAATACTTTCAATGATCAAAGTACTTTAGTAAAATATATACAATCTTTTAGATAAGGGACAAGTTAGTCAAAAAAGAAAAAAAAAAAATCTTCTTCTTCAAATTTTTTTTTCCCTCACTTCTTTTTATATCTTAAAAGTGGAGTAGTTCTTGATATATCATCCTAGTGAAATTTGTCCCAAAAAGTATAAATAAATATGACTGAAATTAAAATAAAAAAGAGACCCAATAGTCAAAATTAATTGCTTTTGAATATATCCAAATATATCAAACCTAAAAAAACAGAACATTAACAGGACTTTATAGTCAAAATTTACTGCAAAAAGTTAGAACAAAATCTTTAAATAGTCAAAAGTTATCAAATTGACCTTATCCAACTTAGCATCTAACTCTATAAATTAGGTGCCTAATTAGTTAAATTGATGACAAAATTGCAAGAGAAAAAAATTGAAATGGTTCAAATTCAAACAATGTTCGAACAAAAAATCACTTTTCTTAACATAGAAAAAAAAGGCTAATATTGTTAATTCATTGGTGGATGTAACACACACACATATATATATGGGGCGAAATGACGCGAACGAATCGTTTTCGAATCAAATCGGTGTGCTATAACTTACGATTTTCTGGGTGTGCTCGGGGCGCGAGCGTATTTTTGGCCGAAAATCGACCAAAGGCCCCAGGCGGACGGTGGATCGGCCAGGGGTGGGCCGGCGGCTCGTACAATTATTCAATAATTATATTAGTGGAGGATATTTTATATTTTGTTAAATTAGTAGAGTTGAGAACAAATTAATCCGACACTACAATTATTGTAAAAACAATGGACGACGCGAACGGACCGTTTTCGAGCCAAATCGGAGTGTTATACCTCACGATTTTCTGAGTGTGCTCGGGATCCGGACGTGTTTTGGACCAAAAATCGTCCGGAGGCCCCCAGGCGGGCTGTGGATCGTCCAGGGGTGGGCTGGCGGCTCGTACAATTATTCGATATTTATATTAGTGGAGGATAGCAGCTTTATGTTCTATTAAATTAGTCGAAGTGAGCATATTTTAGTCTGACAACACAATTATTGTAAAAACAAAGGAAAATCCGACGCATTAAAATTTCCGCAATATATTGAGTTTCGAAAAAGATCGAATTATGGAGACTTACTTTATATTTCTGTCAGATAAAATTTAAATTCCAACCCCCAACCCCCCACATGGCCAATTCACACTTATATTTTTCTTTGTTTGGTAAACCACACAAATTTAATTATAATATTTACCCAACCAACTACAATAATCTAATAATGCCTTTTGCAAACCCACTTATATGGAGTAATAAAAACTTATATGGTATCAAAAATGATAATTTCATGTATAATTGCTGAATTTTATTACTCATTAACAACAAAATTATTGAACTTTATCCTCTTTAGTAAAATATTAGATTTAATAACTTGTCCCATTAAAATAATAGGTGTAAACATTATCTATTCTTAACACAAAACATATCCATCGTGGCAACTTTATTATTTTAATGGCAAAATTTATGAATTTACTGTTACAATGAATATATAAACTTCTTTAAGAATATAAATAATAATTATATTTTTTATTAATTTACCCTTTAATTTTTTTAGTGCACTTTATTTATATGTGTTATCCAGACAATTAATGTATTCTTTTGACTTAATGTGTACATGAAGAAAATTAACAATTAAAGAACTTTTTTTTACAACTTCACAATATTTTTTGTAAGTGGTCAATATATTTATAATTTTAAAAAAGAACTAATTTAACGGGAAAAAATGTAAAATTTATTTAAAAATTGAGATTGATTTTGTAAATTAACAAATAATTTGGACAAAATTTTAGTAACGTGAACAAGTAATATGATCATACGAAGGAAGTAACTTTTTTCTCTCCTTTTTTTTTTTTTTTAAAAAGATCAATTAAAATTAGTCAAAATTTCACTAATTAGCAGTCAAAACTTCTAGATAATCACTAATTATTAGCTTAATAAGTTGCACTTTTTTCAGATTAGGGAGTGAAAAAGAAGAAGAAAATGAACATTAAATATTATATTTATAATATGTAAGGTAGTAACTCTTTATCCATCGTTCGTCAAATAGAATGATAAGTACTTCTTTATTTTTAATAAAAGATCTCGAGTTTTATAATTTCTAAAAATAGAATTATTTTTGATAGAGAACGTTTTTGCCTCCAAAATGAGATTTCCTAGAGCAAAATACGTATCCAGTGAAATTCCATAACTGGAGTCCAAACACGGTAAAGTATACGTAGACTTTTTTTTTTTTTTGATTTTTCATCCGGTACCCGCATTGGAGCCCTACTAATCCGAATTCGCGCCAGGTAGGGCCCCATTCGGGGGGTAGCGCTTCCAACAGAGTTTTCTCCATGCCCAGGGTCGAACCCTCGACCTCTAGTTAAGGGAGGGGCAGCCCCATCCGCTGCACCACAACCCATGTTGGTAAGTATACGTAGACTTTATCACTATCTCGTGAAGGTAGAGATGTTATTTTCGAAAGACCCTCGGTTCACGTGCAACAAATCCAAGTTAAAGAAAAAAGAAAAACCGGTGCATAGCTTTCAAGATCGGAACACTAACAACAACAAAACAATGTGACAATCGAAACACAACAAATAACACACAGTGATAGATATCAGAAGCAAGAACTACAAGAATATAACTAATATTACGCCGCGGACACCAAAAAGTAACATTCTACCATAACATGTGACCTTCATACATCGTCTTATTTAAAATCATATCTTCGATAACATGACGTTGCACTGCTAGTCTCGTCCAGTCACCTCTCGTCAATATTTTTTCACGTATTTCTACCTCTGCTCATATCCCTTATATCCAACCTCTAACATCTCGTCCCGAAGTAAAATATAAGAAATTTAATTGAAGTTTGACTCAAAACAACTTTCATTAGGTTTTAATTGTTTATATTGTAGGGTTTAGTAGTATTGTATTTGGCAAACCAATTTGATCCAAAAATAAATGTGGATTTAAATATTAGCATAAATTAAATTTGCTCATATTAAATATTCCATTTTCACCATTATTAAAGGATGTGGTGCAGCGGATGAACTGTTTCTCCCTTAATCAGAGGTCTCGGGTTCGAGTCTTGGGTATGAAAAAATCCTTGGTAGGGAGCGTTCCCCCCCTCCCCCTCCGAAATGAGGTCCTACGCGGTACAAATTCGGATTAGTTGGACTCCAAAACGGATACCGAATAACAGATAGGAAACAAAAAAAAATCCATTTTCTAATGTATATCCAAATGAAACTCTAATCTATATTGTAGGCTTTTTTACTATATATTGAAACATGTGATATATTAAATATTAAATATTTCCTCATGTTCAAAATATGTGTTGTTTTTAGCCCAACTAATTTGGTCTAAAATGATTGTTGCTTTATAAACCAATAAGGTAATTGTTATTTTTATTTTTGAAAAGAACATTATCTTATAAGGGTAAGTTTGGGGGAGAGATAAAGAGTCATTTGGTCAAAACAACTCTTATAATAAAATATTACGTAATCAAATATTTTCTTTATGAGCGTGTCAAAAAATTAAACGATACTTATTTTAGGTTGAAGAGTTTTTTTTTTTTTTTTTTTTTTAACGAATATCTCAAATAGGATCACGGACAGTCAGCAGGGCCAAGTGGATGCAAAGGGAGTCATTTAAATCATCTCTCGGTGAAAAATTACACTGTATATGTATAAGGTTAAACTTATTATTTATTATGTATATATAGTAAATGTTGAATCTCATTAGCTTATTTATATATTTACTTCTTCATATTTGACCTTCCTCAATGAAAATTTTAACTCCGTCATAGAGTAGAATTAATCGAAATTATAATCTATTAAAAATATGTCGAAAACACGATCGACGAGCGAAATTCCGACAAAGATTCACTCAGACTTCCCTAAAAAATTCTTATACTTTGAAACTCTTTAGTGAAAATCTTAACTCCATTGTTAGATTAAATCAATTAAAAATAAAATCTACTAAAAATCCATAAAAACGTGATCGACAAGTTATATTCCAATCTCTTTTTTTGGGGGGGGGATTTCCCATCTGATGTTCGATACTCGCATTGGAGCCCGACTAATCCGAATTCGCACTGGGTAGGCCCCATTCCTAAAAAATTCTCATTTTTTAGTAGTGAAAAAAAAGGCAAAATATAACTATATATTAATATATAAAGTAAAGAAAGTAATTTCTTCATTTAAAAAAAAATAACCTATTTTTTTTATTTATTTAAAAAAGAACAACATCTTTCTTTTTTTTAACAATACGTTAAATAATACATTAAGTAATTCTTTTTATTTTTTTAAATTTTATATCAAGTCAAAATAATTTTTTTCTTATAGAAACGGAGGGAGTAGTAATTAAAACCCTTTTTTTTTTTTTTTACTTTTTTCTCTTTTACATATTTTTTCCCACGTAATAATTTTGTCGACATTTTTTTTTAATTAGGTTGTCTTAGCAGACACGCATGAGTAGTACATAGCTGTACTCTTTTTATTTATTTTATTTTATCCAAATTCGCAGCGTCGATTCGTCACAGCTGTTAATACTCAAAAAAGGCCCCCCTTGTAAAACGTGTTCCTATTTATTATTTTAAAAAAAAGAAAAAAAAAAAAACTTTTTAAAAATTAAATTTTTCATCCGAAGTTCGATATAAGTGATGAATGAAATCTCACATCGGACATGCAGGGGTGAAGCTATTCTTCGACGAAAAATTATACTGTATATATACATGGTTAAATTATTTTTTTATGTATATATATTAGATGTTGAATCGTCTTTAGTTAGTTCGTATGTTCACTTATGAATCTTTTTGTGAAAATTCTTGCTCCGTTACTGCGAACATGTATGGTAAAATTTGGATTTTTAATATTGTGTGGCGATCTATCACTCTTAAGCTAATTTTTAGGATTGAGTTAGGTTTAATGTTCATTTCTTTAGCGTGGTATCAATCAGAATTTAGAGTCGGGACCCCGAATAGAGTGTTCACGCATCTAGTACTAGATATTAACGTCCAACGCTTCGAACCCGGGGAGTCGTGGGTGTACGAAAAGTTCGAATATACGTATTAACGTTCAAACCTTTAAGGTTCCACTTGAAAACTAAAACAGTCAGCTATCTTCTTGACTTACTGGGTGCTTTTCTAAATCTTATATCAGATTTTATAAACTTTTTATATAATTATACTTAATATGTGTCAAATTCAATGAGTGTCGAAGCACCAAAAGTTCGGCTATAGGTCTGCCTCTGACGAGGAATGCATAACGTATGGGATACTATTATGCTAAAATATAAATTCATGTCCCGCGAAAAAAAATTATTTCTTCTGAGGTGTAAAGATTAGATAAGTACAAAATAGGGGCAAAAGTACAAACGACCCATGCAAGAAATGTTGAAAGGAATCTTACATCGGCGATGGATGAGTTTCGTGGACTCTTTATTTGGTTTGGGTTGTCTCACACTGTAAGTTATCTTTCGGGATTAATTGTTAGTCTCGAAATTTACTTTAATAGTATGCATCAAGTTGGGTTCAACTAAATTTGAATTTATACCGAACAGTCTCATATTAGGGGTGAAACATTCTTTTAACAAAGTATACATATAAGGTTAATTTTCAAAATACGAAAAATAAACACAACTACGTCTAGAAGATATGTAGCAATCAAATTGTGAATTACGATTCTAATCAATTTCCGTAATCATAGAAACCCAGAATAAAAAAAATCCAAAACATTTAGCTCACCCTAACGAAAAATATTGAAGCCCAACCCCTCTCCCCCCCCCCCCCCCACACACACAAAAAATAAAATGATTATACCTAAAAATGCAAATTCATTAATAATTAGCACCGAATGTTTTTATTTTGAATTTGAAACAGTCATATCTAATTAAGGCAGAACTAGAGACTTGCATAGCGTAATTTTCAAAATACGAACAATAAACACCACTACGGTTAGAAGATTTGTAGCAGCCAAATTGTCAATTACGATTCTAATCATTTCAGTAATAATAGAAACCCAGAACCAAAAAAATCCGAAACAACTAACTCACCGCAACGAAAAATATTGAAGGCTAACCAGACAGACACCCAAAAAAAACTGTAATATTATTTTTGTAATGTATATGTAATAAATATTGAATTTTCTTACATTCCGACTTTCATTAATGAAAATTGTAACTTCATCATCAGTCAAAACTCAAACACATGTTGAATTTTCTTACGTTTCGACTTTCATTAGTTAAAATCTGAACCTCATCATCAGTCAAAACTCAAACACGAGACTTTTAATTAAAAAAAAATAAAAAAATATTTACTACATTCACACTTTATTTTTCCTATTCAATTTCAAATTATCTCTTTTTAGTATCTTGTCTATTTAATTCTCCAGCATGTCACAAGCTTAATGCTTTTAATATATCAAAGTGAAGTTGTTGAGAATAATTAATTGTACAACAAAATTTAGCAAAGCATGAATTTGCTTTTTAGATTTTAAAATATTATTTTTTCTATTATTGTGTGTATATTATTACATAGGGATAAAATTTTACTAATATTCATTACAATTTATAAGTGATAGATTAAGGTTAGAATGTATTGATTATGAAGTCACACAATATGCATCTATTTAATTGATATAAATACGGAGGAGTGAATAATTTTATTTCATACTGAGAGATGATGATTACTGTCAAATCAATAAGTAAAATTTATTTTAAATATTCTTATTGATTTATAAGAAATGCGATTTTTTTTTTTTTGAATTTTATTGCATGTTAACACTGTCTTGATTCAAAAATCGAAATTTAAAATTCAATTTCTAAACTGTTTAAAAATACAATTAAAATAAACAGAAGAAAAAAAGTGTGGAAATACTTATACTTTGGCGAAAGTTACAGTTTCGCATTCTGAACTTTGCGGGTCTCCTGTTATCCCTCTAGATTATTTTTTATCATATTTAACTGACATATATTTGATACTTGGATTACTGTGTGTGTTTCACGCACATTGAGCGGGTAAGAAAAAATGTTTGATAAGCGGCAAAAATATACTGTTAAATATGATAAAAAATAATCCAGGGGGCATGGGACCTCCAGAAGGTTCAGGGTACGTAATTGTAAATTTCGCCTAAGTACAGGTATTTTTCGCACATTTTTCGTAAACAAATTGGATTCAATAAAGCAACCAATTGTTATTTAAATTTAACAGTTTATTTTCTAAACTATTGAAAAAAGTACAAAAATAAAATAGACAGATCGAATTCAACAATTAATTTTTTGGAGATAAGCATTTAGTACCATCTCGAACTATGACCAAAGTTGCTACGACACGCTCGAATTTTACGGAGATTCTATTATTCCCTGAACTTAATTTTAACAATTGATTTAAATTATTTTTATTTTGGGCATAATACAACTCCGTTAAACGAGATATGTGAGTAGGATCACGAGATATTTACTTATGAGTAGGATCACATAATTTTTATTTTTTTCTAGATAATCTCCGATAACTGACTCAAATATTATAACTGCACGTCAATTTTCAAATATGTATACAATAAAAAAAAAATAGATCGGATTTCACGAAAACAACCACTTGTATTTTCATACTTGCATAATTGGTTATTTTCTTTTTTGTCGAATAATTATTTCATAAAAAGAAATTTACAAGTAAGATCACACAATTTTTACTTTTCCCCGACAATCTCTGACAACTAATCAGATATTATGATTACGCGCTAGTTTTCAAAATTTGTTTTTTTCTGAACTATTATCGCGAATACAGCCAAACACAATATATCAGATTCAACAAAGCCGTCCGTTGTCACTTACCAACTACACAGTTAACCAAGTACGTTTTTCATTATTCATTATAACACATTATTCCATAAAGAGAAATCCATGAATCAGATCGCGATATATTCATTTTCCTAAAATAACCTCAAACAACTTTCTCAAACATTCAAAATCTGCATTTTTTTTCTAGATTATTTTCTTCATGAAACGAGATATATGAATAGAGATAGACAAATTTTAGCAATTGATACACAACATCGTAAAATAAGATATGTTAGTAGGATCACGAGATATTTACTTATGAGTAGGATCACGTTATTTTTATTTTTTCTTGATAATCTTTAATAACTGACTTAAACATTATAATTACACGTCAATGCTCAAATATACATACAACTAAAATAGATGGATCGGATTCCACAGAAACAACCACTTGCATTTTCATACCTACATAATTGATTTTTTTTTTTTTGCCGTTATATAATTTCATAAATGAGATTTACAAGTAAGATCACGCTATTTTCACTTTCCCCCGCACAATCTCTGACAACTGAATCAGACATTATGATTACGTGTTAATTTCTAAATTTTATTTTTTAGAACTATTGTTGCGAACACAACCAAATTAAACAGACCAGATTCAACAAAGTCGCCAGTTGTCACTTACCAACTACACAGTTAACCAAGTACTTTTTTCATTTTTCATTATAGCACATAAATTCATAAAGAGAATCTATTAATTAAATTACGATATATTTATTTTCCTCTGCAAACATTCAAATTTTGCATTTTTTCCTAGATTTTTTTTTTAATAAAACGAGCTATATGACTAGAGATAGACAAATTTTAGCAATTGATACACAACATCGTAAAATAAGATATGTGAGTAGGATCACGAGATATTTACTTATGAGTAGGATCACGTTATTTTTATTTTTTTAAATAATCTCTGATAACTGACTTAAACATTATAATTACATGCCAATGCTCAAATATACATACAACTAAAATAGATGGATTGGATTGCACAGAAACAACCACTTGCATTTTCACACCTGCATAATTGATTACTATTTTTTTGCCGTTAAATAATTTCATAAAACGAGATTTATAAATAAGATCACGCTATTTTTACTTTTCCCCGACAATCTCTGACAATTGAATCAGACATTATGATTACGCGTCAATTTTTAAATTTTGTTTTTTTCTGAACTATTGTTGCGAATACAGCCAAATTAAACAAATCGAATTCTACAAAGCCATCAGTTGTCACTTACCAGGTACAGAGTTAACCAAGTACTTTTTCATTATCGTTATAACACATTATTCAATAAAGCGAAATCTATGAATCAGATCACGATATATTCATTTCCCTAAAATAACCTCAAACAACTTCCTCAAACATTCAAATTTTGTATATTTTTTTTCTAGATTATTTTATTCATAAAACGAGATATATGAGTAGAGACAGACAATTTTTAACAATTGATACTTTATATTTATCAACTACATATTTTGCTAATTTGTTTTCATTTTGAGCATAGCACAACATCGTTAAATAAGATATGTAAGTAGATCACGAGATATTTACTTATGAGTAGGATCACGTTATTTTTATTTTTTCTAGATAATCTTTGATAAATGACTCAAACATTATAATTACAAAACATTTTTTAAATATGTATACAATCAAATAAATAGATCGGATTCCACGAAAACAACCACTTACATTCTCATGCCTGCATATTTTTTTTTTTGTCGGTATATAATTATTTCATAAAACATGATTTACAAGCAAGATCACGCTATTTTCACTTTTCCCCGACCATCTCTGACAGCTGAATCAGATATTATGATTGCGCGCCAATTTTCAAAATTTAATTTTTCTGAACTATTATCGCAAATACAGCCAAATCACACAGATTGAGTTCAACAAAGCCGCCAGTTGTCATTCACCAACTACACAGTTAATCAAGTACTTTTTTCATTATTCGTTATAGCACATAAATCCATGAAGTGAACCTATAAATTAAATCGCGATATATTATTTTCCTAAAATAACCTCAAACAACTTCCTCAAACATTCAAATTTTACATATTTTTTTCAAGATTATTTTCTCCTTTTCCTTCCCTTTTTTCAAATATTGAAAATGATGTTGGTTTTATCCATATATTATACACTAAAAATAAATTAAAAAAATATTTAGGAAAAATGTTCTGTTTCCACCTGAACTATACACGAAATTGCTGAGACACATTCGAACTTTAGGAGGGTCCTATTATCCTGAACTAATTAAAATCGTATTTTTGACAACCTTAGTGCCTACGTGACACATACGTAGATACATGTATGCGCCACATAGACATTAAGATTGTCCAAAGTACAATTTTAGTTAGTTTAGGGCAATAGAACTTTCCTAAAATTCAAATATATTTCAATAATTTCGTGTATAATTCAAGATGAAAACAGAGTATTTTCTCATATATTTATTATTTTCCAAGATGGAAGAAAGAATCATAGTATCAATATTAGACCAATAAACACCACTAGTAAACTTCGTGTAAAAAATGACCACGTTATCTAACATGTGACCTAATATAATCCTATAATAAAAACACCCCACCCCCAACCCCACCCCCCAATAATAAATATTTACATACATATTGACCCATAATTATATAGTTTTATTATATAGATATAGTGAGAGAAAACAAAGATTTTCTAGTGAGAGAGAAAAACGTTACAACTACACCAAATAGATTAGAATGAAAAAATAAAAAAGGAAAAAAATAATTCTTTTGTTTTCAAGATATATATGAAAGACCAAAATTTAAATATTTTTCCTTTAACATTGTTTTAAAATAGTTGTCAAACTCAAACAATTAAGAACAAATTAATTATTTTTTCCAACTTTATCCATATAATTAATTATTTCAGAATTAAGAGGCATATAAATAGATTAAAATTAAATTATTAGTCAATTATACTTATAATTTATGTTTTCGTAACAGTTTTGCAAAATCTTATCCTGATAGCTAAAATAGATATGAAAGATCAATAAAATAAATAAATAAATATTTTATTCAAGTACATTGTATATACAGATTTTATGATTATCTAAAAAAGTTTTCGAAAGATCTGAACCATCCAAAAATAATAAAAATCAAATCTTGACCATAAAAAAAAAATCAAAAAAAAATCTTGGCATTGATTAGTATACCCCTACCCCACCCCCATTTTACCCCTACCCCCACGCTACCCCCCACCCCACCAAATCTCAAACCTTCCAAAATCCCATTTACGTAGTAACCCATATTGGTGTAAAGTCGGTCCTGTTCCCTTTCGTTCTTATCCTCAAATCACCACCACCTTCCTTGTATAGAGAAAAATATATATATATAATGTATATACATTATATATATATAAGACTTAATTAAGTTTTTATTTACTTTCCATATTTGTTCTTCCATGAAACTCTTATATACTAGTTCTTGTTTTTTCATCAAGTATAAACTTTTCATTTGTAACACCCATAGGTAAAAAAAAGGAAGCAAAAAAGAAAAAAAATTATTCTTCAAAAAAAAAAATTTGAATTTTCAAGAATCAAAGGAGTTTGCTCTAATTATGGTATAAAGTTCTAAACTTTTTTTATTATTAAAAAGTGTATTTTTGATATCCAAGTTCTTGTTTTTGTGTTTTTTTTTTTATTGTTGTTGTGTGTATTTTTGGTGTTTGTGTGTGTGTTTTTTGGGTCTGTTAAACACCCTTTTGATTTCACCATTTGAATTTCAAGAATCAAATGAGTTTTGCTCTATTCAAGAATCAAAAAAAGTGTTGATTATTCATATCCAAGTTCTTGTTTTTGCTGTGTGTGTATGTTAATTATGTTGTTAAGATCTTGTTTTGTTTCATTCTTTTTAATCTTGTTGATGACTGTTCTGTCTCTGCTGACCTGGCTCTAATCCCAAAGTTGATGAATGTTCTTAAGTACCCCTTTTGAGTTTTGATTTCACCATTTTTGAAATTCAAGAATCAATTGGAGTTTTGCTTTGTGTTTATTGCTGTTAATTATGGTGTATAGAAAGTGTTGATTTTTGATACCAAGGTAGTTGTTTGTGTTCTTTTTGGTGGTGGTTGTGTGTGTTTTTGGTGTTTTTTTTTTTTTTTTTACTTGGTATCCGTCAAACACCCTTTTGAGTTCAGCATTTGAATTTCAAGAATCATTGGTGTTTGGTCTGTTTATTGGTCCTTATATGTTGTAAAAATCTCAACTTTTATCAATTTAAGTTCTTGATTTTCATACCCAAGTTGTTGTTTTTGTGTGTGTTTTATTTTTTTTGGTTTAGTTATTATGTTGTCAAGATCTTGTTTCAATCTGCTTAATCTTGATGACTGTTCTGTTGCTGATCGGGCTCGAATCCCAAAGTTGATGAATGTTCCAGGGATACTAACAGATTTTGATGGAGGAGAAGAGAAAGGGGGATTTGAAGTTGCTCTTGCTTCTTCACCCGGTGTGACGAATGGGAGTAGAAGGATCATTGTAGCAAATCAGTTACCAGTGAAAGCTTTTTTTAAGGATGAAAAATGGTGTTTTGAATGGGATAAATTTGCTTTGGATACATTGATTTTGCAGCTTAAAGATGGTTTGCCATCAGATTTGGAGGTGATTTATGTAGGTTGTTTGAAAGCTGATATCGAATTGAATGATCAAGACGAAGTTGCGAACTTCTTGTGGGAGAAATTTAGGTGTGTTCCAACTTTCTTGTCAGTAGATTTGATCAACAGGTATTACCATGGCTTTTGTAAGCATTATTTATGGCCTTTGTTTCATTACATGTTGCCTGTTACACCTAGTCATGGTGTAAGATTTGATAGGTCTAATTGGTTGGCTTACGTATCGGCGAATAAAATTTTTGCTGATAAAGTTTATGAGGTGATTAATCCAGATGAAGATTATGTTTGGATTCAAGATTATCACCTCATGGTTTTGCCTACTATGTTGAGGAAAAAGTATTGTAGGATAAAAGTTGGTTTTTTCCTTCATAGTCCTTTCCCGTCGTCTGAAATTTATCGAACATTGCCTGTTAGGGATGAGATTTTGAGGGCTTTGTTGAATTGTGATCTTGTTGGTTTTCAGACTTTTGATTATGCTAGGCATTTCTTGTCATGTTGTAGTAGGATGTTGGGTTTGGATTATCGATCCAAAAGGGGTTACATTGGTATTGACTATTTCGGTAGAACTGTGACTATTATGATCCTTCCTGTTGGTATTCACATGGGGCAGATCCAAAATGTTATGTCGTTGCCCGATACAGGGAAGAAAGCAAAGGAGTTGAAAGAGAAGTATGCGGGGAAGATTGTGATGTTAGGTATCGATGATATGGACATGTTTAAAGGGATTGGTTTAAAGTTTTTAGCAATGGGACAGCTTTTAGAGCAAAGCCCGGCGTTGAGGGGAAGGATCGTATTGGTTCAGATTACGAACCCCCCGAGAAGTAGAGGGAATGATATCAAAGAGGTTGAAGAAGAGGTTAAGAAGATCGCTACTGAGATCAATAGGAAATATGGGGAACCGGGGTATGAACCTATTGTTTGTATTAACGGTCCGGTTTCTACGCAGGAGAAGATTGCACACTATGCGATTTCCGAGTGTGTTGTTGTTAATGCCGTTAGAGATGGAATGAATTTGGTTCCTTATGAGTATACGGTTTCCAGGCAGAGCAGCAGTAATTTGGATAAGGCCTTGGGACTAGGTGATGGACAACGGCGAAAGAGTATGATTGTTGTTTCCGAGTTCATCGGCTGCTCTCCGTCGCTTAGTGGTGCCATCAGGGTCAATCCGTGGGACATTGAGAGTGTAGCCAATGGTATGTTTTCGGGATCCATGATGAATGAGTCGGAGAAAGAATTGCGTCATGAGAAGCACTACAAATATGTTTCTTCTCATGACGTTGCATATTGGGCGAGGAGTTTCGATCAAGACCTCAAGAGAGCTTGTGGAGAGCATTATTGCAAGAGATATTGGGGCATTGGCCTTGGTCTTGGTTTCAGGGTCGTTGCCCTCGGTCCGAATTTCAGGAAGCTTTCGGTAGCACATATTGTCTCTTCTTATAAATTGACAAAAAGCAGACTTATCCTACTCGACTATGACGGTACTATGTTGTCAGAGGATAAGCTCGACAAAGCCCCAAGTGTGGAAGTCATCTCAATTCTGAATGGTTTGTGCAGTGATCCAAAGAACATCGTGTTTATTGTGAGCGGCAGAGGAAAGGATACGCTCAGCAAGTGGTTCTCTCCGTGTCCGAAACTTGGCTTGTCAGCGGAGCATGGTTATTTCACTAGGTAACAACTCGATCTTTATAATTCAAGATTAGATTTTTATCTTTGTGCTGCTATAATCACTTTTCAATTGCTTCGTATTTCGTTAAGGTGGAGTAAGGATTCCGATTGGGAATCTCGTCCTGTACCTGCAGACCTCGATTGGAAAAAAGTGGTTTTGCCTATTATGGAGAAATACACCGAGGCAACAGATGGTTCGTCGATAGAGCAGAAGGAGAGTGCACTAGTGTGGCATCATCTCGAAGCTGACCCTAACTTTGGTATTTGGCAGGCTAAAGAGCTAGTTGATCACCTCGAGAGTGTCCTTGCTAACGAGCCTGTTGTCGTTAAACGAGGCCAGCACATTGTTGAAGTGAAACCACCGGTATGAAAAATCACTCTACCTTACTTCAACGATCCGTCAAATACATGCAAAATCATCATATACGCGTATACAATCTATTCTGCAGGATGTAAGCAAAGGTCTAGTCTTTCAAAGCCTCTTGGCCTCAATGCAAAGCAAAGGGAAGTCCCCCGATTTCGTTTTGTGTGTAGGTGATGACAGATCGGACGAAGACATGTTCGAGAGCATTGCAAGTTCTTTAGACAACAAATCTCTGTCTGACCACACAGAAGTCTTTGCCTGCACCGTCGGCCAGAAGCCGAGTATGGCTAAGTACTATCTCGATGATCCAGCCGAAGTCATAAAAATGCTTCAAGGCCTTTCAACAGTTAGTGCATCAATGCAGCTACCACCTAAGTCGCCGGTCCATCAAGCCGCCTCCGCCTCCGTCGACGGTCACTCCATAGTTAAGAGCCCTACATCCTTTGTATAGAAAAAAACATCATAGAATTCAGAGGTCATATGCAAAGAAACAGTTGAAGGAAACATAGTTTTAATAGTTTTTCAGCAAATTTCCATTTTCACAGCCAGCCCATTAGGGAGTTGAAAGTTTAGTACATTTGTTGGTTCATAGTTACTCTTTATGACTTGTCTAGGCAAGTTGTATACAGTGTAGTTACTGGATTTTCAAGGTGATAGTACTACATTTTTTCGGGTAATAATTATAAATGGCTCATTTGAACCTTTCTGGTTGGTTCCATTCATCTTACTTAATAATTTTCATGTTCCACAGAGACTAAGTTGCTCGGACTCTTCACTTTTGATGCCGCGCTCGTGTCCGATTCTCTAAAAGTACGCTACTTTTGGAGAATTCGACATGCACCCACTGATATTTTTGCCGAGTCCGAGCAACATAGCACATTACTAATGCATCAATGGTATAGTACTTGCACCCCAAGAGTGTAGTGGTTCTTTTATGTTGCCTTTGGTATACAACATTAATGCTTGGTTATGGCTATTGAGGAACATTGGTAAGTTTAAGGTTTTCTTTTTGTTGAGATCGATATTGATGGTGACGATCTTCTATTTGATGAGATCGATATTTGATATTGCCAGAAGGGAAGCCTTGGAGTAATCGGTAAAGTTGTCATGTGATCAGGAGGTCACGAGTTCAAGTTTTGGAAACAGCTTCGAGCAGAAATGTAAGTTAAGACTGCATACAATACACTCTTGTGGTGGGATCCTTCCTCGAACCCTGCACATACTGCATCGGGTTGCCCTTTTGATATTTGATAGTGACGACTCTCTTGCTTGCTCGAATCCTGTCGAGCAAGCAGCAACGAAAGTTGGCCGGCCTTAGTGATCGCAATGCTACAACCGTGCCAAGTGGAAGAGTCGTCTCTCAACTAATAATCAAGTTCTTGCTTGAATCGTGTTGTGCTTGGACAGAGTGGGGGTGTAGTGATCTGACGGCGTTGAGTGGAAGGGTCATCGCTCGACGGATATCATGTAGTGAACTTAAACTAGCCTTAAGACAAGTTAGGGGTAGAACTAGCATGCATTTTACGAGTTCAGACGATTTCAATAACTTTAACTTAGATTATATATATATATATATATATATGTTAAAATTTTCACTAAATTAGTATTAGTAGAGAAATCTATAATATTCAAGTCATGAATTTGTCTAGCTACAAAAAAGTTTGGGACATACATAATTGCAAGAAGTTCATAATTAATTAATTAGATCCACAAATGCTTATCCATTCCTTGGAAACAACTCAAAAATGGGGCATACTAAAAGCATATCCTAATAGATAAAATTAGTACTATTCCAAGAATGTTCCCAAGATTTTGCTTCTTCTTGTGAACCTCTTTTGGATGTTTTATCTCAATTTTCAACACTTGGATTTTTGTACCATTTCAATATTATATTGTCATTTGCCTTCATTTATTAATTAGCTTTAACATAGGTTTGAATCGTGAAATCAGTCACTAATATTTGTTATCTACATCAAACCTTTTCGGGTCAGTGGCGGAGTCAGAATTTTCATTGAGGGAGTTAAGAAGTAAATATACGAACTAGTCGAAGGGGGGGTTTAACATCTACTATTTATGCATAAAAAATATTTTCAATCATGTAAAAATAGTATAAAAACAGTATAATTTTTCGTCGAAGGAGGACCCCCTGGAGCACATGTAGCTCTACCCTTGCTTCGGGTATGGCCCTACCCTAAACCCTGTTAACGTGAGATAGCTGTGAAATCAGTCACTAATATTTGTTGCCTAAATCATACCTCTTCGGAAATGGCCCTTCCCTAAACCCTGATAACGTGGGATAGCTGTGAAATCAGTCACTAATACTTGTTGTCTACCTCACACCTCTTCGAGTATGATTCTTTCCTAAGCCCTGCTAACGTGGAATAATCGTAAAATCAGTCACTAATACTTGTTGCCTACATCACACCTCTTTGAATATGGCCCCTCTCTAAGCCCTGCTAATGTGGGATAGCCGTGAAATCAATCACTAGTACTACTTGTCCATATCACCCCGTATGACCCTTCCCTAAACCCTGCTAACGTGGAATAGCCGTGAAATCAGGCACTAATACGTATCGTCTACATCACACCTCTTCAAACATGACCCTCCCCTAAACCCTGCTAACGCGGGATGGCCGTGAAATCAGTCACTAATACTTGCTGCCTACATCACACCTCTTCGAATATGGCCCTTCTTTAAACCCTGCTAACGTGACTAATGCTTGTTATCTACATCATACCTCTTCGGATACAATCCTTTCTTAAACTCTGCTAATGTGGAATGCTTTGTGCTCGAATTGCCCCCTTGTTTATCTAGATATAAACAAAAAAATGAAGGTGGTTGTTGTATTTTTGTATCAATTCAATGGAAACATACAGTTAAAAATAGCTTGGTCTTGGCATGCTTAGTTGCTAGTCATTTCTTATCTCTTTTGTTAATATAATATACTATATAGTTTATGCATAACATGCCAAAGACTTGATATAATGAAGAAAAGTTCATGTTTATCTATAGATTTTCTTTTTATATATTTATTTGGTTTGGAAGATAAGTGCCTAATTAATCTCTTGGTCTTGTTTGTTGTCCCAATTCACAAATTTTTACTTTATTTCTATTTAAATTAGTGTCACTTTATGCTTCTCGAGATTCAAATTATATAAACTTCAAAATACTTATTACTCCCTTAATATGTGGAGTACTTTTATTTTCAGTTCTTCGATATTCAAATATTAATTATTATTTTTTGTAAAATTTTGTATCCGATCAAATACGATCCCATAAAATAATATAGGAAGGAAAGAGTTAGGAAACCACTTATAAAATTTGTAATGATAGGACAGTACTTCTTGACAAGATAAAGGAACTATCCAAATAAGTTGACAGTACGAAAGGATAAATATTGATTTCTTAATGAATTTAATAATCAATCAAATGCGAGATCAGAAATTTCGTTAAGAGTGTTCGAAATTGTATATATAATATTGAATTTATATACTTTGTATAATTCTCATATACATAATATAATTCTTCAATGAAGAATATCAATTAATTACCTTAAACTATATGTGACTACGCAATCGTAAATAATGTGATAGGAACACACAAAAAAAAAAGATAAAAAAAATTATAAATCTTGTGTTATAATTTATACTTCGTAACTGTCATGGAAATTAATGTTTATAATTGTTTGGTTTGGAAGATAAGTATCCAATATTTTTTTATACTATCTTTGGGTACTTGTTTGTTAAATTTTTTATTCTTTTAATTGTAATGTGAAAAATATTTTAAAAATGTTATAAGTACAAAGTACAAACTTATGATATGTCAATTTGCAAAAGATGATAAGATAAAGAACTATTCTAATAATAATTATTAGAATTATGCTCCTAACTTTCTTATCATTGGAAAGATTGTTTAAATAACAACACTTAAAAACGTGAATTTTTGAGAAATGATATTCATTGAAAAATTCTATTATATTTAGTTTATTTGAATCTTTTTTATCAAAAAAAGACATTATGTATATAAAAGAATGATTTTTTTAATGTATGTATCGAAGACAATAATGAATTCTCTTGATGAAAATCTAGCGTCCGTTACTGATTGATAGTGATGAAAAACATTATTGTAAAATTCCATTTATAAGTGATAATTTCATTTTTAGAATAAATGTACAATCAATGAAAAGGAAAAAAAAAAGATCTAAGATGAAAAGTCTAACCTCTACAAATTAATTTTGACAGAGTAATAAAGGCTTATCCAAATAATAACTAATGATTAAATTCCATTAATTCATAATTATTGAAGAATTCTATCATAAATGTCCTCTCAAATTTGGATAAATTAATTCTTGATCTTTTTTATATTCTTTTTTTTTTTTGTTATTTATGTGTTCCTAGCACAATCGTACTACTAAATAAACGTGAATTTCCGATATAAATTTCCTTCAAATATTTATCAGAAACATTTTCGATGGAAAAATAGCACTTTTATTTGAGCTATGCGCTTCTCATCAACGATTCAACGCATAGTGCACACATGCGACGGATAAAATAACCGCTATCATTTTGATTAGAATATAAGAATGAAGGTCGACGACGCATGAAGAGACTGTTATTTAGATATTGACGTATTATATATATCAAGTCTTAGTACGTGATGAATAATGAAGATTTTGACAAAACTGAAATGGATGTAGCAGTAGCTCGTTGGAATCTTCAGTAACATAGATCTCATTCTGATACATAAAATCTTATGTATCAATAACTCAAAAAAATATTCTAATACATAATTTTTGTCATTACATAAGAATAATGTATCGGGATGAGTGTCTCTTGAAATATGACAAAAATTATGTATCTAAATAATTTTTTGTGTTAATGAACAGAAGACTTATATATCGAAATGAGATGTGTGTTACTGATACAATAAGACTTAGGCATCAGAATGAGATTTGTATACTGATACATAAGAATTATGTATTGGGATGAGTGTCTCTTGTTAATGGATCTGTTTTGTCGTGATTTTTTTATGGACGAGTGTGTGAATTTGGGTGGATAGTGGTGTTTCACCGGTTGGCTAGTTGGAGCGATGGTTATGTGCTTTTCGATGAAGAGGAGGAAATTTTTTATTTTTGAGTATGGGATTCAGTCGGAACAGTGGCCGGCGGTGGAGGGTTTAACGAGTTAGAGCTCGTGGCAGTTTGGAGTTGTTGTGGTTGCTCCGCCGATGCAAGTTCGATGGAGATGAAGCTTGGACCGGTGTAGACTCCTGTGAGTTTTAGAACTGCGAGAGTGTTCCGTTAGTGTGTGTTAACGGAGAAAAAAGGATGTATTTGGATGGAGTTGGAGTTGTGGGTAGTGATTTATCTGGTGATGATGTATCAACGTTAAGTGATGTATCCAAATGATCAAAATTCAGACTTTAAAGTAATTTTGATAAAAAATAGGATAATGAGTAATTAACACTTAAAGGATTGAGATTTACGTAACTTTTATTTTTACATAAACTTTGTCTATATCTTAAATAGTGGTCTAGCTGCTCTCTCTTCACTTGGGCCCAAGTCCAACTATCAGATGGGCTCCTTTGCTTGAAAGCCCAACTAGTAATGGGCCTTTTATCTTTGACATGAGAAAAGTCTCTTAAGCATCTTTAGAAGTTTTTACCGTTTACTATATTGTTCTGACTCTTTAAAAATGTTCGGAAATGCATGTTGAATTCTTTAGAAGTAATAATTTTTTGAAGAAAATCTTACATAAATACGACGTCGTAAGTGAAGCGTGACTGTAACTTAGATGGTTTGTATAGTTACTTCCTCGTACTTGTCAACTCTTTTATTTTGGGATGTCCAACAGTACTTATCCAGTTTATAAAATCAATAGATAATTTACCTATTTTTATTCATTTTACATTTAACGTTAAATACGATTCATTATCTAATGTATTTTTTAAAGCATTAAATTTATTATATTCAAAGGATAATATAGTAAATGTATTTACATTATAGTGAATGTCTATCAAGATCTACTTTGATATCTATTAGGATTTGAAGCATCCGTCTTTTACTCAGACTATAAATAGAGGGATTTTGTTCATTGTATTTGCAATCTTATGATCTCTCATCCCTCGAGAGAAGAAATAAGAATTACTCTCTCTATTCTCTCTACTCTTCTTCTTCTTTATTCTTTGTTATTTTATAAGAGTAAAATTATTTTTATTATTTATTGCTTTTTAATTCTTATGAACGGTGGAGTACTTCTTTGCAACTTTTAAATTAAGATGCATGGTGCATGCAACAATTAGTTCAGAAAAGTTACATTATTGCTAATTCCAATAAAATATCTTTTGGAAGTCGAGAATATTTATTTATCAATAAAAAGAAAAATTAAATAATCTTGGCAATAATCATGTTAGTATTCCAAGATTTGTTCCATTATTCTTGTTTTTCAATATATATATATGTTTGGTTTTTATATTAAATATTAAAGTCAGTTCAATTCGTGCTAGAAAATTTTATATTTAATTAAGAATAAAAAAGTATTTAATAATTCATGACAATGCTCATGGGTGGTCATTGATTTTTTGCTTTATTTTCTACTTTTAGGTAGTGATAAATGTCAATTTCACGAAGCATCACCAAACAAATTAAAAAGAAAAAAAAAAGACTAAGCATCATTATTAAAAGATTATGGTAAGAATTATTAAATATTATGGTAAGATGATAAGTATCTTTTCGTTATTAATTATAAATCTCTGAGTTTGAACTTTAGTATAAATCGTAAAATCGTCTTTGATAGAAAATACTTTAATATTTAAAGGATAACTTTTCGACTCGAATTAAGCTTAGTTAAATCCTAAAACGAATAACAAATAAAATGAATGACAGACATTCAGAGAGTTGTTACAAAATTTACTAATTTATTTTTTAAACGATGAAGTATAAACTTTAAGTTTTTAGTCAACGTTTGAAAAGTACAAGAGAAACAACGATACTTAAATGCGAAAATAATATTCAGACAAAAATGCCCTACTTGAAACACGAAAGAAGTTATAAGGTTTGAACATCACGAATCATTTCTTGATTTCGAACTTATATATAAGTTTAAATGCTATAAGTTCTTCCTTGATTTTAAAATTTATCGAAGTTTTGAATTCGCCTCTGATACCAGAAACAAGTTGATATATGACCGTCTTTGTAATCACAAGTCACAATCAAATGGTCTCTAATTTCATCAGGGCGGACCTATAGCTAATTTTTTTATGCTCGAACACTTATTAAATTCGACGCAAATTAGGTATCATTATATAAAAAGTGTATAAATTTGGAAAAGCACCCATCAAGCTAAGAAAATGGTTGAGTGTTTTAGTTTCCAGGCAGAACCTTAAAGTTTAGGACGTCAATATGCGTGTTCGAACCTTCCACGCACTCACGACCCCTAAATTCTGAATTCGCCACTGACTCATATGACACAAAGAGCATTGTGTATCAACTGACATCTAATATTTTGTATTCGATTTTTTGTAAAGAGTCTATCCTACATCGAAAGTCATAAGCTAAATTTTGCTTTATATCTTGCCTTATTTAGTTGATATTTGTGGTTCGATCTTTTTTTGAATTCCGTACATAATGAAAATTTTAGTATACTGAACTACCTATCTTGCCTCGTTCTGAAATAACATATATTTCCATGGTATACTTCTTGAAGTATGAGAACAACAACGTATCTGGTATAATCCCACATAGTGGGGTGTTAGATGGTAAAACAATAGATTTTCGACTCAAATAAAAAATAGTCTAAAGCGATTCCGAAAAAGAAGTAATAGAAATACAAGAAATTAACAACAAATAGTAGCAAAATAAACAAATAGTAAAAGAACAATAACTACAATAAAATAATATGATAATTAAAGTACAAAATTACAAATAATAAGTATAAATTCACTTAATTCATAACTTATTGTAGACATCTAAAATTGCCAATTTGTTTCTAACAAATTTTACAGTGATGAATAATAAATTACAATCACAAATAAAACATGAAGAAACAACAGTTTTATTGATAAACGATGAGGGGTACAAATCTGTTCCTCCCTTAATTGATCTCTCATGATTTTCTCCATAATTCGAGGGTCGTAGCGTATTTCTCGAACATAGGAATACGGATCTCCATAATTCGAGGGCCGTAGCGTATTTCTCGAATATAGGAATATGGATCTTCTTGATGTATTTGATTATCAAGAAAGAGGATTTTGATCTTGAATATTCGAGAATAAGCCACTAACGGCCCTCGAATTATGGAGAAAATTAAGAGAGAAGAATCAGGAGAGGAACAGATTTGTACCCCCATCGTTTATCAATAAAACTGTTGTTTCTTCATATTTTTATTTGTGGTTGAAGTTTATTTTTCATGAATTAAATTATGTTGGAAACACTTATCCTTCTGTAGAGACATCTCTTAGTAATTCATAACTATTTATAGTATTTTTCATGCAATTATCAATAATCTAAATTTTAATCTAAACTTATCTAATTAATATTATTCAATATAACTTTAGAAATTAATTAAATCGACTCTCGTTAAGCAAACGTGATAAGTAAAAGGAAACGGATAGAGTAATAGTAGCTTTATAAAATAATACAATCTACTTCGACCAAATTTTCAGTTACAATTTATAAAATTAAAAAAAGAAATCCCATTTTTTTTGCTTTTTTATAATAAAGCAGAAAATATCTAGAAGACATGACTTTTTCTTCTTCTTTTTCTACTATTTTTTTTTTTTTCATTATGGAGAAAATTAAAGAATATTTTTTTTTTTGATAGATCCACTAGCAGCCATGCCTCCAATAGGATAATTTCTTTTTTTAAAAAACATAAATTCTAATGGGACCCACTTATGAATATGACTTCACATGGAAAAAACATCTTTATTTTAAAAAATAAATAAATGCAACTTCATTTTTTAATTATTTTTTATTAGTATTATAGTCCTGTTGTGGTCAACATTTCTTGACTAATTGAATCTGGCCCCTTAATTAACTCCATAATTTAATACTTAACAACTAACTCTTGTATTTATTAAAAATTAATTAATTTTTCCGTTCGCTTTTACTTTTTTAATATTTCAAAAATAAATTTTCATTTTTAGTCCTTCTTACTACTTTTAACATTTTCTCATGTTACCAAAGCCTTAATTACTTATTTTTAAGATTTTAATATTAAATATTATTTAATTAATAGAGGTAGAGTATTAAAATAGTCACGTTTAAATATGATAAGTAAAAATAAACGTGAGTATTCTGAAATCTTAATGTCAAATATAAATATAATAAATAAAATTAAACAAAAAATATATATGTTAAGTACAAATATAACAAGTAAAACTGAACTAAAGTGTACTTTGAAATATTCCAAATCTAAATAAAATCACTGACACAACCATTCAATCTTTTAACACTGAGACACAACACAACTATAAAACATACTTTCAAGAATGTTTTTTTTTTTTTGTTAATTAATTTTTTTAGAAATTATTTAATTGATTAAAGGGTATTTTGGGTAGTTTATGTTTAGTTCACAGTTCCCTTCTGTCCACTTTTTCCTACAAGTCTTGTGTAGTGTTCACACATTAGAAGAAAATAGATGAATAGAGCAAAGGGGGTTTAAGAAAACCCAATTCTTGATTTATTTTTTTTATACTTGGAATGGAGCTTAAGAAGGAGAGGCTTGTAAGGTATATAATATGTTTGTTTTGTGTTTTTAATTTTTATGTTTGTTTTTGGTTTAGTTTATGTGATTTGATTAATTGTTGTGTAGTAATATGAAGAAGAAAAAGATTTTTTTTTTTTTTGTGATGTAGTGGTGAGATTAGAGCTTTGGGTGTTTAAAGATTGGATTTTTATTTGGTTCTTTATTGTTCTTGATGTTAGATATTGATATATTGTGTTTTTCCATAATATGAGTTGGAACATATGTTGTGTTGGACAATTTTGTGTTTTGATTTTTTTTTAATGAAAGATTATTTAGTTAGCTTAGTGAGGTTCTATTGAAGCGCGGACAAATTTACTAGTTCTATCATAAGCTGGGGTTGTACAATTTTGTGTTTTGATTTTTTTACTAGAAGATCATTTAGTTAGCTCAATGAAGTTTTCTCGAAGCGCAGGCAAATTTATTAGTTTAATTGTATAATTTTGTGTTTTGATTTGTTTACTGGAAGATGCGAGAAGTGAGGTTGCGTTGGTTCGGGAGAAGGTGGGAGTGGCTTCGGTAGAGGACAAGATGTGAAAAGTGAGGTTGCGTTGGTCCGGGCATGTGATGATGAGGGACGCGGATGCTCCAGTTCGGAGGTGTGAGAGGCTGACTATGGATAGTTTTAGGCAGGGTAGAGGTAGGCCGAAGAAATATTGGAGGGAAGTGATTAGGCAGGACATGGGGCAGTTACAACTTATGACAGAAGACATGACCCTTGATAGAAAGATGTGGACGACGCGGATTAGGGTAGAGGGCTATTAGGTAGGAGTACGTTGTAATAGTAGGAAAGAGTGCTCTGTTTGTATTGGTGCTTGTAGTGTCTTGTAGTCTCTAGTTCACAGTGTTTCTATGATTTTGTGTTGCATGTTTATAATATTACTTCGTGGGTGTCTTGTTTTCTTTAATATCTACCTTTGTGCCACCCCTTGTTTGTTGTTTGCTTTTATGTTTTGTTATATTTGTTATCTATCCTGAGCCGGGGGTCTATCAGAAACAGCCTCTCTGCTTCATCTGAGGTAGCGGTATGGACTGCGTGCACTCTACCCTCCCCAGACACCACTTTGTGGGTATGTTGTTGTTGTTGTATTTGTTTACTGGAAGATCACTTAGTTAGTACAATGAGGCTTTCTTGACTATAAAAAGCGCGGGCGAATTTACTAGTTTTATCATAATCAAGGACTTTCGCGTTTAGCTCATAGTTGATTTATGCATTCTTAGAGAGAACAAGGTAGTTTTTCTGTGATATATATTGCTGAGAGAACATTGGGTGTTTAAAGATTGGATTGTTTTGGTTCAATGCGGTTTTCTCGAAGAGCGGGCAAATTTACTAGTGTTATCATAAGCTGGATTGTACAATTTTGTGTTTTGATTTCTTTACCGGAAGATCATTCAGTTAGTTCAATGAGGTTTTCTTGAAGCGCGGGCAAATTTCCTATATTTATCACAAGCTGGATTGTATAATTTTGTGTTTTGGTTTCTTTACCAGAAGAACATTTTGTTAGTTCAATGAGGTTTTCTCGAAGCGTGGGCAAATTTCCTAGTTTTATCTTAAGCTGGATTGTACAATTTTGTGTTTTGATTTCTTTACCAGAAGAACATTTTTGTTAGTTCAATGAGGTTTTCTCGTAGCGCGGGCGAATTTACTAGTTTTATTGTAAGCTGGATTGTATAATTTTGTGTTTTGATTTCTTTTACCGAAAGATCATTTAGTTCGTCCAATGTGGTTGCAAATTTCCTAGTTTTATCATAATCAAGGACTTTCTTGTTCTTCGGTATCATCTGTGTTTTTTGTGTTTCGAATATCAGATTATTTCATACTGTTCATTCCTACGTATGTTTTGTACTGCTCTTCATTTCACATTATCTCATCGTTATTACTGCTCTTATTTCTGTATCCCCCTTTTCAAACTGCTAGGATCTAAGTTGCTCGGACTCTCCAAAAAAGTTGCCGCACCCGTGTCGGATCCTTCAAAAATACTCTATATTTGGAGGATCTGACACTCACCCGTCAGCATGTTTGAAGAGTCCGAGCACCATAGGCTAGGATAGGCTTTATTTCAAGCCGAGGGTCTATCGGAGACGACCTCTCTATCCCTATGAGGTAGGGGTAAGGTCTACGTGGGATTACACTGGTTATGTTGTTATTATAAGGATTTTCTTGTTAAGCTCATAGTTGATTTATGCATTTTTTTAGGTTCTACTCCGGTGAAAAGCAACAAGTTAGTTTTTTGGGAGGAAAAGCAGACGGTTCGAACGGTTCAAACGCTGAGAAATCATCTTCTGGCTATAAATTGTCGTTTCCATTATTCAACTCCGATGGCGGATACAAACTCACAGATACTCTTAAGTTTGGGAGATCTAAGGTGTATCCTGACGATCACGAGTCTTGGAGAGAGCGAATTTTTGATCCGGGAAGTGACCTCGTAATCCAATGGAATCGAATTTTTATTATATCATGCTTGGTGGCGTTGTTTGTTGACCCATTGTATTTCTATTTGCCCATCATACAAGGAACTAAAGAATCAAGTTGTGTGAAAACGGATTTGAATTTGCGAATCATCGTCACCATTTTCCGAACTATAGCAGATTTTTTCTATCTATTACATGTGTTCATTAAGTTCCGGACTGCTTATATTGCCCCAAATACAAGGGTATTTGGGAAGGGTGAGCTCGTCATGGATCCCGGAAAGATTGCTCGAAGATATTTAAGATCGGACTTTTTCATCGATCTGATTGCAACTCTTCCTCTACCTCAGGTACGTTATTTCGCGAGAAGCATTTTACCTTATAAACCATTTCACAAGCTTACGTGCTTGCATAGAGTTTTTCGAGAATTTACCAATAGCAAATAATACGTACAAAAGGCTTTTTCCGTTGCTTAAAATTGATAATGTTGCAATACTACATATCACTTCAAATCTAGTCTTTTATGAAAGAATGGAACACGTTGAAGTAGATTGTCATTTCATTCGACAAAAAGATTGCATCCGGATTCATTATTACGAGTTTTGTCAACTCAAAAGACCAACTAACTGATGTTCTCGTAAAAGTACGTTGAGGATCCAAAAATGACTACATTTGTGGAAAGCTAGGAGTATACGTATATACATCCATCTTGAGGGGAGTATTAGACTATGTTGTTCGAACTCTTCAAAAATGTCAACTGGTGCGTGTCAGATTCTCCAAAAGTAGTGTATTTTTGGAGAATCCGACACGGGTTCGGCATCGAAAGTGAAAAGTCCTTTCAACTTAGGTATTAATATGGTTAAAATATATACCGTGCAAATATTGAAAGATTATCATATTTGTGATTAGGAGATTTTGTGGGAATGTAATTATTGCCTTTTGATATCTAAGTCGACAGAAGTCCCGAGGTCGAATCATCGCCACCAAAAAGCAAAACATATATCCACGTACTTGACCAATGAAAAAGGAATCAGGCCGACATGTGAAGGAGCGTGTTGATTATTTAAAAGTATGCTCTCTCGAACAACTACAACTAGTTGTTACAAAGAGCATACTTTAAGTAATTAATTATAATGTATCGTATAACCTTTAAGTGGCTTTAAAATTCTTCATCTATAAGCAGTTTGTTTCTTCTGATTATACTATATGCTACGTGAGCATAACGATAGCCTGATCTCTGACAAGTGTTAGCCTAATTTCGGACTTGTGATTGTGCCACTTAGTTCCAATTTCTTGTTTCTAACTGTGTTGCTTGGACACTTCAAAAATGTCAGCGGGTGCGTGGCAGATTCTCCAAAAGTAGAGTATATTGGGAGAATCCGACTCGGGTGCGGCATCGAAAGTGAAGAGTCCGTGCAACTTAGGTTTCTAATTGGTAGTAGAGTATTTGAAGCATTACATGTCAAGAAAGCGATAACAAGTTCTTCTAGTCCGACCCCCAGACTGCAAGGTAAGGCTGTATACAATAGACCCTTGTGGTCCGGCCCTTCCCCCGACCCGACGCATAGTGGGAGCTTTAGTGCACCAGGCTGCCCTTTTTTTCGTTCTTCTGGTCTCATCAGTCCTCGTTGCTTTTGAAATTTCACTACTTTTACCGTAATAGAGCAGCGTGTGATGAAAAAGTAATCTTTCTTGCAGATTGTTATCTGGTTTATTATTCCAGCGACGAGAAGCCATGCTAATCATAACAATAATGCTCTTGCGCTGATTGTCCTAATCCAATATGTTCCCAGATTGTATCTTATATTCCCGTTAAGTTCACAGATTATCAAAGCAACTGGAGTTGTCACAAAAACGGCTTGGGCTGGCGCTGCATATAATCTACTTCTCTACATGTTGGCAAGTCACGTATGTAGCTCCAACACCTTTATTTTCAAAATTTTCGTACGAGAAGTTGTATTATTTCTCCTGTAATTTCTGTTACTATGTGCTGTCGTTTGTGCTTCAATTATTTCACTATTTTTTTGTAGTTACTGTTTTTATTTTTTCAGACTGCTTTGTCATGCTTTCTATAGTATTTTGCCATGATTTCTTAACTTCAGTTATTTCTTTTTTTGATCTGCTTTGATATTCTTTTCGTTGAGCCTGAGGGTCTATTGGGAACAACCTTTCTACCTCCTAAGGTAGGGGTAAGGTTTGTGTACACTCTAAACTCTATGTTTCTCGGACTCTTCAAAATTGTCATTGGGGTGTTTGTCGGATCCTTCAGAAGTAGTGCATTTTTGAAGGATCCGGCACTGGTGCGGCAACGTTTTTGGAGAGTCCGAGCAACTTAGCTCTAAACTCCCTAGACCTCACTTGTGGGATTACGCTGGGTATGTTGTTGTTGTTTGTTTGCTTTAAAAGTTTGGTTAATTGTGGTATTAACCCGTGAACGTCACAAAGTATTGGTTGAAAACGTCTGATGTTATGCAGGGGTTGCACTTCCCTTTCTTTTCGTTTTTTTTTTTCATTTCTTAGAGTTGATATAACGACAAGAGTATTTGTGTTTCTTTCTTTATCTTTAGGTTATAGGGGCAGCATGGTATTTGCTGTCGATCGATCGGTACACTTCTTGCTGGAAATCAATATGCCGAAATGAAGCCAGCTCTACGCAGTGTGTTCTTCGATACTTGGATTGTGATATGTTTGACGATGATGTTCGTAAGAGTTGGGCAAATATCACCAAGGTATTTGAACGTTGCGATCCTGATGGACATAGTACTTTTAAATATGGAATATTTGAAAACGCAGTTGAAAAGGATGTTGTCTACTCAAGTTTTATAGCAAAGTACTTCTATTGCTTGTGGTGGGGCTTGCAACAACTGAGGTAATTTTCCTATGTGGTTGGATAAATGATGATGTCGTTTACATTTATAATGTTCTTATCTAGTGTTTTTGTCCTCACATTGTTTAATGGTAACCTATTTAGACACTTTCGATCTCGAAAGCGCATGGTAACAACCTCCCGCTAAATTTGAGCACCCCACCCAAGGGTGCGACCTGGTGGTCAATGAAGTAGATTGAGAACCGTGAGGTCTCATGCTCGAATCCTACTGGAGACAAAAACACTTGGTGCTTTCTTGCTATTTGTCCATGCATACAGGGGCGGAGCCAGCCTTCTGTTCGGGGGTTCGGCCGAACCCCCTTCGACGGAAAAATATACTATTTATACATGATTAAAATTATTTTTTATGTGGTTATAGTAGGTGTTGAACCCCCTTCGACTAAGTTTTCTTTAAATATGGAACCCCCTTAGTTGAAATCCTAAGTTTTTTTTTGAATATGGAACCCCCTTCGTTGAAATCTTGGCTCCGCCTCTACATGCATACATGTACATAGTTACACGGTACGATACCCTATGAAATTAATCGAGATGCCCAGTGGCTTATCATATAGTACCTCAGTTCTTAAGTAACTCAAGTTCAAATTAATCGAAATAGAATTAGTTTATTTGGACTTTGAGTTACTTTAACTTTGCAATGATAGCTCTTTAACAATCTATCCGGCTTTCCATTGTTCAGCCCGTCTTAACACATCTAGCTAACTCCGATATAATACAACAACATACTCAGTGTAATCCCACGAAGTGGGTTCTTCGGAGGGTCGAGCGTACGTACTCGTACCTTGGAGGTAGAGAGGTTGTTTCCAATCGAGAACTCCAGTATATTACTATTCAAATTTTTTAATTTTTCAATTTATCAATGGGTCACCGTAGTTGTGAAAGGAGTACTAACTCGTTATGTGCGTGGTAATAACTTGTTTTCTGGCCTTGTGATTGACGTGCTTCTCAACACCTAACGTGAATGGTACGAGTTCCAAATATCTAATTCGCACGATCTTTCACATGGAGTTTCTCGTGGTAATATGATCATTCTCGTCTTCCAAAGAACAGTGGTAGACGTTTACTTATTTTGCTTCGTTAAACAAGCTAGCACCTAAAAATGTTGATAGGAGCATATGTAGTCTGTAAATTGCTTTGTTTAAGCTGAGGGTC
The DNA here is from genome assembly GCA_030864215.1 of Capsicum pubescens. Classification (NCBI taxonomy): domain Eukaryota; kingdom Viridiplantae; phylum Streptophyta; class Magnoliopsida; order Solanales; family Solanaceae; genus Capsicum; species Capsicum pubescens. The sequence continues at coordinate 44,976,672 of CM061544.1, read as the reverse complement.
TATCGGAAACTACCTTTCTATCTCTACGAGGTTGGGATAAGGTCTGCGTACACTCTACCCTCTCCAGACCCCACTCGTGGGATTACGTTGGGTATTGTTGTTGTTGTGTTGTAGTCTATAAATCATGGTTTTGTCTGCTTTGACGTGAAAATACACGATGAAGTTGTTGAAAAAAGTTCTTAAGGATGTAATTACGTTGAGAGAGTGAATCTGCCGGTTCCTCTTCTAATCCAACTTTTAACGAGCCATTTGATGGAAGATCCGAACTTCTAATCTTTCCTTTTCGTGTGTTACAGTTCGTATGGGCAGAATTTGGAAACGAGTACATTTATCGGGGAGACATCCTTTGCGATACTGATTGCAATTTTGGGTCTGGTTTTGTTCGCGCACCTTATTGGGAATATGCAGGTAAATAAATCAAACGCTTCGCTGCTATTCATTCTCCCTATGTATGAGCTTGTTTTATTAACGGTATGATCTTGATCAACACTTGGGTGCAAATTGCAAGTTGTACATAACGTCTTGTATCATTCTATTTGGATACTAACCCTTCATTTTTTCTTGCATGTAGACGTACTTGCAGTCTTTGACGGTGAGGCTCGAGGAATGGAGACTCAAGAGAAGAGATACTGAAGAGTGGATGCAACATCGGCAACTTCCAGAAGATTTAAGAAAGCGTGTTAGGCGTTTTGATCAATATAAATGGGTTGCTACTAGAGGCGTAGATGAAGAAACAATTTTGCATGGCCTGCCTACTGATCTTCGTCGTGACATCCAACGTCATCTTTGCCTGGACCTTGTTCGACGGGTATGACTTTCCTTCATCTGAAGTGATTCGTTCCCAAGTGTTGCTATATTCATCAACATACCCGAAGTGATTCAGTTGCAATTATATAAGCTTTTGTTACGGATGCATTCTTTGTCGTTAGACCCGTCAATACGGGTCGGCCCAGCCCATCCAGGCTAGCCCACACGGCTTTGAGTTTGACGGGCCAGGCCGGGCTGGCCCATCAAAATGATTGGCCAAAAAACGTCAAGCCCAAACCATTACTCTGTGGGCCGCGGGCCTCATGGGCCAGCCCACTTTTAAAAAAATAATATTTTATAATTTAATTTTAGAATGTTAATAAACATAAATATTACCAACCAATATTACATAGTTTTAATACTTGTTAATCAAGTTTCCAACATCCCCAAATAATACTCTAATAGCGAAATTAAATAACTTTTGACATGATATCCTTCGAACCAAATTAAAATACTAATAAGCAATCTAAATAGTTGCATGTATTTGACATACGGGCTGGCCCACGGGCTAGCCCAACCCACATTGCTCAAGCCCCACGGGCTACGGGCTTATTTGGGTCAGGCTAAAAAGCCCTGTTCTTAAATGGGCTTCAAAAACTGAAGCCCAACTCCATCAAATTACAGGCCGGCCCAACGGGCCTGGCCCATATTGACGGCTCTATAATTGTTGTTGTCTATTCTTTCTTGCATGTTAAGCTCATCTTCACTTATTTGTTATATCTGTTTAGGTTCCATTTTTCTCCCAAATGGATGATCAATTACTTGATGCAATATGCGAACGTCTAGTCTCATCCTTAAGCACCGAAGGCACTTATATTGTCCGTGAAGGGGATCCCGTGACGGAAATGTTGTTTATCATCAGAGGTAGGCTCGAGAGTTCTACAACGAATGGTGGACGGACTGGTTTCTTCAATTCCATTACATTGAGGCCTGGAGATTTTTGCGGTGAGGAGCTACTTGCATGGGCTTTGCTTCCGAAATCAACGGTGAACTTACCTTCTTCGACCAGAACAGTCAGAGCGCTTGTCGAAGTGGAAGCATTCGCGTTAGGAGCTGAAGATCTCAAGTTTGTCGCCAACCAATTTAGACGCCTTCATAGCAAGAGGCTCCAGCATACATTCCGGTTCTACTCTCACCATTGGCGCACATGGGCAGCCTGTTTCATTCAGGCTGCATGGAGACGACATAAGCGGAGGACACTGGCAAAAGATCTTGCAGCATTAGAATCATTTTCTCTCGATGAGAGTACAGTCGATGAAACAGAGCAAAATGAGGAGCAAGATCAAGGTAACGCTAGCTCAAATCCGTCTCCGAGGATATCACACCTCGGAGTGACGATATTAGCTTCGAGATTTGCTGCTAACACAAGAAGAGCTCAAAAGCTTAAAGATGTAAGATTGCCCAAGTTACAGAAACCGGAAGAGCCCGACTTTTCAGCTGAGCCAGATGACTAGTTTACGACCAATAGTTTCATTCAGACATCGCTACAATGGCCAACTCCGAGCTTGAGGTTTTCCGCAATACATTCTTACACTCAAGGATCATCGTTGTACATGCGGAACACGTGTTTCTAAGAGATAACCGCGCTGTAAGAGGGTAAGTTTTTGGCATTTTTTTGCCTTTTTTGTTAATGTAATTGTATTTATGACTAGTTTTCTTCAGTAGCAGGTTGCTAATTTGGACTTGTACAAACTCAATAACATCTTAAGTCATCTGTAAAAACTAAAATTTGCTAGTTCCATAGTACAAAGTAAATAAGTATTTTACCAAACTTTACAATGCTTACTGAGCTAAACATGTCCACTTTTTCCCTTTTAACTTGCCTTAGAGTTGCTTGGAGCTAATTTGTTTCTAATTATTTGCTGCATGACTTCTTCACTACTATATATTTTTCTGTATGTGATATTTAGGCCGAGGGTTCATCGTAAACAACCTCTCTACCTTCACAAGGTATGGGTAAGCTGCGTAAACAGCTTTTCTATAGTAGGTGGCTCGCGCAGAGTAAATTCAAATTAGTCGGATCAGTAGATTTTGAATATTGTATGGAATAATGCGAAAAAGAAGTTCTCTTGCAGGACGACGTACAAGGCACATAATTGACGAAGGGTGTGAATTATCACGCCCTTCGTTTACTATGTGCCTTGAAAGGTTTAAGAAAGGGTGCTTCGATCGCAGATACAATATACTAAAGCTGTGAACAATTGATAAGAAGATGCAACAAGGTATAATTGGAGAGGCAAAAATTGGCTCAAACATCCGAGAAATTCTTCCAAGAATTTGTCTTTACATTAGATAAGAAGATGTATCTAAAATGTAGGTTGATAAGAGGAATCCGAACAGAGATCAAACCAACCAGATCCACTCCACAGCCCGTCGGTTGATTTTCGCCCCAAATTGAGCCCGGGTCTCGGGCCTACTTCCTCAACCGTGGGCAAACATCCATCGAAAGGCGCAAAAAATGGGCCATTCGCGTCGTTTGACTTGAAAAATGGTCCCAGCGGCCAGACCACCTAGATCAGCTCCATAGCCTGTCGGGGGGCAGTTGGTTGATTTTCGCCCATATCCGACACCGTGCCCCAGGCCCACCCACCGATTTGGTCAAAAACGGACCGTTCGCGCTGTTTCACCTGCTTGACCATTAAAATGGCCCAGCGGCCCCGTCGGACTACCCAGATCCACTCCACAGCTCGCAGAGGGGCGATCGATCGATTTTTGTCCAGATTCGACATCAGGCCCACCCACCAAATCGTGGGCTAACACACATCGATTTGGTCAAAAAATGGCTTGTTTGCGCTGTTTTGCCCGTTTGACAACCAAAATAGCCCTAGTGGCCCCGTTGGACCACCAAGATGCACTGTACAGCATGTCGAGGGGCCTTTGATCAATTTTTTCCAAGATCTGACATTGGGCCCTGAGCCCACCCACCGAACCGTGGGCTAACACCTATCAATTTGGGCAAAAAATTGTCCGTTTGCGTCGTTTCGCCCGTTTAACCACCAAAATGACCCTAACGGCCCTGTCGGACCACCTAGATCCGCTCCACATCCCACCAGGGGGCCGCCGATGGATTTTTGCCTAGATCCAGCACCAGACCCCAGGCCCACCCACCTAATCATGGGCTAATACCCCCACCAATTTGGGCCAAAAACAGCCCATTCACATCGTTTTGGCCATTTGAGCACCAACTTAGCCCGAGCGGCCCCGCTTGTTTGCATCGTATCACCTAAAAACCGTTCCGTTTGCGTCGTTTCGCCCGTTTGACCATACAAACGACCTCGCTGACCCCGCCGTCCCACACTTCCCGCTCCTCAGCCTGCCTGGGATCTCCCTGTCAATTTTCGGCCCAAAACACTCCAGGGCCTCAGTCCCACCCACAGAATCGAGGGCTATAACATGCCGATTTAGTCTGAAAACAGCCCGTTCGCGCTGTTTAGCCCATTTGACCACGAGGGAAACATGTAATTATTGTTCCTATATCCACAATGCAACCACGGGATATGCCCTTTCTCAAATTCCAAATTGATGGGTTCAGTGGGATTTCCTTATCATTGATAAAAACTTTATAAAGGTTGATGTAATAATAGTTAGGGAATTCGGAATTTGGTAATAGCTCTGCTGATGTTTTCTTCTAAATGACATTGTGTGGAAGCTAATTGTTGATCCTTTTACGGAGTAAGTTCCCGGTAGGCACATGGACATAACGTCTGCCTCAAATTGCTTGCGATGGTAAAGAATATCCACCACCCAACACTCTACGACCGATACCAGCAACTCCTGCACAATCACCATTTAGGAGAAGTGTACTTGTTTTTTTCGGAACCTCGTCGTGGGCCCTTATATTCTGACGCATACAGTGTTGGCTTGTCAGGCTTCTGTTCGCACCAATCACATTACCATTTGCAAGAATCGATGCCAAATGATTTGCTCTAGCTTGACAACGAGCTAGCTTACTTTCAAGTAACCTGTCGTAGTCCTTAAATTTTGACTTTTCAAATAAATCGCGACTGTAGATGGAAAAAGTATAAAGATGGCATCAGACGATCAGGAACCTTGAATAGAAGTTAGATTATGTCATATTTAATTCTCTTCGACTTACTTTCTTTTTCATCAAAGTTAAATAATCTGGACTTTCACTAGAGGGTTGATTTTTTTTTTTGTTAATAAAGGAAAAAAAAAAAAAGCTTCTGGCCTGAGGGATTAATTACTTTCCTCAAGTAGCGGATTCAAGATTTTCTCGGTTCATTAGATCGACTCGAAAAATTGTGTTGCCAACAACATGTATAATGTACACAAGAGTTTAACCTTATTTTATGATTTATGAAAGCACAGAAATAATTAAAGATCAAAAGACACGATATAGAAATTTTATAGATACTCAATTACATTGATCCAAGTCAAAAGACAGAGTATTTTCTGCAGTATCAAAAGTTAATCCTATGCCTTGTAGTTGAGTACCTCCTAAAATTGCGAAGTTAGTGTCGGATGCGAAAAAAGCGAGACAGTACATCCCCCTAATGTACACCATGACTCGCTGGTGCGTCAGTGACAACAGATTTTCCGGGTCTTGGCGGCCGAAGTACATCGTCACTTCGGGAAAATCTGGTACAACAACGGCATCCCCCGTGTAGCAAGTGTCGAAACCTGCAGGTCTTGGACCAGTAACCAAAGGATGGTCTTTTACTTCTTGTCTGAATGTGTCGCGAAATGCATTATAAAAATCTCGAGGGAAATAGGTAACAGCTGTTCCGGTATCCACCAAGCATCTGTCTATGGCATTTCTAAAATTCCCAATTGATGGGTTCAGAGTGATTTCCTTATCATTAACAAAAACTTTAAAAAGGTTGACGTAATACAGATTTGTGGGATTTGGTAATAGCTGTGCTGATATTGTTTTCTCAAATGGGGTTGTGTGGAAGCTAAGTATTGATCCTTGGGGGTCAATTCCCGGCAGACACATGGCCATAATGTCTGCTTTGAATTGCGATGGTAAAGAATATCCACCACTCAACACTCTACGCCCGATGCCAGCAATTCCAGAATATCGAGGACTAAAAGACAGGCCGCCGGGTTCACCTCTTTGATCCTTTCCACATCCAAAAAGAATTCTTTCCTGATTGTGGTCTAAAACAAAAGTAATCACATCCTCCGCAATCCAACCTCGCGTCCTTGATCCATCCGCGTATATCACATCGTAGAGACAAGCGCGAGTACTCTGCCAACATATAATACGATCGGATTGGAAACAACTTTCACTTTTTGCAATGCAATCGAGTGTTTCATATGTTCTCGAACTAGTTGAAACATATAGAGGATCATTTTGTCTGTAACACCCTCCTTCCGCGCATGGTCCACATTGCCACCAAACGAGATCACTGCCGGTGTCTATGATCAAGTAAGTTCTAGTTTGTTCAGTGCCAATAGTAAAAGATGCAACGTAGTCACCAGGACCTACGTAATGTGTACTTGTTCTTCTCGGAGCCGGAGCCTTGATATCAGCACTTTTACTCGAATTACCATTGTCAAGTATTGATGCCAAATGACTTACTCTAGCTCGAGTACGGGATAACTTATTTTCAAGTAACGAGTCATAGTCCTTGAAATTTGACTTTTCAAATAAATCGCGACTGAAAAGGGTGAAAGTATAGGATGGCCTTGGAGGATCTGAAAGCTTAGTTAGATCAATAGACATAAATCTTACTCTAGCTTCCATAATGTAACTGGAGTTGAGGGATAAAAAAGATTTTTCATTGCCAAAAACTACTAGACAAATTGAGAAAATAATTGAAATCAAAAGATGAATATAGAGGAACTTCTCCATATTGGATAGAAATTATTGGTCTACTGCTACTTGCACTCATCTATATATACTAGTTCATATGTTTACCTATTTAGTGACCTATTCAATTTTATGCCAAAATAAGAAGAAACATAGGACTTGAATTATGTATATTCAATTCTATGCCAAAATAAGAAAGAAACATAGGACTTGAATTATGTATATTTAATTTTCTTTCAGTCAGTAGTTTGACCAACTACTGAATGAAAGTCAATATTCCCTCTGTTCCAAATTACTGGTCTCAATTCAATATTCCCACTGTTCTAAATTACTGTTCCCAATTTCTTTTTTCAAAGTCAAACAATATAAACTTTGACCAATATTTTGGGATATATTTTTATGTCATATCAAGATTAGAAACGTTTATAATATATATGTCACGATCCGAAAATGAGGGTCATGATGACACTTGTCGCGACGTACTTTGACAAGTAAGCTTATCACCCAAACTGATACAAAAGAAGGAAAACATAGAAATATTCCAAGGTAAAGGTTCTAAAACGAAGCCGAACCATATAAGTAATCATAATAATATGGAAAGAACTTATCCAAAATACCAATCATGTCCAAAACCAGGTGTCAATAGTGTAACACTACTAATATAATCAAGGAGTCAATTAATATAAACTTTGACCAACATTTTGGAATATAGTTTTATATCATATTAAGATGAAATAGTTTATAATATATAGTACTTTCCATATTGATTTTGAATTTCTATCTATCTATGCCTGACGACTCCAAACGCCCAAACTAGGTCGCTCCCCAGCCTGCCTGGGGCATTTCAATTAATTTTTAGCCCAAAACACGTTTAGGCGTCGGGCCCAACCCAGAAATCATGGGCTATAGGACACCGATTTGGCTCGAAAATGGCCCGTTCGCGCTATTTCATCTGTTTGACCACCCAAACCGCCTCGACGACCCCAAAGGCCCATACTAGGCCGCTCCTCAGCATGCATGGGACGACCTGGTCAATTTTTGGTCCAAAACACACCCGGGCCCACCCCAGAATCCATGGGTTATAGCACATCGATTTGGCTCGAAAACGGCCCATTTGTGTTGTTTGATGACCCAAACCGCCCAAACGACACCAAAGGCCAGACTAGGACGCTCCTTGGCCTGCCTGGGGCAGTTTGGTCGATTTTTTGTCAAAAACACGCCCGAACCCTGGACCCTCCCTGAAAATCGTGGACTATAGCACAATGATTTGACCCGAAAACTGTCCATTCGCGCCATTTAGCCCGTTTGACCACCTAAACCGTCCCGACGATCCCAAAGGTCCACACCAGGCCACTCTCCAGCCTGCCTGGGGCAACCCGATCGATTTTCAGCACAAAACATGCCTGGGCCCCGTGACTTCGAAAAACGTAGGCTATAGCACACCAATTTGGCTAAAAAATGACCCGTTTGCGCTGTTTCTCCCATTTAACCATCCAAACCGCCCCGACGACCCTAAAGGCCAACACTAGGCCGCTCCCCAGCCTGCCTGGGGCAGCTCGATCAATTTTCGATCCCAAACACGCCTAATACTCGAGCTAACCCCAAAAACCGCAGGCTATAGCACACTGATTTGGTACAAAAATGGGCCTTTCACATCGTTTAGCCTAATTGACTACCCAAACGGCTCTGTCGATCCCACCGGCCTATATTCCCCCGCTCCTTAGCCTGCCTGAGAGCCTCCGATCGATTTTTGCCCCAAAACACGTCCGGGCTCCGAACACACCCCAAGAATCGTGCGCTATAGCACACCGATTTGGCTTGAAATTGCCTGTTCCCGTCGTTTCGCCCCTTTTGACCACCCAAATGGCCCTGCCGACCCCGCTGGGCCACCCTCAGCCGCTCCACACACGACTGGGGGGTCGCCAATCGATTTTCAACCCAAACCGCGCCCGAACCCACCCTGAGACCCGTGGGCTAACACCCACCAAATTAGCTCGAAAACGACCCGTTCACGCTGTTTCGCCCATTTGACCACCCAAATGGTCCCGCCGACCCTGTCGGGCCACCCTCACCCGCTCCAAGCTTCAAATTTCCCCTTAACCTACCACTTAAAAAAAGTCCACAGATGGTGGTTCTCTTGTCTTTGAATTCAGATCATTGAAATGCTCCAAGAATTTGAAAAAGGGAACTTAACCAAACACAAAATAGATGGCAATTGTTTGCCAGCATTTTACATAGATCTAAGAAACATGTACATATAAGTTAGTAATACAGAAACAAGAAAAAAATTTGATTTATGTGAAGTAGAGGGTGGGAAAATCTGAAGTAGAGTCTATCGCGTCCGGATCCAGTTTGTGTCGTGGTGTTTATGTTCTCATTATGTAATAGAATCTCGTTTCTTCATCTTTAACCAGAAGTCTTGTTTCAATATTTATTATCAATGTCGTAAAACTCTATATTCTTGTACTTTTGGGATATGATCTCCGCTTGCACTTTCCTTGCAGTATCTGTAGCACAACCGACAAGTATAAGCACTGACGTGCCTGCAAAGCCCCGGAAAGCAGTGAGGTGTGTGGCTTGTTCAATCACAGCAGGACCAGCAGCGAGAACCGCCAAAAATGCAGAACCAAGAACTGATATCCGGCTAAGTACCTGTAAATCACCCATTTAAGGCATGAAATCAAGACGAAGCACTTTCATCTTTGAACCTTAATAAGATTACGACGTGCAGCTATTCATATGGTTTGTACATAAATATATATGCAGTACACCGATAATCGATTCTAGAGACTCAAGTATACAGGAAAAGAGACACGATCCTTACTAAAAAGAAACCGAGAAGTGAAATCCCACCACGAAAGGTTGCGGTGGGATGGATAGTATCCTCCTAAGTTACTCGGACTCTTCACTTACGGTGCCGCACCCATGTCGACACGACATGGGTGTGGGATCCGTACCCGAAATGGTCAACCGATTTTGGGTACTTTGACCAAAATCGACTGGGAAAGTCCAGACAATTTAAGAAATTCTATAATCAAAATAAAAGCTAAGGTGAAATTGAAGAAAATGGAATACCTTGTATATAGAAATTTCTATGTTATTGCTTTTCTTTTTATCTCCTTTCGGGATTTTCTTCTAGAAAAATATTTTCTCCTAAGTTTTCCACATAATATCTTAAAATTTATGTTTTATAACTCTATTTTTAGATATTTAAATTATTTTTCGCCGAATTCCCACACCCGTATCCATCCCTAGATCCATATCCCCGAATCTTTAAATTGAGACAGTGAAGGATCCTACCTCTAGATCCGTACCCGTATCGGATACCCGCACCCAAGTCCGAGCAACTTAGGTATCCTCCGATCCTTAAACAAGATCGGTTCAAGCCTTCGAGCATGGAGGAACTCCTGGTAGGGAGCTTTCCCCCTTTAATACGCCTTATGCGTCACAAATTCAAATTAATCGGGCCAATAATTTCAAACATCAAATGGTTAAAACCCGAAAAAGAAAGGAAAAAAAAAACGGAAATCCAAATCATCTCGACAACATGCACCTTGCTTAAACCGATCGGTGGACTCCTAGCTTCATTTGCTCTATTTGTAATTCGTTAGCGCCGAGCCCATAAAATTTTCAGATAAATCTTACTAAAGTAATCAGTGATCAATTATTCCAAAATGATTGTGTTCGCTCAGCTACGGATCAAACAAGTGCAGAAGTTATAATCACGCTCGAGAAAATAGGGTCTCTCGCGTTGCATAAACTCCGTCACAGGCATGTGTCTCTTTCCCTTACGGATGTGTTGAACTTTTATCGGGTCCATACTGTATTTTGAAAGAGCTGGGCGACGTAACCACACGTCCACACTCGTGTGCCAGCAGTACCACAATTATATTTAGCGCTGAACTTTCCAATCATTCAAAATTCTCAAGATTGGCATTAAGAAGAAAAAGACTACGACTATCAAGGAAACCGAAGAAGGCAATAATACCGTTTTGATGAATGCCGCTGTGCTTTTACCCGGTCGAACAAGTGGGATTGAGGCACCTTGTCGCTTCAATTGTTCACTGACATCATCGGGGTCCAATTGCAGGAATGTATAATAGTAATTGAAGAAGGCAATCAACAAAATGTTCGTCGGGAGATAGAAAGAACCTACAAACGAGCGTTTGTTAGGTGTAGCCCTCAAAATATTATAAAGTGAAAAAATTAAGTCGAAACATGCATGTACCAAAAGAAATGCACTATCAATAATAACAAACTATTTCTCATCGCTTTGCTTATTTCCTTTTGTTGAAAATACCAAACCGGTTTTTATCTTTTTCCTTTATTTCCAAAATGACGGTCACCGATAATCTCCCTTTGGAGAGAAGAATTAGATCACAACCCCACGTAAAATCAAATATTCCATCTTAGACAAGTCACTTTTCAGTTTCCGCCTCTAATTGCTCTATCTTTTACGTAGTACCACTAACTCAAAGGTATTGCACTACAGGTATTACAAAACTAAACCTCTTCACTTAGGTCGGGGCGGAGCCAAGTAGAGCCAAGGGGTTTCATCCTAACCTTCCTTCGACAGAAAATTATACTGTTTTTATTTAAATATAGCAGATGTTAAACCTCTTTGACTTCTTCATGTGTTTACTTCTTCATATTTTGAACCCCTTCATGAAAATCCCGGCTCCACCATTTCACTTCGGGATAGTTGGAATTTGTCTCGGAACTTTTATACATCAGGAATGGAAATGCATACGCATCACAAGTTCATACGGAATCGAGTTTCGGGCACAAACTCTTTTCAGTGAAAAGTGCACGTGAAGTAACGCAACCACACTATTTTTTTGACTTACCTCCGGGGTTTAAACCTGCTGCAGCCTTCCTCAGGAAACCTACACCGGTGAATCGTGCCAAAGTGCCGGGAAGGGCTAGTGATGATGTAGAGAAAATAATCGGCATTACTCCAGAACTGTTCACCTGCTCGTTGTAACTATAACTGTAAGTTGTAATTGCAAAAGAGCTTCACTTTTGTCTAGCATTCCGATCCTTCAAAATAAACTAAACGAAACACGAGGGAAAAAAAAAAGGATACTAACTTTAAACGGTAAGTACGCAGATTTTTCAAGTCCTCCTGTTCTGCCAGCATATCTCGATGCATAATTTAGCGGAATCTTCCTCTCCGCTTCCTGAAAACCTCAGTTGAGAAGACTGTTAGCGATCTTCCCTCAATGGTATGACAATAAGTTAAATGCCAAGTAACCTAGACATAAGCTATGTCGCTCGGAATCTGCAAAAATATCAATGGATGCGTGTTGGATCCTCCAAAACTAGTGCGTTTTTGGAGGATCCAACACGGGTACGGCATCAATTTTAAAAAGTTCGAGCAACATATGATATAAGAACGTACCTGAACATATACAATGCTGAGGACTAGCAGGAAGAATGAGACTAGGATGCCAACGAGCCCAACGTAATTACCATCTTGATATGCTTGGGCGACTGTCCTACCAAAGGACGCTGGCAAGTAGGAGATGATATTTGTAAAGATCAAAAGCGATGTACCATTTCCAAGCTTTAAATCAGTGATCCGCTCCCCAATATACGTCGTAAATACTGAGCCGAGGGTCAAGAGAACAACAGAAGAAATCGCCCATTGGGTACTGAAGTCGTTAACATAAGGACGAAGGAACAATACTTGGCCAATTGCCTGACATAGAAGTTAAAAATAAGTAATGCAATTATGCGACCAAAACGTACAAGGGAGAATCAAGTTAAAAACAGACTACCAATACTATTTTGTTCACGTATTATCTTATTCAAACGGCATAATACATAACCAGACACTCAAACTTGGCTAAGCACTCCAGGTTTGAGTATGCACATTTAGACACCTCAACTCGTCACCACCGTGTCAGTTGAACACTCCAACTTACAAAATGATCATCCAGATACCTCCAAATTATATGTGCCGCGTCAGCGTCGGGTGTCCACGAGACACGCTGGGGACATGTTCGAGTGTTTAGTTGTCAGTTAAAACCAAGTTGAGGTGTCTAGGTGTGCACTCTCAAAGTTAAGAGCGATTACTTGCCAATTATACCTATTCAAAATATTACCTGTACTACGGCGAATCCAACAGAAGCATAGCGAGTATACTGGAGAACTTTCTTCCGTCCAGCTTCGCCTTCTCTTTTCTGAAGTTCTTGTAGCTTGGGGTATATTTGAGCAAGAAGTTGAAACACGATTTGTGCGTTGATGAAAGGAACAATACCTAGGGAACATATTCCAAGTCGACCTATGCCACCACCGGAGAACGAATCCAAAGTACTTAAAATACTATTCTCATCTAAATTCCCAACGAAGGCCTCCCGATTTACTCCACCGAGTGGTATGTAGATCCCAAGTCGTGACAAAGCCAAAAAGCCTAACAGCTTTAGAAACTTTCCTGGTAACGGGCCTTTGAAGAAGTCTCCAAAATCAATGCTAGTATCTTCAATTGCAGCTGACAGCGACAAAAAATCCTAATCAAAGGTTAAGATATGTGGGGGCGTAATCGACAACATAAAAGCACGGTATCGTGGATAGTTAAACTACCTGCCACTCCTCTAGCTGATGAATTTTTCTCTTTTCTCGTATTTGACGAGTTTTCAAATGTCTGAGAGAGCAAGCTAACCAAATTATCCCATGATGATTTACCTGAATTGATACCCAATGGATCAAATACTGTACTATCGCCGCTGGAGAAAGAGGATAAAAGTCAGAAAGACGATAGGACTAAAGATTTAGTAAATGGTGCAGAAATTATTAAACGGATGAAATGGATCAACGACAGATAGTACTGCAAAAAGATCGAGAAGGAGAAAGTGTATGTGAAACAGCACATAACAGTTTATTATTTTTCATGCATGTGATCAACACACAAAAACATAGAAATAAAAATTGATATTCAACCATTACAACCTTTATTTTTAATAACGGAGGTGCCCAGGTCAGCTTGCACGTACCTCAACTGTAAAATACAGTAAGGGTCTTTTGGACCAACTATCATGTTAACTACTTTTACATTTCCTCTATTGTTCTCAAATAAACGACTGTAATATACTCAGTAAGTCATAAATTTATTATACTTCCTCCGCTGGAGGGAAAAAAGGCTATTTGTCTCACTCTTTTTAACAGGAAAAAAGCCTTATGCTTCGGGGAAAACACTCGACGTGAAAGTAAATGATACAATCCTAGAAAAAAAAAGACAACACAAAAGTCTTGAACCTCACGAAATTAGAAGCTCTACGCAAGAATCATCACAATAAACAACATTAAAATTCAAGACTTGTTTGAGAAATCAATGAATTAAAGTTAAGATGTTTTAAACACGACCCATTACAACAAACAGTGAGAAAGGTCAAGTCTTTATCTTCACAACATATTTTATATCAAATTGAGCAAAAACCAAGGCACCTAAGAGCAACGAGACCAATAGGATATATTCCGTATTCAACAAAGTGCCTGTTTCTGGAATTAAAAAGACCAATATGAACATTCAAGACTTGTTCCAGAATACAAAAAGGGCAGCTCAGTGCACTAAAGCTCCCGCTATGCACAGGGTCTGGGGAAGGGCCCCACCACAAGGGTGTATTGTACGCAGCCTTTACCTTGCATTTCAGGTTGTTTCCAAGGCTTGAATCCATGACCACTCGGTCACATGGCAACAACATTACCGGTTACTTGTTCCGGAATATATGAATCAAAATTAGAAGTTTTAAACAAGATCCGTTATTCTTGAGCTGAGGATCTGTCGGAAACAGCCACAGAGGGTAAGGTCTGCGAACACTCTACCTTCCCCAGACCTCACTTTGTAGTGGCTATGTTTTTTGCTGTAAACAAGACTCGCTACAACAAATAGAATAAGAAAGTTCCAAGTCTTTAAATTCATAGCATGCATTTTTATCAAATTGAGCAAAACCCAAGTCAAGTAAGAGCTTAGAGACCAAAAGAGTACATTTATTTTCGAGATAAGCATCCAGTACCCCCGAACTATGGCCAAAGTCGCTAGGACACACTCCAACTTCACAGGGTCCTATTAACTCCCAGAACTCAATTTTAGCATATTTTTGTCACCCTTTTGTGCTGACATGGCACCTTTATTACATAAAATGGGCCCCGCCCTGCAGATTTCACCCTATCTATACCCGAAGCCACTCCCCTAGCGGTCCTGCCACCACGCCGCAAAATGGGAGCTCGTGTGGAACCTTTTATTCTGGCGTAACAGCGGTAGAACGTAACAAAATATTACGGCCGCCTAACATAGGGGACGGAGGTACGGTAAACTCGGCCAAAATATGAAACCCGAAGGGCCCGGCGCGCACAATCCTATCCTATCCGAGTCCGAGTTTACCCCTTGCACTTCGGACAGCCGTCCGTAGCATCAGAAGGAGGACCCCCCTTTCGAGGTACAAAAAGAGTAGTCAAAGAGTAGCTAAAAAGGTTGACAAAAGTTGACACGCCAGCTAAAAAGAATGACAAAAATACGCTAAAATTTAGTTAGGGGGTAACTAGACCACCGTGAAGTTGGAGTGTGTCATAACAAATTTGGTCATAGTTCAGGGGTACTAGATGGTTTACTCTTTATTTTCATTTAAGTACCGATCTTTGGAGTAAAGAAGAACAGGACTAAACAAAAACCATCACAACAAACAGATTAAGAAAGCTCAAGTCTTCATATTCACAACATATTTTTATCAAATTGAGTAGAAAACTGAACAAAGAGACCAAAAGGGTACATATTTAAGAGGGGGCGGCCCGGTGCACTAAATCTCCCGGGATTTCTGTAATTATACAAAATATCGGGATTTCTGTAATTAAGCTCTCAACTGTCGGGATTTATGTTGTTTGCCCTTTTTCTTAAATGGGGATAAGGAAAGAGGAAACAGGGAGGGGAGTACAATGTGGGGAATCGAACCCTCACCAACAAGGTGGAAGTTCAGATCGACAACCAACCAACTGACCTACTAAGATTACCCACAAAGTTCAAGTCTTTATATTCACAACCTATATGTTTATCAACAACAAAAACATACCGTCTGGGGAGGGTAAAGTATACGCAGTCCATACCACTACCTCAGATGAAGTAGCGAGGTTGTTTCAGATAGAGCCTCGGCTCAGAACAGATAACAAATATAACAAACAAAAAACCAACCAACAAAAAGGGATATCACACCGCTAGATAGTAACAAATAACTGAACAAAGAGACCAAACGGGTACATTTTATTTTGAGTAAAGCATCTAGTACCCCTTGAACTATGACCAAATTTGCTACGACACACTCCAACTTCACAAGGGTCCTATAACCCTTAAACTCAATTTTAGTGTATTTTTGTCATCCTTTTTAGCTGATGTGGCACCTTTGACGTGAATTTCATTTTTACGTAATAATGATGCCATGTCAGCACAAAAGGGGTAAAAAATATGCTAAAATTGAGTTCAGGGATATAATAGGAATCATGTGAAGCTGGAGTGTGTCGTAGCAACTTTGACCATAGTTCGAGGGGGTACTGGACGCTTATCTCTTTTATTTTCAAGAAAGTGGTAAGCAAAAATCATTACAACAAATATTATATAAGAAATCAAGTTCAATTCTTTATATGCCCAGCACATAACTTTTATCAAATTGAACAAAAACTAAACAAAAACTACAACAAATATAAGAAATCAAGTTCAATTCTTTATATTCCAAGGGAAAAATGTTCTGTTTCCACCTTGAACTATACACAAAATTGTTGAGACACACCCGAACTTTAGGAGGGTCCTATTACCCCTGGACTATGAATAAAACTGATTTTTTGACAACCTTAGTGCCTACGTGGCACATACGTGAATCAACACACCGAGGTTCACGTAGGCACACGTATGTGCCACGTAAGCACTAAGGTTGTCAAAAATACGGATTTAATTAGTCCAAGGGTAATAGGACTCACCTAAAGTTCGGGTGTATCTCAGCAATTTCGTGTATAGTTTAGGATGGAAACGGTGCATTTTTTCTCTATTCCCAGCACATAACTTTTATCAAATTGAACAAAAACTAAGCAAAAACACTAGAAGGGTACATTTTTATTTTCAAGAAAGTATTAAACAAAAACTATTACAACAAGTATAACATAAGAAATCAAGTTCAATTCTTTATATTCCCATCATCAAATTGAACAAAAACTAAACAAAAACACCAAAAATATACATTTTATTTCCAATAAATTACCTATTTGTAGACTGAAAAAGACCAAGATTCCATGATGGTGCAATATTAGCAATGGATTTTTTACTGAAACTGAGACTGTTACTAGCTTTACAAATAGGTATTACCCTATGCTGCTTGTAATTATTATTATTATTATTGGTAGAAATAAGTGAGTTGAAGTACAAGGAAGAAGAAGAAATTTCTCTAACTGTTATCAACATTATCTTTGGGATTTTTTGTTTTATGGATATTAGGATTATTATTGTTGAACTAGATATGATTTTGTCAGTTGAAGTAGAAAAATGTACTTTAGTTCTTTGTAAGGAGAAAAATAAGTTTGTTTATTATCACTTGGGTCCTTATAGTTTAGAAATATTGGTTTTTAGGCTATCTTAGTTTGAGGAAATTTTTTTGGGCAAACAACATAAGCTCCGACAGGTTGGAGTTTAATTAAAAGAAATTTTGATATTTTGTATAGTTACTGAAATTCTCGATTTTGGGTCTGCTGAGATACATAATTAGTTTCCGATACATCCAACGAAGATGCACTTTTTTTCACTGTAAAAATACATACTTAGTTTTCGATATTTTTTTTTTTTCTGATTTTGAGTCTATCGAGATACATAATTAGTTTTCGATACATCCAATGAAGATGCACTTTTTTTCATTGTAAAAATACATACGTAGTTTTCGATATATTTTTTCTGATTTTGAGTCTGTCGAGATACATAATTAGTTTTCGATACATCTAACAAAGATGCACTTTTTTTCATTATAAAAATACATACTTAGTTTTCGATATATTTTTTCTGATTTTGAGTCTGTCGAGATACATCATACACTCAACAAAGATACATTTTTTTCCTTATAAAGGTACATAAACAGTTTGAGGTTTAATTACAAGAAATTTTGACATATTGTATAATTATTAAAAGTTTTAGTTTTTGATCAGTCGAAATACATAATTAGCTTTTGATACAATTCATACATTTTTTTTCCTTTGTAAACATACATAATTAACTTTCTGATAATTTTTTTTTTATTTTGGGTCTGTCGAGATATATCATACAGCCAACGAAGATATATTGTTTTTCCTTATAAAGATACATAATTAGCTCCTGCTATATTATTTTGATTTTGGGTCTGCTGAATACATAATTAGCTCTCAATACATCCAATAAAGATAAATAATTAATTAAAAAAATTAAATTATTTTATAATGATGAGAATTTGTGTAAATATGATAAGTTAAGGTGTATGTTTGTGTTATTTTTACATAAAATAATTTTTGAAATTAGCAATTAAATATAAATAAATTTAATTTCAAATTTTAAATAATCTTTTTTTTTCTTTTTGGGTGGTTTAAGAAGTCTAAAACCCTACTACTAGAACTCTTCTATTTTAGTTATACTATATATTTTTTTTCCAACCACTTGCTTCTCCTCAACATAGCTTTAACAATGGAACTTGGTACTTGTTTCAATGGCTCTAATGTCAATAAAAAATTGTTTTTTTCTGCTCCAATTATCCAAAAATCCAATTTTTTGCCATGTTCTTGGTTCAAAAATTGTTCTTGTAGAGCAATTGCTAAAGGGTCCACCATCAGCTCCTTGAAAATTCAAGAAAAGGTTTGATTTTTCTTATTTTTGATATGATTAAAGTTTTTTTTTTTTTCTTTTTTTGATAATCGTGGTGTCTGAGCTAGCTAAAATATACAATTTGTATGATTTCCTTTTATTTATTATATGGAACTTTTTTTCTTTTTATAATCTTGATGTTCGGGTCTAGTATTAGTAGTAGTATCCTGTGGCTCTAGTATTATCTTGTGGCTAGCGTTGTTAGTTTATATACGTTTATGTTTTGTGTTTGTTATATTGTTATTGGTCGGGGTCTATCGGAAACAGTGTCTCTACTTCGCTAGAGGTAGTGGTATGGACTGCGTACACTCTGCCTTCCCCAGACCCCACTAGGTGGGAATACACTGGGTATGTTGTTGTTGTTGATGTCCGGGTCAGCTTTTGCGCACCCCGAGTATGAACCCCTAAAACCTACTATTTATATGATTTCCTTTTTCTTATATGTAACATTTGTTTTTATAACTGTGTTGTCTCGGTCAGCTTACACGCACCTCGACTAAATCTACGCAATATCTCCCAGCTCACCAGTAACTTTGCCTACTAAGGGTAGAATATATAGGAAGAAATCGCCTAGTGTTTTTGGATAATCGTGGTGTCTAAGCTAGCTAAAATATACAATTTGTATGATTTCCTTTTATTTATTATATGGAACTTTTTTTCTTTTTATAATCTTTGATGTCCGGGTCAGCTTGCGCGCATCCCGAGTATGAACCCCTAAAATCTACAATTTGTATGATTTCCTTTTTTTTTATTACATGTAGCTTTTTGTTTTTATAACTGTGCTGATTGGGTCAGTTTACACGTACCTCGACTAAATCCACACAATATCTCCCAGCTCACCTAGTGTTTTTGGATAATCGTGGTGTCCGAGCTAGCTAAAATATACAATTTGTATGATTTCCTATTTTTGTTATATGTAAGTTTTCCTTTTATAACTGTGGTGTCCGGGTTAGTTTACATGCACTTCGACTAAATCCAGGGAATATCTCCCACCCCACCAATAATAAAGATATCAGGTAACTTTGTCTACTAAGACTAGAATAGATAGGAAGAAATCAGGTAACTTTAGTGTTTAACCAAAAAATGATGGAACTTGGAACATGTTTCAATGCTTCAAGTGTCAACAAGACGATGTTTTTGTCGAATCCCATCACCCAAAAATCCAATATTGTTCCAAGTTTTTGGTTCAATCCATTGACTTTTTCGTTTCGAGCTAGAAAAAGTTGTTCTTGTAGAGCAATAGGTAAAGGATCCACCATCAGCTCCTTGAAAAATCCAGAAAAGGTTTGATTTTATTTTTTTGAAGTTTTAATTGTGGGTACTTTCTTTAAACAATTTCTTTTTTATTTGTTTGATTTTTATGCTGGAGTTGAAGGGGAGCCTTGGAGTAATCGGTAAAGTTGATGTGTTTCTAAGCAATGGAAACAACTTACAATAAACCCTTGTGGTCCGGCCTTTCCCTTTAGTACACTGGGTTGTTCTTTTTTTTTCAAAAAAAAAAGCTGGAGATTTTTTTTAATGGTTTGTGTTGAGGATAAGTCTTTGGGAATCAGTTTTGACAATTTTGATGAATTTAATCATGTGTGCTAATAGATAGTTTCGTGGTGTTTTGGTGATGTCTAGGATTTTGGATAGATAGATTATCGTATTATCTTGTGGTTGTCTTGTTTCCTGTATTAGCTAGCAATGTGTTATCTCATTTTGTTGTGTGCTTTTGTATTTTGTGTTTGTTATACCGTTATCTGTCTTGAGCCGGGGGGTCTATCGGAAACAACCTCTCTACTTCATCTGAGGTAGTGGTATGGTCTGCGTACACATTACCCTCCCCAGACACCGCTATGTGGGAATACATTGGGTATGTTGCTGATGTTGTTGTTAATCATGTGATCTAATGTATAGTCCTTGTTAGAATGTTACAACAACGACATGTCCGGTGTAAATCCACTAGTGGGATCTGGGGACAGCAGGATGTATGCAAAACTTACCTGTTTCCGATAGAACTTCCCGTGTTGGAATTTTATGTCAAAATAAGTTTTTCCATGGAACAGAACTTTAGAGGTGGTCAATTTGCTACATGGTACGTATATGTTATTACAGTAAAGGTGCAATCTTGATGATGACCATGATGACGACTTGGGTTTTCATTGCCCCTCTTTTAGGATAACAAGATACTATTATGATTAGAAATTTTTAAAATATCGGTTTGGAGTTCTTATTTCAGCTGGATTTTCTTGGTTATGTATTTTAGTTATCTAGCGTTGGAGTGGGAGTGGGAGTGAGGGTGTCACTACCTCTCTATCCTCCTTTGCCACTGCCAGCGCGATTCGTGACGCCATGTTGGGATGAGATAAAATTATTCAGTAGAATTCAATGACTCGTTAATTGGATGATTATCTCTGTTTTATTATTTTGATGCTAAATATAATTTTCCTGATTAGTTATAGATGTAGATTTCCCTTCTTTGATGTTGTTAATGTTGCTGTTGCTGGATGTTACAATTCCATGGTTTGGATATTTGTCGTATATATCTATATCTGCTTCTATCCGAACCTAAGCCTCTCAGAATCTCTGCAATTTATTGAACGGACTATCTAATATAGAGTTTATTCTTGTTACCCGTCACAATAAAGGCAGAAAGAGATCTTAGTTCGTTGTTTTGTATTCGTAAGTTGACTAGGAGGGAATTGCATAGTTGCGGATGCTTTTATGGACAACATTTGAGTCACCATCTTGCAGCATATGCTCTACGGGAATTAATAATGTAAGAGTTGTATCATTTGCTAGGGTAAGATCAAAGATTAGAAGACTCATTATGCTACCTGAGCTTGCTCTATAAATATGCATGACTAATCTATGGAAATTTTCTTACAGTTTCATATCTAGTGCGGAGTTCATTGGTACTCCGCTCATCTTATTAGTATTGTCTCGTGGAGCGAGGTCGCTTTTTTTTCTTTGTTGGAGGAATTATCGCTATATAATTTATTGACATGGTATCTTGTTAAACTTCTTAGGTCACAGGGATGTCTTCTAATCATTCTCAAGATCTAGAACTCTCAAGTTTAACAGCTCTATGCCCATTGGATGGTCGTTACTGGGGTAAAGTCAAAGAATTGGCCCCGTTTATGAGCGAGTATGGCTTAATTCGTTTCCGCGTTTTGGTTGAGGTTGTTACTTTTCTTACTTGACTATCTAGTAGTAAAGTCTAACTTCGGATCATTTTCATGGAAAAAATTTCAAATAGAATTAGATTACCCGAGGGAGATAGCATTAAGCAGTAATGAAATTTCGGTGATGTCTTTTTTTGTCAGGTTAAATGGTTGATAAAAATGTCTCAAATACCTCAAATAGTTGAAGTTCCGAGCTTCTCCGAAGGAGCTTGGACATTTTTGCAAGAATTGATTGATGGATTTAGTATGGACGATGCGTTGGAGGTTAAGAAGATTGAGAGAGTCACAAACCATGACGTGAAAGCGGTGGAATACTTCTTGAAACAAAGATGTCAATCACATCCAGAGATATCTAAGGTATGAATAAATTCCGGTCACACTTTCCACGTGCATGTTATTTCAATCGAAATGGGAAATTCGAACTAAAAGGATTTGTATGAAACCCGACAACCCCAAAAAAATTTATTTTGCATGTGCATGTTCCTATAGTTGTCCCTCTTTCTGTGATAGGTGCTCGAGTTTTTTCACTTTGCCTGTACATCTGAGGACATCAACAATCTTGCCCATGCATTGATGCTGAAAGGAGCTTTGAACACGGTCATCTTGCCCGTTATGGATGAATTGATTAAAGCAATATGTGAGATGGCCACAACACATTCTTCTGTCCCTATGCTTTCTCGCACCCATGGGCAGGTATGCGTTTTTATCCAGCAGTCCTCTAGTTAGGCGTACTTTGAATCTGTGTTGCTCGGACTCTTTAAAAATGTCGACAGGTGTGTGTCGGGTCCTTCAAAAGTAGCTCAGTTTTAAGGATCCGACACGGGTGTGGCGTCACTTTTAGCGAGACCGAGCAACATAGCTTTGAATAGGTTTTGATAGAAGAAGCTCAACCTCCGTGGAAAATGGTGGTCTAATATAATGCGTAATATTGTTTGCTTATGATTAATTGTTGACAACAATATTTAAAAGGTTTTCTCGTTCTTTTTGCACCTTGTAGCCAGCTTCACCAACAACCCTTGGAAAGGAAATGGCAATTTTTGCGTATCGATTGAGTAGAGAAAGAAAGGAGATTTCTCAAATTGAGATGCTTGGGAAATTTGCTGGTGCTGTAGGGAACTACAACGCACATCTATCTGCATATCCCGAAATAAACTGGCCACAAATTGCCGAGGAGTTTGTGATGTCACTTGGATTAGAATTCAATCCATATGTTCCGCAGGTTAGGTTTACTTTCCTCTCTTTTTTCGAAATGTTTGTGTTAGATGCGGGATAATTTATTTCGTACGTGAGCTTTATGCATTAGAGGGAGGTTTATAGTTGTTTGCGTACGTACTCCAACGCAACAAAGACTTTCAATGCATAGGCCAAAGGGGAGCCTTGGCGTAATTGGTAAAGTTGCTTCCATGTGACCAGGAGGTCATGGATTCAAGCCGTGGAAGCAACCTCTTGCAGAAATGCAAGGTAAGGCTGCATGCGATAGACCCTTGTGGTCCGGCCCTTCCCCGGGCCTTGTGCATAGCGGGAACTTCAGTGCACCAGGCTTCCCTTCTCTTTTTTCTTTTAGGCCAAATATATAAAACACGCTAAACTAACCGTTAGAATCTTGTGGTCTTCAACATGTCATGTCATTCATGTAAAATCATGTCATCAAGGCGATATTTGAATGTTAAAACCGAAGAATTTCCAAATTTAGACATGTGTTGATCTTTTCGGAACGGACCAGAAAGAGAAGTGTGATATACAATGGAAAGAAGGAAGTATTTATTACCAAATTAGCAACTGTTTTTCAACTTCTGACTCAATATCATTGCAATGCAGATCGAAACTCATGACTATATGGCCAAACTTTTTCACTCGATCGTCCAGTTTAACAACATTTTGGTTGATTTTGATAGAGATGTTTGGGGATACATTTCCCTCGGTTACTTTAAGCAGGTGACCGTCCTGTATTTTTTGGATATCTTTCATTATATTCTTTTGCCGGATAATGGAGCTCATAATTCTTTATGTTACGTAGACAACTAAAGCTGGTGAAATTGGGTCCTCGACGATGCCTCACAAAGTAAATCCAATTGACTTTGAAAATAGCGAAGGCAATCTTGGAGTAGCTAATGGAGATTTATCCCATTTGAGCACTAAACTACCTATTTCACGCTGGCAGGTATGTCAAATCCGGTCATTTTATCTTTATCTTGTTACAACATTTCACTACAACGGCCAAATTTTCCTAGAGCTGAGTTTTCACGTTTTGTTATATATATATTCTCTATAATAACATTTTGTTATAGCGAACAAAAAAGTATTGGAACAAGCGACACAATTATAGGAAGGATCGACTGTAGTAGTTTTGTACTCGTGATGACATGTTAAAAAGTTTGAAGTCCTATAAGACATATATAATGACATATCGTGGGTCGTTTCCCTTATCCAATGCCTTCAGTTGCTCGTCCGTCTTGTTCATAAAAATTTTCTTGATCCGAATTGTCACTTGCAGCGAGATTTGACAGATTCGACTGTACTGAGAAACATGGGCGTAGGACTAGGACATTCTCTACTTGCTTACAGAAGTGCGTTACAGGGAATTAAGAAGCTTCAGGTAAGCACTACCCGTTGAAGTTCTTCAGATTAATCTGCTGTGCTCGGCGCCTAAGTTGCTCGGACTCTCTGAAAATGTTGCCGCACCTGTGTTGGATCCTCCAAAAATGCGCTACTTTTGAAGGATCCGACACGCACCCGATGACATTTTTGAAGAGTCCGAGCAACATAACTCGGCGCTACTTGTTTTGTTTGAGAATGTAATGAAATACAGTATTTCACATGCTCGCATACGCATGCTAAAGTATGAACTCATTAAATTGTTCCGACTTGCTGACTTATCGGTTTTGAATATAGGTGAATGAAGCTGCTTTGACAGAAGATTTAGACAAAACGTGGGAAGTTCTTGCTGAACCAATACAAACGGTATGCAGCTTTTGCTTGAGATTCCCTGTATGACCGATGAAATATATAAGTTGTAATGCGGGTAGTGTTTGCTAGAATTTGTTCAACTGGTTGTCTTTCGGAGAAACGAGCACCTAAGCTACTAGTCTTTCGATAAGCGGGTATAGAAGTACACGTATAGTTTGCTAATATAATCCTTTAAACCTATTTATTGATATACAACAACGCTTTAATTCCAAGTAAGTTGGGGATCTAAGGCCGGCTATATGAATCATCACACTGACAATGTCGTTCCGTTTGACTCATCTCAGACTAATATTACGCT
The DNA here is from genome assembly GCA_030864215.1 of Capsicum pubescens. NCBI lineage: Eukaryota > Viridiplantae > Streptophyta > Magnoliopsida > Solanales > Solanaceae > Capsicum > Capsicum pubescens. The sequence continues at coordinate 44,951,800 of CM061544.1, read as the reverse complement.
AAATAAATAAATAAATACGAATAAAAAGTACTAGGAGTTCTCTATACTTTCTAATTGCGTAAAAATCTCTGACGGGACTAAAAGGCTAGTCGAAGATTTAGGACCTAAAGTAACACGTAACATACTAAACACGACTTTACGCCCATATTTCCAACTTATCGATATCACCTATATAGGCTTTTTCTTCCCTTGTACTCCATTTACTACTAGATTTGCATGGATTCCAAGAAATTGTCGGTCTTCCGAGACAACTTAGTCTTAGTCTTATCGATGAAGTGGTCTAAAATTACTATTAAAGTGGACTAGTATGTTGCTGACCACCCACCCTCACCCCGCTCGCACGCACACACTGTCTTGAGCCCTCTCACGAACACCTGACTTTATATAACTTTGACGAATCTTACCAAGTTTATTTTTTTCTATTTTTGATTGGTACTTAGGTGATGCGAAGGTACGGTGTGCCAGAGCCATATGAAAAGCTGAAGGAGTTAACTCGAGGAAGAGCGGTGAACAAAGAAAGCATTAGAGAATTCATACAGAAGTTGGACATTCCAGTTGATGCTAAGACATCTCTCTTGAACTTAACACCTCATACGTACGTTGGAGCAGCCGCAGAATTGGCCAACAACGTAAACCAGGCCATAAATCTGTTGAATGGAGGTCATATATTTTGAACCGAGAGCCAGAAAAAAACGTTGCAGCCCTCTTGCATTGGTGGCCGGAATGGAGCACACAGTCAACTGGTTCGACTAACTCACAACATTTTGGCGAAGATCATAAATTATGCGGAAACTCACCATAATTTTGAACCTTTTATTTCATAATTTTGAATCTGTCGAATTTAAACTCTGGAATCGCTTTTGTTCTGCATTATTTGCATGGAAGATCCAACTGAAACATGTTGATGAGCAGATGCTGAGTCGCGCAAGATGTTCCATCCATGACAAGGTTAGCGTTTAACTTACTTTACGCGCTAAACTTGTTGGAACTGTAGCATAAACTTTATACTTGTAAAAGAATATAGTGATTTGGGAATTTAGATTTTGATGCAGAGTTACTGTTACTACTACTAGTTGTTTTTGTCTCAATTTAGATACGGTATTCCCCCGACCTCACTTGTGGGACTATATTGGGCATGTTATTGTTATATCGGGTACTGTAAATTGTTCGTAAGTTATGTCGGATTGACAAACTTGCCTCGTCCACGTGTTATGTCCGGGAGAGACATGACTTCAAGTACAACCGTCGGTCTATTTATGTTTGACTTGTTCGAATTATAAGTTAAGGCGTATGTTTATGTTATTTTTCCGAATTATATTGGACTTGAACTATGGTTCATAAAAATGGGCTTGGACTATAGAAACCTTGTATATGGGAGCCCAATATAAGCCCAATTTATTTAGAGCCATGGTGACCCATGCAAATGAACCTTGGGTGTATCATTCTATTTTTGTACATTCATTTTTTTGGAACCTCAGGATAACCCGCAGCCGCTCCAATCTATGCTACAACCTCTGTCCTACGGGTGAGCACTTTGTGCGCATTGGACAAGCTCTGTGCGACAGGCTCGACTTAGAAGGCATTCAAGCGGGGGATCGATCTCGAGTCATTCGTGTGGATAACAACCCTCCAAACCAGCATGATTTTGGAGAATGACCTTTTAAATTACAATATGTCTCGCCTCGTTTAAATTTGGACGGATTAACAACTTATTCATTTATCAACTCGATCAATCTCGATACACGCTCAGTTTCATCTCACTTAGTTTCGGTCATGACACACTATGCGAAACATTTTTTGTTCGACATGTTATATATAGTCATAAATTTCGAGTATCGATATTATTATTTAAAAAAGAAATTAAATTGACCCGTTATTTTTTGCATCAATATAAGGTCATAAAATAAATGACTTGGATAAGTACAAAATTTGGGCCACATTATTATATCATGCTAAATATAGAAGAAATACAAAAGGGTCATAATCTAATAATAGCAAGCAACGTGAATGTAGGCCAAAATAAGTCACTTCATGTATCTATTTCTAGTTCATTGTAATAAATATTCTCAACTCCTTTGAAGTAGTCAATGTTTCATCAATCATTAATACAATGTGATGGTTGGGATCTATCTATATTTGAATCAGAAATCTTGAATTCGAGCTTTGAAATAGAAAAAATCTTTTATTAGAAAGTGTTTTACTCTCCGCAATGTCGGTAGCGATGTCTGATATTTGTCTATGAGTGTTTAAGGTTTAATAAGGATGTATAAGAGTACTCGTTATTTCATTTTGTAAGATTATACTGATATGTTGTTGTTGTATAAAAGTATTGTTTGACCTAGACGTATGCAGTATAATTTTCTCTCTCTCTCTCTCTCTCTCTCTCTCTATATATATATATATATATATATATATATATATATATATATATATATATATATATGCCTCGCCCTCTCGCAATGTTTGTTGATAACCCGATCTCTACCCTGTATAGTTTTCTATAGACATATATGCCTCACCCTCTCGCGATGCTTGCCGATAACCCGATCTGTACCATGTATAGTTTTCTATATACATATATGTCTCGCCCTCACGCGACGCTTGTTGATAATTCGATCTCTACCCTATATAATTTTCTATATACATATATACCTCGTTCTCTCACGACGCTTGCTGATAACCCGATCTCTATCCTGTATAATTTTCTATAAACATATATCCCTCGCCCTCTCGCGACGCTTGTCGATAACCCGATCTCTACCTTGTATAATTTTCTATATACATATGTGCCTCTCCCTCTCGCATCGCTTGCCGATAACCCGATCTCTACCCTGTATAATTTTTTATATACATAAATGCCTCGCCTTCTCACGACGCTTGTCGATAACCCGTGCCTCGCCTTCTCACGATGCTTGCCGATAACCCGATCTCTATCCTGTATAATTTTCTATAAACATATATCCCTCGCCCTCTCGCGACGCTTGCCGATAACCCGATCTCTACCTTGTATAATTTTCTATATACATATGTGCCTCGTCCTTTCGCACCGCTTGCCGATAACCCGATCTCTACCCTGTATAATTTTCTATATACATAAATGCCTCGCCTTCTCGCGACGCTTGTCGATAACCCATGCCTCGCCTTCTCACGATGCTTGCCGATAACTCGATCTCTACCCGGCATAATTTTATATATACATATATGCCTCGCCCTTTCGCTACGCTTGTCGATAACTCGTGCCTCGCCTTATCGTGATGCTTGCCGATAACCCGATCTGTACCCTGTATAATTTTCTATATACATATATGCCCCGCCCTCTCACAACACTTACTGATAACCCGATCTCTACCCTCGAACACTCAGTAGAAAAAGAGGAATCTAATCATGTCGTCTTCAATTCAATCCTTGCTCGCGCAATTAGTCTTTGGGGTTGATATATACATATATAGTTTAGCTCTCGATAGTGCTCACTGCTCAACTGATCATTCTTTACTATATATGGCTACAGTACGACTATTATATGAGCCTATCAGGTATGATTTGAACTTAATACGACTATTATGTGAGCCTATTAGGTATGATCTGAATTAGTCGTATCAGTAAATTTCGAATATTGAAAAAGGATAAAAAAAAAAGTGGTCAATGCAATGTTTTGTGTCAAGTTGCCTTCAATACAAAGGACAAACAAGAACAAGTTGGCAAGTTTTAAGCCATGCCTTAGCCAACTCCTCTATGGCTCCCCACATATTAAAATTTGTGGTTGATCCTTTTATACTTTAATGTTTAGATCCTTGTTTTTTTTCTTTTTTTTCACTAGTATCTGTATATTTAGTTTCTATTTTTAAAAATTTTCATTCAGTATTCAATATCTATCTTATACTTCAAGTTATTCGAACTCACGTGCTATGAAACCTAATTAAAAAGAATTGACTTTTCAAATAATTTTCATATTTAAAACTTGAATTTGAGATCTCTGATTCGGGAAAAAATCTTTTTAATTACTTAATACCATAGCATTCTACAACCTGGATAAAAGAAGAAAAGTAAAGAGTGTTTTTTTGTGTTTCTTGGAATTTGTGCCTTTACTTGCCCTTTAATGTCCCCTCTATTTAAACCCTTAGCCAACATATGGGCTCTTAACCTTTTCATTATATATATATATAAACTCCAATCTAACTCTTTACTAAATTATTGTATTTCACTTTAAAATTGATTCTTGTATTTTTTTTGATAATCATATTTACATGATTTATGGAGGGTATGTCATTAAGATTTATTCATCAAATACATATATATATATATATAATAGACAGATGGATGTAATATAACTACCTAGATAACAATAGATAATATAGACAGATAATAAAATAAAATAGACAAGTGGTTAGCTAGCTAGATAATAGATAGGTAATATAGACAGATAATAAATAGTAACTAGCAATATAAGTCTAAGTATATATATATATTAGTAAGTGTATATATAAGCAGTAAATATATGTATATATATTAATATATATGTATTAAATAGTAGGTAATAATATATATAATATTAACAAGAATATATATTATAATCTTAGAAGATAGACCGCTTATACTACTACTAGTAATAATAATAATAAGCAAGAATATATATTACTTATATATGTATATATATATCTATATGTATTATAATATATATCGTAGATTATAGAGTTAGTATAATATTATAGACAAATAAATATAACAAACAAATTATATATAACAAGTAATTAAAACAAGTAAGTAATTTTAGGACGTTAAAGCAGAGTTATCGTGATATTAAAGCAGAGTATTCGCGGTTGTGTTTTAATATGGTGTAAAGTCCTACTCAGTACTTCCTCCTTCGTTGTACTTAGTCCAGTGTAAGAGTCCAAATCATAAAGATCCAAGTATATTTTCTCCCAATATATATTATTTTTGCATTTTTGTTTTTTTTTAAATTTTTTTTTTTTATACCCTCTTCATCTCTTTCTCTTCAGTTTTAGATATTTTAGCAATATCTTCTTTAATCACACCCCGAGAGAATAAAAACAATCCCTTTTTCATCTTCTTCGGACATTTCTATATATATAGTCATGTCTATATATATACTAATTGTTAGCAAAACTTATTTTAAACCCTAAACTAATTGGACAATTATTTACCCCTCTTATGAACTTTAAAGTGTATTATTTTGCCTCCTTAACGGCTGACGTGGCAAAAAAAAAATATAAGCGCGTTTTTAGTGAAAAAAGTATAATTTTTTTTAGTGGGGCCCACTTTAATATTTTTAACCATTATTTTTTTTCCTTCTTCCTCACACCCCACCACCCCTATTTCTTTTTTTTCTTCACGCCCCACCATCCAATGTCTTTTACTTCTTCTATTTTTTTTTTTCTTTTTTCACTTCTATCCACCAAAAATGTTCAATCAAATACACAATCATAGGAAGAATAAAATATACAAATTATACAACAAATAAATTTTTATGAAGTTCAAGAATCAACAAATTGATTTTATTTCCGCACATCAAAATCGAATTTACTGAAATTACTGTCAAAAGTTCATAATTTTTACATGAATTTGTTCACAGGGAGCTTCTATACCACAATGTGTAAGTGAAACAAATATTTTGATTCCATTGTCGCGGCCAATTAGATGAAACGATTATCGAAAAGTTAGGCACAAAGCATTCAAAGCTCCCTTAACAAAATCACTATTTTTAATCAAATGAACAGATTGACCAAATATACAAGGATTATTCAAAAAATCACTCAACCTCGCTTTTTGAAAAACCCCATTAACAATAAGTATTTAGAAATTACAAATCTAAGAGCAAATTTACCCCCCAAAAATTGCTACAATCTTCAAATCAAATCTCCAACTTTAGGCCATCAACAATTCACTCCTTGGACGAATCAGCGACAGAGTAGAGGGAGAAAAGGGTAGCGCTGGTGAAGGAGGTGGCGAGTTAGAGTTTTGCTTAGACGAAATTTTCACCGGCCAACAATGGCAGTGACGGTGAGCTGTTTCGCGGATGTATTAGTCTTGGTGGGCTCCGAATTTGAGAGAGAAAAAGTGAGAAGGATGGTACAAGATAAGAGAGGAGGAGCATCGACAGTGATGGCTGAAAACGCGGAGCTTCGCCGGCCATCGCCTACGACGAAGCAATGGCGGAAAAGTGGAGAAGAGAGAAAGAGAAGAAAAAGACGCTGAAAGGTTAACAAATTATATAATTTTAAAAATAATATATGTATGTATTATTTAAAAAAATAATTTATTTATGTGGTATTGACGTGGACCCGATGTGGCTATGACGTGGCTTCAATGTGGCGCGAGTGTGATGCACTCTCCATAGTGAGAGGTATAATTTTTTTAGGGTGGTAAAAAATTTATATAAAAGTTGTTTAGGGAGATAAATAATTAAAGATGAAGTTTAGGGTCTAAAGTAAGTTTTGCTAACAAGTTGAGGGGAGATTTGATATATTTACTCATATATATATATATATACTACTCAAATCTAACTCTTTACTAAATTATTGTATTTCACTTCAAAATTGATTCTTGTATTTTTTTTTTTTATAATCATATTTACATGATTTATGGAGGGTATGTCATTAAGATTTAAAAAAAGAAATAGTTATTTTCATTTTTGATAAGTCATCCACATGCATAATAGTATTGGACTAATTCTATTGATGAAATATAATTCTAAATATTCTATAATTGTAAAACTTCTATGTTCCAATATATTTATATAAATAATTCTAACTATTCTATAATTGTAAAACTTGTATGTTCCAATATATTTATATAACTTTTTGAATTTGTGAGATGTGTTTTCACTGATTATCCGACATCACACAAGAGAATTGTCAAACTACGTTAAGTTCATTTTGCACAATCATTAAGGTATTTTAAAGTCCTTTTTAGCTCGAAATTGATCGATCTACGTCAAATCAACATAAAAGATGGCTATTGCACAATGAACAGATTACCTCAAGTGTTCAGCCGACGAGCAGAAGCTACAGAGGTTGTGAATTTCTCTGGGAATTTCCAAAAATATATATATATATATATATATATATATATATATATATATATATATATATATATATATATTTGTGTGTGAGATAAAATTACAAGAATATCCCAAATCAAGATTGGAGGGTGGGGCACAAATTGCTAATAATATATTGACAAAAATAAGTGAGAGAAAAAGGTGATATTTATTATTTTTTTGGAGTTTTAGTTAGAGGGAACAGGTAAGCATGGTGCTAAAAAGGCCTGCATATCTACAAAAAGATTAGCAAAATAATAATAATAATAAAAAAAAAATTTTTTTTTTTTTTTTTTTTTTAAAAAGGCATGTTCTGATTTGCCCTTTACTTGTTCAAATAGGCACTCACATAAAGGTGTTAACATTCCATTTTATTAATTGTTTAATCAAAATTTAATCTTAGTTTATTTCATTGATTAAAGTAAGATCTCTATAAAGTTGATGAATCTTTATTATTTTATTAGTAACTTAAAGATAGTTAAATTTACTAGTTGCTTCATTAGGTGGTTAATTATTAGAACTTTTTGTTGTTTCTATTCTATTAGTTATCAAATCTCACAATCACCTAAAGTTAATAAATAATAATAAATGAATTTACAATCAAATATTTGTGAATATTTTGTGTTATATATATATATATATATATATATATATATATATATATATATATATATATATATATATAAGATTTGAATAAAAAATATTTAATTCACATTCCATCAATAAAAAAAAACATAAATTTTGGCTAGACAATTAAATATTACTTACAAGCAATTTAGCGATAGCTAAGATGCGGAAAATGAGATTGAGATGTTTCGAACGTGTGATGACGAGATGCACGGATGCTTTTGTGTAGAGGTGCGAGAGGTTGACTATGGATCGATTCTCGAGAAGTAGAAATAGATCGAAGAAATATTGGGGAGAGGTGATTAGACAGAATTTGACGCAATTGCAGCTTCCCGAGACATGACCTTAGATACGAAGATGTCGTGGACGCAAATTAGTGTAGAAGGCTAAGAGGTACGTAGGAGTATCGTTCTTATTAATTTGCAGTCGTAGCGCTAGGCTGGTCGTTTCTTGTTCGTGGATTTTTGTTGGTAAATATTATTTCGGGTAGATCAGTTGTAGCATTATTTTGTGATAGTATCGTTCTGTTATTGTGTTACTCCTTATTTTATTTTATTTTCCCGTTATTACATCTTTTTCTGGATTGTATTTTGTCTTGAGTTGGGGATCTATCGAAAACAGTTTTTCTACTTCACCTTTGAGAAAGTGATACGGACGTACACTCACCCTTCACAGGCCCATTTTTTAAAAATACACGAATATGTTAGGTTTTTTTTTTTCTAAACATAAGCAGGGGCGGAGGCATCTTATGGTCAGGGGTTTACTCGAGCCCTCTTCGACGAAAAATTATACTATCTATACCTAACTAAAATTATTTTTTATGTATATATAATTGATGTTGAATCCCCTTCGATTAGTTTGTGTGTTTTTTTTTTTTATTGTAAACCTTCTTAGTAAAAATTCTGACTCCGCTATATGGGAAACTATATTTAAAAACAAAGACTTCAAATGGTGACTTTTTATTTAGACATTCTAAAAATTAAAAAGGTGATGCATTATTAATCTTTTTTCTTCTAAAGCAACTCTTTTTACTTTTTAAAATGTTTACGTAACTAAAAGGGTCCTACTTTTACTTTTTTATACTTTTTATTTGGTGAAAATATGATTGATTTGAGGGGGAGGGGGGGGGGGGGGTAGTAGGTGTATTTGGTTAAAAGAACACTTTAATCTTAATTAATATTTTAATTAGGATATGAGTATTATTTAAATCATTGCACTATGCTTTTGGTATGAAATAGTGTATTACACTAAATTAATTTCTAATTTGATTGCCATATTTTCTACACTACATAAGTTTGTCTTTGTTGTTATTTTAAAAAACAAAAATGAAACAATTATTTTAAAATGATTGGGTATATATTAATACCAAAAATTTATGGGTTCATTTTACTAGTATTGTATATTATGCATTTATTACTTGAAAAATGAAAAAAGACTTTATATGTCGTATATATATGATTTTGGTAATTTTTTGAAATTAAAAAAATCCTATTTCATATATATATAAATATATCTAATCTTCGAGCTCTTTTAATCATACGTTGAATACAATATGAGTTTAATTTCTTGAGTAATTGTTCATAATATATAAAAACGTTTAATATCTGTTCTTGACTCAACACACATGTCCATTATAGTGTCGAGTTGATATTGCTACTTCTTCTCGAACCATATTATTACTATTATTTAATTAGATCATCGAATCTATTATTTTCCTCGAATTTTCTCCATATTCAGTTTTACACGTTTTTTCTTTCAACGATCTACAATCGCCGTATTGCATAAAAATTACATCTCCTATGAAAAATAATCGTAGTATACAACTTCGACAAATAGCTCATAATCTTGCACCTCATAACTTTTATACTGATATGAAATACACTAAAATTTCGTAAGATTATGTCTGATATAACAAATAATATTCCTTCACTCTTAATTAAATATTTTTTATTTATGAATTTATCAAAAACTCAATATGAACATAGAAAATCAAATTATATATAACACCAAAAAAATGTGAATCATAGACCCTTTATTTGATTTTTATCTGTTGGCTGTAAAGGGCTTCTTATCTTTTTTCTTTTCCTCTTCTTCTAGAAAATTATTATTTGTTTTTTTTTTTTAGTTCTAACTTTTCATTTAATTTGACTTTCCAAAGTTTTTGTTTTTATATTTATTTTTCTAAAACGCGTTTTTATATTACTTTTACCAAAAAGTCATGTTTTGTTATCAATCATTATTATTATATGACGTGCATGAATATGAGATAAGATAAGAGTGCATGCCTTTTTGCCCTTTTTTTTTTTCTTTTATAATTTTTCTTAATGAAAAAATAATTAGGTGCATGCATTAAGCTTTCGGTATTTACCGTGGCGGACTCAGGATTTAGGGATCGCAGGTATTCGTGAGGTTCGAACACATATATTAACGTGTAAAGTTTTAAGGTTCCGCCAGAAAATTAAAGCACCCAGCTATGAGCTATCTTCTTGATTTCATGGGTGTTTTTTTGAAGCTTATACCAATATTAGTACCTTTTTTTATATAACTAGTTTAGCCACACGTGTCTCGCACGTATAACTTTTAATTATTTAAAATTAAATAATTTTATCTATTACGAAGACTTTTAATGAAGTGAAGAAAATTCAAAACATATATTTTATTATAAGCACATATATATATTTTACCATCAGAAGTTTCAAGTCGTTAATGAATTTAATACATTGTAGATGTAGATATAGATTTATAGACTTTTCAAATTTTCTTAAAATCAAATTTAATTAATTTAGAATTCTTAAACTAATGAAAAAAATATTAATAGTCATTAATTCGGATGACTTCTAATAAGGAAAAGGTTTTACCATAAATATATTTAATTAATTTTCAACTCTTCAATATTAAAAAAATAGTAAACATACGATTTTGTCTAAATTAAAGCAAAAACTTTTAATGAAAGACAAAAAGTTCAAACAATATTTCTAAGGTCATTCACACTTTTAATATATTATAGATTATAGATATGGATTATATCTAATTTGCATTGGATATAACAGGCGCTGAAACACCAAAAAATGCATATAGGTCCGCCCCTGATTAGTTATACAGTAATAAACATATACAGCATAATCCTATAAATAGAGTTGAATAATAGTGTATGTACATATCGTATTTTTACTCTTATTTTGAAAGGTAGAGAGACGATTCTGATAGACGCTCGGTTCAAGAAAGATTCAACACTCGACTATCTGCTAGCTTTCTACAGAAATTATTTTTACGATTTTTAATTAGTAACCTTCTATAATAACATAATGATAACTCTTACTGTTACATCAAGATTGATCACTTCATTTGTATTTCTTTAAGTATATTGATAAAATAATCGTGCATATGACATTTTGGATTTTTTTTTTTCCTAATTTTGATAGTGAATTAGGTTGGGGAAGTTGGATATTTTAGGATAGACATTATATTATAGAATGTGAAAATGACAATGTGGGACAATTTTATAATACTAGTTGTTAACTTGTTTAAAGGATAAGGATTAAGAAAATAAAATCATTATTATATATACTGAGATATTATTAATGATGGAGCTAAAATTTTTACTAAATAAAATAAAAATATAAACATAATATTAATAAAATTCAGCACTGTATAATTTTCAGACGAAAGAATACGTATCAATTAACTCTCTTTGGACAAGGGCAACTTCGCGTTTGGTATCAATGCTATTTGCTATAACATGTTAAATTACACTTTTAATTAAATTTTGTTTTACAGTATCATATATATATATATATATATCATCTTGAAGAATATAAGCCACAAAATTGGTTGGGAGTAATGAAACAACTAAGAAAATACAAATGGCATTCTTCCAACCACTAGCAAGAAATCTAACAATAATATTAAATTATTTTATAAGCTAATAAAAATGTCAGAAGAAAGCTTTAAAGTAACGATAAAATTATCTTTACTAAATTTATAGATTACTGATTGAAAGCGTAAAAACAATCACTAATATTTTCATTATGATATTCAGAATATGATTTTTTTTTTGAATCTTACTTATATAACACAAAATACTTTATACATCAAATATTCCATAATAAAATTCCAATGTAATAAAAACATATGAAAAATAGTGGGGTTTGGTAATTAGGTGAAAGAGTGAAAATAAATATATATGAAGAAAAATAGAGTGGTTGAGAAAGTAATTTGTCTTTATATTAAAAAGGTTGATTTGACACAAGCAATAGGACAAATAATATTTAAATAACTTTAGCTTTATACAAGTAGTTGCAGAATATATAAAGTTGTAAAGGCAATATTTAAAACTACTTTTTTTCTGATCCAAAATAAAATATTCTTTTTTTCAGACAGACATGTGGGAACTTTTCTTACCAAAGAATATCCGAAAGATATATACATTTATATGTTTGTTGATAAATTATTTGACATAAATTTGCAATAGATCCATAAAGTATATTCAAATTTCATTTTCTTCCCTTTTAATTTAAATAATGTTATGGTGATGCTTGAAAAAGTCATCAATTCGAGCCTGATTTAAACACAATGTTAGTTGGATTTGCCTTTCGCCATCGATAGAATGGATTATAACCTCGTAGGATTGACATGAATAGGAGTAAAAATAAAAGAAAACAAAAAATTAATATTTTTGTATTTCTTGAGCTTTCTGATGCTTCAAGAAAGTTATCTGTTCGAGTTGACCTAAATTTAGTGCAACTCTTTTTAGTTGGATTTGCCCTTCGCCATCGATAGAATGAATTATAGGCTCGTGAGATTGACATGAATGGGAGTAAGAAAAAAGGAAACAAGAAATTAATATTTTCGTATTTCTTGAACTTTGTGATGGTTCGAAAAAGCCATCAGTTCGAGCCCGACCTAAACTCAATGCAACTCTTTTTAGTTTGATTTTCCCTTCGCCATCGATAGAATGGATTATAACCTCCTGAGATTGACATGAATAGGAGTAAGAATAAAACAAAACAAAAAATTAATATTTTTGTATTTCTTGAGCTTTCTGATGGTTCAAGAAAGTTATCAGTTCGAGTCTGACCTAAATTTAATGCAACTCTTTTTAGTTGGATTTGCCCTTCGCCATCGATAGAATGAATTATTGGCTTGTGAGATAGACGTGAATAGGAGTAAGAATAAAGGAAACAAGAATTAATATTTTTGAATTTTTTGAACTCTGTGATGGTTCGAAAAAGTCATCAGTTCGAGTCTGACCTAAACTCAATGAAACTCTCTTTTTAGTTGGATTTGTCCTTCGCCATCGGTAGAATGGATTATAGACTCGTGAGATTGACGTGAATGAGAGTAAGAATAAAGGAAACAAGAAATTAATATTTTAGTATTTCTTGAACTTTGTGATGCTTCAAGAAAGTCATCAGTTCGAGCCTGACCTAGACTCGATGACACTCTTTGTAGTTAGATTTGTCTTTTGCCATCGATAAAATGGATTATAACTTCGTAGGATTGACGTGAATGGGAGTAAGAACAAAGGAAACAAGAAATTAATTTTTCGTATTTCTTGAATTTTTTGGTGGTTCAAAAAAGTCATCAGTTCGAGTCTGACCTAAACTTAATGCAACTCTTTTTATTTGGATTTGCCCTTCGCCATCGATAGAATGGATTATAGGCTCGTGAGATTGACATGAACGGGAGTAAGAATAAACGGAGATAAGAAATTAATATTTTCAAATTTTCTGAACTCTGTGATGGTTCGAAAAAGTCATTAGTTCGATCCTGACCTAAATTCAATACAACTCTTTTTAGTTGGATTTGCCCTTCGCCATCGATAGAATGGATTATACGCTCGTGAGATGAACATGAATGGGAGTAAGAAAAAAGAAAACAAGAAAATAAATATTTTAGTATTTCTTGAACTTTGTGATGCTTCAAGAAAGTCATCAGTTCGAGCCTGACCTATAATTCAGTGGAACTCTTTATAGTTGGATTTGCCCTTCACCGTCGATAGAATGGATTATACGCTCTTGAGATGAACGTGAATGGGAGTAAGAAAAAAGGAAATAAGAAAATAAATATTTTCGTGTTTCTTGAACTTTGTGATGCTTCAAGAAAGTCATCAGTTTGAGCCTGAACTATAATTCAGTGGAACTTTTTTTAGTTGGATTTGCCCTTCACCGTCGATAGAATGGATTATACGCTCATGAGATGGACATGAATGATAGTAAGAATAAAGGAAACAAGAAATTAAATATTTTCGTATTTCTTGAACTCTGTGATGCTTCAAGAAAGTTATCAGTTCGAGTCTAACCTAAATTTAGTGCAACTCTTTTTAGTTGGATTTGCCCTTCGCCATCGATGAAATGGATAGCTCGTGAGATTGATGTGAATGGGAGTAAGAAAAAAGGAAACGAGAAATTAATATTTTCATATTTTTTGGACTTTGTGATGCTTCAAGAAAGTCATCAGTTCGAGCCTGACCTAAACTCAATGCAACTCGTTTTAGGTGATTTGCCCTTCGCCATCGATGGAATGGATTATAGGCTCATAAGATTGACGTGAATGAGAGTAAGAAAAAAGAAAACAAGAAATTAATATTTTTATATTTCTTGAACTTTGTGATGCTTCAAGAAAGTCATCAGTTCGAGCCTGACCTAGACTCGATGACACTCTTTGTAGTTAGATTTGTCTTTTGCCATCGATAAAATGGATTATAACTTCGTAGGATTGACGTGAATGGGAGTAAGAACAAAGGAAACAAGAAATTAATTTTTCGTATTTCTTGAACTTTCTGATGCTTCAAGAAAGTTAGCAGTTCGAGTCTGGCCTAAATTTAATGCAACTCTTTTTAGTTGGATTTGCCCTTCGCCATCGGTAGAATGGATTATAGGCTCGTAAGATTGACTTGAGTGGGAGTAAGAAAAAAGAAAATAAGAAATTAATATTTTTATATTTCTTGAACTTTGTGATGCTTCAAAAAAGTCATCAATTCGAACCTGACCTAAACTCAATGCAACTCTTTTTAGTTGGATTTTTGCCCTTTGCCATCGATAGAATGAATTATACGCTCGTGAGATGGACATGAATGAGAGTATAAATAAAGGAAACAAGAAATTAAATATTTTTGTATTTCTTGAACTATGTGATGCTTCAAGAAAGTCATCAGTTCGAGTCTGATCTAAATTCAATGAAACTCTATTTAGTTGGATTTGACCTTCGCCATCAAAAGAATGGATTATAGGCTTGTGAGACTGACGTGATTGGGAGTAAAAAAAAAGGAAACAAGAAAATAATTTTATCGTACTCCTCCTGATTCAAAATAAGTGTTGTTTGTTATAAAGCAAGAAAGAATAAAGAACAAGAGTAGAGAGAGAAGAGAGAGTAATTCTTATTTCTTCTCTTGAGGATGAGAGATTATATGATTGTAAATACAATGAACAAAACCCCTGTATTTATAGGAGAAATTTACTCCTAGTCTGAGTAAAGACGGATACTTCAAATCCTAATAGATATCAAAGTAGATCTTAATAGATCTTGATAGACATTCACTATAATGTAAATACATTTATAACACTCCCCCTTGAATGTCTAGATAGATAATGTGACTCGTTAAAATCTTATTAGAAAAAATTCAGTGGGAAAAAAATCTAGTAAAGGAAAAAGAGTACACATCTCTAACAATACACATATAGGTTGCCTCATTAAAAACCTTACAAGGAAAATCCGGTGGGACAAAATCTTGAAAGAAAAAAGAGTACAGCGCGTATTTGCCCCCCCTAATGAGAACAACCTTGAACTTTTGCATCCCGATCTTATGTAGCATCTTCTTGAAAGTTGCAATTGGAGAAGATTTGGTGAATAAATCAATCACATT
The DNA here is from genome assembly GCA_030864215.1 of Capsicum pubescens. Taxonomy (NCBI): domain Eukaryota; kingdom Viridiplantae; phylum Streptophyta; class Magnoliopsida; order Solanales; family Solanaceae; genus Capsicum; species Capsicum pubescens. The sequence goes on along the minus strand of CM061544.1, from coordinate 44,936,252 downwards.
ATCAGTTGAACGAATCTGTTGCACGTTAATATCATCATTCTTTTGTAGCTCATGTATGTAGAAAAGCTTTGGCAAAATGTGCTTCGTTCTATCTCCATTTATGAATCCTCCCTTAAGATGTGCTATGTATGCTGAATTATCTCTGTATAAAATTGTGGGTAGATTGTCATATTTCACACCACATTTTTCTCGAATGAGATGTATCATGGACCTCAACCATACACATTCCCAGCTTGCTTCATGAATAGCTATTATCTCAACATGATTCGATGAAGTGGCTACGATAGACTGCTTTGTATATCTCCAAGATATGGCAGTACCACTACATATGAACACATAGCCTATTTGAGACCGAGTTTTATGCGGGTCAGATAAGTACCCAACATCAGCATGATCAATAATTCGGGACTGCAATCTTTAGAATAAAACAAGCTCAAGTATTTTATCTCATTTTGATGTCTCATATTAGGAGCAGAAATATACATTGCTAACAAGTTGACTGAAAAGGCTATAGGCCTTGTAGTATTTGCAAGGTACATAAGTGCATCAATTGCACTAAGATATGGTACTTCATAACTAATCCAATTCGATATATTTCGAATTTCAGCAAATAATCTATTGCTTTGAAAACTCTCCAAGAGTTCCAATGATGTTCAAGCAATAAGCTTATACAATATAAGGGTTATAAATAAGTTTTTCAGAAACTTTTATATGCTTCAAGTAGTTTGAATCCTTAAAAGTTTTCACATAAGTTTTGTCAAGTGACAATATTCAATATTTCATGAGTGACATCTTCAAATATCTGGACTGCAAATCAAATAAGTTTTATACTTACCAAGATGCATCCTTTCATGTCACTTGATAAATATTTTGCTTTAATAAACGTAGAATTTAGATCCTCGTAATCTTTCACAATATTGCGCTAATATTGTGTCAAATATATTGATGATATATCATTTCGTATCAGTTCACAATGCGACATAATATTTTGAGATCTCATCACTTCATTATTTTCAGGCACATGAACCTTACATAAGATTTTATGAAGTGTTATGTCGTAGGCTCTTCAAGAGTTCATTGCTTTCTTATTATGATTATTTGCTCCTTATTTTTCAAGGACTATTTTAATTGGAACCGATTAGTCTACCATGCTTCACGCATGCATAGACTCTGTCCTTTAGGAACACAAAATAAGAGCACTAACGCTTAATATGAGATGCTTTCGACATTTGACTTGAATTATCTTTTGAATGAGGATCTGGTGATAATTCCTAACATATTTCATAGTACTTATAATCTCCCCCTTATGTTAGGAAAACTAACATACATCCTCTACTTCTTTGAGGAATTCTTCTTTGTGCATTATGATATATTCATTAATCGTATACCGCACATCAAAATTATTAGATGAAATAATTGGTTCCCGACCTTGAACCAATTGAGAGGGAAGAAATAATCATAATTTATTGATCTAATGCATACAAGTGTTATTGTATGCAACATATCATATTTCAGACCAACACATGAAGCTTTGTTTTCATTAGCGATGGTTTAACTATTTATCAAAGGCATTCAATGCCAAACCATCATCATCAAGATAACTTTCTTGATTGCACAATCTGAAAATTATGCTCAATTTATATTGAACAAATAACGTTATGAATGTCAAACATAGGTTGACCATGAATGTACATGTGATCATCTTATTAATGCATCTTTTCAACATATCACATTATAGGTGAACGGACCCTTATTCACCTTTTATTCTTTTCAGATTTTGAGGGATCCAATCCCAAAATTAGTTGGTTCAACCAACTTATCATGAGAACAAGCAACATTAAAGTTCATGAAGAATTTTCTAATTCTTCAATATATGTTCAATACTCAGTATATACATCTTCGGGATATCACAATCGTTTATGTCAACTTATGAACTTTTAATCTAGTAAACTCCAAGTTTACCATGATATGTGTTTTTGTTTTAGTAAATTTCAGATTTACTATTATATGAATAAATTTCAGATTTACTACTTCAGAAGTAGATTTCAAAATTATTCAACCTCTTTAGGAGGTGAGTTGTGATACAATCACAATCAAGTGCACGTTTGCATTAATAAGTTTCTCATTTCTCAGGAATTGAATATAATCGTGCCTTAAGCCTATCAAATTATGATAGCTTATAACCTCTTTCAAGATTTTGCTACTTCAGAAGCAAATCGAGGCATACATATGATGTAGAGAATTCTTCTCTAGTATATCTTATAATCATATAAGCGTGTGAAAATATCGTCACTTTGATGATCATTATCATATTTTTTCTCTACGTGTATATTCGTGCATTTAATCACTTGTCTTCTTTCAGAAATATTATGCTCTGCTACCAAATACACCTCAAGAATGAAGTAAGTTGTCATATTTCAAACTTATCATATATTGCTACCACATTCACTTCATGAAATGGAGCATATTCAATGGGTCGAATTTCATGACTTTTCATTAAACACCCATTACTTTGCCTTAGCCATCATAATATCATCAATATGGTGTATTGAGATTCAAACTCAACATCTTATCCATATAAAAGCGTCTTAGGCATGAATCGATGAGACTTGAACCCAACATATTATCATCCTTTTTGATAATATTATTTTTGAGGAATAAATTTAAAATATAAATGGTTCCAAACCAATTATTTTTCCTCAAATCCAATAATAATTATATTAATAGTAGCAAAAGAAAGATAACATAAAGAATTACTAACCTTGAAATCCTTCAGATTTATAATCTCACCTTGTTTGTCAGAGTCTCGTGCTGATAACGTAAATTAGTTAGAGACTCGAAAACTTGTGTATCCATGTACGAACAAATCTCAATTGGTAAGAGACTTCGTACATATCTCAATTGGTAAGATACTTCGTGCTGATAACGTGTTATAAAGCAAGAAAAAATAAAGAACAAGAGTAGAGAGAGAAGAGAAAGTAATTCTTATTTTTTCTTTTGAGGATGAGAGATTATATGATTGTAAATACAATGAACAAAAATCCTCTATTTATAGGGGAAATTTACTCCTAGTCTGAGTGAAGACGGATGTTTCAAATCCTAATAGATATCAAAGTAGATCTTAATAGATCTTGATAGACATTCACTATAATGTAAATACATTTATAACATTGTTTAAGATGTTATGCATCCTTTTAAGAATATTATTAGCATTAATCATAATTAGAATTGTTTGAATTAATTAGTACTTTCTTGATTTTTAAAAATAGTGGTTATTCTGGACCAAATTAATTTATTTTTTTTGTTCACTTTATCTTTTCTTTTTTGTGTGTGTGTGAGGGGCGGGGGGGGGGGGGGGACTATGAAGTAAAGAAAAATGTAATGGCCATAATTAATTGTGTAAATAACACAAATCCCAACCTTTTAGAACTAATTACACCCTATCTCACTTTTATTAATTAGTTTACTCTCTCTCCCTTTTAACATACATAAGAAAAATGCATATACATAGCTTGTTATGTAAATTTGAAAGTTTTACTGACGTTAAAAAAGGAACTAACATATTTCCTTGATTTAAGGATGTTGTTAAGTCAACTAATTAATTAAGTGAATTAATGCTTCCTTAATTTGTGTAACAACTTCTGAATTTTAAATTTTAAATTAATCAAATACAGTAAAATAAAAACATACGGAAATTAAACACCCAAAAATAAATTAAAATACTGATTTCATTATAGCTTTGAAGAAAAAAAGTTCAATTGGAATTCTGTAAGATGAATATTGCTATTCTTTTGAGGCACTCTAGTCAATGGAGAACCGATACAAAATATGTAAATTATAAAAGTGAAGGGATCGTTGCTGCTGAATCGATAAGTTACTTGAGGTTGATTTCTTCAATCGCTGACGAATTAAACATTACAGTGCGAAAACAATATTGATGTAAGTTATGTCTAGCAACTTGCCAAAAGGCTTCTTTATTGATGTACGAATTAAATTTATTTTTTCAGAAAAAATAAATCTGTGGTTGTATATATATATATTCGGTATGAATCTGGGAGAATACATTATTGACCTTGAAAGTGGGTCATGCAACTGTGCGAGGTTTTAAATAGACCAACTACCTTGTGCTCACGCTATATCTGTGTTGAAGTCTAAACATGTAAAAGATTTTGGATCATACTGTTTGGAATACTACAAGCCAAACACATTGGTCAAGACATACGAAGTTTCAATCATTCCAATGTCAGATAAGAAAGATTGGGATGTCATGAAAAGTGTAGATGAGGAAGAAGTGTTACCACCGATATACAAAAGACTTCCAGGAAGACCGAAGAAGGGGCGAAAAAAGAAATCCAACGAAACACTTTCGTCAAGCACAAACCGTTGTGGACGATGTGGACATGAAGGGCACAATAGGCGTTCATGTAATTTTTTTTCAAAGGAGAACTAATTTTTTGTTTTGCTCTACTCGTGGAGAGTAATCACTGATTTTTGTTATCATTTTTTTAGGAATTACTTGATTTATATGTTTCAGTTTCATATTTTTTCGTTGAAATAAATTTTAGTTTACTTCCGTTTTGAAGTTTCAGTGTTACTTTTTTTTATTTGTATTGTTTATGTGTATATATAGCCTTTAAATTATTTATCTGTATTATGTAAATTAAATATACATTAATGTATATCATTTAACATACATAGCTACAATATAATCTGTGATTTGTATATGTAAATATATAGTCGTTGTAAAATCAAAAAAAACACATGTTATTGATTTTTCATATACTCTTGAACTAACTTATTGCTTTTCTATACTATTGAATATTAATAATTAATTTTGTGTTATTAATTATTTATAAATTACTTCATTGATATGTTATAGTTTTTTATTAATGCGTTGAAATAAGTTTGAGTTTACTTCAGTTTAAAATTTTAGGTTGATTTTTTTTTTTGTTTGTTTGTTTAAAAAATTATGCTATGTATATTAGCTAACATACATAACCTGTATATGTAAACTTTGACTCACCTATGTTTATTAGGTAAGATTAAATGTGCATTCATGTATATTCTCCAATATATATTACTACGTTATGATGTGCTATGGCCTATGTATATGTAAACATATACACTATTAAAAAAATTCAGTTTATTCATTTTCTTTATACACTTGAAAATTTTATATTTGTATCGATGTAAACTTCAGCTGTGTTTATTAGCTAACATACATAACCTGTGGATATGAATTTGGACTCATTTAAGTATATTTTTCAACATATATTATTAAGTTTTATAATGTGCTATGTATGTGTAAACATATCCACACATAAAAACAATACATGTTATTTATTTTTCATATACACTTGAAAAAGTACATATCTGTGTATATGTTATCATACGCAAAATTTAATAGGTAATGTACAACACAATAATAATGAATATAATTTTTCATCCTCGTCATTCGAACTATAATCCAAAAACATATGTCAAATGTGTTTCATAACAAACAACTAATATTAGTTTCAAATTTTAGATTCCTAAAAAATTCACTGAAATATAAAGTCTTCACCATAATGATCTTAAATACTACTCAACACTAACTATTCCAGTTTCATCGGGTAGGTAGACATTTTTTGTCCTTGGTCTTGGAGGGTCGTCATTGTCACTGACATAATCTTTCTTCGCTTTCTGAAGACCATAATTTCTAAGGAGTGTCGTGCATCGCATACGATGGTACTCTGCTTCAAAATCCACTGAAGGCATATCCATTTCTTCACTTAGGTATTCTGCATATCCAACAACGAATACTCCACAGTTCCTGACATGCATACAAAGAACAACGTTAATTAATATAACACATCATTAGTAATACTTGATAAAAAAAATTAAAAGATTACTTACAAGCTGTCACATTCTTGTGCGTAATGTTTTGTATATTATTAACACATACATAACAATATGATGTATCTTAAACTGAGAATTTCATTACAAATCAAACAACGTATCAAAACTTATGTATATGTCTGACATATACATATGTAATTTGCATTGCCTCAAACACACATAACAATACATAATTCAAACCCATTTGTGCATATGTTCAACAATATATAAACAGTAATGTATGTTCATAACAACATATAACAAAATGAGGCATTTCATGCACAACAAACAACATATCAAAACTTATGTATATGTCTAACATATACATATGTAATGTGCATTGCCTCAAACACACATAAAAAACATAATTCAAAACTCACTTATGTATATGTTCAACAACATATAATCAGTAATGTATATTGTTAACACATACATAGATACTAATTTATAAACGTACAAGAATCACATATGTATATGAACTATAGATATAACTGTATTTTAAAGTAAAAAGGCAGCACGTATGTATGTGTTAAAAATATACATTACTAATTATATCTCAGTAATTAAAAGTTTGAAAACCTCACATTATCAGGTATAACATAAATATCTCAGTACAAATTAACAATGAAATTTAAAATCGAAAAAGCAGAAAAATCTTTGGTAGACGTGAACGTGCAGTAGCATCTTTTTTTTTTTTTGCTTTTTTTAATGATTCTCTAATTTCATTTTTCGACCTTCCATCAACAACTGAACGAACCCAACAACCCGATTTGTTGATTCATTAGGCTCTAACTGAATTAATCCTGAACTAAAAGAAGAAGAATCATCTATTTACTAAGTAATATATAATTAATTTATAACTTGGAAATAGTCGAATTTGAAAACGAAAAAGTATAATCCAGAAATCGATTTTATAATTGTGAAAATAGAAAATCAAAAACTTACTCCATTACTATGAAAAATCATTAAATGAACAACATGCTAAAATTCAGAATGTTAAAAGGAGTTTCAGTTAAAATTGAATTTCAGAGAGTAGCAGAATTGGACTCAAAATTCAAAAATGATAATTTCAATATGTTAAAAGGAGTTTTAGTTAAAATTGAATTGTCAGAAAGAGGCAGAATTGGACTCAAATTCAGAAATGGTAACTGTTCCTTGATTGTAGGCTTCTTCCAAGGAGAAACACCGTGAGTTAATTTTGGTAAAGCTATGTATATGCATTTTTAGAGAGAGAATAAGAAAAAATGAGATTTTTGTAATATATTTTAAGAGTGGGGATTTTATGTAATAAGTGATACTTAAGTTGTGCTTTTATGTAAATTTTAGATAAATTAATGCAATGTTGGAGTTTTATAATCATTTTTCACAACCCATTGACAAAATAGTGGATCCAACAAGTCCATTTTGGGCATATGTCTTAGGGATCATATCGTCTAAAATACGAATTATGCAGGTTTTAATAATATAGAGAATATTTTTGTAGAGAAAATACTCAATTACCCTCCTGAACTATATCCAAAAAGGCTACTAAATTACTCGTAAAACATTTTTTTTTTGAGCTTGTAGCATTTTTGGTTCATTTGTTATTAATAAATTTTGATTTTAGTCATTGTGATATCCTGATTTAACTATATTTAACCTTCAATTAGTTGAATATGCTTTTTTATCCCTTTACTCATGAACATCCATAAAATTTCAAGAATTATTAATTGTTCCACCCATTTAATTACCAATGTATTATGTTAATGTTTGTACTATTATTTCTTGTTTGAGAATAATATATTTCTAAAAATAGTACAAATGTGATATATTCATACATAAAGTGATAAAAACACATATTTTAACTAATTGAAGGTCAAATCTATTAATTCATAAAATGCAAGGATCAAAATCAGTATTTACCTATAATTATGGGGCCAAATGTATCATCATTATTATTTATTTTATTTATTTATTTATTTATTTATTTATTTGTATCATGATAAAATTATTAATACTCATTTTTCTTATTTTCTATGTCATATTAATCTCATTGCTACCCCACCATCACTTTCAAAAGTTACTTTCAAGAATTAAATGTGTATATTCAAAATAAGAGGCTACCCTAGTGAAGTAAAGAAAATAAAACAACATATAGGTAGCCTAGCAATTAATTGTTAGTGAGACTAAAATTTCCATTTGACATTCAAAATAAGTATGCTTTTTGCCTTATTGCATAGTGGGGATTTTCCTACAAAACACCAAAATTACAAGTAACTAGTTATCTTTTTGACTTTTTTGGATTTTGGAACATCCCATTAATTTCTTGTGCATATTTACTTCCCAATTATGTATGAAGTATGAACACCAAACTATATGGTATATACATAGCCATATATTTGCAAATTAATTAAGAAAGACCTAACATGTTGTCATATGAATAGCTCGTATAACTAAAGAATATGGTGGAGTGAATAGAATCGAAAATATATAAGGTTAACCTTTGTCGCGACATTAATTGTGTATCTTCTTTGCACTTTCCTGCGTGTTTTTTTTTTTAAATAAGGCGGGTGGGTATGGATTGCCGGTGATCCACTTTGAAAAGCTAATTAAGTTTTTCGGTCCCCCCTCCCCTCATGTGGTCGGCCTTCTTACCAATTGCACAAAGTTCGTTCATGAAGGGTGAGTCAGAACCTAAGACTGGATTGAAAGACGTAGTTGATGAACAATAAACAAATATTTTTGTACTACTCTTAACTAGCTAATTAAGTTTTTCGGTCCCCCCTTTCTTCATGTGGTCGGCCTTCTTACCAATTGCACAAAGTTCGTTCATGAAGGATGAGTCAGAACCTAAGACTGGATTGAAAGACGTAGTTAATGAACAATAAACAAATATTTTTGTACTACTCTTAACCAGCTAATTAAGTTTTTTGGTCCCTCCCCTCCTCCCCCCGCCCTTATGTGGTCGGCCTTCGTACTAATTGTAGTTCGTTCATGAAGGATGAGTCAGGTTCTAAAATTGGATTGAAAGACGTAGTTGATGAAAAATAAATAAATATTTTGATATTATTCTTAATCAGAAGTCTGAATTCGAGCCTCTAATTTGGAATGGAGAAAAGCTTATGACAAAGAGTGCTTTTTTTTTTCCCTTTTAATGTGATTTGCATGATACTAATTTAAATTAATCAGGTCAATGAACATCGAATAAGTTAATTTTGTCCTCTTTCTCTTATTTTCAATATAATTACTATAGAGGAATATTGAATAATTTATTTTCCCTTTGAAAAATTCTTCCTTTGGATGATAAGTGGGCCTTTTTGATAGGCAAAAATCTTGCATGGTTTTAATGTTATTGGCCAATATTATTTATGAATGTTTTGTGGTAGGGACAAATGTGAAGCCAAATAATTAATTTGAAATAGAAAAAAATAACCAATATAATAAATGTGAACACATGCATGGTCTTATAGTCAATCCTCAATAGGCTTGACTAATAAATGTAAGATATTTTACTGTTAGTATGTCAAGTCTAATTCACCACATTATTCACGAATATATCAAATACACATTATACTATATTCATCGCTAATTTATCGCTAAATTGAGATAACAATAATAATATATATATTCAGTGATAGATTTAAAATTTAGGGATCATGGATGCATGGAAGGTTCCAACGCACATATTGACGTCCAAAATTTTAAAGTTTTACCTAAAACTGAAACACCCAGTTATATATATTCTTGACCAGTAGCGAACTTAGGATTTAGGGGTTGTGGGTGCTCGGGAGGTTCGAACACACATATTGACACCTAAAGCTCGAAGGTCCCACTTGAAAACTAAAGCACCCAGCTATATTCTTTGTTTTAAGGATTTACTTTTTTTCAATCCTATGTCATTTTTTATATATTTTTTATATAATTATACCTAATTTTTGTCTGATTTGATGGGTGTCGGAGCACCAGATATTTGTACCTAGATCCGCCCATATTCTTGGCTTACTGGGTGTTTTTCTAAATCTTATACCAGATTCTCTACATGTTCTTGGATTACTGGCGTTTTTCTAAATCTTATACCAAATTTTCTATATTTTTTATATAATTATACCTAATCTGCATCGGATTTGACGGGTGTCAAAGCACCAGATATTTGTACCTAGGTCCGCTCATGTTCTTGGCTTACTGAGTGTTTTTCTAAATCTTATACCAGATTTTCTACATGTTCTAGGCTTACTGGACGTTTTTCTAAATCTTATACCAGATTTTCTACACTTTTTATATATCTATACCTAATATGCATCAAATTTAACGGGTGCCGCAGCATAAAAAGTTTAGCTATAGGTCCGCCTACATATATAGTGCACTCTCACACGTGAAATTAGGAAATGATGGTTTATATATACAACCACAACTTTACTTCTATCTTATGGATTATTTCTAATAGTTTTTTAGACTCAGATAAAACTTAGCAAAATCAATAAGAAAATAGTACGTATTAGACGTTTTGACAAAAATATTGTGATATTTGAAAATGACTAATCAAGAAAATATAATTAATATGTCAAGTCTATTACCATATTAATTACTCACGAATAAACCAAATACACATTACACTAAAAAAAGTAAAATCATCAGGGAAATTCGTCTTTAATCTATTGCTAAATAGTATATAGAACGACAACAATTATAATAACAATAACATACCAAATAAGTCACGAGGTTTGGAAGGATAGTATGTACGCAGTCTTCCCTTTACGCTGTGAAGGAGGAAGGATATTTTTAATAAACCCTCAACTCAGATAAAATATAACAAAATTGTAAAAATAATAATAATAATAATAATAATAATATTGTAAGTTTAACGAGGTGTCGCATGAGTGTGATGTGGTTGTAAAGTTTGATGCTCATTCCAACCAAAAGAGAGATAGTTTCAAATATTTGAGGTCTATGATTCAGAGAAATGGGGAGATTGACGAGGATGTCACTCATCGAATTGGGACAGGGTGGATAAAATAGAGGCTCGCTTTCGAAATCTTGTGTGAGAAAAAGGTTCCCCCTAAACTCAAAGGCAAGTTCTACAGAATGGTGGTTTTACCGGCTTGTTGTATAGGGCCGAGTGTTGGCCTGTCAAGAAGTCTCACATCTAAAAGATGAAGGTGGCGGAGACGAGAATGTTGTGGTGGATGTATGGGTGTACTAGAAAAAATAGGATTAGAAATGAGGTTATTTGAGATAAGGTGAGAATGACTTCGGTGGAAGCCAAGATGAAGGAAACGAGATTGAGATGGTTCGGTCATGCGATGAAGAGGGGCACGGATGCCCCAGTTCGTAGGTGTGAGAGGTTGGTTAGGGATGGATTCAAGCGAGGTAAAGGTAGACCGAAAAAATATTGGAGGGAGCTGATTAAACATGACATTGAGCAGCTTCAGTTTATCGAGGATATGACCCTAGATAGGAAGGTGCGGAGGAAGCGGATTAGGGTAGAAGGGTAGTAGGGACGACTGCATCAGTCTCTAGTTGGGAGGAGGACTTTGTTATCCGTGTTAGTAGCTATAGTGCTAGTATTATTTCAAAACGTTTTATCATCTGTTGTATTAGTTGGTGAATCTTGTTTATGGCATTATCGAGTGTGGTAATTTTTATTGTATTTTGTGCTTTTACTATTTTTTTTCTAGATTATTTTATCTTGAGTCGGGAGTCTATCGAAAATAAATCTCTCTATCTCACCTCTGATATAGTGATATGAACTGCGTACACTTACCTTCGTAGATTCCACTTGATGACATATATATTATGACATTTGAAAATGACTAATAAAAAGATATTGCTAGTAATGTCAAGTTTATCACCACATTATTTATTAATAAACCAAATACATATCATATCTCACTAAAAGACAAAAAATTATTAGCAAAATTTATTTTTAATTTGTTGTTAAATAGTACCTAGACGTTTCGAAATAAATATTGTGATATTTGAAAATGACTAATGGGGAAGATATTATTAATATGTCAAATCTATCACCATGTTATTATCGAATGTAATTCTAGATTGTTTTATAGATGTAAATAATAAATGTCATGACCAAAAGAACATACAATTGGTTATTGATCAATGTCATGCATCACACGTAACATTGTCATTTCGAGCAAAGACGAATTTAAGATTTAAATTTTATCGATTTATATCTATTATTATTATAAGTTGAGTAAATTTAACACAAAAAATATAGATTTCTCATTGAAAATTATGAAATTCAATCGCGCTCATATCCAATACGATTTGTTTGTTTGTCTCTCTTAATTAGGAGTAGGAAAAATTATGCAATACGACGAATATCTAGACTGTATTTACGGTACATAACTACGTACAACACACAATGCACACACACAGTGATAGACGTCTCCCGCGCGTTTTCAGCTAATACAACATGTGTTGATAGACTGATATTTATTTGATACAGCTGACACCTGCCCAATACCTACTTAATACAGTTGATATTTGCGCCTTGATACAACTCATATCTACCCGATACAATTTTTCCACATAATACAACAACTGTACTATGTTTCATAAATACCCAAATTATATCATACAGCTGACACCTGCCCAAATACCTGCTAACTGTAGTTGATATCTGCGTCGCCTAATTATAACTCTTTCGTAGATACAACTGATAACTACCCGATACAGTTTTTCCACATGATACAACAATTGTACAATGTTTCATAAATACCCACCTATATCGATAGACTGATATTTGTTTGACACAGTTGACATCTGTCCAATACCTGCTTAATACAATCGATATTTGCGCCGCATAATTATCACTCTTTCGTTGATACAACTGATATAAACCAGATACTATTTTTTCCACGTGACACAACATTTGTACTATGTTTCATAAATATTCAAACTGAATCTATTTTTCATAATTACGATAAATATTACAATTATTTATGAAATTTAGGTTATTATATTCTTTTCTTTTTCATTCAACAATCTCGCTCTCGCCTTCAAAATAAGCACCACATGATTGCTTATCGATCCCTTCAAAATGATTAATGAAGAACATATTGCTAATATATCAAGTTTATCACCACATTATTTACTAATAACCAAATACATATTAGACTAAAAGACAAAAAATTATTATCAAATTTTATTTTTAATTTGTTGATAAATAGTACCTAGACGTTTCGAAATAAGTATTGTGATATTTGAAAATGACTAATACAGAAGATATTGTTAGTATGTAATTCTAGATTGTTCTATAGATGTAAATTGAATGACCAAATTAAAATAAAGGTAACAATATAATTGGTTGTTGATCAATGTCATGCATCACACGTGACATTATCATTTCTAGCTGAGACGAATTTAAGATTTAAATTAATCGATTCATATTTACTATTATTATTATTATAATTTTAGTAAATTTTACATAACAATATGTTTCACGTTAAAAATTATGAATTCAATTGAATCTGTAACCGTAATGCTACATACACCTCTAATTTGAAGGAACCAAGGAACTTATTCGTTTTTATCTAACTTATTTTTGGCTCGCTCATATCCAATACGATCCGTTTGTTTGTCCCTCTTAATTAGGAGTAGGAAAAATTATGCAACGTGAAGAATATCTAGATTGTATTTACGGTACATAACTACGTATAGCTTCAAAAAATTACAAAACGGTTTAGGTTTGTAGTAAGTACACAATGCTCACACGCAGTGATACAAGTCTCTCGTGCGTTTTCATCTAATACAATATGTGTGTGATACATTTGATAGACTGATATTTATTTGATACAGCTAACACTCGTCCAATACCTGCTTAATACAGTTGATATCTGTGCTGTGTAATTATAACTCTTTCGTTGATACAACTGATATCTACTCGATACAGTTTTTCCACGTGATACAACAGTTGTACTACGTTTCATAAATGCCCAAACTATATCTATAGACTGATATTTGCTTGATACAGCTGTCACCTGCCTAATACCTGCTAAATACAGTTGATATCGGCGTTGCCTAATTATAACTCTTTCGTCGATACAATGGATATCTACCCGCTATAGTTTTTCCATATGATACAACAATTGTACTATGTTTCATAAATACCAAAACTATATCTATAGACTGATATTTGTTTGATACAGCTGACACCCAACCAATACCTGCTTAATACAATTGATATCTGCACCGCCTAATTACCACTCTTTCGTTGATACAATTGATATCTACCCGACAGTTTTTTCACATGATACAACAATTGTACTATGTGCCATAAATACTCGAACTATACCTATTTTTCATAATTACGCTTCTCGCCCTCAAAATAAGCACCACATGATTGCTTATCGATCCCTTGACAGTTAAAGACATTAAAAGAGTTCACACTATCACTCTTTCATCTCAATACTCATCTTTTTGAATGAGTAGGAAAGCAAAAATAGCACTCAACAATCTCGCCCTCAAAATAAGCACCATATGATTGCTTATCGATCTCTTGGCAGTTAAAGACACAGAAAAAGTTCACACTATCACTCTGTCATCTCGATACTCGTCTTTTTAAACACGTAGGGAAGTAAAAATAGCACTCAACAATACCGCCCTCAAAATAAGCACCACATGATTACTTATCGATCCTTTGACAGTTAAAGACATTAAAAGAGTTCACACTATCATTCTGTCATCTCGATACTTGTCTTTTTAAACACGTAGGGAAGTAAGTGTTGACACCTAATTTTTGCCCTCCACGACTAAATTTAATCCTGAGTTTCTTCAATTTTTAATAAAACCAAAATAATTATTTCATCCAAATAAAAAAAAAAACTGTATGTGATTTTGTCATTTTAAGTAGCGATTATATACTATCGTGTTCAGTTATACGAGATTATATAATTTGTTACTTAAATATTTATTTTTACAAAATATCGAATTTAATTAAGGCTCATCTTGAAAATAAATTCAAATGATTAAAATCTTGATTTAAATATAATTTGTTCTCAAAAATAATTTATTTGGATAAATATGCATTTGATTTTATTAAATCAAGAAGCTCGGGATTAAAAGAAAAGTATTAATTCGTATCGAATTTCAATTTAATTTAGTCAATCTATTAGATTTGACAATAATTAAAAATTGGTCATAATTGTAATTTAATTCGTCAATTGATTTTTAATTTGGTCAAAATAAATAAATATGGCTATATTTTAAATTCCAATTGGGGTTATATTTTAAATAACCCCAAAATTCTCAAGAACTCTCACAACTTCTACCCAATTCCCACAAAAAAATAAATTCAAATTGTAC
The DNA here is from genome assembly GCA_030864215.1 of Capsicum pubescens. NCBI lineage: Eukaryota > Viridiplantae > Streptophyta > Magnoliopsida > Solanales > Solanaceae > Capsicum > Capsicum pubescens. Next base: position 44,921,075 of record CM061544.1, on the reverse strand, counting down.
TACATTGTACTATCCCCCAACTTTGTCCTTTTCCAATTTTGAAATTCAAAGATTGTACTATTTCCCCCCACATTATCTTCCACCTCACCTTATCTTTAATTTTTACATTTCAAAAACACTCTTAATTGTTTTTTCTCCCACATTGGAGGATGACAAGAAAATAAATCCTCATTCTATCCTATAAATATTTTTCTCCGACATTGGTGGAAAGAAAAAAAAAATCATTCTCTACTATAAATACTACCACTACTTTGGTAGAGAGGGAAAGAAAAAGGAAGAAAAAAAAAAGAGGCTAGAAAGGTGAAAAAATCCTTTTGAGCAAAATAGTTATTTTTATTTAGTAAAAATTTTTGTTTCATAGAGTTGGTCAGCTAATAGAAATTTTTGAGTTGCCGACGATGTTTTTCGGTGGTAGTTGATTCCGACGAAGCTCGTAGTCTCGTTTTGCTACCCCCAAAAGGTAAACACATCTTCTTTTTTTTTTAGTTTTTATTATTGTTTTCTTCTTCATCTTTTTTCTTCTTCGTAGTTCGTAGATATAATTTTGTTTGCTGGGATTGTATGTTGTAGATGGCCTTGAAGGCCCTAGGACGTTGTGGTATCGATATTCTAATTATTTTCATGGTCATGACATAAAAATGAGCTAGCAATAGTTGTATGGACCTTTTTTTACTTTATTCTTTGATTATTTTGGATAAAGTTTCAATCTTTGCTTAAAAGATGTATTTATGCTTTGTTTAAACTCATTGTTGTTGGATATATTTGTTTTTAGTATGTAAAGTTATTTTCTTTATGTTTAAAAGAATAGTTAATGTTGAATGTTTCGCCTTTTCGCCTTATTCTTTGATTATTTTGGATAAAGTTTAGATCTTTTTTTGAAAAACATAATCATGTCTTGTTCAAACTCATTGTTGTTGAATATGTTTATTTTTAGCATGTAAAGTTATTTTTTTTTTGTTGAAAAGAATAGTTAATATTGATTGTTTTGCCTTTTGACTTTATTCTTTGATTATTTTGGATAAAGTTTAGATCTTTACTTGAAAAGGCATATCCATGTCTTGTTTAAACTCATTGTCGGTAGATATATTTATTTTTAGCATGTAAAGTTGTTTTCTTTATGTTGAAAAGAATAGATAACATTGATTGTTTCTCTTCTTTTTTTTTACTTTATTCTTTGATTATTTTGGATAAAGTTTAGATCTTTACTTGAAAAACAATACTCATGTCTTGTTTAAACTTATTGTTGGTAGATATATTTTTTTTAGCATGTAAAGTTGTTTATTTTATGTTGGAAGAATAGTTATTATTATTTGTTGCGCTTTAATAAAAATAGTAATTAGTTAAGTCAAGAATTTGTCATTTGCTTACTAATTATTTTAATGAATTTCAAAACCCTCATATAAGATATGAAGTGCTAGCTTTATTTTTCATCCAAGATGTTTATTCCTCTTTGTTCGCATGTTGTCTTTTCAAAATGGTAAGAAAGTTCGAACTTTCGCGGCTAAATAAAATTATTTGGATATTTTTGACTCATGCATAGTATGATTGTGAAACGATATTTCACTTTTAAAAATGCTAAACTTTTATTCTTATTTTCTTACTCCGAATTGTTATATGTGCTCTTTGTGTGTGTAAAGACTTGATTCATGTCTCTCTTTTATTCATAATGTCAAAAGAGAATCAAGGATGTCTTAGAAATATAAACCATAGGTCGTTACGCGTTTTTCCATAAAATGTTGATTGTAATTTAGATGTATGAATTTTCGTTAATGTCGCCTTAATTGAGATTTAGGATTCTCTTGCTTGAAAATTTAAGCTTTATTTTCTTTTGTTATATGGATTAGTATCTATGTTTGTTCAATTTTAGAAGTCATGAGTATTTTCCTTGTTGCCTCATCCCTTTACTTTCGCAAGCTTACGTTGTTTGTTTCTTGTATTAATTCATTGAATATGACCTTCTTCCTTTTACCTTTATTCATTCTTGTATGAACATAAATCACGAGGCATGTAAGTGGGTGTCTTTGCTTTACATTTTATTTGTTGACTCTCATTCTTGTGCAAGTGTGTTTATCATTGTCATTCAAAAATTGGCTCTTGATATTTTCCTTTGCTTTGAAATATGTCACTTTTATGCCTTGAACGTATATTCATTTCTTTATCTTTTCTTTGCATGCAAAAAATGTCTCGAGTCCAAATGGACTCCTCTCCTCTTGTATTTCGTAATGGGTAAATGAGGCTCACCCCTTCGAGTCAAGTTCGAAGTTTAAACTCAAGGTCCACTACATGGCGTGCGGGTGCTAGAAGATAGACGAAGAAGGAAAATGGGTCAAAACCCATTGATGAGGTCACTAAGAGACTTGAAAAGTCTCAATTTTTATTATTGTCTTCTTTTTATTTATTCATTTAGTCATTTATTTATTCATTCATTTCGGCCTCGAAGCCAAAGTTTATTTAATACAGGCGGAGCAAGACTCGATCCAAAGGCTCGAAAAATAGTTTAGGACAGGTGAAATGGGTCGGAAGCCCAACTAGACTAGGACAGGTCTCGTTGATTTGGGCTCAATGGCCTAAATCCTTTACTTTCTCCTTCCTTCCCCTTTTATGTGTTTATTTATTTATTAGTTTTGTTTAGACTTAATAAAAATCCCTACTAAGTCGCCTAAATCTATTTTACACAAGTCTTTTTTTTGAAAAAAAATCAAATCACTATTTCAACAAATTAATCTTTTCGAAGTTAATCAAAAGACGATTTTCAAGCAGTCCGGATAACCGCAAGTTAGCGGACGTTTTAGGTGCCTAATACCTTCCTAAAACGTTAATAGGAACCGCTTATCTAGAATCTCTAACTTAAAATGATTTTCCTGTTTTGAATCGTTTGAAGTACTTTATAAAGGTTTCTTAATTCCTTTTCAAAATTAAGTGGCGACTCTCTCAAAATTCAAAATTTCCGCAAAACAGTAAGAATAATACTCAACAATCTCTCCCTCAAAATAAGCACCACATGATTGTTTATCGATCCCTTGACAGTTAAAGACATTAAAAGAGTTCACACTATCATTTTGTCATCTCAATACTCGTCTTTTAAATGCGTAGGAAAGTAAAAATAGCACTCAACAATCTCGACCTCAAAATAACCACCACATGATTGCTTATCGATCCCTTGACAGTTAAAGACATTAAAAGAGTTCACCCTGTCACCTTGTCATCTCAATACTCGCCTTTTTTTTTAATGCGTAAGAAAGCAAAAATAGCACTCAACAATCTCGCCCTCAAAATAAGCACCACATGATTGCTTATCGATCTTTTGGCAGTTAAAGACACAGAAAGAGTTCACACTATCACTCTGTCATCTCGATGCTCGTCTTTTTAAACACGTAGGGAAGTAAAAATAGCACTCAACAATACCGCCCTCAGAATAAGCACCACATGATTGCTTATCGATCCTTTGACAGTTAAAGACATTAAAAGAGTTCACACTATCATTCTGTTATCTCGATACTCGTCTTTTTAAACACGTAGGGAAGTAAAAATAACACTCAACAATCTCGCCTCAAAATAAGCACCACATGAGCTTATAGATCCCTTGACAGTTAAAGACACTAAAGGAGTTCACAATCATTCTGTCATTTCGATACTCGTCTTTTTGAATGCATAGGAAAGCAAAAATAGCACTCAACAATCTCGCCCTAAAAAATAAGCATCACATGATTGCTTATCAATCGTTTGACAGTTAAATACATTAAAAGAGTTCACACTATCACTCTGTCATCTCGATACTCGTCTTTTAAATGTGTAGGGAATTAAGCAAAGATAGCAATACACTTGTCATGTTATTTATTTGGGGTTTTTTCCCTCCACTTCTTGTAATTGGTGTGTGTTTGTTAAAATATGAGTGGTGTCCTTAGTGTTCCTTTGTGGAAATGCAATTGTGGGGTTATGGTCTATGGATATGGGAGAGATTTATTACTATTACACATTACTCTCTCTGTTCATATTTACTTATTCATTTTTTAACTTCGTCTAACGTTTGAAAAAAAATAACATAAACTTATACCTTAACTTATCATATTTATATAAATTTTCATCCTTACAAAACAATTACAAAAGTTCCAACTAATTATATATCTTCATTGGATGTATCAGGAGCTAATTAGGTTAGGTTGCGTACAATACACCCTCATGGTGGGACTCCCCGAACCCTGCGCACAACGGAAACTTTAGTGCACCGGACTGCCCTTTTAAAGAAGAGCCTTGGAGTAACTGATAAAGTTGTTGTCATGTGACCAGGAGGTTACGGGTTTAAGCCTTGGAAACAGCCTCTGGCAGAAATGCAGGGTAAGGCTGCGTACAATACACCCTTGCGGTGGGGCCCTTCCCCGGACCCTGCGCATAGCGGGAGCTTTAGTGCACCGAGCTGCTCTTTGACAGATCCAAAATCAAAAGAAAATGTATCGAGAGCTAATTATGTATCTTTACAAAGGAAAAAAATTATATCTTCGTTGGATTATTATGTATCTTGACAGATCCAAAAATCGAAAAAAAAAAATATCGAAAGCTAATTTTGTATCTTTATTAAAAAAAATATATCCTCGCTGAATGTATCGAGAGCTAATTATGTATCTCGACAAATTCAGAATTGAAATTCTCAATAATTATGCAAAATATCGAGATTTTCTGTAATTAAGTTTCAAACTGTCGAGATTTATGTTGTTTCCACTAATATTGATTTATGTCGTGTAAGGTTTATTAAAAAAAAAAAAAACACTTTTACCGTGACATTTTTATCTCAAGACTCAAATCCAAGACCTTCCGTGAAGAACAAAGAAATCATTTTTTTTTCTATCACAACTTTCGATGGTCCTCGATAAAATTCTTTGTAATTTCCTTTGAATAAAGTGCTAGAATAAATATTTTTTTTTATTAATTTTTTATTTAATATTTGATATTAATATTGAAGTTCGATTAATCTAAATTTTTGCCGACATAAAATTGGATAAATGTCAATAATAAATCAATTCTAGTTTCTATCAATTCCTATCACTTTCTTCATGAATTTAAGACTCTGCCGTCCTAAGTACGAAAAAAAAAATCAAATGGTCCATATTTTTCTATAAATAAATTAGAATTGAGAAAAAAAAAAAAGTGTGATTGTACCAAAGTCAATTAATGAATTTATAAACCAATAGTAGAATATAAAAGAATAGTAAGTTTATAACTATAGAGGAATAGACAAGAGGAGATCGCTCGAATGATAATATGAATGGACAAGACGACTATACAATATTAATTATAATTTATAACTAATACCTACCTTAGTAAATTTGACATATATTTGTCTTATGTCATCTATGGCTTAACTCTAAAAAAAAAAAAAAAAAAAAAAAATTATACCTTCTTGGACGGTCATGGTTAGGGGTGTTCATGGGTTTGGTTAAAAATCAAATCGAACCGTGAATCGAATCAAATCGATTAAAAAAATCGACATTTCGTTTGGTTTAGTTAGGTTTGGTTTTAAATTTTAAAAAACCAATGCCATTTGATTTGGTTATGATTTTACTTAAAAAATCGTGAAAATAACCAAATCGAACCGATAAATTATATATATATATATATATATTATAATTATTCATATATAATTTATAAATAAAATATAAATATTTTATTAAATTTAATTTTAAGCTAAATTTTAATCTATGTCTAGCCCAACCAATACTTTAGCTCAAAGCCCCAAACCCAAGCCCAACTCTACCTATTATTACTAATAAGTTAACCCTACGGTCTCTACCTCACTTTTTCTACTTCAACTTTCATAATACGTAGTACATCAACTGTTGTTTCTTTTATTCTTCGTTGAAAGGCAGCACCGCACCGCATTGAAAGGAGTCTTGGCTAGCTCTGATATTGCAATATTTTCTTATTTAGTTTCTTGACCCCCTATATCTCGTTTACGCTCGCTTTCGTAGTGTAGCCTTCTCTTCATTTTTTGTGGGATGTTTTCGACAATTAAATCTGATTCTATTCTACAGTAAAATTTTAAAGTTTCATGGGATGTAACTTTAGTCAGACAATGGTGCAAAGGGTTTTTATTAAATATTACTGAATTTTTATTGTTGTATGGTTTGTGAATAACTCAAGAGAGATGGCATGAATGATGACTGAAACGGTAATCCATATGCTGCTTCATCTTTGGTTACATAAACAAAGAATCTTTCAAACGAGTTACCATGATCCCTGGTTCAAAGGGTAGTTTTGTGTCTCCTTGTTTATTCAATCTTTTTCCTATATGATTAGCTCACCTAGCTAGTATATAAAGTTAACAGATTACTCAAATTTGCTCAACCCTGTCTCTTCTTGCAGTACACTGCAACAGAATACAAAACTCGGTTGTATCTCGGGAACCCCCTAACTCTTGATCTCGGACCTGTGCTTTCTAGGTCTTTCGACCACTAAGATTTTCGCTTCAATGTACATGTATGTGTTTGTATGTTGTTGGATAATCTTAGTGCCTACAATACAAAGCTAGGGCTTTTCATCTCAATGTTGATTTTGTTTAATATGTTTGTTCTGATTTTTAAGAGTTTATAGTGTCATTTGTCCATCACTGTACAAATATTTCATGAGAAATTATTCAATTTGATACTCTTTTCTATGAGTTAAAAGGAGTTTATTCTAGAGATGGTTGGAGTAGGCTAGTCAATAACTGAAAAAACTGAACCAAACCGACGGTTATTTTATTTTTGTGGTTTGGTTTGGTTTTAAAAATTAAAAAACCGACTAAATTGATTTTGGTTATGATTTTAACCACTGAGCGATCCAAACCGACCCATGAACACCCCTAGTCATGGTAGTATATTGAAAATTTCGATTTGATGATTTTAATTTTATAATTTTAAAATATATGTTAAATATCATATCAAATTAGTTGAGTATGGTTTGGTATTTTATGATATAGTAAATTGATAATGATAGATTATTTGACTTCAAGTTCTATAATAGGAAATTATAACTTGAATTTTATCGAGAAACGTCTTAATTGTATCATACTAACATCTCAATTACATATGTGGATATATTTACAAAAACATATAAATAATTTTCTTTGTTAATCAATTATACAAAAAGATATTTCAATAAAAAAATAAAGTATTTAAAATTCAATGTCTGAACAATTAATTTTATACTAATACTACTTTATATATTTATTAATATTATAATAATATATATAACTATATATTTTGATATTGTATTCGATATTTTAGCAATTCATTTATAAGTACCAAAACAAATGTCAAAAAAATTTAAAATAGATATTAATACCATTATAACGAAATTGCAATATCAAAAAATTTAATTTTTCCATATCTAACATACTATGCCGTTCCTACCGACAATTTAATTTTAGCTTTTTTGGCTGACGCTTATTTTAAAAAAAATATATATTTTGGAGTGAAGCAGCTAGGTTTTAATTAATTTATTGGAAAATAATAACTGAAAATTTAAATGTACACATCATCAATGACGATATTGTCCAAAGTATTTGTCATTTTTTTTAATCCCAAGGGACAAGTGGTTATAAAAAGATCATTTTGAATGTTGCAAAAGACACTTTCCTAAAAAAAAATAGTTTGTGAAAATATTTTCTATTTATAGAACTAAGATGATAGAATAAAACATTTTTAATATTAAATAAAATCAAATTTCTCTGTAATAATAATAAATAGTAGTAATAATTTTACCATAACCTTGAAGGCTTTTTATCAAATTAATTCTTCATGTTATGTTATATATAATAATATTTTATCATAACAATTAATTTTTATAAGGATAGCATAATTATAAAGATGTCTGATCGTATAAAAAAAAATGAACAATAATTAGTTATTATGGGGTGTAGGTATAATGCATATTATGCGCTCTTGAACAAATTTTGTTAATATTTATTTAATTGTTCGATATTATCATATTTACTGATTTAATTAATTTAAATTTATACCATACAACCTATTTTTTGTAAAAATATTTTTATCAAGAATTTTTTTATTTTCGAGGCCCACATATTCGAATTGTATATGCGATAGAGTCCTAATTTTAGAATTTAAATTTGATATATATTCTCGTTAAAAAGGAAAGTATATATGGTGATTGTGACAATGAATACAATCTTTGGTTAAGCATTTGTGTTCACATGGACAAGAGATATTTTGGTAAATGCAAAAAAAAAAAAAAAAAATTATACTTTCTTCGTCTTAATTTATCTTTCATTACACATCAAGATTAGTTAGACAATCTATTTTAATGTAAATATTTATTGATAATCTCACTGCTCGAACTAGTGATACCGATTGCCCCTTGCTTCCTTTGTTATCGTTTGATGAGAATTGAAAAGAGGCTCGTACAGTTTTCTAAGATCAAACTCGAGGCGAATATGAAATGCGTAAGTATAAATTACGCGTCTTAGAATGAAAATAATTTCAAATCCAATTTTCTCGAAAAGAAAGATTATTAATTTCCTTCTATTAATAATTATCGTCGATACAAAAAAAGTAAATATATATATATATATATTTATATATATATTGTTATGACAAATGAAGAAAAATATATTGGATATTATAAAAAAAAAAATTCTTTATGCTATATTGATAAGATAAAAAGGAAAAAGAAAATAAAAAAATAAAAAAACTGCATGAGACACGTAGTAACAATGTCACTATTTGCATGGTCCACATTTAATTATACACTTACTTACAATTACAGCTTTTTAGAGGGGTTTCGACACGTAACACATGCATGAACATGTCTTTATTTTTTTATTTTTTTATTTTTTTTATTAATATTGAGATTCGATTAAATTTTAATTTAATAATATATGAAGAGATTTGAGTTATATTTGAGTTGAGAATCTTTCAAAAATAACATATTTATATCTACGAGCGGTGGCGATCATGGCGGAGCCAGAATTTCCACTAATAGGGTTTATAAGTGAATATACGAACTAATCGAAGGGGGTGCAACATCTAATATATATACATAAAAAATAATTTTAAGCATGTATATAAAGCATAATTTTTCGTTGAAGGGGGTTCGAATGAACCTCTTCGGTGACAAATTATATTGTTTATATATGGTTAAAAATATCTTTTATGCATATATAGTAGATGTTGAAACCCCTCGATTTATTCGTATGTTATTTCTAAATCTCCTTAGTGAAAAATTCTGAATCCGTCACTGTCTATTAGATACCAATAGAATATACGTAAACTCTATCTATGAAATTTCACTGATATGTTTTTATTGTTGTTGTAAAATTTAGATTCAAACATGCGTTATTGAACTTATTTTTGGGAGTGACACTTCCAATAAAAAAGAAATTTATTCTCGAAAATTCAAACTCGAGATGTTTCGATCTGATTATTAAAAGCGAAGAAATTTCAATCATTTTACTTCATTTTGTAATTTGTATTAGAGACTGCTTTATTTTAAGCAGCGGAACTATCAGAAACAGTCTATCTCACCTTTAAGATAATGGTACGAATTGCGTTCTCAAAAATTCGAACTCAAGACTTTTCGATCTGGTTATTAAAAGCAAAGGAATTTCAATCATTTTACTACATCTCGTATAAGAGACTATTTTATTATCTTAAACAGAGGGTCTATCAAACAGACTATTTATCTCACCTTTAATATACGACGTCGACTTATCCTCTCATACCTTACTTTCTGAGAATATATTGAGTATATTATTATTATTGTTACTGCATTCCATATTAATGCGTTAATATATTTTTGTATTCTCATAAACTCAAATTTTTTTAAAAAAATATTTTTATTAAAAATAGAGAAATCTCAATCATCTCAGCGTGTTCGATTTGGTGCATGAACGTGTCTTGTGTACAAACAAATCAGCCACTTTTTTTTTTCCACATTAATTAATAGCTACAACTAACTAGTCTACAAATTAAATATAATAAATTTGCCCCTGACTTTATGTTATATTTTCATCCACAAACCATTAAACCAAAAAGTTCATTTTTGACCGTTTGATTTCTGCCACACATGTACCTTTGACCTGTCATTACAAATCTACTTTTTTTATTTTCTTTTTTCTCATATAATTTTTTTATATATTTTATTTTTTAATTTTATATGTGTGTATGAATTGAAATGAAGATACATAATCTCAAAATTTATTTTGCCAATATATACCTAATTATCGCTTATTGCGAGTTTCATATTCTAATTATTATTCATTTCTTTATTTCATATTCTAATTATTAGTTATATCTTTATTCTATTTGAAATATTATAACTCATCTAATTATCACCTTGCTGCGAGCTTCATATTCTAATTATTAGTTATATTTTTATTCTATTTGAACGATCACAACTTATGTATCAAAACATACTTCGACTATCAGTCGTTCCTTTTCATACCTGAGTTATCATCATCATTCAGATTAAAAAACAAAATTGATAGGTGGGATGTGTTTTTATTAATAAATAGAATAAAATTTATTACGTATTTGATTAACGGAAGGAAAAAGTGTGAAAAATATTTATATTTTGGCAAAATTTACAGTTACGTATCCTGAACTTAGCGGGAACCCTATGACCTCCCTAGACTATTTTTTTACCGTATTTAACTGATATATATTTGACACTTGAACCACTGCGTGTATTTCATGCACATTGAGCGCGTAAGAAAAAATATTTGATAATGGGCAAATATAGGTCAGTTAAATACAGTAAAAAATAGTCTAGAAGGATCATAAGACCTCGCAAAGTTTAAGGTGCGTAACTGCAAATTTCGCCTAAGTACAAGTATTTTTCGCACATCTTTTCCATTAACAAAATGAATTTACCCTTAAATAAATTTATACCATAAACAAAACGCGATATAAATCTTATTGAATTTAATCCTGAAATATTTCACCTTATCCCGTGTATCGAACTCATTTTTTATTGGATTCCATCTTGAATGGTTGACTTTGTCAAAAAAAAATATATATATATAAGTCATCAAACTATGAATAGATGTATAAGAAAATACTAACAACTATTGAACTTATAACATGTATACAAAGTAGTTTTACACTTACATAGGAAAATGGAGAATTTCCTAATGAAGAATTTCTCCATCTTATTAATCATATGGTTCTTCATAATAATAAATATCTAGTACAAAACATTACTATAACAACCAAACTATTAAAAAATTTAAACAAAAATATTTGGAACAAAAAAAAAAAGGTTCTTTACCCCCTCTCTAATTTTCTTTTGTTTATCCAAAGCCACACAAGTTTTCCCTATGTACAAATGTACCCAAGTGGAATAAGGAAAATATCACTTTCACTACTCTCCATTTGCCACTATTGTGACTTTGCTTGGTAGACATTCTCCATTGCTATGGCTATTGGAGTTTGTATGAAGATCAAGTTGAAGCCGAACGATGGCGTTTTCGTTCGCGGAGGATAGCCGCGGCTGGATTTGATCGAAGCTCGGACCTAAAACTTTCTCCACCCACTGTTCTAGGCTTGTCCGACCACGCCATAATCCACCTAGGATACGGTCTACTATATCGTCTTCAACTTCTATCGAGACCTTGTCATCGACGATGACCATGGAGAACTTCTTGCTGATTGTTTTCTTGATCTCACGTCGAGCAAAATGGAATTCGATTGGCTTGAATGGTATGGTGTCATCCACGGAACTGACAAGTTCGTGAGGGACCGATGTAACTGAGAATCGTCGGTTTTCAAGGCCGTGCTCTTCTCCGCGTTCAACAGTTAGATCGCTTGAGTTGAGGGATCCGTCGGTTCTATAATCCTCGAAATCTGCAGCTTCGTTTAGATCGATGGAGAGTCCTAGATTCAATTCTTTTCTTGGTCTGTCTTCATCGTGCAGCCAACTCGCTTTGCGCTTGGCGCTCTTTTCACCAACTGTTAACCTTAACTGCCAATCGGAACTAGCTAGCGCGACCAGCTTCTTTTCTTCCATGACATACTCGTTCCTGTAGCTCTCGGGGCTCATTGTAGACCAATTTCCGGTAAGAATGAATATGACATTGCCAAGACTAATCTCGCGGCCATGTGAATCCGTAAGCCTACCTCTGTCCATGGCTCGTTTTATGCTCCCACGAACTAGCACATTTGCTTCGTCTATATCCTCGAGCATAATAACTGAAATTGGATGCCTCCGAACAGCCTCTGCAATACGGTCTACAGCTGTTTTTCCACGGAAAGCTACGTCTGACTCTTCATCGTCTCGGCGTGAACCAAGCGATATCATTATAGGACTATTTCCACACATTTGTTCTGCAAGGACCGATGCCATCTTTCTCTTGGCAAATCTATCTGGACCCGTGAATAACAGCCATATGTCACCCTTCGGTGCACCACCCCGCGGTTTTCCATTTCCCAATCTGCACCTCGACACGGCAGAAGCAACGGAAGAGGACGCGTCTTGCTGCCACCATGCTTTCTCCATTAGACCCTTGAGAAGCCTTTTAAAGGTATCAGCATCTAGCGCACTAGCGAACTTGTCGGGCACCGAAGAAATGCAGCTGAGGAAGTCCTTCGCTTGATCTTCCAGAGTTTTCTCCGGGGTAGTTTCACTTGGTTTTGGCCCGAGAACCAAGTCGGTCCTTACGGGGCTTCCGGGAGGGCTAGCTGCCTTTTCCTGAGGTTGGCTAGCCATTTGAGTGGTGTTCAGTTGCAGGCTCACTCCAAGGTTTCTGCTCGGAACAAGCTTCGGCTGTAAAGGTTGACGCAAAAGCAGGTTCGGATTGTATAAGCCTGGCATAGAGAGAACAGGTGGTACGGTTCTTTGAGGACCACCGACATTGTGCTGGAAATTAGGATGAAGTTGCAAGCATGTATCGTTCCATTTCTTTTGTAGTTCTTGAGTCTTCTGCTGCAAAAGACCTTGATCCTTAACCTGCAAAGACGTCAAAAAACAGAATTTCATCCGCTTGTACGCAATTCAAGCCACTCTACGTTCCCATTAATCAAGTAAAATCATACCTGCGACAGAGAAGTTACATTACTATCATTCTTCAGCTTAGCACTTTGCAACCACTGAGGCAACTGGGGTCGAGGAGATTCCGATTTAGCTTCAGATGACGAATTCTCAAACTCAGATACAAGTTTTGCCAACTCAAGGTCATACTTCTCCTTGCACTGAGGGCAACACGACGTCCTCAATCTCGGATTTACATTCTCCGGCATACGCCTAGGTAGTGCAGGCACCGGACCAGTAAAGCTTTTCAGCGGATTCAAAGGATCCAAGGAACTTCCAAGAATTCTTTCATTTCCAAGCCTAAAAAAGTACATAAGGAGTACCAAATCAATACAACAACAACAGCAAACCCAGTATATTCCCAAAAAAAGGGCAGCCCGGTGCACTAAAGCTACCGCTATGCGCGGTTTTAGATAGTACTAAAAATATAAACAACAACATCACTCCTGGTGTAATCGATCAATCCCACAAGTGGGGTCTGGTAAAGATAGGATGTACGCAGACCTTACCCCTACCTTTATGCTAGTAGAGAGGTTGTTTCCGGTAGACCCTCAGCTCGACGGAAGTACTAAAAATATTGAAAGTGCATAAACAAGCATAACAATACTAGAAATAGAGAATGCAAGATCCTAAAACATCAAAACCATAATAATTCCAAGAATAATTCCATATAAAGCATATATACTAGAGATTTTACACAAACAAAAGATTAAAATATTCAAGTTTTATCCAAAATTGTTCATATACCCAATACATCAATTTAAAATACCTTGGAAATATTCCTGGATGTGGAGATCTTGAAGCAATAGGAACAGCTTGAAGATCCCAATCATTTTCCATAGTTGAATGATAAACTTGACACCTCAAATATGTCTCACATGTAGCTGTACCCATCAACCACAACCTATTGTTATTGCCATTATCCTCTCGAAATCGCGCTACTAACTTCGCCATTTCAATCACCGATGATTTTCCAATCTCCGAGATCATTGGGGGTTGTTGTTGTTGCTCAACTAGCCATTTCAAATCCCCTAAATGAACAATCACACCACCACAATTGCTCAATTTACTCTCAATCACCCCTCCTAATTCCTTAATCTTGTTAACAATTTCATTCTTATCGCGCGAGAATTCTTGAGCCATCTTGACAATTTGTATGTCCTTCAAAACCCCAAATTCCCCTTTCTCAATTTTGCTAAAAAGTTCATTTACTACACCTTCTGGCTCACCTTCACCTACTAAAACTGGATTCCTTTTCTTTCCCCTTAACATAATCTCCATCACTCTCTTCACTTCCTCACTCCTTTGTAAATTACCCAATTGCCCTTGCCCTTGCCCTTGCCCCAACCCACCCCCACCCCCACCCCCACCCAGCTTCGGATTCAAATACATACTCCTACTACTCACAGGTACTGCAGTAGCAGCCGGATTCGACAGAATCCGGCTGCCAGTAAAACTAGATAAAGTAACATGATGACTTTGATGGTTCAAGGAATTATTTATACTATTACTACTATTACTATACGATGACAACGTTTGTTCAATCGTGTTCTTAACAGCTGGGCTAGAGAAACTAGCTTCACGCATAACACGACTAACACTAGGGTCATCCAAAATCGAAATAATCAGCTGTTCCAACTCGACCTTCACAGCCAACAAAGGTTGCTGTTGCTGCTCGGGGCACCCCCTCCTCTGATGCGCCTGCGCCCGCTTCAGCGCGGCCATGAGCGCATTAGATATCGGCGGCTCGGCCCCCGGCTGCGTCATGTTCTGCGCGGTCGGCAGCCGCTCGAGCGCTACGCTGAAGCAGAGCTCGAGCGCGCGGCACTGGAGCGGGTGAGATGAATTGGGGTGAGATCGAATACACGCCTGCCGAAGGAATCCAGATGGTGATGAGAGCAAAGTGGCAGCAACGTGTAGTGGTGTTGTTTGACCATGATTACGACGACTAGCTTGGGATATTGAATGGTTGAGTACTGTTGCTGCCTCTGGTGTTAGTGTTTGTTGAATTGTACTTAAACCTGCCCTCATAATAACCACAACAAATGAGAAAAAGAAGATAGAATTTTGTATTAACAAAGAGATGGATTTATGTAGTGTGAAGATCAAAAGGGGAGAGAAACTTTGTGATTTTATTTTGCTTGGGGTATTTGTTTTTTCTCTCTCTACAGCTAAGTTTGTTTGTTTTGGGTTTTGGTTTTGGTTTTCTCTTTCTATAAAAGATGATGATGGA
Source organism: Capsicum pubescens (assembly GCA_030864215.1). Classification (NCBI taxonomy): domain Eukaryota; kingdom Viridiplantae; phylum Streptophyta; class Magnoliopsida; order Solanales; family Solanaceae; genus Capsicum; species Capsicum pubescens. The sequence goes on along the minus strand of CM061544.1, from coordinate 44,905,825 downwards.
GATGATAAAAGCAATGAACACATGCACACCGTCTACTCCTTTTTTTTCCCATTAAATACCCCAACTCCTTTTCTTCTCTCCTCCAAAACAAAAAAATATCCACCTTTACTTTCTTGGGCTAAAGAAAGTCACGGTCTACTAAAGCTTTCGCTCTCCATAAAATTTAAAAAAAAAATTGAGATCACAAAAATATATTATACACATTTTCAATATATATATTTGTAGAAATTATTTTCACGACTTGAATCGATAACTTTCTGGTCGCATGGAGGCAAGTTTAAACCGTTACTCTAACATTCTCCTTTAACTTTTCGAGGTTGGTTCAAAATTTAAATTTTCAGTCTTGGAAATGATAACAACAATAACAATAATAATATACTCCCTTCGACCTAAATTATCCATCCCAAATTTTCTAATTTGATTTCTCATTTTACTTGTCTTTTTTCATTAATCAAAAAGAGACAAAAAAAAAATCATGTTTTAACATTTGCATTAATTATTTATTCTTAAAATTAAAATATAAACATCATTTAATAAGGGTATTATGGTAAACTAGGCATGTTATTAATTATTTTTCTTAATTAATGTGTCATCTCAATTTGGAACGGGTAATTTGAGATGGAGTAAGTATTTGATATAATCCTATAAAGTAAGCATGAAGAAGATAGAGTGTATGGAGACTTACTCCTTACATTATTAGAGGTGGGAGAGCTAGACTGTTTTCAAAAAACTCTCGGTTCATGATAAAAAATAATTCAAAATAGCTTAGAAAAGTATCAGGAGTATAAAAAATAGCAGATAATAGTAACAAGACAATAACGTACTACAACAATATGATTGTCGAAATACAAATGACGACAAATAATAAGAGAAATGAATAATAACAACAAACTATAGAAGCAATATTATCACTATTAATATGGAAAGATAATTAAGACAATGCACAACTATTTATTAACCTTCTACATTAACTCGTGTCTTTCATAATTTTCTATCTAAAGTCTTATCTTTGATAAGTTAAAATTGTATCGTGTCGTGTCTAATCACCTTTTTCCAATACTTATTTAGTTTGTCTATGCCTCTCCCGAACCCAACCATAATCAGTTTCTCACACCTCTGTATTGGATCTCAAGACATCTCTTCTTCACATATCTGAGTCATTTCAGTATCGTTTATTCTCCAATAAAATCACTTTCACCTTGTCCTAGATTTTCATTTCTAATTCTACTCGTTCTAATTACCTTATATTTATACCTAAGACTTTCATTCTTTGAGGCTGATTCAAAATTTAAACTTTATGTGTTTAGTCTTTAAAATTCTTAACATTTGTGTTATGATTTTAAAATTATGACTTTATTTTGTTATTTCTTATATTTCGCTTTAAAATGCTGATTTAATGAACCCAATCAATACTGTAAAAAAAATGGATCTCCCCTACTTACTCTGTACAAGAAAAAAAAATTGTAAATGAAGATCGATAAGTAATATATCATCCTTAATTAGAGGTTTCATATTTCAATGAGGATCGATAAGTAGTATATCATTCTCAATACTGATTGCTTTTGCTAAAGAGTTCTTCGATGAAATAACTAATTCCTGAATTACTAATTTTTATCAAATTATTTTTCTTGATTGAAATGAAATAGATAAAAGATTATAATAATTTAACAATTAACATAATGCAAATTAACTTATGCTAATTTTTTTATAATATTAAATTTTTTATATGTGACAAATAATTGTTGATTGCAAGAAAACAAAGGAGGCAAATTCTTGGTTAATGAGGAAATGAAAAGAAGGGCATGGCATTGTTTGTTTTTATTGTAAGGCAATGTGCCTTTCTTGAGTTATTATTTAGGTAGGGTAGGGGGGTAAGTGGGTGGGGGTGGGGGTGGGGGTTAAGGGAGATAAGTGAAAGTACTTTCAGTTGCAAAGATTTCTGGAAAATGCCTTTGTGGACAGAAGAAAAAACCAAAACTACCCTACTTTTTGTGTCATATTCTTCTTTATTAGTACAAATAATTTAATTTTTTTTTGTAAATTTTTTAAATCAAAGTAATTAATTTCACCTTTTTCATTGTTTTCTTTATTGTTTTCTTCACTAATAAACAAAACAATCTTATGTCATTGTTATATTATTTTCAAAAGATAATGTGGAAGAGTGAGGAGAGAGAAACATGAAATAAAATACTACTACTTTTTTATACTACTAACCAAAAGTTGAACCTTTATGAAGAGTAGGTTGATAAAAGTGACACTTTATATTTAAATTTAAATTTGACTAGAGGCAAAATCCTAGTATTTTTTTCTACTCTAATATATATAGTTTTTTTAAAATTTAAATTATATGAATTTTGATAAGTGTTTTGAAATAAATACTTTCTTATATTAATATAGAAAAAGTATCACTTATAATACTTTTCGTAAATGTTTTAAATATTTCTTTTTCAAATCTTAAAATATTAATTAATCTAAAAATTTTGAGAAGCAACGACTTCAACAAAAATTGTAGGCAATTTATTCTACTATATTCGGATTTTAATGAATAGAGTTATTTGATACTTATTTTAATTATAATTGATTCTATGTAATTTTATATATGGAATTAAATTATAGATAAATTTAACTCACGCTTTATAAAAATAGAGAGACTATTTTTAATAATTTATGATTTAAGATAGGTATTATTAAAATAATTTATTTTATAATTATAAAATTGATCGAGTTGCACGTAAACTGATCGAGAGAAAATGATGTAATGAATAAAATAATAACTTAAAAAGTTGAACCTTTTAAAAGAGTGAGATGAGGAGATTCATGAGTAGCTAAGATTACTTTTATTTGTTTATTATCTCTAAAAAGTTTTTTTTTTTCTTTTTTCTTTTTATTATTCATCACTATGACTATAGATTGACTGCCTTTTTAGTTCCTTCGTTTGTTTTGCAATTAGTTTTTTGCACTACTTTTTATTTATTTTTAAGTTCCCCCAAACTACTTTTCTAGCGCGTGTAATCTACTTTACTTTTATATAGTGATGCCTTTTTATGTGTGTATTTTTTATTTTTTTTTGGTTGGCCTTTTTATGTGTGTATACTTTTAGGAAAGTATATTCCTTTTTTTTTTTTTATGTAGTAGTGAGACTATTTCATCCTTAATCGGAGATTTTAAATTTAATCCTGAATGTGAATTTTTTTTGGTTAAAAGTAAATAACGCGCAATTCGAATTAATCATGATTTCAATATAAATATGTGGCACCGAATGAAAAATCATAAATAGTATTGTTTCATATTTGTATTCTCTCAATTTATGTGATATTTTTGTAAAATTAGTCACTAAAAAAATAATTTTTTTTGAACCGGGGATCTCGTGAGCTTAGGGTCTATTAGAAACAGTCTTTTTATCTAAGTAGGTGTAAGGGTTGAGTATACTTTATCTTTTTTCAGATTCTACTTGTGGAATTCCACTGAGAGTTTATTGAAAATAAATCCTTTGTTCATAAAGATCTAAGATCCGTATATACTTATTCTTTTCAAATTCTACTTATAAAAATAATAGCTGAATATATTATTATATTGTAATGATATCATTTTATATTTGGTAGTCCCCCCGTTTCAATAACAACGTAATCATCTATAAGGAGTATTGAGCCGATGCAACAAATGATATTCCAAAAAGAAGGTTAGAGATCGATTTCCTAGCTAACACATTTTTAATCGAGCTTGTCGCATCAAACTTGTCTGATACGATTTGCGAGCTGTTAAATAGGACGAGTGCCTACATGTTATCAAACTAACCCACTTAATTTCGAAGGTGGCTCAAGGGTAAAGCTAGCAAAGCGTTTGCTTTAAGCCCCCACAACTTTGAGGCCTCAGAAAATTTAAATATTAAAGATTGTAAAATATAAAAGGTACAAAATTTAAATTAAAAAGGAAAGAAAGAAGAACTATCTACTTTTTATTTAAAATATTTTAAAACTTTTTATCAAATTTTCATATTAATAAATAAAGTTTTCACAATAATATTCAAGGTTATGCATTGCAAACAAATGACTAACATCTTATTAATTAAAATTAGAGCTTACTTTTATAAATAATAATATTATTATATGGATTTAAATGCTTAATATCTTTTAAAAATATTAGATTAAAGAAATAGTAAGTAAAAATAAAAAATAATTTTAAATTATTAATAATATTTTATTATGTGCATGTATATAAGGACTAATATTAAGATTTTACTTTAGACAACTAATTTTATTAAATCAATCTTGGTTAATCCTCCGATCAAACTTTTAAAAAAAAGTCAAAAAAAGACAATTTTGAAAGAGTGAGAAACACAAATTGTTTAGAAGCGTGAGTGAAAGAGTAAGCCGTGTTTAGCCCTTTAAACCAATTTTCTGCTTTTCACACGCAACTGTTGCTAAAAGGTGTCGCACGGGCTATTTCATATACTTATTATAACACCCCTCCCTTTCCTTTTTCACCTTTTAACTTTTACACCCAACCCCCAGCCCATCCCACCACCCCTTCAACCAACCACCTACATGGGACCACTTCACTTTTTCTGAAAAAAGAATCAACAAATGCCTTTATAGTAAAGGTTAAAAAAAATTGAATTTATTTTGGTATTATTTGAAATTGAAGAATTTTATCATCCGTTAAACTTCTGCTATCATCAATATAGATTGTGTAGCAAGTTCTTTTTTATTTAATTAGAGATTTCATATTCAAGTCTGATGAAGTTGTTATTAAGGTGCGATTGATAATATGAGACTTTTTAATAAGAATTTAAATTTTATCGGACTTCAATAGAAATATCATAAATCTAGTGAGAAATTAAAAAAAAAAACTACTAATTTATTTATTTACAATAGATGTTTATGATTGGATCTTTTTTAGATTCCATGTACGAATATTTTAGTGCATTGGAATGTCTTTTATTAAATTTTTTTTTTATCTATATTAATCATGTCTAAGAATGGCAAACGGAAGAAATTGATTAAATACAAAAGAATTAAAAAAAGATGGATAAAATATTTGATTTACCTTTATTTAAGACGAATAGAAAGTTGGTTAAATCGTAGGACAATATGAACAAGATAGGGAAATCTTAATATCTCAATTTATTGGTTGTTGAATTTTCATCTTATTCATGATAGTTTAATTTCTCACTTTGTAATTTTCTCTTTCATTTTTCGTCCCCGGTATGATTATGGCTTCAGAAATAGTTAGGCGAGACACGAGTTAAAAGTTAAAATACGTTTAAACTTAAAGAAAGTAAGAATTGATGAAAAATAACAAGCATACTAATTTATTATCCGACTAAAACTAGATTTTCCAAATTGCAAGGCCTATTTTCGAGGTTGATGCTCCCAACAATTTTTTTTCATTGTCAGAAGCTCGAATCGAAAATCCTTCATATAAAACGAAGAAATTTCAACATATTACATAAATGGTCCCCTCAGTTTTATTTTTCCCATTTAGGTACCTCCTGAACGTAGAAGATTTTATTGACATTTAAACAGTAAAGTGCCTTGTTCCCCCTTAAAATAGCAAGTCAAAAATTAGAAAAAAGAAAATTAAAATAAAAAGAGAAAGAAAATTGATATAGTACAATAAAATCCATTTCATGTCATAATATATATCATACCTAGTTCAATAATGTAGTAAAATATAGTTTTAAAAGTTAATAGAACTCAAGGGGTAAAACAAACACTTTAGTGTAATTTCAAGCCTTCTTAATCACATGAACATATACTTGGTGTAATTTCATAAGTAGGATTCGAAAAAAATGAAATATACGTCTATTTTATAAAGATAGAGAGATTATTTTTGATAAATACTCAGCTTAAGTAATGCTCATTTCAAAGCATTTATGCAAGTTCGAAAAGAAAATATGATTGTGCAGAAATAATCTGGAAAAAATAACAATAATAATAAATAATATGGTAATAGAAACAAAAGCAGGGGCAGACGTAGGTGCTAATATTTGGTGCTCCGACGCCGTTATACCTGACGCAGATTAGGTATAATTATATAAGAAATGTATAAAAATTGATATAAGATGGGGAAAAACACACACTCTTGAAACCAAGAAGATAGCTGTGTGCTTTGATCTCCAAGAGTAACCTTAAAGTTTTACGTGTTAATATATATGTTCGAACCTCCTCGAGCACCCACGATTTTTAAATCCTGGGCCCAACACAAAACAAAAGAAACAACAAGCAACAATAATAATCAAAGGATAAACTAATAGCAGAGTAATAGTAATAGTAATACTAAGAATAAAACAAGACAACGTTTTACTAGCTACTAACATTCTATCTTAATCCTCAACTTTCATATTTTTCTATCGAGGATTATGTCCTTGATTCTTAAGTTGCAGGTGTATCACGTCTGGTCTAATTACTTCCTATCTATTAATACTTTTTCGGCCTATATCTACCTCACCCCAAATGTATCATAACCGATCTAGAACGGAGCCACCTTATGGTTAGAGAGTTCACTCGATCCCCTTCGGCGAAAAATTATGTTATTTATATATGGTTAAAAAAAAATTTTATGTATATATAATTGATATTGAAGCCCCTTCAGATAGTTTGTGTGCCTACTTCTGTCAATTTTAAATCCCCTTAGTGAAAATTCTAAATCCGCCACTGTAACTGACCTCTTGTAACTTCACAACGTGAATTAATTTCTTGAAAATGGCCAATATGTTCAATTAATAAGTACCTAACCAACATATTTTCTCATTTATTCAATCTATTCTAGACTACCATTTTTAGTAAATATAATTAATTAAATACCTAACAAGCTAATTAAGCTTGCCTAATTTATTTTTGTTGGCAAGCAACATTTTTAATTATTATTAAATTTTTTTTGTAAAGAGCTTTCAAGTATCTTTTAATGTTCCTAACTAACATTCACTTATTTAAATATTAAATAAAGTTGGTGATTATCACTAGTAACATTTGACTTTTTAGTACTCTTAACTTTAAAGTGGGTATTTGAACTTACATATTAGGGATAATAGCATTTTAGTCCATCGATTATTAATAAAATATAATTTTAATCCTTATGACATATTTAATTTTTTGAATTAATTGAAACATGTATTTTAATCTCGTTATGTAAGAAATATGATATAATTAGATAGTTTTTAGAATTATTTTACCGTCAAATATGGAGTAAATACAAACTTAACATAATATATGGATCATTTAGTGGTGGATCAGATGATAATTATTATACATTTGTGAATATTTAAGAACAAAAAAAATCAAAATACACATTTCAATTAATTAAAAAGTAATACGTATATGCTTCAATATTTATACTTTAGAGATACGATCATAAATATGTCCAAGTAATTAATTCTTTGAAGGTTAATAATAAAACAAAAAATGATTTAATTAATCAAGTTTATAGAATGGACCAAACTAAATTAATGATTTTTAAGTAAGCTACACACCTACATCTAATTTTATCTCCTATACCATTACTTAGATATTTTATGTTAATTATTATTATTACTCCAATAAAAACAAAGAGAGGAATTTTATTGAAATTTGAGATTGAATTAATTAATGAAATAAAATCAATAGAGGATCATGGATAATCCAATATCATTGGGAAAGTTGTAAACTTAAGCATGAGAACAAAGGAATTTTCATAAAAAGTAGAAACCATTTGGTTGATTCTCATGTATCCTTTTAATAAATTTTTTTATTTTTTTTATTTTTTATTTTTTACTTTTTACTTTTTACTTTTTTTCCTTTTTCAGATAACTTTTTCTTTGTGTAAATTAAAAGCATCAATTTGAAAAGTAACCATCAAGAGACTCAACAAGACGAAATGAATGAAATTTCTCCATTTTTAAGCAAAAAAAATTGAGATTTGAAAATAATGAGAAATGTAGCTAAAAATCATAAATAATTAATTTTTAATCCCTTATAATTAATAAATAATTGCTATCACGAAATAAATTTGTAGGCGAAATTTAAAATTTTATGATACTGGCTATTTTTTAAAACATGATCGATAAATGATCAATTTGGTGTTATTTCTTCGAAAATCATTGACTGGAAATACTTTTCTTTTTCATAAAACTCACATACAGAATGAATTTGAATTAGTCATATTATAATCATATACCAATACTGATAACAAATCTTGTAATATTTTACATATCACTCGTACCTCATGAAAATAGAAAAAACGTTTCGATAGACTCTGGACTTAAATATCAGATATCAGAGCAGTAAGGAAATAAAAATCGGATACCATTTTTTTTTACCCCTTTCTAGGGCTCCCACCCTTTTGCTTTCTTAGAGACTCGAATTTACAACGTTACGATTAAAAATAGAGGGTGATTATCATCCGAACAATTCTCTCTTTTCTAAAATCATTTACGATAGACTCTCGAATTAAATATCACAATATCAGAGCAGTCAAAAAATTAAAACCATATACCATTTTTTTACCCCTTCCTAGGGCTCCCACCCTTCTGCTTCCTTAGTGACTCGAATCCATAACGTTAAGATTGAAAATAAATGGTGATTATCATCCGAACAACTCTCTCTTATCTAAAATCATTTATGATAGACTCTCGACTTAAATATCACATATCAGAGTAGTCAGAAAATTAAAACCATAGACCATTTTTTTACTCCTTCCTAGGACTCCCACCATTTTGCTCCCTCAGTGACTCGAATTCACAACGTTACGGTTGAAAATAAAGACGATTACCATCCGAACAACTCCCTCTTGTCTAAAATCATATATCGATTATTATTAAAAAGTACTCACAAATATCATAAAGGAGGGCTCGAGGTAAAATAAAGTAACATACCACAAAAGAATGTGGTGGACCGGATGAGGCTGCTCCTCATCCCTTAATCAGAGGTCTCGGGTTCGAGCCCTGGGTATGAAAAGATTCTTGATAGGGAGCGTTTTTCTCGAATGAGCCCTATGAGACGCGAATCCAAATTAGTCGATCTTCAATACGGTACCAGACACTGAAACCACCCCCACCCCCCACCCCTCCCCCGCACCAAAAAAAAGTATGCATAGGTGTGTGGGCCATATGCTAATGTTCTAGCAGTAAAAAAGAATTTTGTACCCTCAAATGGTACAAATGGTAAGCTTTTTTGGGATTCTTAACTTTCTAAATAACTTTTCTTGTAAAGAATAAAAGTAATTTTTTTTTTCATCAATAAAATATTTTTAAAAAATTAATTTTCAAGATTTGTACTAGTTCTACTTTTTGTGTACAAGTCTTCACAAACAAAAATCATCATCATATTCCCCTTTTTGTAACGCACGCTTTCACTTGCCTTTTACGCATTTTTCGAAACTTCACATTACTTTTTTCATATAACTTTTTTTAATTTTTTTTTAACTTTTCTACCCTCCCCAAAAAAGAAAATGTTTACTTTTTCTTGGTGTTACTAATAATTTGTGTTCACTTTATTATCCATGCAATTCAAGTTTAGATATTGTTGTTAGTTACATGTTAGTGATGTGTTTTAAAGTCGTGCGAATTTAAAATTCAAAGCAAATAATATCGTTAGTTGATTGGATTGGGCGTTAGGGGCGGATCTACAACAAATTTTTTGGTGTTTCGACACTCATTAAATTCGATACAGATTGAGTATAATTATATAAGCTGAACGTTTTAGTTTTCAGACAGAACCTTACAACTTTGGACGCCAATACGTGTGTTCGAACCTTCCGTGCACTCATGACCCCTAAATCCTGGTCCGCTACTGTTGGAAGCACTACGACTTACGTAGTTGATTGGATTAGATAGCCCTTCCTTTGGACAAGAAACCAAATTCGGTACGTTCAATTCCATTACAATCAATTTGGAGGTATGGACGAGTGTCTTAAGGCGTTTTAGTTTTCAGACAGAACCTTAAAGCTTTGAAGGAAAATATATGTGTTCGAATCTTCCGAGCACGCATGACCCCTAAATCCCGAGTTCGCAACTGATGGCCGCGCTACGGCTTATGAAGTTGATTGGATTAGATAGTCCTTTCTTTGGGCAAGCAACCAAATTTGGAGGTATGGATGAGTGGCTTAGGGCGTTGATTTGTTGAATCGACATACGAGAAGATTGTATCATATGGATTCGAATCCCTTTTCCTCCGGTATAAAAATGAAATAGACTGGCGAAATTACACGAGAGAAAGAACTTCTTGATGGAATAGTCCAGTCCCTCGGAGGACAGATTAGCTAGCACTTCTCGGTGACTAGGAGCGGAGAGCCTACAAATAATAGCAGAATCGCTTCACGTGCAATTATATGTAACGGTAGAACAAATCTCAGCGGTTCAATTGAGTGTAGCTAGGCGAATTCCACATCAACAAACCTTAGCGAAACACGTTGAATGTGACAACAACATCGATAATAAGTCCGGAGGATACGTGTAAGAGATCATGGGGGTATATAACTAAATAAACTTTAAATTCTAGTGACGCGTTATAAGGCCATATAGATCTAGGTCCAAAGTGAAGAATATTACTAGTGAGTCTTCTAGATCCCTTTCAATGTCACCAAAAGTTTAATTTTGGTCCACTTTAAAGGTACATTAGTTTATTTTTTAAACATACTAATAACAAATTATAAACTTAGAAAAGGATGGTATTATTCAATATTGATAGATAATTGTCTATCTTAGATTTGTTCATGTTAATCTAAAGGTGTCAATTGGTTATTTGGATTAAGAAAATATATGAGATGAATCATTTGGTGATTATGTACCATTGTATAACTATCACATATAAATAGAAAATATTTTTGAAAATGACAAATAAATTAATTTATGAAAACAAGGAATTGAACTATCCACATGGATTAATTATATGATTTTGCAAATTAAATATTTGATGCAATATGAAATTAGGTTGGCATCTTTTTATTTTAGATACCAAAAGGAAAAGATAAAAACGAATATTTTGAGTTTAATTGATGGAATATTCAACATACCATCATTTTTAGTACGTCGATTAAAGTAAAGAATCAGTCAAACATCGTAATATAAATATGAATTACTATAATCGAGACTTAAACTCTGATTATATACTCGTGCTCAAGAGCCTAAGGGTCATGACGACCATATTCCCCGATTCGAAAATATATTTGAGGAATTCTTTTAAAATATATATAATAATTTTTTTAAAAGATATATATTAAAATATTATTTTTTTTAGATTAACGAGTACCTGTCAGGCCGTCACCTCCTCCTAATATTATAGGTCCAATCCCTAATAATATATGAATTATTTTACTATGAGTTGGTCAATGTTGACCTTGTAAAGATCATAATCAACTTTTTTTTTTTAAGAATTAAGGACAAAATATTAAATTAGTTTGGTATTATAATTAATAAATGGAATAGGGATAGTACTTCTTGTAATGGTCCAAAGGTAGTCCAATTGAGCAATTAGCATTATTAATAATAATTTATTCTAGTTGAAATGTATCTCTCAATTCTATATGACATTAGTTCAAGATTTTTTATTAATTAATGTGTTACTTACATCATATTATATTGCAGAATTTCAAGTAAAAGTTTAATTTATTAATGTATATACTTTAGTCCTATAAGGACACACGACTAAAAGTTGACTTGGAAAAATCTAACAAAAAGTTGGTAAATTTTTTGGTAAATTTGAATTTATATAGTTTAAGGATAAATTTGATTTTACATATAATTTAAGGGTAAAATTAGATTATTTTACATAGTATAAAGGTAAATTTTTTCTTTCATGGTAAAAAAATCTCATGCGTTAAAAGCTTGTCCTGTTAGTGAATAATGACATAGTTAGGTCAATCTTCTAACAACATCGGTATATTTGACTTCAATTATTGACGAGGTAAATTTAAATTATTTCACAAAGTTCAAGCGCAAATTTATCTTTTTTTCATAGTAAAAAAGTTATATATGTTGAAAGCTTTCACTGTTAGTGAATAATGACATATTCAAATCGATCTGCTAATGATAAGGATAAATTTGAATAATCAAGTGCAAATTTTAACTTTTTCCACAAATGAATCAAATTCTAGAATATTACAAAAATGTTTTAAACAAAAATATACTATGAGTTAAGAGAGTAAAAGTATATATTAAGATTTTGAAATGTTTTTTTTTTTTTTTCAAAGAATATGATGATATATACCTTCGATGATGAGTTGGCAATTTGAAAGTTCAAAAGTGTTGCTTTCAAAGAATTCTAAATTGTCCAAACACAATGAGCAAAATGGCTATTTCATTAACCATTTTTCATTTGGATTTGAAATTGTCAAAAAGTTCACTATTATCTCTTGCTAGCTATATTTGGAAAATTGGCATCTTTCTTAAAAACATTGACTTTATATACATTAGTTGAATCAAAATAAAAATGATCCACAAAATGTTACTACTTTTTTGTTCTACTAGATATTTGCAATTTGTTTTAAGCAAATTAACAAAATTACTTGTATTTTTCCTTGAGTTATGGGATATAGAAGCTGTTTACGGTAGACGTTCGATCCATAAAAACGTTTCCCAGAATAATTTGAAAAAAAAGAAGAAGGAAAGAGTTAAAAACTGTGATAAAAATATTGAAGAAAGAAATAACATTAGTAAAAAAAAATAAATTAAAGTGATCTGATCGGTGAAAATTTATATAGTCGACTCCACAAATTTTGAGGATTACTTTTAAAATTGTAAAGGATGTGGTAAATACCCTTAAAATTGTTTTGTTTTATTATTGCTATTTGAAATTGAGAGTTGAAATTTTAACACCATTTTTAATGAAATTTACTATTTGGCAAAATATTTCAACTATTTTCCACTTTTGGGTAGTGATTTAATTAGTATGCTTTTATTTGAACATATTCACACCTAAATCATGATGCCATAATATTTCTTTTACACATCAACCCTAACTTAATACTTTTTAAACCATTCATAGATCTTTTTCTAGTCATTCATGGTCTAAAGAAAATAAAAAAAAATATAAAATTAAATTACATCATAATATATGAAAATTTAATTCCATGTTTGGCCCTATCATCAATAATGGAGGGTACATGATTGTCAAAAAGTCCCTTTTTTCCCTTGCTCATAACAAAGTTTGCTTTATAAAATACAACCAAATTGGACCCCATATTGCAAAAAAAGATTTAATTTCTTTCTAGTCATTGCTAAGGTGTCATTGAGTTTGTCCTATAAATAAATAACAAAAACATGAGGTCCTTTTTCTCCCTTCAAGTTCAAAATTGCCATTGATAGGATTATGATCAAATAGAAAAGCTATTCTCAAAGGCTAATTGATGGAATATTATGAGACAATAGGGCCCATAGTTCTTTTTTTTTTTTTCACTAGTGCAAGTTAGGCCCCACTTTTTCCTTTTTTGATTTTTCAGTGTCCGATATCCGCATTGGAGCTCGACTAATTCAGATTCGCATCGTGTAGGGCTCATTCTGGGGGGTGGCGCTCCCAACAGAATTTTCTCTATACCCAACGCTCGAACTCGAGACCTCTGATTAAGAGAGAAGCAGTCTCATCCGCTGCACCAGATCCTTTGATGGTTAAGCCCCATTTTTTTTTGCGTTTCTCGGTGTCTGATATCCGCATTGGAGCCTCGACTAATTCGGATCGCGCACTGCAGGGCTCATTCTGGGGGTGACGCTCCCAACATGATTTTCTCCATACTCAGGGCTCAAACTCGAGATTTTTTAATCTCCATACTCAAGGCTCAAACTCGATATTTCTGATTAAGAGAGTAGCAGTTCATCTGTTGTGCCAACTCCTTTGATGGTTAAGCCCCACTTTTCAACTTTATGAACATATAAAGAAGAATAACATATGGTAATCATGTCATCAAAGGTCAAACTTTAAGCAAGCATATATAACAACTAACTTATTTACACCTTGGAGGTAATTGATACCCTTTAACCCCACCCCAACCCCCTTAACCACCCCTACCCCCACCCACAAAAAGTTTTTGGTAGCTTCTTGTATTCAAAGCAAGAAGACTTTGAAGCTTCCACCCCCCCCCCCCCCCCCCCCTTTTACCCTTTTGCTTCTAGGGCTATTTTTTTTATATATATATATATATATATATATATATATATATATATAGTATAATATAAAGTTTTTTTACACTATCAGTTAATTTATCCATTGATAGATAGTTTATTCATAGCTGTCTATTAGGTGACTTCATAACGTGAAAAGATTTATATTATTAATGTATAAAAGTTAAACTCGAATGATTTATGCAAATGTCCTTTTATTTTGTCTCTATTTTAAAAAATTGTGCAAATATTATACCCTTGCAAATTACGTTTCTGGATGACACTAAGCTCGAATCTAATATTTACTCATATATTATTCATCTTATAAAAAATATTAAATCGTGGATCTGGCGTTTACATAACTTACGAAAATTAGACTATAATGTTCCTTTCATAATTAGGTAGTGGTATAGACTGCGTACATTTTATCCTCTCCAAACCCCATTTTGTGGGAACATACTGAATATATTGTTGTTGTTGTTGTCAGTGGCGAAGCTACCTTTGTTCCAGGGGGGTCGGATCGGAAACTTACACTGTTTTATACTATTTTTATATGATTTAAAATATTTTTATGTATATATAGTAGATGTTGAACCCCCTTCGATTAATTTGTATATTTATTTCTGAACCCTCATGAAAATCCTGGCTCCGCCACTGATTATTGTCGTTGTAATGTTCTTTTCATAATTATAAATTTCAGAAATAAAAAAAATATTTATTGAATAGATATTTATACTGTATAAAAATAAATATAAAGAGAGAGAGACAAATACCAAAAGTTTCATGTTAAAATAACACTTTTATTAATTTGAAAAAAAGAAATAAAAAAGTTAAGTGGACTTACTTTTTGATGAGAGAAATAAGGAAAAAGATGCACCAATCAAGCTATGACTATTGCTTTTTTTCATAACTAGAAGAATTGTGTCATCATTGTTGAAAAGAAAGAATCTAATGGGAAAAAAGTTGGGATTTTTTTGATGTGAGTTTTGAAATGAAATGTTTATTTATTTTTATCTTATGAATAATTATAGGCAAGAAAGTCATTGATTATCTTTTTCCTTAATGTTGCTTTTGGGGCATCAAGTATTCTCTTTTTTTCACCTTGCCCCTCACATTTCATCTTTTTGTTACTTTCATCTAAAAAAATATTTATTTTACTTTGATTATTTTGATATGTCTTATTCGAGTCGAGGATTTACTGAAAATAATATTTCTATCTTTATGAGGTAGGAATAAGACTGTGTATCGTGTACACATCCTCCTCCTTAAATCCTACTTATAAGATTATATCAGATATGTTGTTGTTATACTTTTACTTTTCGTTACGTTAATATTTATTGAACTTTGTAATTATGTTTTCTATTTTTACAGGATAGAAAGTACGTACGATTTGTGTTTTTTTTTTCTTTCTAGTTTTCTATCTGATGTTCAGTACTGGTTTTGGGCACCGACTAATCGAGATTCACTTTGCGTAAAACCCATCAAAGAGGAATAAAGTGATTTCGCATTAAGATTTTTTCCCTCAAGTTTCAAACTCGCGACATCTGATTAAGGATGACGAGTCGTATTCATCCCACCACAATTCTATTCCAAGTACTAAATCCGCTTGTTTCCACCAAAAGGGAAGGTTAAATGTTCTAAACTACGATAATGTAAGGGCCAAAATTAACATTAGCGTAATTTTGAGGACCAAAAATATACAAATAAAATAATGTAGTTTTAACCGTTATGTTAATTTATATTCATTCAAATAAAATACTTGCATGGGGTCAAACAAAAAATAGAAAAACAAAAACAAAAGAAATAACTTACTTTCAAAAATGGGAAAGACAAAGTCCATGTTAGTTTGGTAATATTTCACCAAATTTTAACTTTACCAAAAGAAAAAAAAAAAAAGAAACTTCAAAAGCAATATTTTAACTATTGGAGGGGGCTTTTAATCTTCATTCTTAATCAGAGATTTCGGATCGAGTTTTAGAGATTAAATTATCTTTAATAGAAAGTGCTTCACTCCCAACGTGAAACTTTCCGGCAAGAATTCGATCGAATTAATCAAACTTTAATATTAGAGTAAAGCATCTAGTATTTCCTAAACTATAACAAAATTAGCTATGACACATTTCAACTTTACAGGGATCCTATTAACCCCTCTGAACTAAATTTTAGCGTATTTTTGTCATTTTTTTTAGCTGAGTGACACCTTTTATCAACCTTTTAGCTGACGTGACACCTTTGACGTGGGTTTCATATTATGTAATAAAGGTGTCACATCAGCACAAAATGGTGATAAAAATATGCTAAAATTGAATTTAGGGGATAATAGAACCCCTGTGAAGTTGAAGTGTGTCGGTGCTACTTTGACAATAGTTCGAGAGGATAATGAATGCTTTATCTCTTAATATAATGTATATATCAAACATTGAAAGAGACACCAAAAAAGGCTTCTAAATTTTGGGGATTAATCAACACAATCCTATGAAATAAAGTTTAATTTGACTCAACTAACCATATATCTAGAACATTAGACATCTATGTTGCTTGGACTCGCTAAAAAAAGATGTCGTATTTATATCAGATTCTTCAAAAATATACTATTTTTAAAGAATTCGACATTCGAACAACATATAGTTAGACATAAATAATTATTTTGAAATTCAACTAAGTGACATAATTAATGTGATAGAATACGTAAGTCTATTTGAAAAGTGTTTTTTTTTTTAATAGTTGAAAACTATTTCTAAAGTCCGAATTTTCAAACGCGAATCTCAAACATCAGATTAATAACGACCAAGCGGATAAAGGACACGGGATGAAAGAAAAAGAAAAATCAAGAAAATGAGTATTAAGATAAGGGTGGAGGGGTCATTTTTTTTATTTTATGTATCTTAGTATTAATGTTAGAAAATTTTATCAAGACCCAAACAAATATCAAATATCGAATAAGACGCAAAAAAAATAATTAAAAAAAGAAAAGAAAATGAGTGTTAAGATAAGGGTGGAGGGGACATTTCGTTTATTTTATGTGTCTTAGTATTGGAGTTGGAAAATTCTATCTAGATTCAAACAGATATCGAATATCGAATAAGACACAAAAATAGAATTAAGAAAATGGATGTTAATATAAGGGTGGAGGGGGTCATTTCTTTTATGTTCTGTATCTTAGTATTAGAGTTCAGAAAATTTTATCATAAGACACAAAAATAGAATTAAAAAATGAGTATAAGTTTGTTCACATTATCGATTTCAAATTTAGATAAAGTAAGAGGGCAATAATAAGCTAATTGTTGGTGTATAAAACTAAACAATTAATTTTGAATTCTTATCGTAGATATAATTAGTAAAAAATCATATATATTAAGGTATAGTTACTATTATTTGATATTGATTATTGTCATAAATGTATAATCTACCCTAAAGAAGAAAAGAAAAAGGATAAGATGAGTTAAAATACAATTAAAAGGGGAGTTAGAGTACAACATATGAAGAACTCATAGAAGTCAATACTTCTTCCAATTTATTAATATATACATAAATATTTAATTATATTATATATAAATTTGAAATTATCATAAAAATTCATAAACTCTATAGTTTTTCTTGCATTATGTCAACATCTTATGCTACTCGCGAATATGAGATGCGGTGCAGTGGTGAAACTGCTCCATCCTTAATCAGACGTCGCATATTTGAGCCATGCGTATGGAGAAAATCCTACTGAAAATGCCACTCCAAAATGGACTCGGAGCACACGATTCGATTTGTCGGAACTCCAAAACAGATATCGGACACAGATAAGAACCAAAAAAATAAAAATAAAATTCATACTACTCATTTAGTGGCCATATGCTCTTAATCAAACGTCTCAGGTTCGAGTCATGAGTATGGAGAAAAATCCTTCTGAAAATGCCACTCCAGAATGGACTCGGAGCACACGATTCGATTTGTTAGGACTCCAATATAAATATCGGACACACAGATAAAAACCATTTTTTTTAAAAAAAAATTCATACTACTCATTTAGTGGCCATACAATCCCATGAAATATGGGCTCTTGCTTTAGCTTGACAAGTAATTAAATTATTCACCAATTGGAAAAACCATAGTGAAGCTTTTCTTCATGATGATATATATATATACATACACACACACACCTCCCCCCCCTCCCCCCCTCCCCCCACAAAAAAAAATTAAAAAAATCAATTCATGTACTAAGTGACAATGAAGAGATGCCAAAAAACTTTTTGTTTGAAAGAACACAGAATCTTTTTTCCTTTTTTCAACTTTTAAGTTCCACAAAGAATTCTTAAGAATTACTAACAATAGAAAATCCCACATGAAATAGCCAAAAGGAAGGGGAAAAAAAAAGCTACTTTAATTTTTCTCCACTAATGTTGTGGAAATAATTATGAATTTCTTTAAGGATTAATCAACTAAACTTTACACACAAGCATGCAATTCAACTTTATATTATATAAGACTATAATTAAGATAATAAAGTGGTGTTTGTTTCCAAGAATCATACTTATCCTTTTGGATAGTTATGTAAAAGGAAGACAAAAGCCTATGTAAGACACTTAAAACTTACATTAGTGAATAATAATACTAGTGATTATTGGGGTTCAATATAATTAAACTATAAAGTCATTCTCTAAATTATGCTTTTTTTAAAGGTTAGACATATGGTGACACAAAGTTATTAGGTACTAGGATATGGCTATATCAATGTTCTATTTATTCCAACCATTTTAATTTATGTGACGGTGTTTGACCCCAAACACGAAATGTTAGGTACTTTTCTTTATGACTAGTAAGTTTGAACATGTCATTAGTTTTTTTTCTTACTATACTGTTATCTGTCATGAGTCGGGAGTCTATCAGAAACAACCTTCTACTTCATCTGAGGTGAGGTAATGGTATGGACTGCGTATACTTTATCCTCACCAGAATCCACTTTGTGAAAATACACTGAGTATGTTATTGTTGTTGACAATGTTTAATTAAACATTATATTTAGAAAAAAGACTTTTGGATTGTGGTTTTAAACATGCTATAAGAATTACGTGGATATAAAACAATAGTAAGGGTAAACAAAGAAGTTTAA
The DNA here is from genome assembly GCA_030864215.1 of Capsicum pubescens. NCBI lineage: Eukaryota > Viridiplantae > Streptophyta > Magnoliopsida > Solanales > Solanaceae > Capsicum > Capsicum pubescens. The sequence continues at coordinate 44,886,656 of CM061544.1, read as the reverse complement.
ACTTAAATTATTTTTAAAACGTAACAGAATATTCTTCTTAAAATGGATTAATAAGAAATTAGTATCACATAAAATAAAATCGAGAGAGCCTCTAGAACCATCTATTGGTTCTTCTCATTATTGTTTTAGGCATATTAGGCTATATGTACAAATAGTTTTTAGGTGACTATTTAAATGGTGGCCAAATTGCTTAGTGCAAACAATCTGGCAATTGTGGCTAAAAGTGTCAAGTCCACATACTTTTGATTGTCACAAGCCAAAATTGGGCTAATATATGGGCTTGAAAAAACAAGGGATCTTTACATAAATAGCCGGTAGAATTTATGACTTATCTTTTCTCATCAGCATACATAAATTATACATATATTATATATTTGTCAGATAATTATAATTTACGCGGTTGGATGAGTTGCTATTTAGGTTAATTCTACGAAAATTAATGTGTGTTGATGTAATTTGCTCAGTGATATTTAATGAGTCATTTGCACTTTCGTCCCTGTTTTGTGCTGGTCGATCTTTAATTTCTTTTTTCTCCTCGACGAAAATAACTTTTTCACAATGCATGATTTTATATTTTCGCATCTTTTATCCAATAACAAGTTATGCCCCGTGTCCTTAAAGAACTCATACCTCGCTAGCATAAATTCAATTTCTGAGAGCAAAAATTACAGACCAAATTGGCTACTAATTAAATTCTTGTTAATTAGTGGTGGTTCCCACATAACAAGAGTATCATGTTTTTTGTTCTCATTCCCAATGGATCAGAAAAGCCCAAGTCTTTATCTCTTTGGGGCCCATAGCCCATAGAATAGTGGCCCAAAGTGTAAAACTGAATTTTTAACTTTAAAATCAGAGAAATATAATGGCCCAATGGACATGGTTTTGTCCATATGATAAAATAGAATGAAAAAATAACGTAAATAAACATCTTAATTTATCATATTTACATAAATCCTACTCTCACAAAGTAATTACAAAAAATTTAACTTCACTGGATGTATCGGGGAGCTAAGTATGTAATTCGACAAACTCAAAATTGAAAAAAATATATATTGAGAGCTAATTATGTATCTTTACAAGGAAAAGATGTATATTTGTAGAATGTATTATGTATCTCGACAGATTCAAAATCGAAAAGACTATTTTTTTTTTTTTTTTGTGTGTGTGTGTGTGTGTGGGGGGGGGGGGGGGTAATTATGTATATTTACAAAAAAAAAAAATGTATCTTCGTTAGATGTATGAGGAGCTAATTTATATATCTCAACAAACCCGAAATCGTGATTTTCAATAATTAAACAAATGTAGAGATTCTCTGTAATCAAACTCTAAACTGTCGGGATTTATGTTAGAATTCTTGGAATAGTATGTTATTGTTGGCAATTTCTTATAATACTCTCCAAGAAAGGCATTAGTCTATCAATCATTTTGTATATTTATTTGGGACTTTTACCTTTTAGTCGTTATGTTTACTTTCTAAAAAGGGGAAAGGTATAAATATATCTCCGAACTTTGATAAATGATATGTATATATCCTCTATAATGCTTTCGATATAAATATATCTCCGCCGTTAATGATTTGGTATATATATATACCCTTTTACACTAACGACGTGTTACGTGCTGCGATCCTAGCCATTTATCTGTTTTAATGAGAAGGGTGTATATGTACCAAATCATTAACGACAGGGACATATTTATATTAAAAGTTTGACGAAGAATATATACCTCTCTTTATCAAAGTTTGAAGGTATATTTGTACCTTTTTCGTTCTCAAATTGTATTTAAACTTGGTTACTGTTGCATTGGATCTTTGGTAGGGAGCGCTATCACCCGAACCCGGCGCGAATTCGGATTAATCAGGCTCTAATGTGGGTACCGAACATAGGATGGAATTCCAACTTTAAATATATAAATAGACAAAAATTAATTTTTTCTATGTCTAAATAGTGTCTTAAAAATTTAGATTTATTATAAAAATAGTGGCATAATATTCCTTCAATTTTTTTTTTAAAAACACCCAATTATCCATTATCTTACCCACTTAATAATCCCAGGTTGAATGAGATAAGGTGCAAACATTCCATTATTAAACTTAGGATAAAATTTATACTGCATTTATTTGACGAATAAATCAATATCATCAACTAAATGCAGTATAAATTTTATCCCGGACTTAATCTTGTGATATTCCATCTTATGTTGCATATCAAATGACATCTAAGTATGCCATTGTTATATAAGAATTGGTATAGACCAGTTATGGTAAAGCAACCCTATATCATATTAAGCAACAATGTGTGTGATCCATGTTAGTAAATTAGACTATTCTGTTTCAATTTGTTTGTTCTATTTTGACTTGATACGAAATTTAAGAAAGTGAATAACTTTTAAATCTTGTGTTTTTAAATTAAAGATATGTATTTAAAAATTCACCCGGGAATAAGCATGGTTCAAATGTATAGTTTTTTGAACAACTCATGAATATTGATTTGCGAAATTTATGTAATATATAGACATAATATGGTTCGATCTTTTCTTGAACTCAGATAATAACACGAGCTTTGTGAAATATGAGATAGATAAAATTTAGGGCCCGTTTGACCATAAAAACACTTATTCAGACTAGTTTTTTTATATGGATCAAACCATATTAATATACTACGAGTGAGTGAAAATGAAGGTGAACTATATATATATTTATATTATTGAATTGACATTAGTTAATGAATAAATAACAGTATGTAAAAACCCAATATTATAAATTATTAGTTTGATATAAACATGATAAAGTTAGGGATTTTAAAGGTAGTGGTCCTTTGAGTAACTCGTAAAATTGTTACTATGTAACTAGGAAGTAATGAGTTCAAGTCGTGAAAATAACATTTTGAAAAAAAATGCTAAGGTCGCGTACAATAAACACTTATGATCCCGCTGCGCCTTTCCCTGAACTCAAAGTATAACGAAAAGATGCGATAACTTTCCTGAACTCAGAGCTTAACATAAAGATGCGTAGTATAAACACTTATGATCTCGCTGATTCTCGTCGATTTCGGCAACTTCCCTTCACCATCATTGATTTCCCCCGCCCTTTTTCAATTGACGGAGTCGAAACGGACCGTCTGACCCGAACGGTTCACACTAGGCGGCTCCCAAGCCTCCCTCTTTTCCCTTTTTTTTTTTTTTTTTTTGTATGAATTGAGGTGTGTACAGCTGTGTGTATTTATTGAAAATGTGAGTTGAGGTAGGGTGGGGTCACGTGGGTATGGGGGTATGGGGTGGGGTGGGGTGTTGTCAAAATTTGATAGGAAGGAGTTGTTAACTTATTTCAATTGGGATTTCATGGGAATTTAAGAAAAAAATTTAGTTAAAGTTGGTTATTATCAGGGACGGCTCAAGCGAATTCGTGGTCTAAGGCCAAAATCGAACGGAGGCTTTACGTTTTAAGAAAAAATAATTATTTTTATAAAGTCTATTTTTAAAATTATATAATCGATTTCATCTAATATTTTTTTTAAAATTAACAATAGAGTCAATACATTAATTTCTTGACACATAGTATTCTGGAGTAGATATATCAAACTCCATCAATTTATTTTTTAAGAAAATGAGGCCCTCAAATTTTGGGAGGTCTTAGGCGACCGCCTTTTTCCGAAAGGATTGAGCTGTCCCTGATTATTATTTTTTCATTTTGTAAGAAAATTATGCAATAGAATTGTGGTGCAAGACTGAATAAATGGTAAACGTGTTTACTACACACATATAATAGACCTTAGTGGATCCAAGCTTGCCTATAAATTCTCTTATAAATCACCCACTCCATTGCTTCATTAATCCACTCAACCAACCAATCTCCCCCCACACCCCCACAACATGAAGAAACTTTCTTTCCTTCTTTTTCTTGTCCTCATACTTGTAATAATTTCTAATGTTAGTTGCCAAGAAAAAACGACTTTATTATTTCATGTTGATGACTCCATAAAAGCCCCTCCTGTACCAGCACTCATGTGGTATGTGCTTACATGGCCACCAACATTTTGTCTGAACTTAAGACCTCCAGCTCAGTGCATTAAACCAATTCCTGATCATGAATTCACAGTCCATGGACTTTGGCCAGCTGATGCAAATGGAAAAACAATTACCTGCAGAATTACAGTACCTGTAGATTGGGACAGGCTGGTAAATATATACATATACATATAGCAATAATGATGGTAAATATATATACATATACATATAGAGATAATTTTACTTATCAGGACAAGATGATAAATATATACATATACATATGGAGAGAGTTTTACTTACCATTACAAACTGGTAAATATATACATATATAAGACAAGCTGGTAAATATATAAATATATAAATATATATATAGAGAGAGAATTTTATTTATCATGACAAATTGATAAATATATACATATACATATACATATACATATACATATGGAGAGAGTGCTGATAAATATATACGTATACATATATATATATATAGAGATAGTTTTACTTATAAGAGTTTTTAATTTTATGAACTGACAATATAAAATAGAGTTAAAGGGTCAAAAATACATATCACGGTATTTGATTTTTTGAGTTTCATACTTAAATTATCAGGTGTGTCAGTTTAGTTTTATGCACTGACAATATAAAACAAAATCCAGGGTTAAAACACATTTATGGTATTTGATTTTTGGAGTTTTATACCTGAACTATAAAGTGTGTGAGTTTACTACCTGAATTATCATCACCTAATATAATTTATGAAAATACACCTGAACTATTAGATGTATGAGTAATTGCAGGTGTGTTTCCATAAACATTTATTGATAGTTTACGTAGAAAACTCACACCTGAATTTGAATTTCATAGCTGACTATCAAGTGTTTCAGATTTTTGAGTTTCATAGCTCAACTAATAACAAATATTTATGAAAAGACATTTGAAACTCATACATCTGATAGTTCATGTGTGTTTTCATAAATATTTAGTCATAGTTCAGGAAGAAACTCACGCACTTGATAGTTCAGAAATGAAACTCAAAAAATTGAGATATTTTAGACATATTTTTGATCCTTCACACACTATAAAATAATATATTTAAATTATTTGATTCTGTACCTCCCAAAGTAGGGGTATAAGGTCTACACCTATTGAAGACTAATGAGCCACCAGACCTAAACTATTATCAGATTACACATTTTACATGAGGGTGTGTTTGGCATGATGGAAAATGTTTTTCGAAAAATATTTTTCAGTTTCTTTTTGTTTGGTTGCAACAAAATGTTAGGAAAATATTTTTTAAGACAACTTATTTTCCACCATTTGATGGAAAATGACTTCCCTAGTAGTCCAAAGAAAAGTCATTTTCTGAAAAAAAAAAAATTGTGGCGCCAGTTATTTTCCCCACAGCCACCCCTATCCCCCCCCCCACCCCAACAACACTAACTTTCCTTGTCCCAAACTTCAGAAGCGTGCTTCACTGTTAATTTTCTCTCAATTTTAGGGTTTTCATTTCTTTCTCTCCACAGCGATTTTGCTAGAATCTCAAGATATGTTTCATAATTAATTTCTTCTATGTTTCATAATTAATTTTTTTCTACGATTTTGATCAAAATTTTCTTCAAATCACTGTGACCTTGATCCAATACTAATTGCCAACCATGTATGGCAACAGAGGAGTACTTCACTGAGTTCATTCATGAATGAATTCAATATATTTAATGTTCTTCCTTTGGATTCTCTTAATGTTTCTGGAGAAATTGAGGAGTTGGTGTTAATGGTGGCTAACCAAGCACAGAGGGCAAAAATGGAGCTCGATCCAGAGGATGAAGAAGCAGTGAAGAGAGTGATTTTGATTATGAACCAATTTGAGAATAAATTTGCGTCTGACCCCTGTGTAATCAAGAAGTTTCTTGATTATCTTGGTACCACCATCTGGGCACAATGTCACAAGGAGATTAAATTCTTGGAAGATGAAATTAATTTCGAAATGCTTGGAGAATTACGAAAGAGAAAACAACTAAAAATATTTTTCAGAAAATTATTTTCTACTCACCAACCAAACACCATAAAATATTTTTCACTCACCTACCAAACATGAGAAAATAAGTAGAAAATCAACTAATTTTCCATGAAAATATTTTTCATGAAAAACATTTTCCATCATACCAAACACACCCGAAATGATATAGATTTATTTGAAATCCACATAAATACATGACCTATATCTTGTCCACCCGCTATTAATGTTCAGCCCGTTTTACTAAAACATAATAATAAGGTAATGTTATGTCTACATTTAAAAAATAATTCTAACAGCTCTGATCCAAAGTGTAGGATTTTTTTTTCATCATCTGAAAACCCCTCTATTGGTTTGGTGGTTGCTACCAGGACGATTTCTTTATGCCCATCAAAGGACCTCATCTTATCGCTGATTAATAACTTGATTGTCGAATATCTATTTTTTTTTAAAAAAAACTTACATAAACCCTAATAATTTTACCTTTAATTACTCCCTATCCCTACTCTTTGCTAAATTACAAATAATCCCTTATTTTGCAATTTTTGGATACATAATTAGCATTCGGATACATAATTTTAAAGTTGAGATACATAATTTTAATTACTGAGATACATTCTTTTCGGAAATTATTTGCTCAAGATACATAATACATTAACTAGATCAAAGGGAGATATAAAAGTAAAATTATATAATCAAAAATTTATGAATTTGTGGATGTAATGATTTTTTTTTTTTTTTCCAGATTAGTAAAGATAAATTGTGTTGTTATGTAATTTTTTCGGACTGCAGATTCGGCCAATAGAATCACGACTTAAAACATTCTGGCCAGAACTTAAAGAAAACCAACCCAAATATAGCATATGGAAACATGAGTGGGAAAAGCATGGAGTGTGTGGGTTAACAACAGCAGAAGAATACTTTGATGCAGCCATAAAGACTAATGGCTTGTTTACAAGGGGAAACTTGTACAATTACTTGGCATCAAGTAACATTGTTTCATCTGATCACGTGGCTTACACTCAAGATGATATTATTAAGGCTATTCAAACTGTGTTTGCTCCTGCTCCTGCTCCTGCTCCTGCTCCTGCTCCTGCTCCTGCCGCTGCTGCTCCTGCTCCTGCTCCTGCTCCTGCTCCTGCTCCTGCTCCTGCCGCTGCTGCTCCTGCTCCTGCTCCTGCTTCTGCTCCGCTCGGTGTTTACCTGAGATGTACAGCAATTGATTCGACAAACACAACTCATGGTTACTTGAGCGAGGCTGTCGTGTGCACTACTATGGATGGCTCTAACTTTGTCACGTGCCCACCGCGTGCAAGAAATTGCGATAAATTTCCGAACATTGTGATCCCTCCTGGACCCCCAAGGTAAGGATTTTGATTAACTGGTAACAAAATTTATTTGCATGAGATATATATTTAATTAATTATTAGCTAGTGTGTCTGTCACGACCCGATCCAAACCTGAGGTCCTGGCGGCGATGGGCATGAAGGTCCGAGAGACGCCCTTAGCCCAGCCCACTAGTGATAATGTCCGCTCTGGACTCAGGCCGCTCTAAAATGTGCGTCACTAGGGGGTAAGACCTCGGGACTTACCGTCCTTGTTGAGGTTTGCCCTGCCTTACCGGGATTTGCTTAAACTCAGTTTGAACTCTGACCCACATCGACATGGCTGACACAGGAGCGGCTCTGATACCATTCTTGTCGTGACCCGAGACGAGGTTCTGGCCGCTACGAACATCCCGAACCATCAAGGCCCGAGAAACCCTTATAACGACACAATCCGCTAGTGATATTGTTCGTAGTCGAAATTTGGTATTTATTTTGAAATTTGTGGTCTGAAATATGTTAAAATTCGTCAGAAATTAGCTAGTCGGTAACATTTCAGATGGACTTAGCCATAGTTAATTAATCTGATGGTGTCTCCATAGGAAATTAACATCTAGTCACTATGTCGTAATAATTGTGCAATTATAAGATCTTTTGAAATTCATGGTCTTAACATGTTAGAACTTAGAATATATATATATATATATATATATATATATATATATATATATATATATATATTTGTTCGTTTCATTTTATGTGTTTTATTTTGAACGGGTATGAAGTTTAATAGAAGTAAGGTTAACTTTTAAATTAAAGATGTGATTATAATACATTAAATACTCTTTGAATTTTCTGATCTTTAATTATACATGTCATGTAGGAGGAGGTTGAAATAAAAAGAGTCACTACTAAATATAAAGAATATCAATGATTAAGTAATATGTATTTATACAAGCGCTGTTATTACTTAATTATAATTAAGTGATACATATTAAATCTCACTATTCAAATATATATTTTTTGATTTAACTTTAATATTAAAGTTTAATCATGTACACTGATTGTATAAATATTTTTCTGCATTATTACTGATTTTATCGTTTTTTATTTCTGAATATGTCACATATGTTTCTTCTTGAAACCTCGACGGTGCTGGTGATGGAATTCATTGCTCATTCATTAAGAGCTCTTGTCGGTACAGTAAATCTAGATCGAGAGAGAGAATTGGCTTCTGAAGAATCCGCTGGAGTCAGATCAGTAGGGGAGTTCACACCGGGACTTTCAAACATAGAGAAAGAACCCATACCCACCCCCTCCCAAACCCAAAATCCCCCTGCCCACCCTAAACTTATTCATACTAAACCTTAAATTTTAGTATTAATAAAAGATCGCTAGACACTCTGTCTAGTGATTTAAATTTATATATAAAAAAAATGTTGTAGTTGAAGACGTGTAAGTGAAAAACAACTTATTATTCCTTCAATAAAAGTTTATTTTGTGCTCTTTAAATATCTTATCAGTTCCGACGTACAAATCAAAATTTAGCACAACATTCATGTTTGTCATTTTTCTAGAATAGGATCAATCACGTTCAGTAACAAAAGCCAAAATTGAGCTAATATATGGGCTTGAAAAAACAAGGGATCTTTACATAAATAACCGGTCGAATTGACGATTTATCTTTTCTAATCAGCATACATAGATTATACATATATTATATATTTGTCAGATATTTTAAATTTACGCGGTTGGTTTGGTTGGTATTTAGGTTAATTCTACGAAAATAATGTGTGTTGATGTAATTTGTCCATTGATATTAAATGAATCATTTGCATTTTTATCTCTGCTTTGTGCTGGTCGATCTTTAATTTTTTTCTCCTCGACGAAAATAGCTTTTTCACAGTGCATAATTTTATATTTTCGCATCTTATACCCTGTAACATGTTATGCCCCATGTCCTTATATAACTCATACCTCGCTAGCATGAATTCAATTTCTGAGAGCAAAAATTAAAGATCAAATTGGCTAGTAATTAAATTCTTGTTAATTAGTGGTTTTCACATAACAAGAGTATCATGTTTTTTCATTGGGAAAAATACATATGTTAGCATACCTAAGTATTAAATTACAAAAAATAGCTACACTTTTTCCTAATTACCTCGTGTAGCATTTGTAGCATTATTTTAAGTGGGGGACCACAATTACCACATCTTAAAAGCAGGTTCCATTATTTACGCTTAAAATTTTCTCTTTTCTTTAATTGCTTTATACTTTACCATTTTTCATGCTTCTTATCAGATTTTCTCTTACAAAATTTTTCCTTCTTAACGTTTTTTCCACGATTATTGTTCCACAGTTTCAGGTAAATAATTAATTCAGTTATTGCATGTTATCAATTTCTCAATATCTTTTTATTTTTTTTAATTTCGTACTGTAAACAATTTCTCCATTTCATCTTTAAGGTTTTGATTTTTGTAGTTGTTAACGGAGAATCAAGGTCAGCGAATTTGTTGAATTTTGTTTTGTTTGTTTTTCAGTTAAATTTGATGTTTTATGAGTTGATATAGTTGAAAAAATTAAATTTTGGATGAGAATTGGAACTGAGTTTGTTTTGCTACGATAAATGGAGGATAATCGGAGTTGAATGAATATTGTAGATGATTTTGGGTTGATTTGTTGTTGTTGTTGGTTGAATTTTTTCAAAGATAGTTGATATTTTGAAGAAAAAAGTGGTTGAAAAAGTTTCTTCTCCAAAAGACGAACAAATTAAAAAAAAATATGAGAAGAAAAGAAAAGCAAAAGAAATTGAAAAGTCAAACAATGTTGATGACGATGTTGAGAACTCTTTGTGCTAATGAATCTGAAGAAGACATGGAGGAAGAGGTATTTTTTCGTTGTATATGTATTTTTATTTACTGTTATATATTTAGGGATTTCTGTAAAGTTTTATCAATTGGGGTAATATGTATTTTTTCAGTGAGTTAATATGTATTTTATGTTTCACCTGATATGTAATTAGGAATTGCAGTGAGGTGATTTGTTCTGTTAAAAATACATATGCATGTTATATGTATTTTTTGATGTGTTGGTTGTATTTTGTTGATTTATACAGTTTAAGGTTTAGTTTTAATGTGTTTTGTTGTTTTTTTACAGTTTTACAAGATTTTATTTTTTTTGTTAAATTTGAGAAACATCATTGGGTTCTCGCAGTTTTATCATTCTCCGAGAGGTGCATATTCTTATATAATTCATATGAATTCTCTGGTCACTATGCAGTTGGTTTGGCTGAGATACAAAAATTAGCTGAGATTATCCCATTGTGTCCCAAGCTTGTAATTTCTACGAAAAGAAAGGTATTGATGTTCATAACCATCCAATATACAAAGATAAAAACTTGTCAGATCTTTTTGATGTGTTATTTGCAGATGAATTGGTTCAACAATCAAGTGAAAGCTTGTAAGTACTTTAATATACATTTACCAATATCGTTTGTAGAAATTAAATTTTATTATTCAATTTTTTTTGTAGAGACTATGGTCTGTATATGGTAACATACGCAGAGTGTCTTTCTTATGGTAAAAGAGTTCCTTTGATTGAGTTCAACCCCAACACATTTCGTACATGTTATGTTGCACTATTGTGGGACTATATGGGGCATGAGAAAACAAGAAGCAAATGCTCGTAGCGATGTCGAAGCACCCTTGAGGCCTGGAAGGCAAAGTCGAATAACTAGTGTCACTGAAGTTTTAGAAATATGATGATTGTTGAATTTATTACATTGGATTGTCGACAAACTGGTGTATGGATGTTGTTGTTTTTTTTGTACAAACTTATTTCTTGTTTTGAAGTGTTTAAATGTTACTTATTTTGAAGTGAATGAAATTAATTCATTTCTGTTGTATAAGTTGAATATGTTTTCAACAATTTTGTACTATGTGTTTTACTCCAGTGTTCAATAATATTGGTTGCAGTGTGATTGACCTCTGAAATACATATGCAGTCTTGAAATTTTCAATAAAAATACATATGCACTTACCTTCATATATATTCTAATTTGTGTTCACTTACTTTCAAAATACATATGAGATGAATTCAACTTTAAGTTTGTGAATTGAATGAAAGAAATTCATTTAAGTATTTTATGCAGTTTTATTTTTTTTGCTGTGAGATTTAGAGATCAAAAATATATATACAGTGTTCAGATTTTGCATTAAATAAATACATATGCAGAATATATCATAAGTATTTATCCTTTGTTCAATAGTTTCAAAATAAATATGAGGTGATTCAAACTAACTAATTTAGAAAAATGCATGAAATTAATTTATTTTAAAATTTTATTAAAATCATATGAAATTGCACTAAAAATACATATGCAATATACATCATATTTATTTTAATTTTTCTTCATTCTAAAACTAACATTCATATGAGGTTAACCAAAGTTACTAAATTTGTACTAAAAATACATATACAATGTTCAAAATATATATGATATGTAGATTCAAAATACATAAGCAGTGTTCAGATTTTGCATTATATAACAATGCAACATTCATATTAAACAATGCTTAGATCGCAAATGCTAAATAAATGTTTAGAACCATAAAAATGAGTTCATTATTATAAAAAGTGCAGAAGAAAGTATTAAAAAATAATACAGAGGAAAAAATGTATCATTTGTGATATTTTCTACAAGAATGTCTGTTGTGACCCTTAGCCCCACATCCAGTGCATGAATTGATGTTCTTCTTTTCAAACATATCTTGACCCGATTTTCCACGATCTTTCTTTGTAGTAGGTCTTCCAGGAGGGCGTTTGTACTTTGGTGGCAGTACAATTGTTATAGACGTCTCATTCATCTGGGAGCATACCTAATTTGTATTTTGATATGGGTCAATAGAATTTCATTACATTCAACAACTGAATTCGATCATTCATTGATCTAGGATTTCAGAAAATAATTGAATAAAATTCAAATAGAAATTTGTTTAAATTATGTTTATAATTGAAATTCTACAAAGCTTCACAATTTGTTCAAAAAATATATTAAAATAAAATTTGTTTAAAGGAAAATACAAACACAACAAAAGTTTTCAACCAAATACAGAAACTACTGAATCGAACAGAAGTAAAATACGTATAACATATATTTTCACATATACAGTTATATTCTGAAATTTCGACAAACAAACCAAAAATACATATGCAGTGTTAACACTAAGCATAGCAAAAATACATATGCAGTTTTAACATTAAACACAAAAAAATACATCTGGGAGCATACCTAATTTGTATTTTGATATGTGTCAATAGAATTTCATCACATTCAACAGCTGAATTCGATCATTCATTGATCTAGGATTCAGAAAATAATTGAATAAAATTCAAATCAAAATTTGTTTAAATTATGTTCATAATCGAAATTCTAGAAAGCTTCACAATTTGTTAAATTGTTAAACCGATCAAAATAACAACAAACGATCATCAAATAAATAGTCGAACACTGAAATTTTAATACCTGAAACAACTTCTAAACTGAAATTTGGCAACAAATAGTTGAATTCTGAAGGTTTTTGTTATATATGTTGAATTTACTCCTTCATTGCTTATAACTCGAAATTCTTTTAGAAATTATTCATACAAAATTTAACGGCGACAACAAAAAACTAGATAGGAGCATCAGTAAATAAATTTACGATGCATCACAAATTGAGCAATTGAAAAAAACGATCGGCAAAAACAAAATATACTCAAAAAAAAAAATACGGTAATACCTGAAACAACACTTAAGCACTAATTCGTAGAAGATAATTGAATTCCAAAGTGTTATCGAGAACAAGGTAATGTTGATAGTTGAACTTTATGAATTTTTTTTTGAACATCAACAAGTACAATTGAATTTGATTGTTCAATTACAACGAATTTGAAGCTTCAACAAAAATTTGAATTGATTTTTTTTTGAAGGATAATGTGTTTAGCGACTGAAAAATAGAATTGAATTTTTTCTTTTTTGAAGAAGAAGAATCACGCATATAGCGAGTGGATAATACAATTTTTTTTTTTGAATTTGAATAGGGTTGTTGGAAGTAACGGAAAAAGGGTGATTAGTGAGCTTTTAATGAGATTGTAATCTTTAATTGTTAATTTATGGAATTATTACCATATTTAGATCAAATAATTAATTCAGTAAAAATAATTGTACTTGTATTTTTATAGCAACACTTTGTAAAAATACGTATCAAAAGTTGCTATAATATGCAATTATAAAAGTGTTGCTATGAATCTCATAATTAAAGGGTTAAGTATGCTATTTCTGAATTTTGCCCATTTTCATTCATTCTCATTCCTAATGGATCATAAAGGCCCAAGATCCTTACCTCCTTTGGGCCATAGAATACTGGCCCAAAGTGTAAAACTCAATTTTTAACTTTGAATAAGAGAAATATAATGGCCCAATAGACATGGTTTTGTCCATATGATAAAATAGAATTTCATGAAGAGAAAAATATATAAATATATTTTGGGAGTCCTACTTTAAATATATAAATAGATAAAAATTCAAATTTTCTATGCTTAAATACTACACTATGTATTTGTCTTAAAATTTTGGATTTATTATAAAAATAGTGGCATAATATTCCTTCAAATTTAAAAAAACCCACCCAATTATCCATTATATTACCCAATTTAAAGATAATCTGCAACAAAATTTGTTTATGATCTGAGGTAATCAAAGTACGAATGCAATACCATAATCCTTCCGCCTTTATATTCTCTAAGGTATCATTTGGCATAGGACTAAATTATTCAGGATTAAATTCTTGAGATTATAATTCTATCATGAAATAATTTCAAGTTAAATCAGATAAGATGCAAACATTCAATGATTAAGCTTTGTGAAGTATGAGATAGATAAAATTTAATATTCACAAAAACACTTATTCAGACTAATTGTTTATATCGATCAGACCATATTAATAATATACTATGAGTGGATGAAAATTAAGGTGAAATACACACACATATATGCGTGAAAAACTCAATATTATAATTTATTAGTTTGATATAAACATGATATAGGTTGAGATTTTAAAGGTATTTAGCCTTTGAGTAACTCGTAAAATTGTTACTATGTAACTAGACGGTAATGGATTCAAGCAGTGGAAACAATCTTTTGAAAAAATGGTAAGGTCGCATACAATAAACACTTATGATCCCGCTACGTTTTTTCCTGAACTCTGAACATAACAAAAACTTTAGTGCAATGCATTTTTTTCCTTCAAATTAAAAAAACCCTCCTAATTATCCATTATCTTACCCGCATAATAATCCCAAGTTGAATGGAATAAGGTGCAAATATTTCATGATTAAACTTAAGATAAAATTTATACTGCATTTATTTGACGAATAAATTAATACCATCACCCGAATGCAGTGTAAATTTTATCTCGGACTTAATCTTGTGATATTCCATCTTATGTTGCATATCAAACGACACCTAAGTATGCCATTGTTATATAAGAATTGTTATAGACCAGTTATCGGTGAAGCAACCCAATATCATATTAAGCAGCTATGTGTGTGATCCATGTTAGTAAATTAGACTATTCTGTTTAAATTTGTTTGTTCTATTTTGACTTGATACGAAATTTAAGAAAGTGAATAACTTTTAAATTAAAAATATGTATTTAAAAATTCACCCGGGAATAAGCATGGTTCAAATGTATAGTTTTTTGAACAACTCATGAATATTGATTTGCGAAATTTATGTAATATATAGACATAATATGGTTCGATCTTTTCTTGAACTCAGATAATAACACGAGCTTTGTGAAATATGAGATAGATAAAACTTAGGGTCCGTTTGGCCATAAAAACACTTATTCAGACTAGTTTTTTTTATATGAACCAAACCATATTAATATACTACGAGTGAGTGAAAATGAAGGTGAAATATATATGTATATATATATATATATATATTTATATTATTGAATTGACATTAGTTAATGAATAAATAACAGTATGTAAAAACTCAATATTATAAATTATTAGTTTGATATAAACATGATAAAGTTAGGGATTTTAAAGGTAGTGGTCCTTTGAGTAACTCGTAAAATTGTTACTATGTAACTAGGAGGTAATGAGTTCAAATCGTGAAAATAACATTTTGAAAAAAAATGATAAGGTCGCGTACGATAGACACTTATGATCCCGCTGCGCCTTTCCCTGAACTCAGAGTATAACGAAAAGATGCGATAACTTCCCTGAACTCAGAGCATAACATAAAGATGCCTATAATAAACACTTATGATCTCGCTGATTCTCGTCGATTTCGGCAACTTTCCTTCACCATCATTGATTTCCCCCACCCTTTTTCTATTGACGGAGTCGAAACGAATCGTCTGACCCGAACGGTTCACACTAGGCCACTCCCAAGCCTCCTTGGCATGATATATATCCCTCTTTTCCCTTTTTTTTTTTTTGTATGAATTGAGGTGTGTACAGCTGTGAGTATATATTGAAAATGTGAGTTGAGGTAGGGTGGGGTCACGTGGGTATGGGGATATGGGGTGGCGTGGTGTGTTGTCAAAATTTGATAGAAAGGAGTTGTAAACTTATTTCAATTGGGATTTCATGGGAATTTAAGAAAAAAATTTATTTAGAGTTGGTTGTTATCATGGGCAGCTCAAGTGAATCCGTGGCCTAAGGTAAAATTCAAACGTAGATCCTTACGTTTTATGAAAAAATAATTATTTTTATAAAGTCTATTTTTAAAATTATATAATCGATTTTTTCTAATATTTTTTTAAAAAATTAACAATAGAGTCAATACATTAATTTCTTGACACACAGTATTCTGGATTAGATATATCAAACTCCATCAATTTTTATTTTTTTTATATAAACAGTTTATTTTTTTTATAAATAGTGTTTAATGTACTTTTTAAAATTTATAATATTTTTAAAAAAATGAGGCCCTCAAAAAGACGAACAAATTAAAAAAAAATATGAGAAGAAAAGAAAAGCAAAAGAAATTGAAAAGTCAAACAATGTTGATGACGATGTTGAGAACTCTTTGTGCTAATGAATCTGAAGAAGACATGGAGGAAGAGGTATTTTTTCGTTGTATATGTATTTTTATTTACTGTTATATATTTAGGGATTTCTGTAACGCTTTATCAATTGGGGTAATATGTATTTTTTCAGTGAGTTAATATGTATTTTATGTTTCACCTGATATGTAATTAGGAATTGCAGTGAGGTGATTTGTTCTGTTAAAAATACATATGCATGTTATATGTATTTTTTGATGTGTTGGTTGTATTTTGTTGATTTATACAGTTTAAGGTGTAGTTTTAATGTGTTTTGTTGTTTTTTTTACAGTTTTACAAGATTTTTTTTTTTTTGTTAAATTTGAGAAACATCATTGGGTTCTCGCAGTTTTATCATTCTCCGAGAGGTGCATATTCTTATATAATTCATATGAATTCTCTGGTCACTATGCAGTTGGTCTGGCTGAGATACAAAAATTAGCTGAGATTATCCCATTGTGTCCCAAGCTTGTAATTTCTACGAAAAGAAAGGTATTGATGTTCATAACCATCCAATATACAAAGATAAAAACTTGTCAGATCTTTTTTATGTGTTATTTGCAGATGAATTGGTTCAACAATCAAGTGAAAGCTTGTAAGTACTTTAATATACATTTACCAATATCGTTTGTAGAAATTAAATTTTATTATTCAATTTTTTTTGTAGAGACTGTGGTCTGTATATGGTAACATACGCAGAGTGTCTTTCTTATGGTAAAAAAGTTCCTTTGATTGAGTTCAACCCCAACACATTTCGTACATGTTATGTTGCACTATTGTGGGACTATATATGGCATGAGAAAACAAGAAGCAAATGCTCGTAGCGATGTCGAAGCACCCTTGAGGCCTGGAAGGCAAAGTCGAATAACTAGTGTCACTGAAGTTTTAGAAATATGATGATTGTTGAATTTATTACATTGGATAGTCGACAAACTGGTGTATGGATGTTGTTGTTTTTTTTTGTACAAACTTATTTCATGTTTTGAAGTGTTTAAATGTTACTTATTTTGAAGTGAATGAAAGTAATTCATTTCTGGTGTATAAGTTGAATATGTTTTCAACAATTTTGAACTATGTGTTTTACTCCAGTGTTCAATAACATTGGTTGCAGTGTGATTGACCTCTGAAATACATATGCAGTCTTGAAATTTTCAATAAAAATACATATGCACTTACCTTCATATATATTCTAATTTGTGTTCATTTACTTTAAAAATACATATGAGATGAATTCAACTTTAAGTTTGTGAATTGAATGAAAGAAATTCATTTAAGTATTTTATGCAGTTTTATTTTTTTTGCTGTGAGATTTAGAGATCAAAAATATATATACAGTGTTCAGATTTTGCATTAAATAAATACATATGCAGAATATATCATATGTATTTATCCTTTGTTCAATAGTTTCAAAATAAATATGAGGTGATTCAAACTAACTAATTTAGAAAAATGCATGAAATTAATTTATTTTAAAATTTTATTAAAATCATATGAAATTGCATTAAAAATACATATGCAATATACATCATATTTATTTTAATTTTTCTTCATTCTAAAACTAACATTCATATGAGGTTAACCAAAGTTACTAAATTTGTACTAAAAATACATATACAATGTTCAAAATACATATGATATGTAGATTCAAAATACATAAGCAGTGTTCAGATTTTGCATTATATACAAATGCAACATTCATATTAAACAGTGCTTAGATCGCAAATGCTAAATAAATGTTTTGAACCATAAAAATGAGTTCATTATTATAAAAAGTGCAGAAGAAAGTATTAAAAAATAATACAGAGGAAAAAATGTATCATTTGTGATATTTTCTACAAGAATGTCTGTTGTGACCCTTAGCGCCACATCCAGTGCATGAATTGATGTTCTTCTATTCAAACATATCTTGACCCGATTTTCCACAATCCTTCTTTGTAGTAGGTCTTCCAGGAGGGCGTTTGTACTTTGGTGGCAGTACAATTGTTATAGACGTCTCATTCATCTGGGAGCATACCTAATTTGTATTTTGATACGGGTCAATAGAATTTCATTACATTCAACAACTGAATTCGATCATTCATTGATCTAGGATTTCAGAAAATAATTGAATAAAATTCAAATAGAAATTTGTTTAAATTATGTTTATAATTGAAATTCTACAAAGCTTCACAATTTGTTCAAAAAATACATTAAAATAAAATTTGTTTAAAGTAAAATACAAACACAACAAAAGTTTTCAACCAAATACAGAAACTACTGAATCGAACAGAAGTAAAATACGTATAACATATATTTTCACATATACAGTTATATTCTGAAATTTCGACAAACAAACCAAAAATACATATGCAGTGTTAACACTAAGCATAGCAAAAATACATATGCAGTTTTAACATTAAACACAAAAAAATACATCTGGGAGCATACCTAATTTGTATTTTGATATGTGTCAATAGAATTTCATCACATTCAACAGCTGAATTCGATCATTCATTGATCTAGAATTCAGAAAATAATTGAATAAAATTCAAATCAAAATTTGTTTAAATTATGTTCATAATCGAAATTCTAGAAAGCTTCACAATTTGTTAAATTGTTAAACCGATCAAAATAACAACAAACGATCATCAAATAAATAGTCGAACAATGAAATTTTAATACCTGAAACAACTTCTAAACTGAAATTTGGCAACAAATAGTTGAATTCTGAAGGTTTTTGTTATATATGTTGAATTTACTCCTTCATTGCTTATAACTCGAAATTCTTTTAGAAATTATCCATACAAAATTTAACGGCGACAACAAAAAACTAGATAGGAGCATCAGTAAATAAATTTACGATGCATCACAAATTGAGTAATTGAAAAAAACGATCGGCAAAAACAAAATATACTCAAAAAAATAAATACGGTAATACCTGAAACAGCACTTAAGCACTAATTCGTAGAAGATAATTGAATTCCAAAGTGTTATCGAGAACAAGGTAATGTTGATAGTTGAACTTTATGAATTTTTTTTTGAACATCAACAAGTACAATTGAATTTGATTGTTCAATTACAACGAATTTGAAGCTTCAACAAAAATTTGAATTGATTTTTTTTTGAAGGATCATGCGTTTAGCGACTGGAAAATAGAATTGAATTTTTTCTTTTTTGAAGAAGAAGAATCATGCATATAGCGAGTGGATAATACAATTTTTTTTTTTGAATTTGAATAGGGTTGTTGGAAGTAACGGAAAAAGGGTGATTAGTGAGCTTTTAATGGGATTGTAATCTTTAATTGTTAATTTATGGAATTATTACCATATTTAGATCAAATAATTAATTCAGTAAAAACAATTGTATTTATATTTTTATAGCAACACTTTGCAAAAATACGTATCAAAAGTTGCTATAATATGCAATTATAAAAGTGTTGCTATGAATCTCATAATTAAAGGATTAAGTATGCTATTTCTGAATTTTGCCCATTTTCATTCATTCTCATTCCTAATGGATCATAAAGGCCCAAGATCCTTAACTCCTTTGGGCCATAGAATACTGGCCCAAAGTTTAAAACTCAATTTTTAACTTTGAATAAGAGAAATATAATGGCCCAATAGACATGGTTTTGTCCATATGATAAAATAGAATTTCATGAAGAGAAAGATATATAAATATATTTTGGGAGTCCTACTTTAAATATATAAATACATAAAAATTCAAATTTTCTATGCTTAAATACTACACTATGTATTTGTCTTAAAATTTTGGATTTATTATAAAAATAGTGGCATAATATTCCTTTAAATTAAAAAAAACCCACCCAATTATCCATTATATTATCCAATTTAAAGATAATCTGCCACAAAATTTGCTTTTGATCTGAGGTAATCAAAGTACGAATGCAATACCATAATCCTTCCGCCTTTATAATCTCTAAGGTATCATTTGGCATAGGACTAAATTATTCAGGATTAAATTCTTGAGATTATAATTCTATCATGAAATAATTTCAAGTTAAATCAGATAAGATGCAAACATTCAATGATTAAGCTTTGTGAAGTATGAGATAGATAAAATTTAATATTCACAAAAACACTTATTCAGACTAATTGTTTATATCGATCAGACCATATTAATAATATACTATGAGTGGATGAAAATTAAGGTGAAATACACACACATATATGAGTGAAAAACTCAATATTATAATTTATTAGTTTGATATAAACATGATATAGGTTGAGATTTTAAAGGTATTTAGCCTTTGAGTAACTCGTAAAATTGTTACTATGTAACTAGACGGTAATGGATTCAAGCAGTGGAAACAATCTTTTGAAAAAATGGTAAGGTCGCATACAATAAACACTTATGATCCCGCTGCGTTTTTTCCTAAACTCTGAACATAACAAAAACTTTAGTGCAATGCATTTTTTTCCTTCAAATTTAAAAAACCCTCCTAATTATCCATTATCTTACCCGCATAATAATCCCAAGTTGAATGGAATAAGGTGCAAACATTTCATGATTAAACTTAAGATAAAATTTATACTGTATTTATTTGACGAATAAATTAATACCATCAACCGAATGCAGTATAAATTTTATCTCGGACTTAATCTAGTGATATTCCATCTTATGTTGCATATCAAACGACACCTAAGTATGCCATTGTTATATAAGAATTGGTATAGACCAGTTATCGGTAAAGCAACCCAATATCATATTAAGCAGTTATGTGTGTGATCCATGTTAGTAAATTAGACTATTCTGTTTAGATTTGTTTGTTCTATTTTGACTTGATACGAAATTTAAGAAAGTGAATAACTTTTAAATCTTGTATTTTTAAATTAAAAATATGTATTTAAAAATTCACCCGGAAATAAGCACGGTTCAAATGTATAGTTTTTTGAACAACTCATGAATATTGATTTGCGAAATTTATGTAATATATAGACATAATATGGTTCGATCTTTTCTTGAACTCAGATAATAACACGAGCTTTGTGAAATATGAGATAGATAAAACTTAGGGTCCGTTTGGCCATAAAAACACTTATTCAGACTAGTTTTTTTATATGGACCAAACCATATTAATATACTACGAGTGAGTGAAAATGAAGGTGAAATATATATATATATATATATATATATATTTATATTATTGAATTGACATTAGTTAATGAATAAATAACAGTATGTAAAAACTCAATATTATAAATTATTAGTTTAATATAAACATGATAAAGTTAGGGATTTTAAAGGTAGTGGTCCTTTGAGTAACTCATAAAATTGTTACTATGTAACTAGGAGGTAATGAGTTCAAATCGTGAAAATAACATTTTGAAAAAAAATGATAAGGTCGCGTACGATAGACACTTATGATCCCGTTGCGCCTTTCCCTGAACTCAGAGTATAACGAAACGATGCGATAACTTCCCTGAACTCAGAGCATAACATAAAGATGCCTATAATAAACACTTATGATCTCGCTGATTCTCGTCGATTTCGGCAACTTCCCTTCACCATCATTGATTTCCCCCGCCCTTTTTCTATTGACGGAGTCGAAACGAACCGTCTGACCTGAACGGTTCACACTAGGCCACTCCCAAGCCTCCCTGGCATGATATATGTCCCTCTTTTCCCTTTTTTTTTTTTTTTTGTATGAATTGAGGTGTGTACAGCTGTGTGTATTTATTGAAAATGTGAGTTGAGGTAGGGTGGGGTCACGTGGGTATGGGGGTATGGGGTGGGGTGGGGTGTTGTCAAAATTTGATAGGAAGGAGTTGTTAACTTATTTCAATTGGGATTTCATGGGAATTTAAGAAAAAAATTTAGTTAAAGTTGGTTATTATCAGGGACGGCTCAAGCGAATTCGTGGTCTAAGGTCAAAATCGAACGGAGGCTTTACGTTTTAAGAAAAAATAATTATTTTTATAAAGTCTATTTTTAAAATTATATAATCGATTTCTTCTAATATTTTTTTTAATATTAACAATAGAGTCAATACATTAATTTCTTGACACATAGTATTCTGAAGTAGATATATCAAACTCCATCAATTTATTTTTTAAGAAAATGAGGCCCTCAAATTTTGGGAGGTCTTAGGCGACCGCCTTTTTCCGAAAGGGTTGAGCTATCCCTGATTATTATTTTGTCATTTTGTAAGAAAATTATGCAATAGAATTGTGGTGCAAGACTGAATAAATGGTAAACGTGTTTACTACACACATATAATAGACCTTAGTGGATCCAAGCTTGCCTATAAATTCTCTTATAAATCACCCACTCCATTGCTTCATTAATCCACTCAACCAACCAATCTCCCCCCACACCCCCACAACATGAAGAAACTTTCTTTCCTTCTTTTTCTTGTCCTCATACTTGTAATAATTTCTAATGTTAGTTGCCAAGAAAAAACGACTTTATTATTTCATGTTGATGACTCCATAAAAGCCCCTCCTGTACCAGCACTCATGTGGTATGTGCTTACATGGCCACCAACATTTTGTCTGAACTTAAGACCTCCAGCTCAGTGCATTAAACCAATTCCTGATCATGAATTCACAGTCCATGGACTTTGGCCAGCTGATGCAAATGGAAAAACAATTACCTGCAGAATTACAGTACCTGTAGATTGGGACAGGCTGGTAAATATATACATATACATATAGCAATAATGATGGTAAATATATATACATATACATATAGAGATAATTTTACTTATCAGGACAAGATGATAAATATATACATATACATATGGAGAGAGTTTTACTTACCATTACAAACTGGTAAATATATACATATATAAGACAAGCTGGTAAATATATAAATATATAAATATATATATAGAGAGAGAATTTTATTTATCATGACAAATTGATAAATATATACATATACATATACATATACATATACATATGGAGAGAGTGCTGATAAATATATACGTATACATATATATATATATAGAGATAGTTTTACTTATAAGAGTTTTTAATTTTATGAACTGACAATATAAAATAGAGTTAAAGGGTCAAAAATACATATCACGGTATTTGATTTTTTGAGTTTCATACTTAAATTATCAGGTGTGTCAGTTTAGTTTTATGCACTGACAATATAAAACAAAATCCAGGGTTAAAACACATTTATGGTATTTGATTTTTGGAGTTTTATACCTGAACTATAAAGTGTGTGAGTTTACTACCTGAATTATCATCACCTAATATAATTTATGAAAATACACCTGAACTATTAGATGTATGAGTAATTGCAGGTGTGTTTCCATAAACATTTATTGATAGTTTACGTAGAAAACTCACACCTGAATTTGAATTTCATAGCTGACTATCAAGTGTTTCAGATTTTTGAGTTTCATAGCTCAACTAATAACAAATATTTATGAAAAGACATTTGAAACTCATACATCTGATAGTTCATGTGTGTTTTCATAAATATTTAGTCATAGTTCAGGAAGAAACTCACGCACTTGATAGTTCAGAAATGAAACTCAAAAAATTGAGATATTTTAGACATATTTTTGATCCTTCACACACTATAAAATAATATATTTAAATTATTTGATTCTGTACCTCCCAAAGTAGGGGTATAAGGTCTACACCTATTGAAGACTAATGAGCCACCAGACCTAAACTATTATCAGATTACACATTTTACATGAGGGTGTGTTTGGCATGATGGAAAATGTTTTTCGAAAAATATTTTTCAGTTTCTTTTTGTTTGGTTGCAACAAAATGTTAGGAAAATATTTTTTAAGACAACTTATTTTCCACCATTTGATGGAAAATGACTTCCCTAGTAGTCCAAAGAAAAGTCATTTTCTGAAAAAAAAAAAATTGTGGCGCCAGTTATTTTCCCCACAGCCACCCCTATCCCCCCCCCCCACCCCAACAACACTAACTTTCCTTGTCCCAAACTTCAGAAGCGTGCTTCACTGTTAATTTTCTCTCAATTTTAGGGTTTTCATTTCTTTCTCTCCACAGCGATTTTGCTAGAATCTCAAGATATGTTTCATAATTAATTTCTTCTATGTTTCATAATTAATTTTTTTCTACGATTTTGATCAAAATTTTCTTCAAATCACTGTGACCTTGATCCAATACTAATTGCCAACCATGTATGGCAACAGAGGAGTACTTCACTGAGTTCATTCATGAATGAATTCAATATATTTAATGTTCTTCCTTTGGATTCTCTTAATGTTTCTGGAGAAATTGAGGAGTTGGTGTTAATGGTGGCTAACCAAGCACAGAGGGCAAAAATGGAGCTCGATCCAGAGGACGAAGAAGCAGTGAAGAGAGTGATTTTGATTATGAACCAATTTGAGAATAAATTTGCGTCTGACCCCTGTGTAATCAAGAAGTTTCTTGATTATCTTGGTACCACCATCTGGGCACAATGTCACAAGGAGATTAAATTCTTGGAAGATGAAATTAATTTCGAAATGCTTGGAGAATTACGAAAGAGAAAACAACTAAAAATATTTTCCAGAAAATTATTTTCTACTCACCAACCAAACACCATAAAATATTTTTCACTCACCTACCAAACTTGAGAAAATAAGTAGAAAATCAACTAATTTTCCATGAAAATATTTTTCATGGAAAACATTTTCCATCATACCAAACACACCCGAAATGATATAGATTTATTTGAAATCCGCATAAATACATGACCTATATCTTGTCCACCCGCTATTAATGTTCAGCCCGTTTTACTAAAACATAATAATAAGGTAACGTTATGTCTACATTTAAAAAATAATTCTAACAGCTCTGATCCAAAGTGTAGGATTTTTTTTTTCATCGTCTGAAAACCCCCATCTTATCGCTGATTAATAACTTGATTGTCGAATATCTATTTTTTTTTTTTAAAACTTACATAAACCCTAATAAGTTTACCCTTAATTACTTCCTATCCCTACTCTTTGCTAAATTACAAATAATCCCTTATTTTGCAATTTTTGGATACATAATTAGCATCCGAATACATAATTTTAAATTTGA
Organism: Capsicum pubescens; assembly: GCA_030864215.1. Classification (NCBI taxonomy): domain Eukaryota; kingdom Viridiplantae; phylum Streptophyta; class Magnoliopsida; order Solanales; family Solanaceae; genus Capsicum; species Capsicum pubescens. The sequence goes on along the minus strand of CM061544.1, from coordinate 44,861,203 downwards.
GATACATAATTTTAAATGCTGAGATGCATCCATTTCTGAAATTATTTGCTCGAGATACATAATGCATTAACTAGATCAAAAGTAAAATTATATATTCGAAAATTTATGAATTTGTGGATGTAATGGATTTTTTTTTTTTTCCAGTTTAGTAAAGATAAATTGTGTTGTTATGTAATTTTTTCGGACTGCAGATTCGGCCAATAGAATCACGACTTAAAACATTCTGGCCAGAACTTAAAGAAAACCAACCCAAATATAGCATATGGAAACATGAGTGGGAAAAGCATGGAGTGTGTGGAGGAGGATCAGCAAAAGGATACTTTGATGCAGCCATAAAGACTAATTATGACTTATTTACAAGGGGAAACTTGTACAATTACTTGGCATCGAGTCACATTGTTCCATCTGATAGCCAAGCTTACACTCAAGCTGCTATTATTATGGCAATTCAAACTGTGTTTCCTGCTTCTGCTCCGCTCGGTGTTTACCTGAGATGTATAGCAATTGATTCGACAAACACAACTCATGGTTACTTGAGCGAGGCTGTCGTGTGCACTACTATGGATGGCTCTAACTTTGTCACGTGCCCACCGCGTGCAAGAAATTGCGATAAATTTCCGAACATTGTGATCCCTCCTGGACCCCCAAGGTAAGGATTTTGATTAACTGGTAACAAAATTTATTTGCATGAGATATATATTAAATTAATTATTAGCTAGTGTGTCTGTCACGACCCGATCCAAACCTGAGGTCCTGGCGGCGATGGGCATGAAGGTCCGAGAGACGCCCTTAGCCCAGCCCACTAGTGATAATGTCCGCTCTGGACTCAGGCCGCTCTAAAATGTGCATCACTAGGGGGTAAGACCTCGGGACTCAGCGTCCTCGCTGAGGTTTGCCCTGCCTTACCGGGATTTGCTTAAACTCAGTTTGAACTCTGACCCACATCGACATGGCTGACACAGGAGCGGCTCTGATACCATTCTTGTCGTGACCCGAGACGAGGTTCTGGCCGCGACGAACATCCCGAACCATCAAGGTCCGAGAAACCCTTATAACAACACAATCCGCTAGTGATATTGTTCGTAGTCGAAATTTGGTATTTATTTTGAAATTTGTGGTCTGAAATATGTTAAAATTAATCAGAAATTGGCTAGTCGGTAACATTTCAGATGGACTTAGCCATAGTTAATTAATCTGATGGTGTCTCCATAGGAAATTAACATCTAGTCACTATGTCGTAATAATTGTGCAATTATAAGATCTTTTGAAATTCATGGTCTTAACATGTTAGAACTTAGAATATATATATATATATTTGTTCGTTTCATTTTATGTGTTTTATTTTGAACGGGTATGAAGTTTAATAGAAGTAAGGTTAACTTTTAAATTAAAGATGTGATTATAATACATTAAATACTCTTTGAATTTTCTGATCTTTAATTATACATGTCATGTAGGAGGAGGTTGAAATAAAAAGAGTCACTACTAAATATAAAGATTATCAATGATTAAGTAATATGTATTTATACAAGCACTGTTATTACTTAATTATAATTAAGTGATACATATTAAATCTCACTATTCAAATATATATTTTTTTATTTAACTTTAATATTAAAGTTTAATCATGTACACTGATTGTATAAATATTTTTCTGCATTATTACTGATTTTATCGTTTTTTATTTTTGAATATGTCACATATGTTTCTTCTTGAAACCTCGACGGTGCTGGTGATGGAATTCATTGCTTATTCATTAAGAACTCTTGTCGGTACAGTAAATCTAGATCGAGAGAGAGAATTGGCTTCTGAAGAATCCGCTGGAGTCAGATCAGTAGGGGAGTTCACACCGGGACTTTCAAATATAGAGAAAGAACCCATACCCACCCCCTCCCAAACCCAAAATCCCCCCGCCCCCCTGTACTTATTCATACTGAACCTTAAATTTTATTATTAATAAAAGATCGCTAGACACTCTGTCTAGTGATTTAAATTTATATATAAAAAAAATGTTGTAGTTGAAGACGTGTAAGAGAAAAACAACTTATTATTCCTTCAATAAAAGTTTATTTTGTGCTCTTTAAATATCTTATCAGTTCCGACGTACAAATCAAAATTTAGCACAACATTCATGTTTGTCATTTTTCTAGAATTGGATCAATCACGTTCAGTAACAAAAGCCAAAATTGGGCTAATATATGGGCTTGAAAAAACAAGGGATCTTTACATAAATAACCGGTCGAATTGACGATTTATCTTTTCTAATCAGCATACATAGATTATACATATATTATATATTTGTCAGATATTTTAAATTTACGCGGTTGGTTTGGTTGGTATTTAGGTTAATTCTACGAAAATAATGTGTGTTGATGTAATTTGTACATTGATATTTAATGAATCATTTGCATTTTTATCTCTGCTTTGTGCTGGTCGATCTTTAATTTTTTTCTCCTCGACGAAAATAGCCTTTTCACAGTGCATAATTTTATATTTTTGCATCTTATACCCTGTAACATGTTATGCCCCATGTCCTTATATAACTCATACCTCGCTAGCATGAATTCAATTTCTGAGAGCAAAAATTAAAGATCAAATTGGCTAGTAATTAAATTCTTGTTAATTAGTGGTTTTCACATAAGAAGAGTATCATGTTTTTTCATTGGGAAAAATACATATGTTAGCATACCTAAGTATTAAATTACAAAAAATAGCAACACTTTTTCCTAATTACCTCGTGTAGCATTTGTAGCATTATTTTAAGTGGGGGACCACAATTACCGCATCTTAAAAGCAGGTTCCATTATTTACGCTTAAAATTTTCTCTTTTCTTTAATTGCTTTATACTTTACCTTTTTTCATGCTTCTTATCAGATTTTCTCTTACAAATTTTTTCCTTCTTAACGTTTTTTCCACGATTATTGTTCCACAGTTTCAGGTAAATAATTAATTCAGTTATTGCATGTTATCAATTTCTCAATATCTTTTTTTTTTTTTTTAATTTCGTACTGTAAACAATTTCTCCATTTCATCTTTAAGGTTTTGATTTTTGTAGTTGTTAACGGAGAATCAAGGTCAGCGAATTTGTTGAATTTTGTTTTGTTTGTTTTTCAGTTAAATTTGATGTTTTATGAGTTGATATAGTTGAAAAAATTAAATTTTGGATGAGAATTGGAACTGAGTTTGTTTTGCTACGATAAATGGAGGATAATCGGAGTTGAATGAATATTGTAGATGATTTTGGGTTGATTTGTTGTTGTTGTTGGTTGAATTTTTTCGAAGATAGTTGATATTTTGAAGAAAAAAGTAGTTGAAAAAAGTTTCTTCTCCAAAAGACGAACAAATTAAAAAAAAATATGAGAAGAAAAGAAAAGCAAAAGAAATTGAAAAGTCAAACAATGTTGATGACGATGTTGAGAACTCTTTGTGCTAATGAATCTGAAGAAGACATGGAGGAAGAGGTATTTTTTCGTTGTATATGTATTTTTATTTACTGTTATATATTTAGGGATTTCTGTAACGCTTTATCAATTGGGGTAATATGTATTTTTTCAGTGAGTTAATATGTATTTTATGTTTCACCTGATATGTAATTAGGAATTGCAGTGAGGTGATTTGTTCTGTTAAAAATACATATGCATGTTATATGTATTTTTTGATGTGTTGGTTGTATTTTGTTGATTTATACAGTTTAAGGTGTAGTTTTAATGTGTTTTGTTGTTTTTTTACAGTTTTACAAGATTTTTTTTTTTTGTTAAATTTGAGAAACATCATTGGGTTCTCGCAGTTTTATCATTCTCCGAGAGGTGCATATTCTTATATAATTCATATGAATTCTCTGGTCACTATGCAGTTGGTCTGGCTGAGATACAAAAATTAGCTGAGATTATCCCATTGTGTCCCAAGCTTGTAATTTCTACGAAAAGAAAGGTATTGAGGTTCATAACCATCCAATATACAAAGATAAAAACTTGTCAGATCTTTTTTATGTGTTATTTGCAGATGAATTGGTTCAACAATCAAGTGAAAGCTTGTAAGTACTTTAATATACATTTACCAATATCGTTTGTAGAAATTAAATTTTATTATTCAATTTTTTTTGTAGAGACTGTGGTCTGTATATGGTAACATACGCAGAGTGTCTTTCTTATGGTAAAAAAGTTCCTTTGATTGAGTTCAACCCCAACACATTTCGTACATGTTATGTTGCACTATTGTGGGACTATATATGGCATGAGAAAACAAGAAGCAAATGCTCGTAGCGATGTCGAAGCACCCTTGAGGCCTGGAAGGCAAAGTCGAATAACTAGTGTCACTGAAGTTTTAGAAATATGATGATTGTTGAATTTATTACATTGGATAGTCGACAAACTGGTGTATGGATGTTGTTGTTTTTTTTTGTACAAACTTATTTCATGTTTTGAAGTGTTTAAATGTTACTTATTTTGAAGTGAATGAAAGTAATTCATTTCTGGTGTATAAGTTGAATATGTTTTCAACAATTTTGAACTATGTGTTTTACTCCAGTGTTCAATAACATTGGTTGCAGTGTGATTGACCTCTGAAATACATATGCAGTCTTGAAATTTTCAATAAAAATACATATGCACTTACCTTCATATATATTCTAATTTGTGTTCATTTACTTTAAAAATACATATGAGATGAATTCAACTTTAAGTTTGTGAATTGAATGAAAGAAATTCATTTAAGTATTTTATGCAGTTTTATTCTTTTTGCTGTGAGATTTAGAGATCAAAAATATATATACAGTGTTCAGATTTTGCATTAAATAAATACATATGCAGAATATATCATATGTATTTATCCTTTGTTCAATAGTTTCAAAATAAATATGAGGTGATTCAAACTAACTAATTTAGAAAAATGCATGAAATTAATTTATTTTAAAATTTTATTAAAATCATATGAAATTGCATTAAAAATACATATGCAATATACATCATATTTATTTTAATTTTTCTTCATTCTAAAACTAACATTCATATGAGGTTAACCAAAGTTACTAAATTTGTACTAAAAATACATATACAATGTTCAAAATACATATGATATGTAGATTCAAAATACATAAGCAGTGTTCAGATTTTGCATTATATACAAATGCAACATTCATATTAAACAGTGCTTAGATCGCAAATGCTAAATAAATGTTTTGAACCATAAAAATGAGTTCATTATTATAAAAAGTGCAGAAGAAAGTATTAAAAAATAATACAGAGGAAAAAATGTATCATTTGTGATATTTTCTACAAGAATGTCTGTTGTGACCCTTAGCCCCACATCCAGTGCATGAATTGATGTTCTTCTATTCAAACATATCTTGACCCGATTTTCCACAATCCTTCTTTGTAGTAGGTCTTCCAGGAGGGCGTTTGTACTTTGGTGGCAGTACAATTGTTATAGACGTCTCATTCATCTGGGAGCATACCTAATTTGTATTTTGATACGGGTCAATAGAATTTCATTACATTCAACAACTGAATTCGATCATTCATTGATCTTGGATTTCAGAAAATAATTGAATAAAATTCAAATAGAAATTTGTTTAAATTATGTTTATAATTGAAATTCTACAAAGCTTCACAATTTGTTCAAAAAATACATTAAAATAAAATTTGTTTAAAGTAAAATACAAACACAACAAAAGTTTTCAACCAAATACAGAAACTACTGAATCGAACAGAAGTAAAACACGTATAACATATATTTTCACATATACAGTTATATTCTGAAATTTCGACAAACAAACCAAAAATACATATGCAGTGTTAACACTAAGCATAACAAAAATACATATGCAGTTTTAACATTAAACACAAAAAAATACATCTGGGAGCATACCTAATTTGTATTTTGATATGTGTCAATAGAATTTCATCACATTCAACAGCTGAATTCGATCATTCATTGATCTAGAATTCAGAAAATAATTGAATAAAATTCAAATCAAAATTTGTTTAAATTATGTTCATAATCGAAATTCTAGAAAGCTTCACAATTTGTTAAATTGTTAAACCGATCAAAATAACAACAAACGATCATCAAATAAATAGTCGAACAATGAAATTTTAATACCTGAAACAACTTCTAAACTGAAATTTGGCAACAAATAGTTGAATTCTGAAGGTTTTTGTTATATATGTTGAATTTACTCCTTCATTGCTTATAACTCGAAATTCTTTTAGAAATTATTCATACAAAATTTAACGGCGACAACAAAAAACTAGATAGGAGCATCAGTAAATAAATTTACGATGCATCACAAATTGAGTAATTGAAAAAAACGATCGGCAAAAATAAAATATACTCAAAAAAATAAATACGGTAATACCTGAAACAGCACTTAAGCACTAATTCGTAGAAGATAATTGAATTCCAAAGTGTTATCGAGAACAAGGTAATGTTGATAGTTGAACTTTATGAATTTTTTTTTGAACATCAACAAGTACAATTGAATTTGATTGTTCAATTACAACGAATTTGAAGCTTCAACAAAAATTTGAATTGATTTTTTTTGAAGGATCATGCGTTTAGCGACTGGAAAATAGAATTGAATTTTTTCTTTTTTGAAGAAGAAGAATCATGCATATAGCGAGTGGATAATACAATTTTTTTTTTTGAATTTGAATAGGGTTGTTGGAAGTAACGGAAAAAGGGTGATTAGTGAGCTTTTAATGGGATTGTAATCTTTAATTGTTAATTTATGGAATTATTACCATATTTAGATCAAATAATTAATTCAGTAAAAACAATTGTATTTATATTTTTATAGCAACACTTTGCAAAAATACGTATCAAAAGTTGCTATAATATGCAATTATAAAAGTGTTGCTATGAATCTCATAATTAAAGGATTAAGTATGCTATTTCTGAATTTTGCCCATTTTCATTCATTCTCATTCCTAATGGATCATAAAGGCCCAAGATCCTTAACTCCTTTGGGCCATAGAATACTGGCCCAAAGTTTAAAACTCAATTTTTAACTTTGAATAAGAGAAATATAATGGCCCAATAGACATGGTTTTGTCCATATGATAAAATAGAATTTCATGAAGAGAAAAATATATAAATATATTTTGGGAGTCCTACTTTAAATATATAAATAGATAAAAATTTAAATTTTCTATGCTTAAATACTACACTATGTATTTGTCTTAAAATTTTGGATTTATTATAAAAATAGTGGCATAATACTCCTTTAAATTAAAAAAAACCCACCCAATTATCCATTATATTATCCAATTTAAAGATAATCTGCCACAAAATTTGCTTTTGATCTGAGGTAATCAAAGTACGAATGCAATACCATAATCCTTCCGCCTTTATAATCTCTAAGGTATCATTTGGCATAGGACTAAATTATTCAGGATTAAATTCTTGAGATTATAATTCTATCATGAAATAATTTCAAGTTAAATCAGATAAGATGCAAACATTCAATGATTAAGCTTTGTGAAGTATGAGATAGATAAAATTTAATATTCACAAAAACACTTATTCAGACTAATTGTTTATATCGATCAGACCATATTAATAATATACTATGAGTGGATGAAAATTAAGGTGAAATACACACACATATATGAGTGAAAAACTCAATATTATAATTTATTAGTTTGATATAAACATGATATAGGTTGAGATTTTAAAGGTATTTAGCCTTTGAGTAACTCGTAAAATTGTTACTATGTAACTAGACGGTAATGGATTCAAGCAGTGGAAACAATCTTTTGAAAAAATGGTAAGGTCGCATACAATAAACACTTATGATCCCGCTGCGTTTTTTCCTAAACTCTGAACATAACAAAAACTTTAGTGCAATGCATTTTTTTCCTTCAAATTTAAAAAACCCTCCTAATTATCCATTATCTTACCCGCATAATAATCCCAAGTTGAATGGAATAAGGTGCAAACATTTCATGATTAAACTTAAGATAAAATTTATACTGTATTTATTTGACGAATAAATTAATACCATCAACCGAATGCAGTATAAATTTTATCTCGGACTTAATCTAGTGATATTCCATCTTATGTTGCATATCAAACGACACCTAAGTATGCCATTGTTATATAAGAATTGGTATAGACCAGTTATCGGTAAAGCAACCCAATATCATATTAAGCAGTTATGTGTGTGATCCATGTTAGTAAATTAGACTATTCTGTTTAGATTTGTTTGTTCTATTTTGACTTGATACGAAATTTAAGAAAGTGAATAACTTTTAAATCTTGTATTTTTAAATTAAAAATATGTATTTAAAAATTCACCCGGAAATAAGCACGGTTCAAATGTATAGTTTTTTGAACAACTCATGAATATTGATTTGCGAAATTTATGTAATATATAGACATAATATGGTTCGATCTTTTCTTGAACTCAGATAATAACACGAGCTTTGTGAAATATGAGATAGATAAAACTTAGGGTCCGTTTGGCCATAAAAACACTTATTCAGACTAGTTTTTTTATATGGACCAAACCATATTAATATACTACGAGTGAGTGAAAATGAAGGTGAAATATATATATATATATATATATATATATATATTTATATTATTGAATTGACATTAGTTAATGAATAAATAACAGTATGTAAAAACTCAATATTATAAATTATTAGTTTAATATAAACATGATAAAGTTAGGGATTTTAAAGGTAGTGGTCCTTTGAGTAACTCATAAAATTGTTACTATGTAACTAGGAGGTAATGAGTTCAAATCGTGAAAATAACATTTTGAAAAAAAATGATAAGGTCGCGTACGATAGACACTTATGATCCCGTTGCGCCTTTCCCTGAACTCAGAGTATAACGAAACGATGCGATAACTTCCCTGAACTCAGAGCATAACATAAAGATGCCTATAATAAACACTTATGATCTCGCTGATTCTCGTCGATTTCGGCAACTTCCCTTCACCATCATTGATTTCCCCCGCCCTTTTTCTATTGACGGAGTCGAAACGAACCGTCTGACCTGAACGGTTCACACTAGGCCACTCCCAAGCCTCCCTGGCATGATATATGTCCCTCTTTTCCCTTTTTTTTTTTTTTTTGTATGAATTGAGGTGTGTACAGCTGTGTGTATTTATTGAAAATGTGAGTTGAGGTAGGGTGGGGTCACGTGGGTATGGGGGTATGGGGTGGGGTGGGGTGTTGTCAAAATTTGATAGGAAGGAGTTGTTAACTTATTTCAATTGGGATTTCATGGGAATTTAAGAAAAAAATTTAGTTAAAGTTGGTTATTATCAGGGACGGCTCAAGCGAATTCGTGGTCTAAGGTCAAAATCGAACGGAGGCTTTACGTTTTAAGAAAAAATAATTATTTTTATAAAGTCTATTTTTAAAATTATATAATCGATTTCTTCTAATATTTTTTTTAATATTAACAATAGAGTCAATACATTAATTTCTTGACACATAGTATTCTGAAGTAGATATATCAAACTCCATCAATTTATTTTTTAAGAAAATGAGGCCCTCAAATTTTGGGAGGTCTTAGGCGACCGCCTTTTTCCGAAAGGGTTGAGCTATCCCTGATTATTATTTTGTCATTTTGTAAGAAAATTATGCAATAGAATTGTGGTGCAAGACTGAATAAATGGTAAACGTGTTTACTACACACATATAATAGACCTTAGTGGATCCAAGCTTGCCTATAAATTCTCTTATAAATCACCCACTCCATTGCTTCATTAATCCACTCAACCAACCAATCTCCCCCCACACCCCCACAACATGAAGAAACTTTCTTTCCTTCTTTTTCTTGTCCTCATACTTGTAATAATTTCTAATGTTAGTTGCCAAGAAAAAACGACTTTATTATTTCATGTTGATGACTCCATAAAAGCCCCTCCTGTACCAGCACTCATGTGGTATGTGCTTACATGGCCACCAACATTTTGTCTGAACTTAAGACCTCCAGCTCAGTGCATTAAACCAATTCCTGATCATGAATTCACAGTCCATGGACTTTGGCCAGCTGATGCAAATGGAAAAACAATTACCTGCAGAATTACAGTACCTGTAGATTGGGACAGGCTGGTAAATATATACATATACATATAGCAATAATGATGGTAAATATATATACATATACATATAGAGATAATTTTACTTATCAGGACAAGATGATAAATATATACATATACATATGGAGAGAGTTTTACTTACCATTACAAACTGGTAAATATATACATATATAAGACAAGCTGGTAAATATATAAATATATAAATATATATATAGAGAGAGAATTTTATTTATCATGACAAATTGATAAATATATACATATACATATACATATACATATACATATGGAGAGAGTGCTGATAAATATATACGTATACATATATATATATATAGAGATAGTTTTACTTATAAGAGTTTTTAATTTTATGAACTGACAATATAAAATAGAGTTAAAGGGTCAAAAATACATATCACGGTATTTGATTTTTTGAGTTTCATACTTAAATTATCAGGTGTGTCAGTTTAGTTTTATGCACTGACAATATAAAACAAAATCCAGGGTTAAAACACATTTATGGTATTTGATTTTTGGAGTTTTATACCTGAACTATAAAGTGTGTGAGTTTCCTACCTGAATTATCATCACCTAATATAATTTATGAAAATACACCTGAACTATTAGATGTATGAGTAATTGCAGGTGTGTTTCCATAAACATTTATTGATAGTTTACGTAGAAAACTCACACCTGAATTTGAATTTCATAGCTGACTATCAAGTGTTTCAGATTTTTGAGTTTCATAGCTCAACTAATAACAAATATTTATGAAAAGACATTTGAAACTCATACATCTGATAGTTCATGTGTGTTTTCATAAATATTTAGTCATAGTTCAGGAAGAAACTCACGCACTTGATAGTTCAGAAATGAAACTCAAAAAATTGAGATATTTTAGACATATTTTTGATCCTTCACACACTATAAAATAATATATTTAAATTATTTGATTCTGTACCTCCCAAAGTAGGGGTATAAGGTCTACACCTATTGAAGACTAATGAGCCACCAGACCTAACTATTATCAGATTACACATTTTACATGAGGGTGTGTTTGGTATGATGAAAAATGTTTTCCGAAAAATATTTTTCAGTTTCTTTTTGTTTGGTTGCAACAAAATGTTAGGAAAATATTTTTTAAGACAACTTATTTTCCACCATTTGATCAAAATGGCTAATAATTAAATTCTTGTTAATTAGTGGTTTCCACATAACAAAGAGTATCATGTTTTTCATTCTCATTCCTAATGGATCATCAAGGCCCAATATCCTTAACTCCTTTGGGCCATAGAATAAAGGCCCAAAGTGTAAAACTCAATTTTTAACTTTGAATAAGAGAAATATAATGGCCCAATGGACATGGTTTTGTCCATATGATAAAATAGAATTTCATGAAGAGAAAAATATATAAATATATTTTGGGAGTCCTACTTTAAATATATAAATAGATAAAAATTCAAATTTTCTATGCTTAACTACTACACTATGTATTTGTCTTAAAATTTTGGATTTATTATAAAAATAGTGGCATAACATTCCTTCAAATTTAAAAAACCCACCCAATTATCCATTATATTACCCAATTTAAAGATAATTTGCCACAAAATTTGTTTATGATCTGAGGTAATCAAAGTACGAATGCAATGCCATAATCTTCCCGCCTTTATAATCTCTAAGGTATCATTTGGTATAGGACTAAATTATTTAGGATTAAATTCTTGAGATTATAATTCTATCATGAAATAATTTCAAGTTGAATCGGATAATTCTATCACCCACTTCATTGCAAACTCGGAACCAAAATAAGCCAAGAAATTAAAAAAAGTGACCAAAATAGGCCACCTATTTTAAAAGTTACCAAAATAGGCTAAACGTAATAAATTATTACGTTTTCCACTTTTTCCTTAACGGTCAACTAACAGAGTTGACTTTTTATAAAACGTAAGATTTTGTTACGTTTTACATATTTATTTGTAAAACGTAATAATTTTTTACGTTTTATGAAAAAAAATTGTAAAACGTAACAAATTCTTACGTTTTACACGATTTTCAAAATAAAGTTTGACAGTGTTTTTTCACATCAATATTAAATAACTTTTTGTGCCAAAAACGTAACTAATACTTACGTGTTTAACTTTTTGGATATTTAACTTTTAAATCACATGATCCGTGCCCCCCAATATTAAATAACTTTTTGTGCCAAAAACGTAACTAATACTTACGTGTTTAACTTTTTGGATATTTAACTTTTAAGTCACATGACCCGTGCCCCCCCCCCCTCTCCCCAACCCCAACTGTCTTTTTCTCTTTTCTCTTCTCTCTTTCCTCTTTCTTTGTTTATTATTTTTTCACACACTTTTGTTCAAATAATTTATTTTTTCTCTCTGTAATAAATTTTTACATTTTACATAAAAACTTAAAAAATAATAAAAAAGAAAACTATCAATTACCTCATGAACTTAGCACTTTCTTTATATTTATTCTATATCAAAAAAATAACCGTTTCTATCCTTAATTATTCGATTTCTCTCTAAAAAATTATACTTTTGAGTTTTCCTCTACTCCAAAATAATGAAATGTTGAATTTTCGTTGATCAAATATGATATTATCTAAAAGAATTATATTTTTTTTTGTGTATTAAAAATATGAATTAATTTTTTCGGTTAGTGTTTCATTGTAGTTTTCGATTAGTGTTTCGATTAGGATATGGAGGAGACTCACATGCATAAATACGTTCCTTATCATAATTAATGGAGTAAAAAATCACGATTTAATTTAGGGGTGTACAAAAATCGTACCGATAAAAATGTTGTTGATTTATCGTTATTTTTTAATGACTTTATAAAAAAAATTATTAAAAAACATATTTTTTAATGATTCGCTTCTATAGATATGTTTTTTTAAATCAATAAGGAATTTTTTTTAATAAGGTAGTGATATATAGTATTTTTCTGTATTTTTTTTCATATGGTTTGTGGTTGTTCTTTTTTTAATTATTAATTTGGTAGGGACGAGGGTTGAAGATATATGATGATTATTTTTTTGTAGTCAAAATTTAGAAATTAGGTTTTAAATATTTGTTGAAAAAAAAGTTTTTAAATATTTTTTTGTATTAGTTGGTTATAAACCAAGAATTTGATAGAAATTAAAAATTTGAAAGTCAATACAAAAATTAGAATGGAATTGCTTATAGGATGGAAGAAATGTAGAACAAAAGAATAATTGATGTTTTAGGAGTAAATAAAATTGATGATTTTATATGAATTGTTGAAAAGAGAATGTAGCCATTTAATTTAAGTTGAAGTTCTATTGAAAATAGTCTCATTAGTTACTTTTTAAGATAGGGATACTATATTCCTAAATCATACTTTGTGGATTACATTGGATATATTATTTTTGTTATTATTTAGAATAGCAACCTTGGACTCAAAAACTTATACAAAGCAATATTATGTTCTATAATTATTAATTAGTCATGCTTTTTTTTTTTTTTTTTTCTTTTTTTTTTAATCTTTCCTTATTTAAAAGATGATTTAGCTTTCAAGTAATAATACTTTATTCATTCATTTTTACTTGTCATATTTAGACTCGACCTGCTTATTAAGAAAATGATGTTGGCATGACTACTTTACCGCACTATTCCTATTAGTTAATGTTTTGTATTACGTCTTGAAAAAATGATTTGCATAATAAATAATTAATTCTAGGGTAAAACATGAAAACATAAGTGTCTATTCATGATATGTTAAAAATGAAAATCTATTTTTGAAATAATGAATAAGAAAAAGTGAATGGATGGAATATTTGATGGACGATATATTTTGGTTGTCTTGATGAGTGTAATGTTTAAGTTCATTGTTTTAGAAAGACAAGTATGAAAAAATAGCATGAAAAAAAGTCCTAAAAATTTTGGATGAACAAAACTAACATCAAAAGAATTATAATTATGTTAAATTGTTCATGAAAAAAAGTCCTAAAAGTAACATTGTTCCATCTAATCACTTGGCTTACACTCTAGATGCTATTATTAAGGCTATTCAAACTGTGTTTTTTCCTGCTCCTGCTCCTGCTCCTGCCGCTGCTGCTGCTGCTCCTGCTCCTGCTTCTGCTCCGCTCGGTGTTTACCTGAAATGTAAAGAAATTGATTCGAGAAACACAACTCATGGTTACCTGAGTGAGGCTATCGTGTGCACTGATCTGGATGGCTCTAAATATAACATCTTTTGAAATTTATGATCTTAAACATGTTAGCAGTGGTGGATCCACAGGGGGTTAATCCGAATCCCCTTCGACGGGAAATTATACTATTTTTATACGGTCAAAAATATTTTTACGTATATATAGTAGATGTTGAACTCCCTTCGATTAGTTCGTAGGTTTACTTCTGAACCCCCTTAATGAAAATCCTGACTCCGCCACTACATGTTAGAATATATATTCGTTTGTTGTATTTTATATGTTTTAGTTTGAACGGGTATGAAATTTAACAGAAGGTTAACTTTTAAATTAAAGATGTGATTATAATACATTAAATACTCTTTGAATTTTCTAATCTTAATTATAAATGTCATGTAGGAGTTTGAAATAAAAAGAGTCACCACTAAATATAAAGAATATCAATGATTAGTAATATGTATTTATACAAGCACTGTTATTACTTAATTATAATTAAGTGATACATATTAAATCTCACTATTCAAATATATATTTTTTAATTTAACTTTAATATTAAATTTTAATTATTTAAACTGATTGTATAAATATTTTCTGCATTATTACTGATTTTATCGGTTATTTATTTCTGAATATATCACATATGTTTTTTTCTTTAAACCTCGGCGACCGCAATGTTGTTGGTGATGGTGATGGAATTCATTGCTCATTCATTAAGAGCTCTTGTCGGTAAAGTAGATCTAGACCGAGAGAGAGAATTGGCTTTTCGAGAATCTGCTGGAGTCAGATCAGTAGGGGAGTTCACACCGGAACTTTCAAACGTAGAGAAAGAACCCATACCACCCCCCCAAAACCCAAAATCCCCCCGCCCCTCCTGTACTTATTCATATTGAACTTTAAATTTTATTATTAATAAAAGATCGCTAGACACTCTTTCTAGTGATTTAAATTTATACAAAAAAAAGAATGTTGTAGTTGAAGACGTGTAAGTGAAAACAACTTATTATTCCTTCAATAAAAGTTTATTTTGTTCTCTCTTTTAACATTTTATTATTTCCGACGTACAAATCAAAATTTAACACAACATTCATGTTTGTCATTTTTCTAGAATTGGGTCAATCACGTTCAGTAAAAATCGATAACAAAATAATTCTACCACCAAAAATGAATATACATTTTATTGCAGTTATTAATTTGATATTTATGACCTTTGATATCAACTCAACTACTTATTGTTGTACTATTTACCATATTTTTCTTAGGAAAATTATTAACATACTGAAGACTATAATTACAATAAATAACAATATTTTTGTAAAATTACAGTTTATAGTAAAAGTAACATTATTTTACTTATTCACTAGGCAAGTGCACATATTTTACTCTCACTACTTTACATTTTCCTATTTTCACTCCATTATTTCACCTCCCTCAAATATAGCGATATCTTTTACCCCTTGTTTTTCATCATATTTTTTTAACATTTTATTTTTTTATTTCCAATTTATTTTGTCCCTTCTATTTTTTTTTTTTTTTTTCATTTTCCGTTTTTTTCTTCTTCTTCTTCATATTTGAAGATAATTATCTCCATGATCTTCAAGATTTCAAAATAAAACATCATTACTGTCTTTCACTCTCTTATATCTCTACCTTTTTTTCTTGTTAGTTTTTTTATCTAATTTTTTTTATCATTTTATTTTTTTATTTTGATTTCTTTTTTTTTTCATATTTTTCTTTCCACTTTATTTTCTCTCTTCTATTTTTTTTCCCTTTTCGTTTTTTTCCTTTCTCATATCTTTTTTTTCTTTTTCTATTTTCGTTTTTTTTTTTCTATTTTATTTTGTTTCTTTTTTTTTCCTTTTTTTTTTATACATTTCTATTTCTCTTTCTTCCTTTTTTTTCTTTTTCACTTTTCATTTTTTTCTTTTATCCTTTTTGTTTTTTTTCCCCTTTTTACTCTTCTATCTCTAACTTTTATTTTGAAAAGACAAATATGTATATCACATACACATATTCAAAAAACATACAAAATACATAGCCATACATATCTGGATATGTATTTACGGTACAAAACATACATATGTATTTACGAAATACATATCATATTCATATTAAACAGTAACAAACATAACTTTACTATATATCTTCATATGTATTTGCGAAATACAAAGGTGACTCATATCAAATAAGAATATACATATGAATCAGGTATGTATTCTGTAAATACATATGCAGAGCTATATGTATTTTATACGGTGTTGGATTTGTCTTTGAATTGCACATACTATGTCATTTTAGAGGGTAACATATGTACTTATTTATTTTATTTTACTGTTTAAGATATGTATCATGTATTTTTTTATTATCTATATGTATATGTATATAATTGTCATTTTTGTTATAGATTTGTGTTCTATATGTTTATATATACATGTGAATCAAATATGTATTTCTGTAAAAACATATGCAGATATATATGTATGTTTTTTACCGTAAATACATATGCAAATCTGCGATGTTCGATATTTATATTGGAGTCAGATTAATATAGATATACGCTGGATAGAGTTCTTCAGAAGGCCATATTGTGCAAATATGGCTAAAAGTGTCAAGTTCCCATGTTTTTAACATGAACAAGAACTTTTGGACGTGGGCTTGATTGTCACAAGCCAAAATTGGGCTAATATATGGGCTTGAAACAAGGGATCTTCACATAAATAACCGGTCGAATTGACGATTTATCTTTTCTAATCAGCATACATAGATTATACATATATTATATATTTGTCAGATATTTTAAATTTACGCGGTTGGTTGGGTTGGTATTTAGGTTAATCCTACGAAAAATAATGTGTGTTGATGTAGTTTGTACATTGATATTTAATGAATCATTTGCACTTTTATCCCTGCTTTATGCTGGTCGATCTTTAATTTTTTTCTCCTAGACGAAAGTAGCTTTTTCACAGTGCATAATTTTATATTTTCGCATCTTATATCCTGTAACATGTTATTCCCCATGTCCTTAAATAACTCATACCTCGCTAGCATGAATTCAATTTCTGAGAGCAAAAATTAAAGATCAAATTGGCTAGTAATTAAATTCTTGTTAATTAGTGGTTTTCAGACAATAAATAAAATAGCATGATTTAAGGAGGCAACTTAATAATTGATATTTTACTCTACAAATTTTCCTATTTTGTTTTTCATCATTTTTTTTTAAAAATAATAAATAAGGCAAGGGAAAAAACACTACATTTATTTGATATTTGTTTTATGTTTTCAGATTTAATTTGTTTAATTCAATTGACATTAATTTTTAATATTTTTTAGGAGAAAACATCATTAATGTTGTAAATTCTCCGGTTGATTCAAACCACATCCTATACAAATTTCATACGCCATAAAATTATTGGTACACTTATTTTTATATACACTTATTTCTATATCGATCAAACACCATAAAAATAGATCAATTTCTATACATATTAGACACCATAAAATTATTGATACACCAATTTTTATACATTTTAGACACTATAAAATTATTATTATTAATACACCTATTTCTAAAGAGTTTAAACACTATAAAATTATTGATACACCAATTTCTAAGACACCTTAAAATAAAATTAATGATATACTAATCTCTATATAATTTAGACACCATAAAATTATAAATATATCAATTTCTAACTATTTCAAAAATTATGAAATTATTGATACACCAATTTTTATACTTTTCAGACACCATAAAGCAGTTGATACACCAATTTCTATACAATTCAGACACCATAAAACTGGTAAAACACCAATTTCTATACAATTCAGACACCATAAAACTGGTAATACACCAATTTCTATACAACTCATACACCAATTTCTATACAATTCACACACTATGATACACCAATTTCTATACAATTCATGCACCATAAAATAACTGCTGACAGAGATTGATTCCAGCGCTAATCGCTGGAACAGTGATGCGTCGCCTGTATTTTCCTTCTCTCTCTCACGTTCAGCTTCTCTTTCTCGGGTTCTCTCCGTGTTTCTCTCTTCCTCCAATCAGTGTGTGTGTGTGTGTGTGTGTGTTGCTGTGAACAAATTCCCAAAAAATGGCCTCCAAGAACTGGCTTTTTCAGCCACGTCAAGTTTACCCAGAAAAGAAATCTCTATAATAAAAACAAGGGCAACGAAGAGAGGTAACAAATTGCACCATTTTCTATTGGGTACGTTTGAAATTGAAGATGACGATCCAATTGAACTACCCGGTGATTCATCTGTCCATGGGAATTGTTGAATTGCCATGAATCCCTAATAGGAAGAAAAGTGGATTCTTGAATTTTCATGCACGTTATTGTTATTATTATCAAAGTGGGGCTATACTAGAAAGGGGTTTGGTATGGGTCAACTAAAAACTTTTTACTACCCTTGGTTTTCAAATACCCTTGTAATTAGGCTTTTCAATCAAGAAAGAAGAGAGGAGATAAAAAAGGAAGAAGAGAAAGGATTTTGGATTAAATTTTTTACAGAAAAAAAAAACCTGAATAGTTGGTAGATTTTATAAATAAAAACTAGATTTTGTAAATAAAAAAAACTAGTGGTAGATTTTGTAATATTTACTCTTAAAGTGTATCATGTTTTTTCATTCATTCTCATTCCTAATGGATCATAAAGGCCCAAGATCCTTAACTCCTTTGGGCCATAGAATACTGGCCCAAACTGTAAAACTCAATTTTTAACTTTGAATAAGAGAAATGTAATGGCCCAATGGACATGGTTTTGTCCATATGATAAAATAGAATTTCATGAAGAGAAAAATATATAAATATATTTTGAGAGTCCTACTTTAAATATATAAATAGATAAAAATTCAAATTTTCTATGCTTAAATAATACAATATGTCTTTGTCTTAAAATTTTGGATTTATTATAAAAATAGTGGTATAATATTCCTTCAAATTTTAAAAACCCACCCAATTATCCATTATCTTAACCAATTTAAAGATAATCCGCCACAAAATTTGATTATGATCTGAAGTAACCAAAGTACGAATGCAATGCCATAATTCTCCCGCCTTTATAATCTCTAAAATATCATTTGGTACAAGACTAAATTATTCAGGATTAAATTTTTAGGATTATAATTCTAACATAAAATAATTCCAAGTTAAATCGGATAAGATGCAAACATTCCATGATTAAGCTTTGTGAAATATGAGTGAGATAGGTAAAATTTAATATTCACAAAAACACTTATTCAGACTAATTGTTTATATTGATCAGACCATATTAATAATATACTACGAGTGGGTGAAAATTAAGGTGAAATACACACACACATATATGAGTGTAAAAACTCAATATTATAATTTATTAGTTTGATAAACATGATATAGGTTGAGATTTTAAAGGTATTTAGCCTTTGAGTAACTCGTAAAATTGTTACTATGTAACTAGGCGGTAATGGATTCAAGCAGTGGAAACAATCTTTTGAAAAAATGGTAAGGTCGCGTACAATAAACACTTATGATCTCGCTGTGTTTTTTCCTGAACTCTGAACATAACGAAAACTTTAGTGCACTGCATTTTTTTCCTTTTCTAAAGATCATTATTATGTAATGAATAAGCTACTCATACCCAAATTTAAATAGGACCATCTACCCATTAATACAAATTTGTCGAATTTGCTAACATACAAATAAACTTAATATTCATTGGTACTTGGTAGTAGTTTTCATTCACGTGAAATTGGATGTATCATTTGTAACAAAACTTAACTAGTGGTCCTTTAGCTAAAATAAGAAAAAAAATCAAATCAAAACATATTATCTGAAATTGGAAAAAAATTCTCCTCCATTAAATTAATGGTCTAATAATATCTTTTTTTTGTTTCCTAGTAAATTTGCATTTTTTATCATGAAGTTTTTTGTCATGTGATGTCAAATTATTTCACTTTGAAGCTCTTTGTGACAAGGATAAAACAAAATGATTTGCTAGCTAAACTAATTTAATTAAATAGATAATTGTGTAATTTTTTAAAGAAAAAATTAATAATTAAGTAGATCCAACCTCATATATTGAGCCTCTCTTATCCCTTTGATTATTGTTTGTATAATTACTTGATGCTTGATAAATATTTATTAAAGTGAAATAGTTAATTATGTGAACTGATAAAGTTGCCTTCTTTAGCGCTTGTTCGTTCTATAAGACTTCATTCTCGTTCTCGGTGAAGAAATCGAAGGTGCTATAGAATCAGCATCTTCCTCTTTATAAACGGCAAGCTCAGCAACGAGATGTTTTCCTCTCATGCTGTAGGATTCGTAAAATAAGCAAAAAGAATCTCAAAGTACGGGGCAAATGATGTTGCGTTTTGACTTTTGTCTGTCGGGATCCATCACAGGTTAGGTTTGAGAGCCGTGTGATGGGGACTACCTAGCACGGTTCGAAGAGCACTTTTCGTCTGCGCAAGTCGTGAACACAATTTCTGATAGAAATACAAAATAAGACTGCATACAATAGACCCTCGTGGTCTGATATTTCACCAAGCCACTATACATTTTTACCCTATAATATATATATTTCTTATTATAAACGTGGTTCTACAAGAGGTACAAAATTACAAAATTCAATAATTCAAACATTCCACAATAGTAGTTTGTGGTGTACAATAATTCTAACAAAGGATATAGTATATACAACACTAAAAAAAAAAGATAAATTGCGAAGGTTAAAATCGTAATTTAAGGAGGTTTAAAACCTCTACTATTTGCTGACAACAAATAATATAGGTTTATAATTTTTCGTAAAATTGCAGTTTCAATCTACAGTTTAATTTCTCGTCTCACCATCCCGAAGCATATAGATTCACTCGACTGATGAACACTCAAATTGAGCTCGCCCATTCTTTTGGGCACAAGGATGCGAGAATCAATCCGAGTAATCAGCCGCTTTTGAATCTGCCTCAAGCTCCAACCCTTCATTTATAAGTGCTCTCATCCTATTAGGATATTTGAGTTATTTTAAAGAATATATTTAGGCCATTCAACTTTTTAATTTTGGGATTTTTAAATATATAAATAGACAAAAATTAAATTTTTCTATGCCTAAATAATACAACATGTCTTTGTCTTAAAAATTTGAATTTATTATAAAAATAGTGGCATAATATTCCTTCAAATTTAAGAAACCCACCCAATTATCCATTATCTTACCCACATAATAATCCCAAGTTGAATGGATATAATACTATACTTCATTAAAAAAAAAAGGGTAAATTGTGAAGATTAAGATCGTAATTTATGGAGGTTTAAAACCTCTACTATTTGCTGACAACAAATAATATAGGTTTATAATCTCCATAAATAGCAGTTTCAATCTACAGTTTAATTTCTCATCTCATCACCCCAAAGCATATAGATTCACCCGATCGATGAACACTCAAACCAAACTCGCCCATCCTTTTGGACACAGAAATGCGAGAACCAATCCGAGTAATCAACCGTTTTTTTTTTTAAATTTGCCTCAATCCCCAATCCTACCGCCAAAAAGCCGTCCGTAAAGTGCAAGAGCGCTCACATTTTTTTTCTTACTTTTTCACTTTCATTTCAAAATCCGTCTCGCTCCCGGCTATGATTTGAACAACGTACAATGTATTTACATCAAGTTAGAGTAACCTATAAGACTACCATTTAACTGTCTGACGTTTTTAATTTTATATATGTACATATTTAATAAAGAGTAAAGTATCAAGTACCTCCTGAACTATGACAAAATTTGTTACGACACACTCTAATTTCAAAACGATCCTATTACCTCCTGAGCTAAATTTTAGCGTATTTTTGTTAATCTTTTTAGCTGACGTGACACCTTTGAAGTGGACCCCATTTTATATAATAATGATGCCACATCAACACGAAAGAGTGACAAAAAAAGCTAAAAATAAGTTCAGGGGGGTAATAGGACCCCTATGAAATTAGAGTGTATCGTAAAAACTTTAACCATAGTTCGAAGATACTGAATACTTATTTCTTTAATAATTTTTTTCTGAAGAAGCAATGTCACGTGACACCCAGGGACCTTAGTACAGTGGCAGAGCCACCTATGCTCTAGGGGGTTCATCCTAACCTCACTCGATGAAAAATTATACAATTTTTATACTATTTGTACATGGTTAAAAATATTTTTTATACATATATAATAGATGTTGACCCCTTCGAGTAGTTCGTATATATACTTCTGAACCCCTCAATGAAAATCCTGACTCCGCCACTGTCTTAGTAGATCCACCCTTGCCTATAAATTTTCTTATAAATCACCCCCTCCATTGCTTCATCAATCCACTCAACCAACCAATCCTCCCCCAACCAAACATGAAGAAACTTTCTTACCTTCTTCTTCTTTTTCTTGTACTCATAATTGTTCTACTTGCAATAATTTTTAATGTTAGTTACCAAGAAAAAACAAATTTATTTCTTCATGTTGATGACCTGAAAGCCCCTGTACCAGCACTCATGTGGTATGTGCTTACATGGCCACCAACATTTTGTCTGAAGCTAAAATCTCCAGCTCAGTGCATTAAACCAATTCGTGATCATGAATTCACACTCCATGGACTTTGGCCAGCTAAAGCAAATGGAAAAACAATTAGCTGCAACATTACAGTAACTGTAGATTATAACGGGCTGGTAAATATATATATATATACATATAGAGATAGTTTTACTTATCAGGACAAGCTGGTAAATATATACATATACATATGCATATAGAAATAGGTCTACTTACCATGACAGGCTGGTAAATATATACATATGCATATACATATAGAGATAATTTTACTTACCATGACAGGCTGGTAAATATATACATATACATATAGAGATAGTTTTACTTACCAGGACAAGCTGGTAAATATATACATATACATATGCATATAGAAATAGGTTTACTTACCAGGACAAACTGGTAAATATATACATATGCATATACATATAGAGATAATTTTACTTACCATGACATGCTGGTAAATATATACATATACATATAATTTTACATTTTTACTTATCAGGACAAGTTGGTAAATATATACATACACATATAGAGATAGTTTTACTTATCAGGACAAGCTGGTAAATTTATACACATAATTTTACTTATTAGGATAAGCTGGTAAATATATACATATACATATAATTTTATATTTTTACTTATCAGGAAAGGTTGGTAAATATATACATATACATACAGAGATAATTTTACTTTTCAGGACAAGCTGGTAAATATATACATATACATATAGAGAGAGTGCTGGTAAATATTTACATGTACATATACATATAGAGATAGTTTTACTTAGCAGGACAAGCTGGTAAATATATACATATACATATATAAATACTTTTAGTTATCCGAACAAGAAGGTAAATATATACATATACATATAGATATAAAGATAATTTTACTTACCGGGATAAGCTGGTAAATATATACATATTCATATACATATAGAGAGAGTGATGGTAAATATATACATGTACATATACATATAGAAATAGTTTTACTTATCAGGATAAGCTGGTAAATATATACATATGCATATAGAAATAGTTTTACTTACCAGGACAAGCTGGTAAATATATACATATGCATATACATATAGAGATAGTTTTACTTACCATGACAAGCTGGTAAATATCTACATATAATTTTACTTATCAGGACAAGTTGGTAAATATATACATATACATATAATTTTACATTTTTACTTATCAAGACAAGTTGGTAAATATATACATATACATATACATATACATATACATATACATATACATATACATATACATATACATATACATATACATATACATATACATATACATATACATATACATATACATATACATATACATATACATATAGATTTACTTATCAGGATAATCTGGTAAATATATACATATACATATAATTTTACATTTTTACTTATCAGGATAAGTTGGTAAATATATACATACACATATAGAGATAGCTTTACTTATCAGGATAAGCTGATAAATATATACATATACATATAATTTTATATTTTTACTTATCAGGACAAATTGATAAATATATACATATACATACAAAAATAATTTTACTTATCAGGATAAGTTGGTAAATATACACATATACATATAGAGAGAGTGCTGGTAAATGTATACATGTACATATGCATATAGAGATAGTTTTACTTATCGGTCAGGATAAGCTGGTAAATATATACATATGCATATATACATATAGAGAGAATGCCGGTAAATATATACATATACATATAGAGAGAGTGCTGGTATACATATACATATACATATACATATACATATACATATACATATACATATACATATACATATACATATACATATACATATACATATACATATACATATACATATACATATACATATACATATAGAGAGAGTGCTGGTTAACATATACATATGTATCTACATATAGAGATAGTTTTACTTATCAGGACAAGCTGATAAATATATACATATATGTAGAGAGAGTTTTACTTACCATGACAAACTGGTAAATATATATATATATATGCATATAGAAATAGTTTTACTTACCAGGATAAGCTGGTAAATATGTACATGTACATGTACATGTACATGTACGTACAAAGATAGTTTTACTTACTAGGATAAGCTGGTAAATATATACATATAATACATATACATATAGAGAGAGTTTTACTTACCATGACAAGCTAGTAAATATATACATATACATATAGCGATAACGATGGTAAATATGTACATATACATATAGAGATAGTTTTACTTATAAGGACAAGCTCGTAAATATATACATATACATATAAATATAGAGAGAGTTTACTTACTATGACAAACTGATTTATATATACGTATACATATAAAAATAGTTTTACTTATCACGACAAGCTGGTAAATATATACACATATATATTCATATAAAAATAATTTTACTTATCATGACAAGCTGGTAAATATATACATATACATATACATATAGAGATAGTGATGGTAAATATATACATATACATATACATATACATATACATATACATATACATATACATATAGAAATAGTTTACTTACCATGACAAGCTAGTAAATATATACATATATATATATATATAAATAGTTTTACTTACCAGGACAAGCTGGTAAATGCTTATATACATATACATAAGTTTAGTAAAGATAAATTGTGCTGTTATGTAATTTTTTCTTTTTTGTTTTGAACTGCAGTTTCGACCAATAGAAGCACAACTTAACACATTCTGGCCAGAACTTAAAGAAAACCAACCCCAATATAGCACATGAATACATGAGTGGAGAAAGCATGGAGTGTGTGGAGGACCATCAGCAGAAGCATACTTTAATGCAGCCATACAGACTAATGGCTTGTTCAATTACTTGGCATCACTCAAGATGCTATTATTAAGGCTATTCAAACTGTGTTTGCTCCTTCTCCCACTCCTGCTCCTGCTCCTGCTGCTGCTGCTCCTGCTCCTGCTCCTGCTTCTGCTCCGCTCGGTGTTTACCTGAGATGTATAGCAATTGATTCGACAAACACAACTCATGGTTACTTGAGCGAGGCTGTCGTGTGCACTACTATGGATGGCTCTAACTTTGTCACGTGCCCACCGCGTGCAAGAAATTGCGATAAATTTCCGAACATTGTGATCCCTCCTGGACCCCCAAGGTAAGGATTTTGATTAATTGGTAACAAAATTTATTTGCATGCGATATATATTTAATTAATTGGCTAGTCGGTAATATTTCAGACGTTTTTTTTGTTGGAAATTCACTAGCAACAAGTCGTAGTCCGATGGTGTCTTCGTCGAAATTTTAGTAATTTTGGATGTAATTCGTCAGAAATTGGCCAGTCGGTAATATTTTAGACGAATTTTTTGTTGGTAATTCACTAGCAACAAGTCGTAATCCGATGGTGTCTCCGTCAAAATTTTAGTAATTTTGAATGTAATTTGTCAGAAATTGGCTAGTCGGTAACATTTCAGACGGACTTTTTATCGGAAATTCACTAGCAACACGCCATAGTTAATTTGATGGTGTCTTAATAGGAAATTAACATTTAGTTACTATGTCATAATAATTGTGCGACTATAAGATCTTTTGAAATTTATGATCTTAAACATGTTAGAACTTAGAATATATATTCCTTTGTTTCATTTTATATGTTTTAGTTTGAACGAGAACGACATTTAATAGAAGTTAGGTTAACTTTTAAATTAAAGATGTGATCATAATACATTAAATACTCTTTAAATTTTGTGGTCTTATAAGTGTCATGTAGGAGATTGAAATAAAAAGAGTTATTACTAAATATACAGAGTATCAATGATTAAGTAATAGTATGTATTTATACAAGCACTATTATTACTTAATTATAATTAAGTGATACATCTTAGATCTCACTATTCATATATATATATTTTTTATTTAACTTTAATATTAGAGTTTAATTATATACGCTGATTATATAAATATTTTTCTGCATTATCACTGATTTGATCGTTATTTATTTTTTCGTAGTCTGGCTCCATCACCAGCACCAGCACCAGCACCAACAATATCAATAACATTGCGGTCTCCGAGATTTCAAGAAGAAACATATGTGACATATTCTGCGTTCGAAAAATCAAGGGCTAAATTTAATGAATGGTTGACATTAATGTTTGGCTTAGAATAAATAATAAAAGGGGAGAATGGAATAAAAATGTTGTAACCCCCCCCCTCCCCCCAATTGTACTTATTCGTATTGTACTTTTAATTTTATCGTTAATAAAAGGCCGCTAGACATTCTGTCTAGTGGTTTAAATTTGTCAAAAAAAAAAGAATGTTGTAGTTGAAGACGTGTAAGCATAATGCACGCTCGCAAGCTAAGTGAAAATAACTTATTATTCCTTCAATAAAAGTTTATTCTGTTTTCTCTTTTAATATTTATTATTTTCGACGTACAAATCAAAATTTAGCACAACATTCATGTTTGTCATTTTTCTAAAATTGGATCAATCACGTTCACTAAAAATCGATAATAAAATGATTTTATTAGCAAAAATGAATGTACATTTTATTGCATTCTCTGTTGTATTTTCTAATGGGCTAGACATAATTGCTTAAATCAAATTGAAATTAAAGTGTGTGTGAGAATCATTTCTCCACCTAAAATTCAAAGTTGGATCATATTTCAAAGTGACAAAACTTTTGAATATTTTTTTTTATATAATTTTTTATTCGTTGTTCGATATCTATATTGAAGTCAGAATAATCTGAATATACGCGGGATAGAGTCCATTCGAAGGAATTGCTTCAAGGGAGGATCTAGGGTTAAAGTTTATGGGTTCCCACGTCATCAAAAGTAAATCAAATAGTTACTAAGAGGGTTCGAATCCACAACTAACAGATCAACAAAACATTAATGGGTTCCTCTACTCTACTAGACTAATAACACACTTTATTTATGAGTTTCTAACTTGTTATATATTTACTAGATTTTATGAATATAACTATAAGATCCGTAGAAAAGTTACTGAATTCTCAAAGATAACCCCCACCCAACTCCCTAAATCCGACCCTGTCGCTCCTTACCAAGTATTTGCAAAGCTTTTGAACATGAATCCCTTTACAAATGAGTAATTAATATTCCCTCCGTCTAATTTTATGTGTCATATTTTGATTGGGTACGAAGTTTAAGAAATAAGAAAAGTCTTGTTGATGTTTATCAAATTGTGCTTTATTAAAAAATATACTACTACTATCTTTAATTAAGTGAGACCTTATAAGTGGGATCAATAAAGGTAAAAGTGAAATTATGTCTGTAAATAGTCACCAACTAAGAAAATATAATATTTTTTTTTAAGACGGATAAAAAAAAATAACGACACATAAAATAAAACAGGAAGAGTACTATACAAACTCACAATTTATAGTTATGAAAGAGATGAGTAATGGTGATAGACAAACTTATTTCCTTTAATTTAATTGATTGACTTGAATTACTGAGAGTGAGCTGTAAAGGTAGAAAAAACAGATCAATTCGTAAGTTCTTTTTAATTTGCATGAGACTCGACTTCTGAATTATGTACACTGATTGTATAAATATTTTCTGCATTATTACTGATTTTATCGTTTTTTATTTCTGAATATGTCACATATGTTTCTTCTTGAAACCTCGGTGGTGCTGGTGATGGAATTCATTGCTCATTCATTAAGAGCTCTTGTCGGTAAAGTAGATCTAGATCGAGAGAGAGAATTGGCTTCTCAAGAATCCGCTGGAGTCAGATCAGTAGAGGAGTTCACATCGGGACTTTCAAACATAGAGAAAGAACCCATACCCACTGTAGACACGTGATTTCGTCCTCTTAAAGTTCCATTTTTATTCACTTTACCCATTTTATGTTATCCTACCGTGTACCCTACCCCGTGTAATTACCCCTCCACAAGATACAAAAAATAATAAATAATTAATAAAATAACAAATCCTATCCTAACTAATCCTACCTTATCCTAACAACCTACCCAATTAAAATAAACCACACTACCCCCACCTCACCACTACCCCCTACCCCACATTACCCCACCCCCTCTTTGTTTTCTTGTCCAAGAAGAAAGGACCCCAAAAAAAGACACATATACTTATTCACATACAAAAAATCAGAAGGGGGGGCGGGGAAGGGAAAAGGAGGAGCACTCTCTCTCTCTAACTCTATTCTCTCTCTTTCCATCTCTTTAGACTCTCACTCTCTCCCTTCATAGATCTCGCCGGCGCCGGTACCGGCGCCGCTCTCTCTCTCCGTCAACGATCACTCCCTCTCTACTCTCTCTCCCTAACACTAAAAAAAAAAAAAGAGAAAAATCCGGCCAGCGGTCAGATCCGGCCGACTCGCCACCGCCCGTTGCCGACGCTGACCAGACCTGACCCAACCTCCCAACCCGCGACCCGACTCCAAATCCAACGATTTCAACCCGACCGGACCAGATCCGACCAGTTTCGGCCGGATCAGTTAGCTCCGTTTCGGCAAAGTAGCCGGCGAGCCACCGCCGCCGTCGTCGTCGAAACGAACCGCCGTCTCGCCGTCCGAAACCACGACCAACCCGCCACCGTCCGACCAACGACAACGGCGATAGCGTCGGACATCTGCTGCCGCCGTTTCTCTCCGTCACCGGAGCTCGATCTGTTTGGATTTTGGTTTTTTGTTGTCTTTGGTTGATTTTGGTTTCGTCTATTCCATGGTTCCACGTCGATAGTGAGTTTCAAGTCGACTTTATCGAATCTCGTCGTTGTGAGTTTGGGTTTTCGTAGAATAAAATTTCATTCACGGGTTTTGGAACTGTCCGGTTATTATTTTAATACCGAGTTTGATTTGTCCGTCGTGAGGTTCTCCGATCGAGTTTTGGTCTTCGGATTTCTTTATTATCGACAAAAGCAAGTGTCAGTGAGGTCCATTTCTTTAACCCGCTCTCTTTTGTTTATCTTGTTATATTGAATTGTTTGTGATTATGTTTGTTGTGATTATGTTTTGTTGCACTTTATTTATGTTGATGTTATGATTGTGATGCTTGGTTGTTTGGTTTTGGTAGAATAAGGCATAAACTTGGTCAGGTTCTAATGGATGGATAGAAAGAAAGTCGGGGAACGAAATTGAAAAATTGACAAAGGATAGATTCGGTTTAATTTGATTTATTTTTGGTATGAATCATGATGGAATTATGTCTTAGTCGAGAACGCATAGGCAAACGTAGGCCGGGTAGGCAAATTTAGGAATAACAATTTGTTGGAGTGTTTTGAATATGTGCTTGAACGACACTTTCTACTTTATTGCACGAAAAGTTTAAATTGTACTCATTTGGCCGGGGAATGCCCCGAAGGATTTGTATAGATTTATCCGGGGAATGCCCCGAAGTACCTTGTACCGGAGGAAGTCCGCGATGAAGGCCCGAGGCATCGGGTAAAGCATTAGTTTAGGATTAGCGTAGGTTTATTTTTAGTCTTTTTTAATTATTTTTCGGGTTGTAATAATTGGACTGGACTTACATTTTATGTGCTTTTGTGTGGTTTATACATTTCGTAGTGCCGAAATAGTTGATACACTCTACCAAGCGACCGTGGTTGAACCACAGGATCGAGGGGTGCCTAACACCTTTCCCTCGGTCAACAGAATTCCTTAGCCGGAGTCTCTGTTCACAAACCAGTTTAAGAGTCAAATGGTTTCGAAAAGGATTTTTCAAAGGTGACTTGGCACACCAGATTATGCCAAGTGGCGACTCTGAATAAAAAATGCAAATAATCCTTTTCCGAAACAAATTTTCATTTCTTGTCACTGTAATTATAAAACTCTTTCGAACTTTAAATGTATCCATTTTTTGGAATACGCGTAAAAAAGGGGTGTGACACCCACCCCCTCCCAAACCCAAAATTCCTCCGCCCCCCCGGTACTTATTCATACTGAACTTTAAATTTTATTGTTAATAAAAGATCGTTAGACACTCTGTCTAGTGATTTAAACTTATCAAAAAAAGAATGTTGTAGTTGAAGACGTGTAAGTGAAAACAACTTATTATTCCTTCAATAAAAAATTATTCCGTGCTCTTTTAATATTTTATTATTTCCGACGTACAAATCAAAATTTAGCACAACATTCATTTTTCTAGAATTGGATCAATCACGTTCAGTAACAAGAGTCAAAATTGGGCTAATATATGGGCTTTAAAAAACAAGGGATCTTTACATAAATAGCCGATAGAATTTACGATTTATCTTTTCTAATCAGCATACATAAATTATACATATATTATATATTTGTCAGATAATTATAATTTACGCGATTGGATGAGTTGCTATTTAGGTTAATTCTACGAAAATTAATGTGTGTTGATGTAATTTGCTCAGTGATATTTAATGAGTCATTTGCACTTTCGTCCCTGTTTTGTGCTGGTCGATCTTTAATTTCTTTTTTCTCCTCGACGAAAATAACTTTTTCACAATGCATGATTTTATATTTTCGCATCTTATATCCCTTGACAAGTTATGCCTCGTGTCCTAAAAGAACTCATACCTCGCTAGCATAAATTCAATTTCTGAGAGCAAAAATTAAAGATCAAAATGGCTAATAATTAAATTCTTGTTAATTAGTGGTTTCCACATAACAAAGAGTATCATGTTTTTCATTCTCATTCCTAATGGATCATCAAGGCCCAATATCCTTAACTCCTTTGGGCCATAGAATACTGGCCCAAAGTGTAAAACTCAATTTTTAACTTTGAATAAGAGAAATATAATGGCCCAATGGACATGGTTTTGTCCATATGATAATAGGGAAAAATTCAGAAATAACATACTTATTCCCTTAATTATGAGTTTCATAATTACATAATATAACAAGTTATATTTTGTATTTTTGTAAGCTGTTGCTACAAAAATACAAATACAAATGATTTTTACTGTCCTTATGATCGATATGTATTTTGTATTTTTGCAAACCGTTGCTACAAAAATACAAATATATATGCTACAAAATGTAATTTGATAAAAGTGTCGCTATTTTTTGTAATTTAATACTTAAGTATGCTACTTTATGTATTTTTTTCATGATAAAATAGAATTTCATGAAGAGAAAAATATATAAATATATTTTGGGAGTCCTACTTTAAATATATAAACAGACAAAAATTAAAATTTTCTATGCTTAAATAATACAATATGTCTTTGTCTTAAAATTTTGGATTTATTACAAAAATAGTGGTATAATATTCCTTCAAATTTAAAAAACCCACCCAATTATCCATTATCTTACCCAATTTAAAGATAATCTGCCACAAAATTAATTTATGATCTGAGGTAATCAAAGTACGAATGCAATGCCATAATCCTCCCACCTTTATAATCCCTAAGGTGTCATTTGGTATAGGACTAAATTATTCAGGAGATTATAATTCTATCATGAAATAATTTTGAGTTGAATGGGATAAGATGCAGACATTCCATGATTAAGCTTTGTGAAATATGAGATAGATAAAATTTAATATTCACAAAAACACTTATTCAGACTAATTGTTTATATCGATCAGACCATATTAATAATATACTACGAGTGGGTGAAATACACACACATATATAAGAGTGTGTAAAAACTCAATATTCTAATTTATTAGTTTGATATAAACATGATATAGTTTGAGATTTTGAAGGTAGTTAGCCTTTGAGTAACTCGTAAAATTGTTACTGTGTAACTAGGCAGTAATGGATTCAAGCGCAGTGGAAACAATCTTTTGAAAAAATTGTAAGGTCGCGTACGATAAACAGTTATGATCCCGCTGCGCCTTTTCCTAAACTCTGAACATAACAAACACTTTTGTTTTTCATTATTTTTCCTCTTTTAAGGAAAACAAAAGCCATAAAGAATGATAAAATAAAGGTAGATAACGTGAGGAAAAGAGCAGATATTGATACAAAAAAAATAAATAATAATAATAATAAAATAGTAATAGGTGTAGATAAAAAAAAAGAAAAAAGAAAAAAAAAGTGTGTAAATAAAATCGGGATGATGTTGAAATGACCTCGCTACCCTCAAAAGCTGGTAGATATGAACATGAACTTAGGGCAATTTTACCAATGTGATTCCCATGCTTTTGGTATACCCTAATCCTAACGGATGTCGACTTTGATGAGCATGTTCTTTCAGATAACAGTGGTAGGTTTGCAGCACTCTGGCTAGTCACCCATACTTCACTAGGTCCAAAGCAAAGCTCGCAATGGCTAGCAGGGAGATTGAAAATTTGCTCATTGACCCGGATCAGGATCACAGGGAAGAAAGTTCAGAACACAATGATGAGGTGGTAAGGCTCAGGCAATAATTGATAGATTTGCACCGGGCATGGGCCAGTGGAATGCCTCTTCCTCCGCTCCCTGAAGGTCTTGGGAATATCTCTAATTGCCCACCGCTCTCTCAGGCACAATTCTATGCTCCTACTGAGTCACCTGAGCACGCGCCAGGATTCACTCCGCGACATTATTATCCTGGCAATTCTGGTGTGCCCTTGGCAGCTCCCCAATCAAGACCAGCTGCTCAGCCAGCGCCACCGATCACACCGGTATTCGTGGCCCCGCCACCACATGAAACTCCCATATATACTGTGCGTCCCACAATGAGGCTTCCTCGGTCTTCCAGTGAGCCAGCATTGAAGGTTTTAGATGGTCAGTATTATGCTACGGAGCCTACTCTGCAATTGAATGAACCGTATGGGTACACTCAGCCGCCTGCATTTCCATTTGATACGGAGAAACCTGTCGCAACGGAGGAACAAGATGTCATAGCCCGGAAACTGAAGAGTTTAGAGCAAGCTATGAGGAATTTACAAGGAATCGGAGATTATAGAAGTGTTTCCTATAAAGACCTGTGCATGTTCCCAGACATCAACCTGCCCCCCGGTTTTAAGATGCCTAAGTTTGAGAAGTACGCAGGGCACGGTGATCCTGTTGCACACTTGAGACGTTATTGCAACCAGTTGAGGGCTGCAGGAGGAAAGGAAGAACTACTCATGGCCTTCTTTGGTGAGAGTCTTTCAGATCTGGCTTCAGAATGGTTCATCGATCGGGATATCGATAAATGGAACAGTTGGGATGATTTGGCTTCTGAATTTGTTCAACATTTTCTGTACAACATCGACTTGATTCCGGACAAAAAATCTTTGGTCAACATGAAGAAAAAGAACATTGAAGGTTTTAGGGAATATGCGATAAGGTGGCGTGAACAGGCCGCTAGGGTAAAGCCTCCAATGAAAGAAAGTAAGTTGGTAGAAGTTTTCATTCAGGCGCAGGATGAGACCTATTTTCAACATTTACTTCCGGCAATGGGAAAGTCTTTTATGGAAGTCCTCAAAATGGGGGAGATGATAGAGGACGGGATTAAGACCGGTCGAATAGTGAGTTTTGCTGCATTAAAAGCTACCACACAAGCGATTCAAGGTGGATCTGGCGCATTTGGAGGCAAAAAGAAGAAAGAGGACGTTGCGACTGTCGTAGCCGGAACCCATTCTTATCCTAAAAGACCACCTCGCCCCTATCCCCAATCCCAAGCCCAAGTCTACGCCCAAGCTCCATATATTCTTCCCCACCATTACTACCCTCCACAAAACCCTTTATATTCCATTCCACCACCCCCTTACCCAGTATATAGTGCGCAACCATATGCCCAAACCCCTTCTTACCCGCAGTGGCGCGCGCAAGCTTCACAAAATCGCCCATTCGCTCCACCAAATTACCAAAACCACTCCAGACCCAGTTTTCAGCCTAGGCCCGAGTATAAGCAGGAGAAAACGGTCAAAAATCAATTCACACCTCTTGGGGAGTCATATGCTAGCTTGTTTGATAGGTTGAGGAAGTTGAAGGTTTTAAGCCCAATTCAAGGAAGGCTTTCAAATCCACCACCAAGGAATCTCGATTATTCTTTAAGGTGTGCGTACTGTTCTGATATGCCAGGCCATGATATTGAGAAATGCTGGCATTTAAAGAGAGCTGTCCAAGATTTGATTGACACAAATCAGATGTTGGTCCAAGCCCCGGAGGGTCCAAACATTAACCAGAATCCGCTGCCAACCCATGTTGAAGCCAATATGTTAGAATTGATATATGATGGGAAAGAATCTTCGAGGGGTTATAAGCCTATTGTCAAGATACACACCACTGAGGAGAAATTGGTGAATGTAGCGGAGTCTTTGAAAGCAATGTCATTGAGCCAGGAAGGAATGAGGGAGGATAAATCCCGAGAAAGCACAAAGAAGCCCCTGATCATAGTACAAGGCGCCAGAAGGTATGGTGATTCGAGTCAGGATAAACCTAAGTTGACAGTGGTGGGAGCTTTGAGTCAGCCTATCTTGACGGTGAAAGGAGCACTGGTAGCGCCTATTGTCCTCAAACCGGTGACCCAACCTTCGATAGTTGATATGAAAAGGATTCCCTGGAATTATGGGCGGACTGTGATGACCTATCACGGGAAAAAAGTTGTGGAAGATGTAGATGAGGTAGGAGGTTTGACCAGGTCAGGAAGATGCTTCGTGCCTGAAAGTTTAAGAAAGTCTAAGCCAACGGTGAGTGGACCGTCGTCTATCAAAAAGCCTATCACTGAGGAGGAAGCCGAAGATTTTTTGAAAAAGATGAAATTGCCAGAGTATTCAGTATTAGACCAGCTGAAGAAAACCCCTGCTCAAATTTCCCTTTTATCTTTGCTGTTGCACTCCAAGGAGCATCGTGATGTTTTGCTGAAGGTATTGAATGAAGCATATGTTCCAAGGGAGATTACAATCAACCAGGTTGAGAAAATGGTGGGACAAATCTTTGAGGTCAATCGGATCAGCTTTTCTGATGATGAATTGCCTGTTGAAGGTACAGGGCATAATCGGGGTCTTTACATTACAGTGAAGTGTGAGGATTTCTACGTCACTCATGTTATGATTGATGGGGGTTCAGGTGCAAATATTTGCCCTATTTCTACTTTACAAAAATTGAATGTTGGTGCTGATAGGATCAAGCCCAACAATGTATGTGTTAGGGCTTTCGATGGTGCAAAATCAAATTCCATTGGCGAAATAGAACTAATGTTGACCATAGGGCCTGTTAAGTTTGCCATAGAGTTTCAGGTATTGAACGTAGAATCCTCTTACAATCTGTTGTTGGGAAGGCCCTGGATCCACAAGGCCAAGGCGGTT
The DNA here is from genome assembly GCA_030864215.1 of Capsicum pubescens. Classification (NCBI taxonomy): domain Eukaryota; kingdom Viridiplantae; phylum Streptophyta; class Magnoliopsida; order Solanales; family Solanaceae; genus Capsicum; species Capsicum pubescens. The sequence continues at coordinate 44,825,208 of CM061544.1, read as the reverse complement.
GCATCTACGCTGCACCAAATGATTAAGTTTGAGCATGACAGGAAAGAAGTAGTTATTCATGGTGAAGGAGATTTATCAGCCTACGAAGATTCTTCCTTGTCCTTTATTGAAGCAAATAACGTAGAGGAGACATTCGTCTATCAAATTTTTGATACAGTGCCAGTGAGTCGTATCCCTGAGTGGCAAGCTATACCGGGACCGCAATTTTCTTCTGCTTCTATCATGATGGTGAGTGAACTTTGGAAATACGGATTTGAGCCAGGAAAAGGTTCGGGAACATCTCTGCATGGTATAGTTCATCCCATATGTCCGAGTGAGTACGTGGGGACGTTTGGTCTGGGATTTGAGCCTACAGCTGAAGATCTGAAGAAAATCAGGGGAAGGAAGAAGGAAATATGGTCACTCCCTTGCCCAATGCCACTACTCAGTGAGTCATTTGTTAAGAGCAATGTTGCGAAGCATGTGGAATCTGAAGTTGAATTGGTGGGTGACCTCCAGAACCTTTTTATTGAAGTTGATATGGTTGAAGCAGGAGAAGGTACCAGTATAGCAGATGTGCAATTCATAGGTCCAGCTGTCCGGCTCAATAATTGGGAAGTCACTCCTCTCCCCGTCAGGAGGGAGTTTTGGTAGTCTATTTTGTTTTTCTTTCTGTTTATCCGAGTTATTTCAGGGTTGTAATTCGGACTTTAGTTTGTTTATGTTATGTTGGCATCTGTGTTTAAACCCTTCTATCTTTTATTTAATGAAATGCAATGTCCCTTTTGTTTTGTGTCTAATATATTTTGTTTTTCTTTTCTTACACAGTTCTCTTTATGCTGATTCTAATGACATGACATGCATGCGGAATTTTCAGCCTGATTTTAAAATCCAAACTAATCCATATGTAATGGAGCAGGATGAGGAATATGATGAAAAAGAAGCACTAGAAGAAATGAGCAAAGAATTGGAACAATTTGAAGACAAACCGAATCCTAATTTGAATGAGACTAAGACAATAAATCTAGGGGATCAAGAAGATGTTAGGGAAACTAAAATCAGTGTACATGTTTTGCCCCAGCTAAAAGATAAAATGATTCAAACGTTAATGGATTATAAGGATGTTTTTGCATGGTCTTATGATGATATGCCTGGTTTAAGCACTGAATTAGTGTCTCACAAATTGCCAACGAATCCCGCATTCCCTCCTGTCAAACAGAAGTTGAGGAAGTTTAAAACAAATGTAAGTATTAAAATCAAAGAGGAAATCATGAAACAACTTGAAGCCAAAGTAATTCGAGTGGCTCGTTATCCCATGTGGTTATCCAATGTTGTTCCCGTACCAAAGAAAGATGATAAAATTCGAGTGTGCGTTGATTACCGCGATTTGAACAGGGAAAGTCCAAAAGATGATTTTCCACTGCCCAACATCCATATTTTGCTAGACAACTGTGCTAAACACGAAGTTGCCTCTTTTGTGGATTGCTATGCCGGATATCACCAGATCATTATGGATGATGAAGACGCGGAGAAGACATCTTTTATCACACCATGGGGAACTTATTGTTATCGAGTGATGCCGTTCGGTTTGAAGAATGCTGGAGCAACATATATGAGAGCAATGAGCACTATGTTTCATGACATGATGCATAAGGAGATTGAGGTTTACGTGGATGATGTGATTATTAAGTCAAAAAGTCAGGCCGACCATGTAAAAGATTTGAGAAAGTTCTTTGAAAGACTTCGCAGGTATAATCTCAAGCTCAACCCGGCAAAATGTGTATTTGGAGTTCCATCTGGAAAGCTGTTGGGGTTTGTAGTCAGCCGTCGGGGAATTGAATTAGATCCCTCAAAAATCAAAGCCATTCAGGATTTACCCCCACCCAAGAATAGAACGGAGGTAATGAGTTTGCTTGGTAGACTGAACTACATTAGCAGGTTTATTGCTCAACTCACAACCACTTGTGAGCCCATATTCAAGTTGCTGAAAAAGAGTGCTGCGGTAAAATGGACTGAAGAATGTCAGGAAGCGTTCGATCGAATCAAAAGATATTTGTCAAATCCGCCCGTGTTGGTACCCCCGGAGTCTGGTAGGCCTTTGATCTTATATTTATCAGTCATGGATAATTCTTTCGGTTGTGTCCTGGGTCAACATGATGTCACAGACAAAAATGAGCAGGCTATTTATTATCTTAGCAAGAAGTTCACCGCATATGAGGCCAGGTATACTCTTCTTGAAAGGACGTGTTGTGCCCTAACTTGAATAGCATAGAAGTTGAAGCACTATCTCTCATCCTATACTACTTATCTCATCTCCCGCATGGATCCTTTAAAGTATATCTTTCAGAAGCCTATGCCGACAGGTCGATTGGCAAAGTGGCAAATATTGCTTACCAAGTTTGACATCGTATATGTGACTCGAACCGCTATGAAAGCCCAAGCCTTGGCAGATCATCTTGCTGAGAATCCCATCGATGAAGAGTACGAGCCATTAAAGACATATTTTCCTGACGAAGAAGTGTCATGTGTCGATGAAGTCATTATAAATGCTGATCCAGGTTGGAGGTTATTCTTCGATGGAGCTTTCAATATGAAAGGAGTCAGAATAGGTGCGGTTCTTATCTGTGAATCAGGACAATATTTCCCGATAACAGGACAACTTCGATTCTACTGTACTAACAATATGGCAGAGTATGAAGCCTGCATCCTTGGTTTGAGGTTAGCTGTTGATATGGGAGTCCAAGAATTATTGGTGATGGGAGATTCGGATTTGCTCGTCCATCAAATTCAAGGCGATTGGGAGACGCGAGATTTGAAGCTCATCCCGTATCGACAATGCTTGCAGGAGCTATGTCAACGGTTTGTGTCAGTAAGATTTAGGCATATTCCAAGGATTCGTAATGAAATTGCTGATGCTTTAGCCACTCTATCTTCAATGCTCCAACATCCTGACAAAGCCTACATCGATCCAGTGCATATACAGAGTCGTGATCAACATGCTTACTGTAATGCGGTTGAAGAAGAGCTCGACGGAGAACCTTGGTTTTTGGATATCAAGCGGTACATTCAGTCAGAAGAATACCCAGCATATGCCACCAACGATCAAAAGAGGACTATTAGGCGTTTGGCTAGTGGATTTTTCTTAAGTGGGGGAATCTTGTATAAGAGGACCCCAGATCTGGGACTTTTAAGGTGTGTAGATGCAAAAGAAGCCTCGGCAATCATGGTTGAAATACACTCTGGAGTATGCGGGTCGCATATGAACGGTCACGTCTTGTCAAAGAAGATTCTTCGAGCAGGTTATTACTGGCTTACTATGGAGAGGGATTCTATTCAGTTTGTTCGAAAGTGTCATCAATGTCAGGTGCACGGCGATCTAATACGTTCTCCTCCTGTTGAGTTGCATGCAATGGCCGCTCCATGGCCGTTCGTAGCATGGGGAATGAATGTGATTGGACCGATTGATCCGAAGGCGTCAAATGGGCATAGATTCATTTTGGTAGCCATTGATTACTTCACAAAGTGGGTAAAAGCAGTAACTTTCAAGTCAGTGACAAAGAAAGTTGTGGTAGATTTTGTTCATGCCAATATCATTTGTAGATTTGGAATTCCTAAGATGATCATTACAGATAATGCTGCCAATCTCAATAGTCATTTGATGCAAGAAGTATGTCAACAGTTTAAGATCGCACATTGAAATTCTACCCCATATCGCCCAAAGGCTAATGGTGCTGTAGAAGCCGCCAATAAGAATATAAAGAAGATACTGCGAAAAATGGTACAAGGGTCTAGACAGTGGCATGAAAAGTTGCCATTTGCATTGCTGGGTTAGTGCACCACTGTTCGTACTTCAACAGGGGCAACTCCATATTTATTGGTGTATGGAACAAAAACAGTCATCCCTACAGAAGTTGAAATTCCCTCTCTTTGAGTCATTATAGAAACAGAGATTGATGATGATGAATGGGTAAAAACCCGACTGGAACATTTGAGTTTGATCGAGGAAAAAAGGCTAACGTCCGTATGTCATGGCCAGTTGTATCAGAGGAGGATGGCTCGTGCGTATAACAAAAAGGTCCGTCCCAGAAATTTTGAAGTTGGTCAGTTGGTATTAAGACGTATCCTTCCTCACCAGGTTGAAGCGAAAGGCAAGTTCTCCCCTAACTGGCAAGGTCCCTTCGTTGTGAAGAAAGTGTTACCCAATGGAGCCTTATCTTTGACAGATATTGAAGGCAAAATGGCAGAAATGGCTATCAATGCTGATGCGGTCAAAAGATACTATGTATGATCTTTGGTACTTTGTTTGATTTTATTGCATGTTTAGTACTTGCATTTTTTAAGATTGATATGATGAAGACATTTTATTCTTCTATCCAAACATTGTGTCATCCTTTGTTTACCCGTTTGAGCTTCATTTATTTTTCTTTCATATCCCTCTTTTGGAAATCAAAATAGAGTCAAAGATAAATGTCAAGAAAATAAGAATTAAAGAAGGAGTTCGAAAATAAAAATAAAAAATAAAAAAAAAGAAAGAGAAGAAAATAAAAATAAAAAATCAAAATCAAATCAAAACAAAGAACAAGCTGATGGAACTATGTGCGACCTGATTCTTCTCTCTCGAGAGTGAGATACGTAGGCTGCCCTATTTCGGGCTCGGTCCAACCAAATAAATTTTAAGATTCACCCAGTCAACAAAACTGGGGCATGAGTTAATGCATTGTTTGAGTCGATTCCAAAAGTCGTAAGTCCCACCCCCACTTCAAGTATCGTTTGAGCCTCTTACCATCTTTTCTAACCTTGACCAAAAGCCAAGTTACAACCAAAGAAAGTCCTTCAGATCAATTTTTGATAGTGGTAAGGCTAAACATGCAATGGATATGACGATACACTGCGAAGTACCGCTTGTCTCCCTCAGCATAAAAAATCAGGAAAGAAATACAAAAATGAGAGAGTCTTATTGGTGAAAACCTTTGCAGGCACCATAAGGCGATGGTGAGTCGTTAGAAAATGAAAATGAGAGAGTCTTATTGGTGAAAACCTTTACAGGCACCATAAGGCGATGGTGAGTTGAGAGAAATACAAAAATGAGAGAGTCTTATTGGTGAAAACCTTTGCGGGCACCGTAAGGCGATGGGTGAGTTGAGAGAAATACAAAAATAAGAGTCTTATTGGTGAAAATCCTCATGGGCATCGTAGGGCGATGAAGAGTTTAAGAGAAAGGCGGAAAGTGAAAAGAAAGAGATTTGTTGGCGAAAGTCTTTTTAGATGTCGTCAGTCGAATATGATGTATGAGTCCAATGGATTTGAAGAAGCGACTCAGTGGCAAAAGGCACGAACTCAACAACAAATGGGGAGTTTGGGTAGGAAGATCAGACAGCTCAATCCAAAATGCATGTCATACTCATTGGAGTTGGTTGTCGTATTCAGATAAGTTTTCTTTTTGAATATGGGACATTGCCCTTTTCTTTCATTTACATATTCATGTTTTTGTCTTTTCTTATGTTATTTATCAAAACAAGAGTCACCATCATTTCTTTACATTTTTTAAGTCAAGTCTGTGTCAAAACAAGAGAGAAAAGATTTCAAAATCTACTATCAGTCTTTCCGATTATATGAGGAAAAGCCAAGGAACAACACAGGAAAGAAATATGATCGTAATTCAACACGAAGCAAAGGGAGTCTATCAACCGACAGGCTATTGGATTCGTGGAGTCATTCAGATTTGGGAAAAGAGTGCACCTCAGGGGAATGGTAAAAATGGAAACCCATTGTTCGAGTCAGAACTCATCTCTCTCAATCTGGATCTTGGTCAATGATGCGGTAAGACAGGGCAAGTGTTAGCAATTTGGAACAAAGATGAAAGGAACGAGTACTGGGGCAGATACCTGAGAAGCCAAGAGCTGCAAGCCACCACTAAGTTTTTAACTGACCAATTTTTCTTTGATTGAAATAGGGGCCAATTCGTTTCACTTGATTCAGCTACCATTGGAAATGCACATCCATGGGATTTTACTTTCAGTTCAGGACCCTCCTGAAAAATGGGAATTTACTTTCAGCTCAGGACCCTCCTGAAAAATGGGATTTTACTTTCTGTTCAGGACCCTCCTGAAGAATGGGAATTTACTTTATGTTCAGGACCCTCCTGAAAAATGGGACTTTACTTTCTGTTCAGGACCCTTCTGAAAAATGGGATTTTACTTTATGTTCAGGACCCTCCTAAAAAATGGGAATTTACTTTCAGCTCAGGACCCTCCTGAAAAATGGGATTTTACTTTCTGTTCAGGACCCTCCTGAAGAATGGGAATTTACTTTATGTTCAGGACCCTCCTGAAAAATGGGACTTTACTTTATGTTCAGGACCCTCCTGAAAAATGGGATTTTATTTTCTGTCCAGGACCCTCCTGAAAAATGGGACTTTACTTTCTGTTCAGGACCCTCCTGAAAAATGGGACTTTACTTTATGTTCAGGACCCTCCTGAAAAATGGGATTTTACTTTCAGCTCAGGACCCTCCTGAAAAATGGGATTTTACTTTCTGTTCAGGACCCTCCTGAAGAATGGGAATTTACTTTAGGTTCAGGACCCTCCTGAAAAATGAGATTTTACTTTCTGTTCAGTACCCTCCTGAAGAATGAGAATTTACTTTATGTTCTGACCCTCCTGAAAAATGAGATTTTACTTTCTGTTCAGGACCCTCCTGGAAAATGGGAATTTACTTTCAGTTCAGGACCCTCCTGGAAAATGGGATTTTATTTTATGTTCAGGACCCTCCTGAAAAATTGGACAACACTTTCAAAGTGAAATACTATTTTACTATATTTTTATTTGGGATAATTTTTATTCTAGTTTTAATGTTGGGTTTCAGGAGCCCGCCTGAAGAACAGGGTGATGAAATAGCAAGTCAGGAGCCCGCCTGAAGAACAGGGTGATGAAATAGCAAGTCAGGAGCCCGCCTGAAGAACAGGGTGATAAAATAGCAAGTCAGGAGCCTGCCTGAAGAACAGGGTGATGAAATAGCAAGTCAGGAGCCCGCCTGGAGAATAGGGTGAAGAAATGAAAAGTCAAGCAATAGAAGCTGTATAGATAGGATTTTTGTAATTTCATTTATGTTTTAACTTGTAATTTTCATTTTGATGTAATAACAGAGCCGCGGACCGGAACCTCGACGGAACCTCACTCGACTTTCCAACTCGGTATAGTCCACCTCTTCCAATCCTTTGAGATACTTGTCACTTGATCCCCTCATAATTTGGGTAGGTAGGATATCCTAATTCAAGACCCGGTAGTCCTTCGTTCTCCTGTTTCTTTCTTCTGAATAATGGTTGGGACAAAATTCTGTATCGTTGTCTACTTCTTTGTCTGAAAACACCAAGTGTTTACATCCAAAGGGGGCATGATGTAGACACGTGATTTCGTCCTCTTAAAGTTCCATTTTTATTCACTTTACCCATTTTATGTTATCCTACCGTGTACCCTACCCCGTGTAATTACCCCTCCACAAGATACAAAAAATAATAAATAATTAATAAAATAACAAATCCTATCCTAACTAATCCTACCTTATCCTAACAACCTACCCAATCAAAATAAACCACACTACCCCCACCTCACCACTACCCCTACCCCACATTACCCCACCCCCTCTTTCTTTTCTTGTCCAAGAAGAAAGGACCCCAAAAAAAGACACATATACTTATTCACATACAAAAAATCAGAGGGGGAAAAAAAAAGGGAAAAGGAGGAGCACTCTCTCTCTCTAACTCTATTCTCTCTCTTTCCATCTCTCTAGACTCTCACTCTCTCCCTTCATAGATCTCGCCGGCGCCGGTACCGGCGCCGCTCTCTCTCTCTGTCAACGATCACTCCCTCTCTACTCTCTCTCCCTAAAACTAAAAAAAAAAAAAAGAGAAAAATCCGGCCAGCGGTCAGATCCGGCCGACTCGCCACCGCCCGTCGCCGATGCTGACCAGACTTGACCCAACCTCCCAACCCGCGACCCGACTCCAAATCCAACGATTTCAACCCGACCGGACCAGATCCGACCAGTTCCGGCCGGATCAGTTAGCTCCGTTTCGGCAAAGTAGCCGGCGAGCCACCGCCGCCGTCGTCGTCGAAACGAACCGCCGTCTCGCCGTCCGAAACCACGACCAACCCGCCACCGTCCGACCAACGACAACGGCGATAGCGTCGGACATCTGCTGCCGCCGTTTCTCTCCGTCACCGGAGCTCAATCTGTTTGGATTTTGGTTTCTTGTTGTCTTTGGTTGATTTTGGTTTTGTCTATTCCATGGTTCCACGTCGATAGTGAGTTTCAAGTCGACTTTATCGAATCTCGTCGTTGTGAGTTTGGGTTTTCGTAGAATAAAATTTCATTCATGGGTTTTGGAGCTGTCCGGTTATTATTTTAATACCGAGTTTGATTTGTCCGTCGTGAGGTTCTCCGATCGAGTTTTGGTCTTCGGATTTCTTTATTATCGACAAAAGCAAGTGTCAGTGAGGTCCATTTCTTTAACCCGCTCTCTTTTGTTTATCTTGTTATATTGAATTGTTTGTGATTATGTTTGTTGTGATTATGTTTTGTTGCACTTTATTTATGTTGGTGTTATGATTGTGATGCTTGGTTGTTTGGTTTTGGTAGAATAAGACATAAACTTGGTCAGGTTCTAATGGATGGATAGAAAGAAAGTCGGGGAACGAAATTGAAAAATTGACAAAGGATAGATTCGGTTTAATTTGATTTATTTTTGGTATGAATCATGATGGAATTATGTCTTAGTCGAGAACGCATAGGCAAACGTAGGCCGGGTAGGCAAATTTAGGAATAACAATTTGTTGGAGTGTTTTGAATATGTGCTTGAACGACACTTTCTACTTTATTGCACGAAAAGTTTAAATTGTACTCATTTGGCCGGGGAATGCCCCGAAGGATTTGTATAGATTTATCCGGGGAATGCCCCGAAGTACCTTGTACCGGAGGAAGTCCGCGATGAAGGCCCGAGGCATCGGGTAAAGCATTAGTTTAGGATTAGTGTAGGTTTATTTTTAGTCTTTTTTAATTATTTTTCGGGTTGTAATAATTGGACTGGACTTACATTTTATATGCTTTTGTGTGGTTTATACATTTCGTAGTGCCGAAATAGTTGATACACTCTACCAAGCGACCGTGGTTGAACCACGGGATCGAGGAGTGCCTAACACCTTTCCCTCGGTCAACAGAATTTCTTAGCCAGAGTCTCTGTTCGCAAATCAGTTTAAGAGTCAAATGGTTTCGAAAAGGATTTTTCAAAGGTGACTTGGCACACCAGATTATGCCAAGTGGCGACTCTGAATAAAAAATGCAAATAATCCTTTTCCGAAACAAATTTTCATTTCTTGTCACTGGAATAATAAAACCCTTTCGAACTTTAAATGTATCCATTTTTTGGAATACGCGTAAAAAAGGGGTGTGACACCCACCCTCTCCCAAACCCAAAATTCCTCCGCCCCCCGGTACTTATTCATACTGAACTTTAAATTTTATTGTTAATAAAAGATCGTTAGACACTCTGTCTAGTGATTTAAACTTATCAAAAAAAGAATGTTGTAGTTGAAGACGTGTAAGTGAAAACAACTTATTATTCCTTCAATAAAAAATTATTCTGTGCTCTTTTAATATTTTATTATTTCCGACGTACAAATCAAAATTTAGCACAACATTCATTTTTGTCATTTTTCTAGAATTGGATCAATCACGTTCAGTAACAAGAGCCAAAATTGGGCTAATATATGGGCTTTAAAAAACAAGGGATCTTTACATAAATAGCCGATAGAATTTACAATTTATCTTTTCTAATCAGCATACATAAATTATACATATATTATATATTTGTCAGATAATTATAATTTACGCGGTTGGATGAGTTGCTATTTAGGTTAATTCTACGAAAATTAATGTGTGTTGATGTAATTTGCTCAGTGATATTTAATGAGTCATTTGCACTTTCGTCCCTGTTTTGTGCTGGTCGATCTTTAATTTCTTTTTTCTCCTCGACGAAAATAACTTTTTCACAATGCATGATTTTATATTTTCGCATCTTATATCCCTTGACAAGTTATGCCTCGTGTCCTAAAAGAACTCATACCTCGCTAGCATAAATTCAATTTCTGAGAGCAAAAATTAAAGATCAAAATGGCTAATAATTAAATTCTTGTTAATTAGTGGTTTCCACATAACAAAGAGTATCATGTTTTTCATTCTCATTCCTAATGGATCATCAAGGCCCAATATCCTTAACTCCTTTGGGCCATAGAATACTGGCCCAAAGTGTAAAACTCAATTTTTAACTTTGAATAAGAGAAATATAATGGCCCAATGGACATGGTTTTGTCCATATGATAATAGGGAAAAATTCAGAAATAACATACTTATTCCCTTAATTATGAGTTTCATAATTACATAATATAACAAATTATATTTTGTATTTTTGTAAGCTGTTGCTACAAAAATACAAATACAAATGATTTTTACTGTCCTTATGATCGATATGTATTTTGTATTTTTGCAAACCGTTGCTACAAAAATACAAATATATATGCTACAAAATGTAATTTGATAAAAGTGTCGCTATTTTTTGTAATTTAATACTTAAGTATGCTACTTTATGTATTTTTTTCATGATAAAATAGAATTTCATGAAGAGAAAAATATATAAATATATTTTGGGAGTCCTACTTTAAATATATAAACAGACAAAAATTAAAATTTTCTATGCTTAAATAATACAATATGTCTTTGTCTTAAAATTTTGGATTTATTACAAAAATAGTGGTATAATATTCCTTCAAATTTAAAAAACCCACCCAATTATCCATTATCTTACCCAATTTAAAGATAATCTGCCACAAAATTAGTTTATGATCTGAGGTAATCAAAGTACGAATGCAATGCCATAATCCTCCCACCTTTATAATCCCTAAGGTGTCATTTGGTATAGGACTAAATTATTCAGGAGATTATAATTCTATCATGAAATAATTTTGAGTTGAATGGGATAAGATGCAGACATTCCATGATTAAGCTTTGTGAAATATGAGATAGATAAAATTTAATATTCACAAAAACACTTATTCAGACTAATTATTTATATCGATCAGACCATATTAATAATATACTACGAGTGGGTGAAATACACACACATATATAAGAGTGTGTAAAAACTCAATATTCTAATTTATTAGTTTGATATAAACATGATATAGTTTGAGATTTTAAAGGTAGTTAGCCTTTGAGTAACTCGTAAAATTGTTACTGTGTAACTAGGCAGTAATGGATTCAAGCGCAGTGGAAACAATCTTTTGAAAAAATGGTAAGGTCGCGTACGATAAACACTTATGATCCCGCTGCGCCTTTTCCTAAACTCTGAACATAACAAAAACTTTAGTGCACCGAACTGCATTTTTTTCCTTTTCTAAAGATCACTATTATAATGAATAAACTACTCATACCCAAATTGGACCATCTACCCATTAATACAAATTTGTCGAATTTGCTAACATACAAATAGCCTTAATATTCATTCACGTGAAATTGAATGTATTATTTGTAACAAAACTTAGCTAGTGGTCCTTTAGCTAAAATAAGAAAACGAAAAAAAATCAAACCAAAACATATTATTTGAAATTGGAAAAAAATTCTCATCCATTGAATTTATTGTCTAATATTATCTTTTTTTTTCTAGTATTTTTTTTTTTTTTCATGAAGAATTTTGTTATGTGATGTCTAAAGAGATTCCTCTCATTAGAAAAAATGTGGGTGTTTATTAATAATTAAGGATATCCAACCTCATATATTGAGCCTCTCTTATCCCTTTGATGTTGTTTTGTATAATTACTTGATGCTCATATATATTTATTAAAGTGAAATAGATAATTATGTGAACTGATAAAGTTGTTGTCATATGATTCGTAAAACAGGAGAAGAGAATCTCAAAGTATGGGGCAAAGAATGTTGCGTTTTGACTTTGTCTCCCGGGATTCACCACAGGTTGGGTTCGAGAGCCGTGTGATGGGTGACTATTCAGTACGTACGGTTCGAAGATCACTTTTAGTCTGCGCAAGTCGTGAACACAACCCCTGACAAAAGTACAAATAAGACTGCGTACAATATACCCTCGTGGTCTGATATTTCACCAAGCCACTACACATTTTTACCCTTACATAGGTAAATATCATCGAGATTTTGACCCAAATCATCCCCTATGTTTCACCAAAACTTTAACTACATCCCTATAATATCGTACTTAACCTAAAACATCCTTCAAGTTTCTCAAAGTTAACCTAAAACATCCTTCAAGTTTCTCAAAGACGTCCCTCTGTCACTATTACTGTCTATAATCAACGGAACTTTTCTCTTGGCACGTGATTATCTTCTTTCAAAATCCTTATTCTTGCCTCCTATTCTCCCTTCTACATAACAAAATGGCACTTTAGGAAAGCTTGAATAGTGTTTCTAATGGTTGAATAATTTATTCTTGCAGGACTTGATCTCAGAGGGGCTGCTGTTACTCTTGAGGGAGTTGAACTTAGTGAAATTGTGCAAAAGGATGGATTCATCAATTCCACAAGTTTTTTTGCTTCTTGAAGTGGAGAAATCTGAGGGCAGTTGAAGCAATGAATTTCATTAACAAGTGTTTATATCTAGAACCTTTACTTGTAGCTTTAATTCTCCTTCTGGTTGTAAGACGGTGGTAAATTGTCCCCGTTGAAGTGAATTTATGAATCGTGCAATTTATAAACCCTATTCAAGCATTCCTAAAGTACCTTTTTGTTCTGTAAAAGGGAGAATAGGAGGCAAGAATAAGGATTTTGGAAGAAGATAGAGGAAAAAGAAAAGTCACGTGCCAAGAGAAAAGTTCCGTTAATTATAGACGGTAATAGTGACAGAGGGATGTCTCTGATCAACTTTGAGAAACTTGAAGGATGTTTTAGGTTAGTACGATATTATAGGGATATCTTTGATCAACTTTGAGAAACTTGAAGGATGTTTTAGGTTAAGTACGATATTATAGGGATGTCTTTGATCAACTTTGAGAAACTTGAAGGATGTTTTAGGTTAAGTACGATATTATAGGGATGTAGTTAAAGTTATGGTGAAACATAAGGGATGATTTGGGTCAAAATCTCAAATATCATCCTAGCTAGTGGACCACTCAATGACTCAAACTTGTATGTTTCTGATGACATAAATAAGACATGTCTTTTTGTTTATATATATATATTTCTTATTATAAACGTGGTTCTACAAGAGGTACAAAATTACAAAATTCAATAATTCAAACATTCCACAATAGTAGTTTGTGGTGTACAATAATTCTAACAAAGGATATAGTATATACAACACTAAAAAAAAAGATAAATTACGAAGTTTAAAATCGTAATTTATGGAGGTTTAAAACCTCTACTATTTGCTGACAATATTTGCTGACAACAAATAATATAGGTTTATAATTTTTCATAAAATTGCAGTTTCAATCTACAGTTTAATTTCTCGTCTCACCATCCCGAAGCATATAGATTCACTCGACTGATGAACACTCAAATTGAGCTCGCCCATTCTTTTGGGCACAAGGATGCGAGAATCAATCCGAGTAATCAGCCGCTTTTGAATCTGCCTCAAGCTCCAACCCTTCATTTATAAGTTCTCTCAACCTATTAGGATATTTGAGTTATTTTAAAGAATATATTTAGGCAATTCAACTTTTTAATTTTGGGATTTTTAAATATATAAATAGACAAAAATTAAATTTTTCTATGCCTAAATAATACAACATGTCTTTGTCTTAAAAATTTGAATTTATTATAAAAATAGTGGCATAATATTCCTTTAAATTTAAGAAACCCACCTAATTATTCATTATCTAACCCACATAATAATCCCAAGGTAAATTGTGAAGATTAAGATCGTAATTTATAGAGGTTTAAAACTTCTACTATTTGCTGACAACAAATAATATAGGTTTATAATCTCCATAAATTGCAGTTTCAATCTACAGTTTAATTTCTCATCTCATCACCCCAAAGCATATAGATTCACCCGATCGATGAACACTCAAACCAAACTCGCCCATCCTTTTGGACACAGAAATGCGAGAACCAATCCTAGTAATCAACCGTTTTTTTTAAAATTTGCCTCAAGCCCCAATCCTACCGCCAAAAAGCTGTCCGTATAGTGCAAGAGCGCTCACATTTTTTTTTCTTACTTTTTCACTTTCATTTCAAAATCCGGCTCGCTCCCGGCTATGATTTGAACAACGTACAATGTATTTACATCATGTTAGAGTAACCTATAAGACTACCATTTAACTGTCTGACGTTTTTAATTTTATATATGTACATGTTTAATAAAGAGTAAAATATCAAGTACCTCCTGAACTATGACAAAATTTGTTATGACACACTCTAATTTCACAACGATCCTATTACCTCCTGAGCTAAATTTTAGCGTATTTTTGTTAATCTTTTTAGCTGACGTGACACCTTTGAAGTGGATCCCATTTTATATAATAAAGATGCCACATCAGCACGAAAGAGTGACAAAAAAAGCTAAAAATAAGTTCAGGGGGTAATAGGACCCCTATGAAATTATAGTGTATCGTAGAAACTTTAACCATAGTTCGAAGATACTGAATACTTATTTCTTTAATAATTTTTTTCTGAAGAAGCAATGTCACGTGACACCCAGGGACCTTAGTACAGTGGCAGAGCCACCTATGCTCTAGGGGGTTCATCCTAACCTCACTCGATGAAAAATTATACAATTTTTATACTATTTGTACATGGTTAAAAATATTTTTTATACATATATAATAGATGTTGACCCCTTCGAGTAGTTCGTATATATACTTCTGAATCCCTCAATGAAAATCCTGACTCCGCCACTGTCTTAGTAGATCCACCCTTGCCTATAAATTTTCTTATAAATCACCCCCTCCATTGCTTCATCAATCCACTCAACAAACCAATCCCCCCCCACCCCCCACCCCACCCCCTCCCCCAACCAAACATGAAGAAACTTTCTTTCCTTCTTCTTCTTTTTCTTGTACTCATAATTGTTCTACTTGCAATAATTTTTAATGTTAGTTACCAAGACAAAACAACTTTATTTCTTCATGTTGATGATCTCAAAGCCCCTGTACCAGCACTCATGTGGTATGTGCTTACATGGCCACCAACATTTTGTCTGAAGCTAAGACCTCCAGCTCAGTGCATTAAACCAATTCGTGATCATGAATTCACACTCCATGGACTTTGGCCAGCTCAAGCAAATGGAAAAACAATTAGCTGCAACAATACAGTAACTGTAGATTATAACGGGCTGGTAAATATATATATATACATATAGAGATAGTTTTACTTATCAGGACAAGCTGGTAAATATATACATATACATATGCATATAGAAATAGGTCTACTTACCATGACAGGCTGGTAAATATATACATATGCATATACATATAGAGATAATTTTACTTACCATGACAGGCTGGTAAATATATACATATACATATAGAGATAGTTTTACTTACCAGGACAAGCTGGTAAATATATACATATAATACATATACATATGCATATAGAAATAGGTTTACTTACCAGGACAAACTGGTAAATATATACATATGCATATACATATAGAGATAATTTTACTTACCATGACAGGCTGGTAAATATATACATATACATATAATTTTACATTTTTATTTATCAGGACAAGTTGGTAAATATATACATACACATATAGAGATAGTTTTACTTATCAGGACAAGCTGGTAAATTTATACACATAATTTTACTTATTAGGATAAGCTGGTAAATATATACATATACATATAATTTTATATTTTTACTTATCAGGAAAGGTTGGTAAATATATACATATACATACAGAGATAATTTTACTTTTCAGGACAAGCTGGTAAATATATACATATACATATAGAGAGAGTGCTGGTAAATATTTACATGTACATATACATATAGAGATAGTTTTACTTAGCAGGACAAGCTGGTAAATATATACATATACATATATAAATACTTTTAGTTATCCGAACAAGAAGGTAAATATATACATATACATATAGATATAAAGATAATTTTACTTACCGGGATAAGCTGGTAAATATATACATATTCATATACATATAGAGAGAGTGCTGGTAAATATATACATGTACATATACATATAGAAATAGTTTTACTTATCAGGACAAACTGGTAAATATATACATATGCATATAGAAATAGTTTTACTTACTAGACAAGCTGGTAAATATATACATATGCATATACATATAGAGATAGTTTTACTTACCATGACAAGCTGGTAAATATATACATATAATTTTACTTATCAGGACAAGTTGGTAAATATATACATATACATATAATTTTATATTTTTACTTATCAGGACAAGTTGGTAAATATATACATATACATACAGAGATAATTTTACTTATCAGGACAAGCTGGTAAATATATATATATATAGAGAGAGAGAGAGAGAGTGCTGGTAAATATATACATGTACATATACAAATAGAGATAGTTTTACTTTGCAGGACAAGCTGGTAAATATATACATATACATATATAAATACTTTTAGTTATCCGAACAAGAAGGTAAATATATACATATACATATAGATATAAAGATAATTTTACTTACCGGAATAAGCTGGTAAATATATACATGTACATATACATATAGAAATAGTTTTACTTATCAGGACAAGCTGGTAAATATATACATATGCATATAGAAATAGTTTTACTTACCAGGACAAGCTGGTAAATATATACATATGCATATACATATAGAGATAGTTTTACTTACCATGACAAGTTGGTAAATATATACATATAATTTTACTTATCAGGACAAGTTGGTAAATATATACATATACATATAATTTTACATTTTTACTTATCAAGACAAGTTGGTAAATATATACATATACATATACATATACATATACATATACATATACATATACATATACATATACATATACATATACATATACATATACATATACATATACATATACATATACATATACATATAGAGATAGATTTACTTATCAGGATAAGCTGGTAAATATATACAGATACATATAATTTTATATTTTTACTTATCAGGATAAGTTGGTAAATATATACATACACATATAGAGATAGCTTTACTTATCAGGACAAGCTGATAAATATATACATATACATATAATTTTATATTTTTACTTATCAGGACAAGTTGGTAAATATATACATATACATACAGAGATAATTTTACTTATCAGGATAAGTTGGTAAATATACACATATACATATAGAGAGAGTGCTGGTAAATATATACTTGTACATATGCATACAGAGATAGTTTTACTTATCGGTAAGGATAAGCTGGTAAATATATACATATGCATATATACATATAGAGAGAATGCTGGTAAATATATACATATACATATAGAGAGAGTGCTGGTAAATATATACATATACATATACATATACATATACATATACATATACATATACATATACATATACATATACATATACATATACATATACATATACATATACATATACATATAGAGAGAGTGTTGGTTAACATATACATATGTATCTACATATAGAGATAGTTTTACTTATCAGGACAAGCTGATAAATATATACATATACATATACATATACATATACATATACATATACATATACATATATGTAGAGAGAGTTTTACTTACCATGACAAACTGGTAAATATATATATATATATATATATAGATGTATATATATAGAAATAGTTTTACTTACCAGGACAAGCTGGTAAATATGTACATATACATATACATATACATATACATACAAAGATAGTTTTACTTACTAGGATAAGCTGGTAAATATATACATATAATACATATACATATAGAGAGAGTTTTACTTACCATGACAAGCTGGTAAATATATACTTATACATATAGCGATAATGATGGTAAATATGTACATATACATATAGAGATAGTTTTACTTATAAGGACAAGCTCGTAAATATATACATATACATATAAATATAGAGAGAGTTTACTTACTATGACAAACTGATTTATATATACGTATACATATAAAAATAATTTTACTTATCACGACAAGCTGGTAAATATATACATATATATATTCATATAAAAATAATTTTACTTATCATGACAAGCTGGTAAATATATACATATACATATAGAGATAGTGATGGTAAATATATACATATACATATACATATACATATACATATAGAAATAGTTTTACTTACCAGGACAAGCTGGTAAATATATACATATAGTGAGTTTTACTTACCATGATAATCTGGTAAATATATACATATACATATAGAAATAGTTTACTTACCAGGACAAGCTGGTAAATATATACATATAGTAAGTTTTACTTACCATGACAAGCTGGTAAATATATACATATGTATATAAAAATAGTTTTACTTACCAGAACAAGCTGGTAAATGCCTATATACATATACATAAGTTTAGTAAAGATAAATAAGTTTAGTAAAGATAAATTGTGCTGTTATGTAACACATTCTGGCCAGAACTTAAAGAAAACCAACCCCAATATAGCACATGGATACATGAGTGGAGAAAGCATGGAGTGTGTGGAGGAATATCAGCACAAGCATACTTTAATGCAGCCATAAAGACTAATGGCTTGTTTACAAGGGGAAACTTGTACAATTACTTGGCATCAAGTAACATTGTTTCATCTGATCACGTGGCTTACACTCAAGATGATATTATTAAGGCTATTCAAACTGTGTTTGCTCCTGCTCCTGCTCCTGCTCCTGCTCCTGCCGCTGCTGCTCCTGCTCCTGCTCCTGCTTCTGCTCCGCTCGGTGTTTACCTGAAATGTACAGCAATTGATTCGACAAACACAACTCATGGTTACTTGAGCGAGGCTGTCGTGTGCACTACTATGGATGGCTCTAACTTTGTCACGTGCCCACCGCGTGCAAGAAATTGCGATAAATTTCCGAACATTGTGATCCCTCCTGGACCTCCAAGGTAAGGATTTTGATTAATTGGTAACAAAAGTTATTTGCATGCGATATATATTTAATTAATTGGCTAGTCGGTAATATTTCAGACATTTTTTTTGTTGGAAATTCACTAGCAACAAGTCGTAATCCGATGGTGTCTCCGTCGAAATTTTAGTAATTTTGAATGTAATTCGTCAGAAATTGGCTAGTCAGTAACATTTCAGACGGACTTTTTATCGGAAATTCACTAGCAACACGCCATAGTTAATTTGATGGTGTCTTAATAGGAAATTAACATTTAGTTACTATGTCATAATAATTGTGCGGCGATAAGATCTTTTGAAATTTATGATCTTAAACATGTTAGAATTTAGAATATATATTCCTTTGTTTCATTTTATATGTTTTAGTTTGAACGAGTACGACATTTAATAGAAGTAAGGTTAACTTTTAAATTAAAGATGCGATCATAATACATTAAGTACTCTTTGAATTTTATGATCTTATAAGTGTCATGTAGGAGATTGAAATAAAAAGAGTTATTACTAAATGTACAGAGTATCAATGATTAAGTAATAGTATGTATTTATACAAGCACTATTATTACTTAATTAAAATTAGGTGATACATCTTAGATCTCACTATTCAAATATATATATTTTTTATTTAACTTTAATATTAGAGTTTAATTATATACGCTGATTATATAAATATTTTTCTGCATTATCACTGATTTGATCGTTATTTATTTTTTCGTAGTCTGGCTCCATCACCAGCACCAACACCAACACCAACAATACCAATAACATTGCGGTCTCCGAGATTTCAAGAAGAAACATATGTGACATATTCTGCGTTCGAAAAATCAAGGGCTAAATTTAATGAATGGTTGACATTAATGTTTGGCTTAGAATAAATAATAAAAGGGGAGAATGGAATAAAAATGTTGTAACCCCACCCCCCTCCCCCCGCCCCCCCAATTGTACTTATTCGTATTGTACTTTTAATTTTATTGTTAATAAAAGGCCGCTAGACATTCTGTCTAGTGGTTTAAATTTGTCAAAAAAAAAAAGAATGTTGTAGTTGAAGACGTGTAAGCATAATGCACGCTCGCAAGCTAAGTGAAAATAACTTATTATTCCTTCAATAAAAGTTTATTCTGTTTTCTCTTTTAATATTTATTATTTTAGACGTACAAATCAAAATTTAGCACAACATTCATGTTTGTCATTTTTCTAAAATTGGATCAATCACGTTCACTAAAAATCGATAATAAAATGATTTTATTAGCAAAAATGAATGTACATTTTATTGCATTCTCTGTTGTATTTTCTAATGGGCTAGACATAATTGCTTAAATCAAATTGAAATTAAAGTGTGTGTGAGAATCATTTCTCCACCTAAAATTCAAAGTTGGATCATATTTCAAAGTGACAAAGCTTTTGAATATTTTTTTTTATATAATTTTTTATTCGTTGTTCGATATCTATATTGAAGTCAGAATAATCTGAATATACGCGGGATAGAGTCCATTCGAAGGAATTGCTTCAAGGGAGGATCTAGGATTAAAGTTTATGGGTTCCCACGTCATCAAAAGTAAATCAAATAGTTACTAAGAAGGTTCGAATCCACAACTAAGAGATCAACAAAACATTAATGGGTTCCTCTACTCCACTAGACTAATAACACACTTTATTTATGAGTTTCTAACTTGTTATATATTTACTAGATTTTATGAATATAAATATAAGATCCGTAGAAAAGTTACTGAATTCTCAAAGATAACCCCCACCCAACTCCCTAAATCCGACCCTGTCGCTCCTTACCAAGTATTTGCAAAGCTTTTGAACATGAATCCCTTTACAAATGAGTAATTAATATTCCCTCCGTCTAATTTTATGTGTCATATTTTGATTGGGTACGAAGTTTAAGAAATAAGAAAAGTCTTGTTGATGTTTATCAAATTGTGCTTTATTAAAAAATATACTACTACTATCTTTAATTAAGTGAGACCTTATAAGTGGGATCAATAAAGGTAAAAGTGAAATTATGTCTGTAAATAGTTACCAACTAAGAAAATATAATATTTTTTTTCAAGACGGATAAAAAAAAATAATGACACATAAAATAAAACAAGAAGAGTACTATACAAACTCACAATTTATAGTTATGAAAGAGATGAGTAATGGTGATAGACAAACTTATTTCCTTTAATTTAATTGATTGGCTTGAATTACTGAGAGTGAGCTGTAAAGGTAGAAAAAACAGATCAATTCGTAAGTTCTTTTTAATTTGCATGAGACTCGACTTCTGAATTATGTACACTGATTGTATAAATATTTTCTGCATTATTACTGATTTTATCGTTTTTTATTTCTGAATATGTCACATATGTTTCTTCTTGAAACCTCGGTGGTGCTGGTGATGGAATTCATTGCTCATTCATTAAGAGCTCTTGTCGGTAAAGTAGATCTTGACCGAGAGAGAGAATTGGCTTCTCAAGAATCCGCTGGAGTCAGATCAGTAGAGGAGTTCACATCGGGACTTTCAAACATAGAGAAAGAACCCATACCCACCCCCTCCCAAACCCAAAATTCCTCCGCCCCCCCGGTACTTGTTCATACTGAACTTTAAATTTTATTGTTAATAAAAGATCGTTAGACACTCTGTCTAGTGATTTAAACTTATCAAAAAAAGAATGTTGTAGTTGAAGACGTGTAAGTGAAAACAACTTATTATTCCTTCAATAAAAAATTATTCCGTGCTCTTTTAATATTTTATTATTTCCGACGTACAAATCAAAATTTAGCACAACATTCATTTTTCTAGAATTGGATCAATCACGTTCAGTAACAAGAGTCAAAATTGGGCTAATATATGGGCTTTAAAAAACAAGGGATCTTTACATAAATAGCCGATAGAATTTACGATTTATCTTTTCTAATCAGCATACATAAATTATACATATATTATATATTTGTCAGATAATTATAATTTACGCGATTGGATGAGTTGCTATTTAGGTTAATTCTACGAAAATTAATGTGTGTTGATGTAATTTGCTCAGTGATATTTAATGAGTCATTTGCACTTTCGTCCCTGTTTTGTGCTGGTCGGTCTTTAATTTCTTTTTTCTCCTCGACGAAAATAACTTTTTCACAATGCATGATTTTATATTTTCGCATCTTATATCCCTTGACAAGTTATGCCTCGTGTCCTAAAAGAACTCATACCTCGCTAGCATAAATTCAATTTCTGAGAGCAAAAATTAAAGATCAAAATGGCTAATAATTAAATTCTTGTTAATTAGTGGTTTCCACATAACAAAGAGTATCATGTTTTTCATTCTCATTCCTAATGGATCATCAAGGCCCAATATCCTTAACTCCTTTGGGCCATAGAATACTGGCCCAAAGTGTAAAACTCAATTTTTAACTTTGAATAAGAGAAATATAATGGCCCAATGGACATGGTTTTGTCCATATGATAATAGGGAAAAATTCAGAAATAACATACTTATTCCCTTAATTATGAGTTTCATAATTACATAATATAACAAGTTATATTTTGTATTTTTGTAAGCTGTTGCTACAAAAATACAAATACAAATGATTTTTACTGTCCTTATGATCGATATGTATTTTGTATTTTTGCAAACCGTTGCTACAAAAATACAAATATATATGCTACAAAATGTAATTTGATAAAAGTGTCGCTATTTTTTGTAATTTAATACTTAAGTATGCTACTTTATGTATTTTTTTCATGATAAAATAGAATTTCATGAAGAGAAAAATATATAAATATATTTTGGGAGTCCTACTTTAAATATATAAACAGACAAAAATTAAAATTTTCTATGCTTAAATAATACAATATGTCTTTGTCTTAAAATTTTGGATTTATTACAAAAATAGTGGTATAATATTCCTTCAAATTTAAAAAACCCACCCAATTATCCATTATCTTACCCAATTTAAAGATAATCTGCCACAAAATTAGTTTATGATCTGAGGTAATCAAAGTACGAATGCAATGCCATAATCCTCCCACCTTTATAATCCCTAAGGTGTCATTTGGTATAGGACTAAATTATTCAGGAGATTATAATTCTATCATGAAATAATTTTGAGTTGAATGGGATAAGATGCAGACATTCCATGATTAAGCTTTGTGAAATATGAGATAGATAAAATTTAATATTCACAAAAACACTTATTCAGACTAATTGTTTATATCGATCAGACCATATTAATAATATACTACGAGTGGGTGAAATACACACACATATATAAGAGTGTGTAAAAACTCAATATTCTAATTTATTAGTTTGATATAAACATGATATAGTTTGAGATTTTAAAGGTAGTTAGCCTTTGAGTAACTCGTAAAATTGTTACTGTGTAACTAGGCAGTAATGGATTCAAGCGCAGTGGAAACAATCTTTTGAAAAAATGGTAAGGTCGCGTACGATAAACACTTATGATCCCGCTGCGCCTTTTCCTAAACTCTGAACATAACAAAAACTTTAGTGCACCGAACTGCATTTTTTTCCTTTTCTAAAGATCACTATTATAATGAATAAACTACTCATACCCAAATTGGACCATCTACCCATTAATACAAATTTGTCGAATTTGCTAACATACAAATAGCCTTAATATTCATTCACGTGAAATTGAATGTATTATTTGTAACAAAACTTAGCTAGTGGTCCTTTAGCTAAAATAAGAAAACGAAAAAAAATCAAACCAAAACATATTATTTGAAATTGGAAAAAAATTCTCATCCATTGAATTTATTGTCTAATATTATCTTTTTTTTTCTAGTATTTTTTTTTTTTTTCATGAAGAATTTTGTTATGTGATGTCTAAAGAGATTCCTCTCATTAGAAAAAATGTGGGTGTTTATTAATAATTAAGGATATCCAACCTCATATATTGAGCCTCTCTTATCCCTTTGATGTTGTTTTGTATAATTACTTGATGCTCATATATATTTATTAAAGTGAAATAGATAATTATGTGAACTGATAAAGTTGCTGTCATATGATTCGTAAAACAGGAGAAGAGAATCTCAAAGTATGGGGCAAAGAATGTTGCGTTTTGACTTTGTCTCCCGGGATTCACCACAGGTTGGGTTCGAGAGCCGTGTGATGGGTGACTATTCAGTACGTACGGTTCGAAGATCACTTTTAGTCTGCGCAAGTCGTGAACACAACCCCTGACAAAAGTACAAATAAGACTGCGTACAATATACCCTCGTGGTCTGATATTTCACCAAGCCACTACACATTTTTACCCTTACATAGGTAAATATCATCGAGATTTTGACCCAAATCATCCCCTATGTTTCACCAAAACTTTAACTACATCCCTATAATATCGTACTTAACCTAAAACATCCTTCAAGTTTCTCAAAGTTAACCTAAAACATCCTTCAAGTTTCTCAAAGACGTCCCTCTGTCACTATTACTGTCTATAATCAACGGAACTTTTCTCTTGGCACGTGATTATCTTCTTTCAAAATCCTTATTCTTGCCTCCTATTCTCCCTTCTACATAACAAAATGGCACTTTAGGAAAGCTTGAATAGTGTTTCTAATGGTTGAATAATTTATTCTTGCAGGACTTGATCTCAGAGGGGCTGCTGTTACTCTTGAGGGAGTTGAACTTAGTGAAATTGTGCAAAAGGATGGATTCATCAATTCCACAAGTTTTTTTGCTTCTTGAAGTGGAGAAATCTGAGGGCAGTTGAAGCAATGAATTTCATTAACAAGTGTTTATATCTAGAACCTTTACTTGTAGCTTTAATTCTCCTTCTGGTTGTAAGACGGTGGTAAATTGTCCCCGTTGAAGTGAATTTATGAATCGTGCAATTTATAAACCCTATTCAAGCATTCCTAAAGTACCTTTTTGTTCTGTAAAAGGGAGAATAGGAGGCAAGAATAAGGATTTTGGAAGAAGATGGAGGAAAAAGAAAAGTCACGTGCCAAGAGAAAAGTTCCGTTAATTATAGACGGTAATAGTGACAGAGGGATGTCTCTGATCAACTTTGAGAAACTTGAAGGATGTTTTAGGTTAGTACGATATTATAGGGATATCTTTGATCAACTTTGAGAAACTTGAAGGATGTTTTAGGTTAAGTACGATATTATAGGGATGTCTTTGATCAACTTTGAAAAACTTGAAGGATGTTTTAGGTTAAGTACGATATTATAGGGATGTAGTTAAATTTAGGGTGAAACATAAGGGATGATTTGGGTCAAAATCTCAAATATCATCCTAGTTAGTGGACCACTCAATGACTCAAATAAGACATGTCTTTTTGTGTATATATATATATTTCTTATTATAAACGTGGTTCTACAAGAGGTACAAAATTACAAAATTCAATAATTCAAACATTCCACAATAGTAGTTTGTGGTGTACAAGAATTCTAACAAAGGATATAGTATATACAACACTAAAAAAAAAAGATAAATTGCGAAGGTTAAAATCATAATTTAAGGAGGTTTAAAACCTCTACTATTTGCTGACAACAAATAATATAGGTTTATAATTTTTCGTAAATTGCAGTTTCAATCTACAGTTTAATTTCTCGTCTCACCATCCCGAAGCATATAGATTCACCCGATTGATGAACACTCAAATCAAACTCGCCCATTCTTTTGGGCATAAGGATGCGAGAATCAATCCGAGTAATCAGTCGTTTTTTTTTTTTGAATCTGCCCCGAGCTCCAACCCTTCCGCCAAAAAGCCGTTCATATAGTGCAGGTGCGCTCACATTTTTTTGCTTACTCTTTTACTTTAATTTCGAAATTCGATTCGCTCCCGGCTATGATTTGAACGTTTCGCCTGCTTAGAAGTGGATTCGAACAACGTACAATGTATTTACATCAAGTTAGAGTAACCTATAATACTACCATTTAACTGTCTCACGTTTTTAATTTTATATATATATACATATTTAATAAAGAGTAAAGCATCTCGTACCTCCTGAATTATGACAAAATTTGCTAAGATACACTTCAATTTCAGAATGATCTTATTATTTTTTGAGCTAAATTTTAACGTATTTTTGTCAATCTTTTTAGCTGACGTGACATCTTTGAAGTGGGCCCCATTTTATATAATAAAGGTGCCACATCAACACAAAAGAGTGACTAAAAAAAGGCTAAAAATAAGTTCAGACAGGTAATAGGACCCCTGTGAAGTTAGACTGTGTCGCAACGACTTTAACCATAGTTCGGAGGCATTGAATGCTTATTTCTTTAATAATTTTTTTCTGACTAAGCAATGTCACGTGACGCCCAGGGACCTTAGTACAGTGGCGGAGCCACCTTTGCTCCATGGGGTTCATCC
The DNA here is from genome assembly GCA_030864215.1 of Capsicum pubescens. Taxonomy (NCBI): domain Eukaryota; kingdom Viridiplantae; phylum Streptophyta; class Magnoliopsida; order Solanales; family Solanaceae; genus Capsicum; species Capsicum pubescens. The sequence continues at coordinate 44,798,784 of CM061544.1, read as the reverse complement.
GAACCTCACTCGACGGAAAATTATACAATTTTTATATTATTTGTACATGGTTAAAAATATTTCTTATACATATATAATAAATGTTGAACCTCTTCGACTAGTTCGTATATATATACTTCTGAACCCCCTCAATGAAAATCCTGACTCCGCCACCGTCTTAGTAGATCCACCCTTGCCTATAAATTTTCTTATAAATCACCCCCTCCATTGCTTCATCAATCCACTCAACAAACCAATCCCCCCCCACCCCCCACCCCACCCCCTCCCCCAACCAAACATGAAGAAACTTTCTTTCCTTCTTCTTCTTTTTCTTGTACTCATAATTGTTCTACTTGCAATAATTTTTAATGTTAGTTACCAAGACAAAACAACTTTATTTCTTCATGTTGATGATCTCAAAGCCCCTGTACCAGCACTCATGTGGTATGTGCTTACATGGCCACCAACATTTTGTCTGAAGCTAAGACCTCCAGCTCAGTGCATTAAACCAATTCGTGATCATGAATTCACACTTCATGGACTTTGGCCAGCTGATGCAAATGGAAAAACAATTACCTGCAGAATTACAGTACCTGTAGATTATAACAGGCTGGTAAATATATACATATACATATATATAGAGAGAGATAGTAATGGTAAATATATACATATACATATAGAGATAGTTTTACTTACTAGAACAAGCTGATAAATACATACATATACATATACATATAGAAATAGTTTTACTTACCATGATCATAAGATGGTAAATATATACATATACATATACATATAGAGATGATTTTACTTACTAGGACAAGCTGGTAAATATATACATATAATACATATACATATATAGAGAGTTTTACTTACTAGGACAAGCTGAGAAATATATACATATACATATATATAGAGAGAGAGATAGTTTTACTTACAAGGACAAGCTGGTAAATATATACATATGCATATAGAAATAGTTTTACTTACCAGGACAAGCTGGTAAATATATACATATGCATATAAATATAGAGATAGTTTTACTTACCATGACAAGCTGGTAAATATATACATATAATTTTACTTATCAGGACAAGCTGATAAATATATAAATATACATATAATTTTACATTTTTACTTATCAGGACAAGTTGGTAAATATATACATATACATATAGAGATAGTTTTACTTATCAGGATAAGCTGGTAAATATATACATATGCATATAATTTTACATTTTTACTTATCAGGACAAATTGATAAATATATACATACATATATAGAGATAGCTTTACTTATCAGGACAAGCTGATAAATTATACACAATTTTATTTATCAGGACAAGCTGATAAATATATACATATAATTTTATATTTTTACTTATCAGGACAAGTTGGTAAATATATACATATACATACAGAGATAATTTTACTTATCAGGATAAGCTGGTAAATATACACGTATACATATAGATACGGATGGCAATGGGGCGGTGCGGGTGCGGTATGGTGCAGGTTTTAAGCTATGTGGGGCGGTGCGGATTTTAAGTTATGCAGTGCGGTGTGGGTGCGGAGCGGGTTAAAGTAAGTTTTTTTTTAAAATGGTGCGGTGCGGTGCGGGTATATACGAGTTTAAATTAAAAAAAAGCTAAAAATTGGTATTGTTCTCGTGAATATATCTAAAATTATATGTATTCTTTACTTAAAGTTTTATGATACTTAAAACGACATGTACAACACTACAAATAAATAATTTTATAGTAGTTTTTTTAAAATCTCTATTCATTTTAATAAAAATATGATATTTGATCATTACTTGTACACGTTATACTTTTTGATAATTTTTTAGTGAAAAGCGATATAATAGAAATTAGTTATTATTTCCTATAGTTGTAGATTTGAAAATATTATGATTTTCAATGGAGTTACAAATTTTTCAAAAAAAATGAAAAAATAAAAACATGGGGCGGTGCGGTGCGGTGCGGTTATACGCGGGTATGAATGTGGGACGGGTTTATGCGAATTTAAAGGTGATGCGGTGCAGTGCGATTTTAAAACTTGCGGGTTTAGAAAAAACCCACACCACACCATTGCCATCCCTACATATAGAGAGAGTGCTGGTAAATATATACATGTACATATGCATATAGAGATAGTTTTACTTATCGGTCAGGATAAGCTGGTAAATATATACACATGTATATATACATATAGAGAGAATGCTGGTAAATATATACATAAAGATATAGAGAGAGTGTTGGCTAACATATACATATACATCTACATATAGAGATAGTTTTACTTATCAGGACAAGCTGGTAAATATATACATATACATATAGAGAATTTTACTTACCATGACAAACTGATAAATATATACATATGCATATAAAAATAGTTTTACTTGCCAGGACAAGCTGGTAAATATATACATATACATATAGAGAATTTTACTTACCATGACAAACTGATAAATATATACATATGCATATAAAAATAGTTTTACTTGCCAGGACAAGCTGGTAAATATATACATCTATATAGAGAGAATTTTACTTACCATGACAAACTGATAAATATATACATATGCATATAAAAATAATTTTACTTATCAAGACAAACTGGTAAATACTTATATACATATACATAAGTTTAGTAAAGTTAAATTGTGCTGTTATGCAATTTTTCCATTTTTTGTTTGGATTGCAGTTTCGACCAATAGCAGCACAACTTAACACATTTTGGCCAGAACTTAAAGAAAACCAACCCCAATATAGCATATGGAAACATGAGTGGGAAAAGCATGGAGTGTGTGGGTTAACAACAGCAGAAGAATACTTTGATGCAGCCATAAAGACTAATGGCTTGTTTACAAGGGGAAACTTGTACAATTACTTGGCATCAAGTAACATTGTTTCATCTGATCACGTGGCTTACACTCAAGATGATATTATTAAGGCTATTCAAACTGTGTTTGCTCCTGCTCCTGCTCCTGCTCCTGCTCCTGCCGCTGCTGCTCCTGCTCCTGCTTCTGCTCCGCTCGGTGTTTACCTGAAATGTACAGCAATTGATTCGACAAACACAACTCATGGTTACTTGAGCGAGGCTGTCGTGTGCACTACTATGGATGGCTCTAACTTTGTCACGTGCCCACCGCGTGCAAGAAATTGCGATAAATTTCCGAACATTGTGATCCCTCCTGGACCTCCAAGGTAAGGATTTTGATTAATTGGTAACAAAAGTTATTTGCATGCGATATATATTTAATTAATTGGCTAGTCGGTAATATTTCAGACATTTTTTTTGTTGGAAATTCACTAGCAACAAGTCGTAATCCGATGGTGTCTCCGTCGAAATTTTAGTAATTTTGAATGTAATTCGTCAGAAATTGGCTAGTCAGTAACATTTCAGACGGACTTTTTATCGGAAATTCACTAGCAACACGCCATAGTTAATTTGATGGTGTCTTAATAGGAAATTAACATTTAGTTACTATGTCATAATAATTGTGCGGCGATAAGATCTTTTGAAATTTATGATCTTAAACATGTTAGAATTTAGAATATATATTCCTTTGTTTCATTTTATATGTTTTAGTTTGAACGAGTACGACATTTAATAGAAGTAAGGTTAACTTTTAAATTAAAGATGCGATCATAATACATTAAGTACTCTTTGAATTTTATGATCTTATAAGTGTCATGTAGGAGATTGAAATAAAAAGAGTTATTACTAAATGTACAGAGTATCAATGATTAAGTAATAGTATGTATTTATACAAGCACTATTATTACTTAATTAAAATTAGGTGATACATCTTAGATCTCACTATTCAAATATATATATTTTTTATTTAACTTTAATATTAGAGTTTAATTATATACGCTGATTATATAAATATTTTTTTGCATTATCACTGATTTGATCGTTATTTATTTTTTCGTAGTCTGGCTCCATCACCAGCACCAGCACCAACAATACCAATAACATTGCGGTCGCCGAGATTTCAAGAAGAAACATATGTGACATATTCTACGTTTGAAAAATCAAGGGCTAAATTTAATGAATGGTTGACATTAATGTTTGGCTTAGAATAGATAATAAAAGGGGAGAATGAAATAAAAATGTTGTAACCCCCCCCCCCCCCCCCCCTCAATTGTACTTATTCGTATTGTACTTTTAATTTTATTGTTAATTAGAGGCCGCTAGACAATCTGTCTAGTGGTTTAAATATGTCAAAAAAAAGAATATTGTAGTTGACGACGTGTAAGCATAATGCATGCTCGCAAGCTAAGTGAAAATAACTTATTATTCCTTCAATAAAAGTTTATTCTATTTTTTCTTTTAATATTTATTATTTTTGACGTACAAATCAAAATTTAGCACAACATTCATGTTTGTCATTTTTCTAAAATTGGATCAATCACGTTCAGTAAAAAAATCGATAATAAAATGATTTTATTAGCAAACATGAATATACATTTTATTGCATTCTCTGTTGTATTTTCTAATGGGCTAGACATAATTGCTTAAATCAAATTGAAATTAAAGTGTGTGTGGGAATCATTTCTCCACCTAAAATTCAAAGTTGGATCATATTTCAAAGTGACAAAGCTTTTGAATATTTTTTTTTTATATATTTTTTTATTTATTGTTCGATATTTATATTGAAGTCAGAATAATATGAATATACGCGGGATAGAGTCCATTCGAAGGAATTGCTTCAAGGGAGGATCTAGGATTAAAGTTTGTGGGTTCCCACGTTATCAAAAGTAAATCAACTAGTAACTAAGAGGGTTCGAATCCACAACTAAGAGATCAACAAAACATTAATGGGTTCCTCTACTCCACTAGATTAATAACACACTTTATTTATGAGTTTCTAACTTATACTTGTTATATATTTACTAGATTTTATGAATATAAATATAAGATCCGTAGAAAAGTTACTGAATTCTCAAAGGTAACCCCCACCCAACTCCCTGAATCCGACCCTGTCGCTCATTACCCAGGATTTGCAAAGCTTTTGAACATGAATCCCTTTACAAATGAGTAATTAATATTTCCTCCGTCTAATTTTATGTGTCATATTTTGATTGGGTACGAAATTTGAGAAATAAGAAAAGTCTTGTTGATATTTATCAAATTGTGCTTTATTAAAAAATATACTACTGGTATCTTTAATTAAGTGAGACCTTATAAGTGAGATCAATAAAGATAAAAGTGAAATTATGTCTTTAAATAGTTACCAACTAAGAAACTATAATATCTTTTTTCGAGACAGATAAAAAAAAATAACGACACATAAAATAAAACAGGGAGAGTACTATACAAACTCACAATTTATAGTTATGAAAGAGATGAGTAATGGTGATAGACAAACTTATTTCCTTTAATTTAATTGATTGGCTTGAATTACTGAGTGAGCTGTAAAGGTAGAAAGAACAGATCAATTCGTAAGTTCTTTTTAATTTGCATGAGACTCGACTTCTTTTTAACGGCCAGATGATATCTCTTGCCTGGTGAATCGAAAATATCTTTCATCAGTTTCTTGAGTGAGAAGCGGATATTGATGAAAAAAGAAAATTGAATTTAAATTTGGACCACATAATTATATTATATTATATTATATTATATTGACAGAGGGATAATATCATATTGAATAGGTTAGAGTATATCATTTGTACACTTAGACACATTTTTATGACTTTATTTGAGTTGATGTATATTCATTTAACCTATGGCATGGTTCAATGGACTTTTTCTACATGTGAAATATGTTTTGAGTCTCTTAGAATAAAATAACATCTCTGACTAATAAAATGAGCTTAGAAAATTACACCCAATTAAACACATTAGCTCAATGAAATTATACTTATTAAATTCATATTTTTTGAATTTAAATAATTTATCTAGTTATATTCACTTATAATATTTATTTGAATTCATATTTCTTGAATTTAGAATATAATATAGCCGTCTAAATTACTCTACAGAGTTAAATCTAGAAGAAATTAAATATCTACAAATGGTAGAGATGAGATTGCCACTAAGACTTTACCACATCTTATATCAAATATATATACATTAATATTTTTTAAAAATATATACATTAATTTCTTTTACCTTACATATAGAGAGGAAAAAGAGAGAAATTTGAGTCACAATAAATAAAATAGAAAGATGATCACTATATTTGTTTCATCATTCAGTACACAACACAGTCACATTTGAAACATTATTATTCATCTTTCTATTATTACTTAGTAAACATAGATATTAAATTAAAGAGAACTAGTTGACGAAGGATTTCCCACAAGCTATTTGGTCGAAGGTTTTCTCCAGTTTGTAGAGTATGCAAAAAAAAAATAAAAAAAAATTTGTAAAACAATTTGATAACATAGATTAATTTAAGTTATATATATTGATAGTAAATGTGATATAATTTAAACTCGAAGAGAATAAAATTGTACATAGTATATAATTTCATAACATGAGTGGTGCGAAGAAAAAAAAAGCTCTGAATTTATGAGTTCTGAACTAATTGTTGAATCATCATTATCACAATTATTAAGTTCATAGTTAAATATTTATGTATATTTAATTTTTTAATGCAAATAAAGATCCAAACAAAAATTATTGAGTTTGTCTTAATCTATAATAATACTCTCCATCCTCCATAGCTTACACCTGATATTTGTGTCAAATCATATTAATATGCTACAATTAGGTAAAAAGTTAAGGAGGAATTAATTCATTAATTTGATATAAACATGATATTTTGCGATTCTAAAGGTCAATGATTCAAGAAATGGACGACTAAATAGGACCATCTAACCATACACATTGACTTGTTAAATTTGTGTAATATATAGATAAAATATGATTTGACCGTTGTTTGATCTAGCTCATAATGCATATATAAATCAATATTATGAATTCATTAGTATGATATAAATATGAAATTCTGCAATTTTGAAGGTCACTATTACAAGAAATGAACGTCTTCTATCCAAATCAAAACAGGACCATCTACCCAGAAACACTGATTCGTCAAATTTGTGTAATATATAGACAAGACGTAGTTTGATCCTTCTCTAAATCCAACTCATTATTCCGAAAGCTCTATAAAGTACCTAACATATGAATTTTAATTCTCATTGGAAAAACTTACACTAATTATTTATGTAAAATCATATTAATGCATGGTATCAGAGCCGCTCCTGTATCAGCCCTGTAGATGAGGGTCAGAGTTCAAACTGAGTTTAGGAAAATCCCGGTAAGGCGGGGCAAACCTCAGTCCTGAGTCTAGGCAAATCCCATTTGGTGGGGCAAACCTTAGCGAGGATACTGAGTCCATAAGGGCGGTGTATGTAATACCCCAACAGAGGATAAGGAGTCCTACATCGGCAAAACACAGGAGGGATGCTGGGTATATAAGTAGACAAGCCTTACTCCCAAGTGACGCGTTTTAAAGCCGTGCGGGTCTAGACCCAGAGTGGACAATATCACTAGTGGGTTTGGGATGTTATAGGGATCTCTCGAACCTTCGTTGTTCGGGATGTCCGCCGCGGCCAGGGCCTCGGCTCGGGCTATGACATAATGTGCCCGGATACTTCGTTCAAAAAGAAAAAAAATACTCTCATTTTATTTCTATATTAAACCATGTTAATATACTATAATTATGTGCTAAATGAAGGTGGAAGTATGTGATACCGTCAATTAACAATAGTTAAGAAATACTGTGCATGCAGAATAAATATTATATATTCGTTGATTTGATATAAATATCAAATATCGACGAATATGAATGATCCTATGAGCCAAGAGAAAATGACATAAATGATCTTTTATATTTGAGGTTAAATCTAAAATAGTTCATTAAGTATATCTTTAAGCAATTTTGATTGTTAAAAGCACTGAATATTTTTAATCTTCATCAAATATTTAACAAATAGGTTTAACGGTAAATATGAAAATGATCAACAAAAATTATAATTTTTGGTATTTTTTTCTAATCTATTTCTAGAGTTCGATATAACTTTCTTTTTTTTATTGGACCACACCTAAACTGTTTGATATGTTGAAAAGGTTTATTCATTGACGTGAAATTGGAATATTGGATGCTTTTTCTTTTTCTTTTTTATGTATAAAATAATTAATTGTTCACGTGAAATTACTATACATATTTTTAATTGGTCCACTAGAAAGATATGACACACGTCTTTTTATGTAGTAAAAAACAATTTTAATTGGTCCACTAGGAGGATATCGACATGCATGTGCAAGAATAAGAGTTGCTCCAATTATTAGAAGATTACAAGTTTAAGTTATAAAAATAAATTTATTATAAAAATATAAAAATGAATTTGTATGCAATATATAGATAAATATAGATAACTCATTCTTAAACTCCACTTATAACATATAAAGTAATCTAAAGACAATTGTTTATTCTCATTAAATTTGATATTTACATCAAATCACATTAATATAATATTATATGATTAGGTGAAAGTAAATTAAATGAATAGAAATTCATGTAACAAGTCATTAGTTTGATATAATTAACATTAAATTTTGTGGCTTTGAAGGTCACTATAATAAAAAATGGACTACTCCAATCCATATCCAAATAGGACCATCTACATGAAAGCTATTTGTCAAATTTGTGAAATATATAGAAAAATCCTTTTTAAAAAAAATACATATAGATAAAACATGTCTTATTCATGTAAGAAAGCACTAATTCAATTGATCCACTAGAAAAATATTAACATTTCCACAATGTCTAAGTGGGAAAACTTATGTATCCCAAAAGATGAAGGAGGTATTGGTATTAGAAGCATGAAAGATATTTGTAACTCCTTAATTGTAAAGAGATGGTGGAGGTTCAGAACTCAAACTTCTCTCTGGGCTCAATTCTTAATCAACAAGTACTGCAAAAGATCTCATCCAGTTGGAAAAGTGCCAGCATCTAGGGATTCACATAATTGAAAAAGCTTGATGAAAATCAAAGAGCAAGCAGAACCTCACATTATTTGGAAAGTACGACAAGGCAATTCAAGTTTTTGGTGGGACAACTGAACAGGTATAGGGGCCTTGGCTAAGCTTTGCCAAGGCCCAGGTAAGTCTTCCAAAACCCCCGTTAAATCTTTTATCCTGAATAATTCTTGGAACTTCAACAAGTTAAACAGTGTTGTTCCCAATTATATTATGGATATCATATCCAACATAGCAATTGGTAACAACACTGAGAAGGATTGTCCCATTTGGAATAATACTGAAAATGGTCTATTTGATAACTATTCTGCATGGCATCTAGTTAGAAAACAAAGACCAAAAAATAGTTTTCTAAAGAATCTCTGGCATAATAGGTTGCCTTTTAAAATATCCTTCTTAACTTGGAGAATGTTTAAAAAGAAACTTCCTTTCAATGACATAATTACTAGAATGAATATCAACTCACAAAATGATTGTTTTTGTTGTAGGAATGCACAAAGTGACACAATGCATCATGTTTTTGGAGAAGGCGAAGAAGCGTCAACACAACTGTGGTGCACGCTAGGGAATCCTTTGGGCATTCAACATACAAATCAACCTACGGCCCAAATTTTCAAGGCATGGTGGGGCATAAAACCAATCAATGAAATTCACAAAATGATTCTGAAGATCACCCCCACAATAATATGCTGGGAGATTTGGAAGCAATGGTGTGCCTGCAAATATGGAGGGCAAAGATACTTCCATAGGAATAAGATGTGTTATCAAACAATTGGGAATATCAAAGCTGTTTTGAAAAGAACTCTTATTAGCTTTCATGGGAACAACAACTGGCCAGATTTTTGTCTTGAAATTGAACGTCTCAGGTCAATGCAGAGGATTAGACAAGTCACATGGCAAATGCCTTCTGTCGGGACGTTAAAGATCAACTCAGATGGCAGCTACGTTCGTGAAAATGGGAGAGATGGAATTGGAGGACTAGTTAGGAATAGTCACGGAGATCTTCTCATGGCATTCTCTATTCCTATCTATTCCAGTAGCAGCAACATGGCTGAGGCCATGGCGGCCGAGCTTGACGTAAAATGGTGCTATCAATTCGGGCATACCAATTTTACTCTAGAACTCGACTCTATGGACTTAGTTAACATGCTCAACAACAGTGGGGTAACCAATATGAAGCTCAAACCGACGATAGACTCTATCAACAACATCCAAAACAAAGTCCAGATGCAAGTTCGACACTGTTATAGAGAAGGAAATCAAGTAGCAGACTTCTTAGCAAAAATGGCCTCCAACTCAAACCAAACTCTCATCACTCACTCTTACAACATTCTTCCGATACAAGCTAGAGGAGCTTTCTTGCTAGATAAATGGCAACTGCCAAGCATTAGATGTAAATAAGATAGAGCTAATTTCTTTGTAAGTTAGTTTCATGTTTGTTTCATCTCCTAGAAGGTACTAGTTGATTTTGTAAGCCTTCTAGTCTTTTGTGGGTATTGGTTTCACCTAGGCTTAGTGTTGTATTGAGGTCAGGTCTAGCCCCCCTCTACTCCTTTTTTGTTAATACAACACAACCCGAATCTCTGGGTTAATTTTTTTTTTTTTTTTTAAAAAAAAATAATATATATATAGAAATAAACACTTACCAAAAAAAGTATATAGACAAAACATGTCTTATTCATGTAAGAAAACACCATTTTAATTGGTCCTCTTGACCATTAGAAGATTATGAAAATAAATTTATCAAAAAAATGTAAAATAAAACTACGTGTTGATGTATGAATATAATGTGGTTCAATTTTTTTTCGAATCACGCTCTAATGGTATAGATAATAAAAATCGAAAGTCTTAAACTAACAAGTACTAACGTATAGTGGTAGAATAGTATCCTATTCATTGTAAAGATGAGAATTCGATGTAGGACTATCGCTTAATGGTTCAACTTATCGATAAGCGCCTTTTTAATGTACTAATTTTTCTTCTAATGAGGAGTGACTCGTTATTTTCTAAGGTAAGAAGAAGAGAATTATAATAATGAATGAGACTTTACTTTTATGGTTTTCAATAGACACTTTATATAGTTGGGGGGTTAAAGATACAAATATGATAATTCTTAAGAAGTTAATAACGTCTTATCCAATAAGAAACTCAAGTAATCCGTCCTCGCATTAATAAGTCATTAACTATAAAATTTAAATCCACTCACCAATCTTTAATCCAATAACACCCAATACCAATATTTGGGATTGACTTATCGATTAAGGTTCGGTTCTAAACAAGGATGCTCAGATGGTGTATTTTCTATAATTGTATGTATAATTTTTAAATAGAAACCGAGTTGGTCATTTTTTTTCCTTCGTGTGTCAGGAAAACCGATACTTTTAGTATTTAAAAACCGACTACAAAATCGACAGTCTCTCTCCTTTCTGACAATCCATTTTCGCTTGAATTTTTGACCTATTTTTAGTAGTGATACATACCATAATAATATTGGATACTCTACAACAACATGAAATTCCACAAGTGAGATTTGGGCATAAAATCTTACCCCATCGGGTATATATACTAAACTAATATTCTTTACCATGATTAAGCAATTAAATTAAGTAAAATACATGTTAATTTATCATGATTAAGTAACATGAACTCTAAATTCATACACATAGCATGTGTAGACACGTGATTTTTGATCCTCCACGAGTTTTAAACCTATTTTTCAGTATTAAATATTTATATTTAATCCGATATTATTTTGATTCTTATTTTATTTTTAATAAATCTTTAGTTAAAAAATAAATAACTAAATAAAGTTAATTTTGAGATTTTTTATTTTTATTTTTTATTCTAATTTTAAAAATAAGACAAAAATTAAAAATGTTTTCCTTTTCTAAATTTTTATAAATAAATTAGTAGTTTTAATACTATTTTAATTTTATTTATTTAAGACTATTTATAAATTTTTATTATATTTTTTAAAAAATATAAAAATTAGTTAATTATATTTATATTTATTTATTATTATTATTATTATTATTCTATTATTTTTTTATTTATTATTATTTAAAAAAATAATTTAAATCCCTTCCCCCTTATCTGCTTAACCGTTCCCCCTCTAAAAAATAACCGTTCCCCCAAGAGTTCTGTATTTAAAGAACCCTCTCACCCTAAAAAAAAAAAGGAGAGAATTTTAAGTACATTGAACATCAGAAAATCAGACACTGAGGAAAAAAAAATACGGAGAGAACAAGAAGAGATCAGACAGAAAAACAGAGAGTAAAAAAAAAATTCTGATAAAGAGAGTGAAAAATCAAAGAGTTCAAGAGTTTTTCGATTGAAGTTTCCGGTGACAATTATTTCTTTGCTGCAGTATTCCGTTTGAATCAATTACAGATTTTTATTCAAATCTAAATCATTTATGTTATAAATTACATTGTGAAAAGCATTGAATGAGAATGTTCAAATAATTTTAATATGTGTAGTTAAAAATTATGTGAATCGTTATTATTAGATGTTATGCAGTTATATTACTGAATATGATATATTTGCATATAAATATTTTCATTCTCACAAACAGTTCACTAAATCCATAACAACACATCATGTACTTAATGTATTCTGCAAAATACATACTGTATCACTGTTCTTCAATTTTATTCACGACAAAATCATACACACACTGTACTATACATATACCTGTATATACAAAAACGGATATAAAGAAAATCAGATAGTAATAATGACTAAGTAGAAAAATTAATAATAAAAAAAGGACGAAAAGGCAGAGATCGGAGAGAAAGAAAAACATGCAGTGAACCAATTTTTTCCGGCGAACTTTCAACGGAATACCCAAACCCCACGCTGCTACCATCTCTCGCCGGTGAAATCTAGCCAATAATCGCGATTCCACCGACAAACGCAACTGAAAATCGGCGACACCGTCACCGGCGCTATCGCCGTTTCCGCTTTCCCGATGACCACCACCCCGACTGGCGAAGCCTAGCACCGCCGACGCCATTTCCACTCCCTTTTCCCCTCCCCCGCCGCTGCCAGCCACCACTGGCTAAAAATACCCACCGACGCCCCCCATCTTTCTCCCTTTCCCCGGGCCGGCGCCGCCTCCATATCCCTTCCCAGATCTGCTGCCGACCCAAACCCCACCTTTCACTTTGGTTTCGATCGCCGTTCTATCACTGTCGACGAGCAGTAACCGTTTTCGGTCGACCATCGATGTTTCTTTTTCATCGCATTATTGTTAACGTATATAAATGTAAAAAGGTAGAAGAATTACAAAACTGAAGTACTGTAAATGGGTACGTGAGTAAAAGGGAATTTTATATATATATATTTAGTAAATACTAAGTCTCCATATGTTAATATAATATAAAAAATATTTTATTTAATAATTAATTTTAAAATATAAACAAATTTGATACTAATAAAATTTATTATTATTTATATTATATTTTACTTGAAGTAAGATATTGTATATTTCAGATTGTTTATTTATTTATTTATTTATTTTCAAGAATTTGTGTTTGGATCATATTTCGAAAATTTTCGTATTTGATTTATCTTATAATATATGATTTAAGTTTCATTTAATTTAAAGAAAATAAAATAAAATCTGGGGATTATAGTAAATTAGAAATAATATAGTTAGTTCTGGGTATTTGTGTTATTTTATTATTATTATTACTATTATTATTATTGTTATTGTTATTATTATTTGTCATTATTAATAAATTTAGATATTTATTTTTTTGTTAAAATCACTAATCACTTAATTAAATTTTCTTGAAAGTCAAGAAGTATTTCAAATAGGCACGCCTTTTAATGTTAAACACATTTGTTAAACACGATTAATATATTTCGTCTCAATTAAAAATGTGGTGTACGCATCTTTCCGAGACATTTAAAAGTCAAGGATGTAAAAAATACACCTTGGTAAATATTTTTCTAAAATTAACTTGACAAATATTTTTCAATTTTCACCAATTTATTTAACATAAGAGGTGTAGACAGTCATTTTCGTTATAATTAAAAATGAGCGATTTTAGGTCTTAACATAATTTATTAAAATAATTTAAATCAAGATAAGTCAATAAAAGCGACCGTGCTAGAACCACGGGACTCGAGAGGTGCCTCACACCTTCCCCTTGGTCAATAGAATTCCTTACTCAGTCTTCTGTTTTCGCAGATCAAATAAAAAGTCATTTCCTTTTGATTAGAGATTCGATAAGGTGACTTGGAACACCATAACTCAATTCCAAAAGGGATTCGATAAGGTGACTTGGAACACCATAACTCAATTTCAAGTGGCGACTCTATAATTAAAAATAATTCCTATTCAATACCGTCACTTTAATTGGAAAAACCCTTCGACTCGTTCCTTCGGGTGGAAAAAGGAGTGTGACAGCATGCATGTACGGTTGGTGCATACACCCGTGCATGTAAGTTTTAACTACATATTAAATTGTAAGCAGACGTTATCACTAACTTGGAGAGGTAAAGAAAGAAAAAGGAAAAGAAAAGAAAAGAAACCCTTTTAAATGTTCTTGTAAAGTTCCCGTCCATTGCTTCATCAATCTCCAAACATACACACAAAACATGAATAAACTTCCTTCTTTCTCATTTTGCTAGTTGTAATAATTTCTTATCATGTTCATTCCCAACAAACTTTTCTGGTCATGAGATTTGTGCTTGAATGACCACTAACTTTCTGTATCCAATTGAATATGCAGCACAACCAAGAAGGTGCACAGAATCAATTCTGTAAAGATTTTTGCAGATTACAACGAATGTGGAGAATCAACTGATGACACTTTCGAGGAGGGAACGAAACTATGGATTCACGAGTGGCGCATGACTGGAGTGTGTGGAGGAACAACAACATGTTCAAAAAGGGAAACTTGTTCAATTACTTGAAAACAAGCGGGATTATTGCTTGTGATAGCTTGACTTTATTGTTGAGGCTATTCACAAAGTGTTTGTTATAAATTCTCGCCGCCCTATTTGCTCTCCGCCCCTCCTCATCGCACCTATTTTCTCTCCTCCCCTTCCTCGTTCTCTCCTATTCGCTTTCCTCCCCCACTTCGTTCTCCCCTTGTCCTCTTGCTCGTTCTCTCCTATTCGTTCTCCTCCCCCACTTCGTTCTCCCCTCGTCCTCTTGCTCGTTCTCCACCTCCGCCTTCTCCTAGTCCTCCTCTTCCTTCTGTCCTTGATGTTTATCTCAAATGTATTACAATTGATTCAAGAAACAAAATTCATGTTTACTTGAGTGAGGTTAATTAACTCGTCGGTAACATTTTCGATGAACTTTTGTTCGGAAATCAATTAGCGACGAGCCATAATATTCGTTTCATTTTGTTTTAGCTAAACTAGCACAAATTTTAGGAGAAATAAGAATAACTTCTGAATCTTGTTATATAAAACTAAAGATGTGTATAATACATTAAAATACGCCTTGAATCTTAACGTCATCAACTAGCTAAATATAGAAACTAACATTTTTTTTTTTATATTTAATTAGTATAGAATTAAGCTTTTCATTAAGGGAAATAAATGTTATTTTTTGTAGAACAAACTAATAATTAGGAAATAGTGCAAAACAAAATGAAGCTATAGAGTACATCTAAATTATTAAATTATATTTATGAGATCTCACTATAATAAAGAACCAAATATACATGTCAAGATTAAATTATTTGATCTAGTGCAAGCATCCAATACAAATGATTATTGTCAGATTAATTAGTATAAAAATTAATTATATATAATGAATGTATGCATATATTTTTTACACTATCGGTGATTTTAACTTTGTGTACATTCTTTTTTGTAGGATAATAAGGGAAGAAACAATCATGGGTTAAATATGCATTCAACGTCTGAGATTAATCTTTTGTTTCGAATAAATAAATAAATAAATTAATAAAATAAAATGAGAGAATGGAAAATATCGGAGCAGATAATGTGTAAAAACAATGCAACGTTTGATTTTATTCTCTCATTTCGATTGATTTGCAATGTTTGTACGTGTTATTGCAACATCTGATAATGTACCCCAGGGCTTGTATGTGATAAGTGATTTCAAGTGCTTTCTTCTCCAATTGCCAATAATTATTCGTAAATCATGAAATTACAATAATGTCATTTGTTAAGCGTTTGTGTTGTCACTTCCACTTTTGAATGGATTTAAGAAGAAAAAGTCGTTTGAATGGGTTTTCAAAATAATTAAATTTTAAATTTTAATTTTTAAAAGAAAAAAATATAAGGAGGTCATGGAATTGGATTAACCAACATGGTTTTTCTCTCTAATAATAGAGAGTATTAGTTCAGCTAGTTCTTTTATAAGTAATGAATTATTTGACTAAATGTGATTTTGGAGATCCTACAGGAGAAATGAACATAAAATATTTGAATTATAAAATTGAAATGAATGAGAGTTCTCTAAAAGAAAGAAGAACGACTGTATTGAAAAGAAAGGACGAAATAACCTACTTTAGTTAAGTTGGCTATGAAATGAAGTCTAATATATTGATCCTATATAATTGGATCATTTTTGATAATGCAAATACATAGTGAGCTGTATTATGTAATGCAACATTATTAATTGAATTTTTGCATTTTTGAGTAATTTTTCCAATAATTATTCTTTAGAGTAAACTAAAGTACTTGTCATAGCACTGAGTCTTGACAAGACATTTCAAAGATTAAATTTTACTAGTGAATAATAAATGTACAAATATTCTAAATAAAACTTGAATCTTGACTCTTATCTTTATTTTGAACAACAATAAGAATGAGATATAGCTATCTTAAGTCTTAACCCTGTTCTTGAGGCGTTATCTTTCTTTTATTAGAGTGTTAGAGTGGATGAAAGTGCCACATTCGTTGGAGAATGAATTAATCGCGGTTGAGTTATAAGGTCCAGGTGTCATATCTTTACACTTACCGTTGCATCAAGGTGAATGGGGTTGGAATTCTCTCCACATATGACTCCCCCTTGACGAGAAAAATAAGATCGGAGAGATGAATTGTTCTATCGATCCTGACTCCTACGATAAAATATCTCTTCCTTTTTCAAATATTTTTACGAATACATTTTTTTGATGTCGAAGTGCGTATTTTTGAAACTGTCATTTATAAATTATAAAATTACTTATTGTGATGTGAAAGATATCTATTGTTCAAAACAAATTCTTTTTCCTAATATTTATTTTTGAGCTAAAAGTGTCCTCCTCAAACATTATTGAGATAAGCAAAAGATATGTGAAAATTACATAATATTGGAAATAAGAAAATAAGGCCGATATGCGTTTTTTCATGTTTTTCTATTCCATAAAACATTCATAATCGTAAGAAAAAAAAAAAAAAAAAAAAAAGGTTCTCTTTTGAGTGGTATCTTTATTTCACAATTTCGCATTCTTTTTGATTGATAAAACCTATACCTATATAATTTGCTAATCGGCTATTCTGTAGAAATGAAGAAATGAAATTAGTTAAATTTAATAAAAACAAAAAAGAAAATAAAGAATTCAAAAGATATTCAATTTCTATTTATGGTTCCATATTTCACTTACATGCAATAAAATACGCAATCTTACTTTGCTTTTCTGTCAAATGCTGTTTTCAAGGCTTGAACCCTGATCACATCGCAATAACTTTACCGATTACTCTAGTGCTCCCTTCATTATGCCATCGAGAAGGTGACCACGCCAAGAAAATTTGGTACATCTTTGCTGGTCAACTAGGCATCACATATAGAAATCTTCCCCTCAAGCTCATTCTCCTCAACTGGTGAAAGCTTAAAGCTACCAGTAGACATTGAATTTTTTTGGACTCTACAAAAAAGTTCAATTTTTATTAGAGTTCTAGTGGCTACTGTACCTAAATTAAGCCTGTCAAATGGGTCGGGCTGACCCGGCCCAACCTGTCCCACTTACAAAAATCGGCCCGATTTGACCCGACCCGGTCAACCACGGATTGTAGGGCACCGGGTCCCGGACCGATTTACTTTTTTGGTTGGGCCCGGTTAACCTAGCCCGTACCAAGCCCGGTTAGGGCCCGCCGGTTAACCGGCAACCCCGGCCCGGTTAATTTTTTTCTTTTTTTCTTTTTTCAAATTTGGATTTAATTATAACTTAGTTTTAATATATTATTAATTTACTATCAAGTATTATTAATTTATATATGTGTATATATATCTTCTATAGACGTATATATTTAACGTATACATGTATTTTATAAATTAATATATAACTATATATATAATTATATATTGTAGTATATTTTATTTAAAGTAGTACATATATATTGAATGATACGTATATATGTGTATATATCTTCTATAGACGTATTTATTTAACGTATACGTGTGTATATGTTTTATAAATTAGTATATAACTATATATATAGTGTGTGTATATATTGTAGTGTATATATATTGTAGTATATTTTATTTAAAGTAGCACATATATTGAATGGTACGTATATGTGTGTATATATCTTCTAAAGTAGTATATATTTAACGTATACGTGTGTATATGTTTTATAAATTAGTATATAACTATATATATAGTATGTGTATATATTTTAGTGTATATATATTGTAGTATATTTTATTTAAAGTAGTACATATATATTGAATGGTGCATATATATGTGTATATATCTTCTATAGACGTATATATTTAACGTATACATGTGTATATGTTTTATAAATTAGTATATATATATATATATATATATATATATATTGTAGTATATTTTATTTAAAGTAGTACATATATATTGAATAGTACGTATATATGTGTATATATCTTCTATAGACGTATATATTTAACGTATACATGTGTATATATTTTATAAATTAGTATATAACTATATATATATATTGTAGTATATTTTATTTAAAGTAGTACATATATATTGAATGGTGCGTATATATGTGTATATATCTTCTATAGACGTATATATTTAACGTATACATGTGTATATGTTTTATAAATTAGTATATAAATATATATATATATATATATATATATATATATATATTGTAGTATATTTTATTTAAAGTAGTACATATATATTGAATGGTGTGTATATATGTGTATATATCTTCTATAGACATATATATTTAATGTATACATGTGTATATGTTTTATAAATTAGTATATAACTATATATATTGTAGTATATATAGATATATTGTAGTATATGTTTTACTTAAAGTAGTACATATATATTGAATGGTGCGTATATTTGTGTATATATCTTCTATAGACGTGTATATTTAATGTATACATGTGTATATATTTTATAAATTTGTATATAACTATATATATATTGTAGTGTATATATATATATATATTGTAGTATATGTTTTACTTAAAGTAGTACATATAGTTTGAATGGTGCGTATATTTGTGTATATATCTTCTATAGACGTGCATATTTAATGTATACATGTGTATATATTTTATAAATTAGTATATAACTATATATATATTGTAGTATATACATATATTGTAGTATATGTTTTACTTAAAGTAGTACATATATATTGAATGATGCGTATATTTGTGTATATATCTTCTATAGACGTGTATATTTAATGTATTCATGTGTATATGTTTCTTAAATTAGTATATAACTATATATATTGTAGTATATATGTGTATATATCTTCTATAGACGTATATATTTAATATATGCATGTGTATATGTTGTATAAATTAGTATATAACTATATATATATTGTAGTATATATATATATATATATATATATATATATATTGTAGTATATGTTTTACTTAAAGTAGTACATATATATTGAATGATGCGTATATATGTGTATAAATCTTCTAAAGACGTATATATTTAACGTATACATTTGGATATGTTTTATAAATTAATATATAACTATATATATATATATATATATATATATATATATATATTGTAGATTTGTAGTATATGTTTTATTTAAAGTAGTAAATATATAATATATTGAATGGTGGTATATATGTGTATATATTTTCTAAAGTAGTATATATTTAACGTATACATGTGTATATGTTTTATAAATTAGTATATAACTATATATATATATTGTAGTATATGTTTTATTTAAAGTAGTACATATATATTGTATGGTGTGTATATATGTGTATATATCTTCTATAAACGTATAAATGTGTATATATTTTATAAATTAGTATATAACTATATATATATATATATTATAGTTTATATATATATTGTACTATTGTAGTATATGTTTTATTTAAAGTAGTACGTATAGTCGCATATATTGAATGGTAATTGTGTATATATTTTTTAAAAGATATATAGTGTATATTGGAGTATATATAGTATATATAATTGTAGTGTATATAGTGTATATTGAAAAAAAAAACTTTTTTTTTGTTTTTAAACGGGTTTGACCGGTTTTTTAACCGGGTTTAGGTGGGTTTGACCGGGCTGGGTTAAGTGGGCCGGGTCAGGGTTGTTTTTAAATTTTTTACTGTTGAAACTGGACCCGGCCCACTTAACCCCAACCCAGCCCGGCCCACCAACCCGGCTAACTTTCACGGGCCGATTCCGAATTGACCCGAACCGGCCCACTTAACACCCTTAACCTAAATCCTAAATTACGCCTATATAAAGGGGCAAATAATCCTTTAAAAGGCATCTTCAAATATCTCTTATATAATTCCATAAACTCATGGAATATCACAAATGGATCAAAATCCTCTCTTCTTATAATCAAATAAATCAAGCAGATCCACAAATCCTTTCCTTTTCATGGAGATCAAATTCAAAATTCCTACGTTTTCATGGAGATCAAATTCAAATTTTCTACGTTCGGGAAATACGCCACTAACGAGCCTCAAATTACGGAGAAAAAAATCAAGGGAGGAACAGATTGGGAAGCTACTATTCCTATTGTTGTGTTTGATGCAAATACCCTTCCACCCATCATGTATTGGGAACTATGGAAAGGCCAGGTGTAGTAGTAGCAAACATGAAACCATCAAACCCTTTGTATTGTTCACTAATACTGACATTCTTAACACTTTATATCATGCAGATCACCAAAAAATAAAAATAAAAAAATTCCTCAGTGCAAGGCCGGGGGGCTCGGAGGGACTTTTAGCTTTGGCATCCAGGTAGGCTAGGCTTATCCTATCCCTAGATTGAGTTTATTTATGGTGATTTTGTGCTATTATGCTAGTTTTGGGTAGGTAGTTGTAACCTGCTGGGTATCGTTTGAAATATTTCATGCCTTAGTATAGTGTAATGTTTATGAATTTAGGGCGTGGTATTAAGCTGGGAAACCTTGGATTCATATATCCCTTTTTAACGAAGTTATGTGAATGTTTATTTAAATGCATTTCAATTACGGTTCAGGACCAGCATATACTTTATTTTTGTTATTTATTGAGATTTTTGACACCACTTTAACATCAGTTACGGTATGATTTGAATTTTAATTTTACAGTTGAGTATGGTTACTCTTGTTCATTCTTTATCTCGAAGATGATACATATGGTACAGGTAATAATGGACTACAATGCTGTGCTAACAATGACATCCTCTTAGACAAATGGAAGATTAAAACAATATTTCTTTTATTCCTTGGCATACTTGATACTTCAACAATGTGGTGGGAAGATTAAAATTAAACCAAACCAATAGAATTTATCATGGTTAAGTAATTTAACGAGGTAAAATAATATATGTTAACTAACTATGATTAAGTAAAATGAACTCTTAAGCCCAAACACATAACGTGCGTGTATTGACTTGTTGTATACACTTGGTGTAGGTAAGTTTTACCCATGTTTCCTCATTTTTCTGCATGCTTTCCCAATAGCAATGTATTTTCAATGTAAACATAGATACATATATATATATATTTTGTTTGAAAGGCTTGTTGAAATTGATTCGCTATGAATTAATATTATACACAACATAAGCATTTGAAGTTATATATATATAGGGAGAAAGATATCTTGAGTACTATAAAATATAAATAACATGGAAAGATGATTATTTTATTTGCTTCATTATTCAGTACACATCACAATCACAACTGAAATGTTATTCATCTTTCTATTACACATTAAACTTTCTTCCAAAGCTTGACATATATATATTAAAAAGCTTGACACATATATTAAATTAAACTAGTTGGGTTGAAGCTTTTCTCCAGTTGTTTGAAGAGCCTGCACAAAAATTAAAAAAGGAAATTACCACAGTTTAGTCTAATATGGAAAGTTGAAAACCTCAAGTGAAAGATTTTAAATTAATTTTCAAATATAAAATGAAACAGATGATTACTTTATAATTTACAAGTTACTCATATTATTCTATTCTATTTTAGGTTATTGGTCTAATTTATAAGGGTAAATAATAAACTCTTGTATATTCATCCTTTATATTAGGTGATATATGATAGATTTTTTTTTCAAAAGAAGGTAACATCGATTGTCAGTATATATATATATACCAACATGAGCTGTGGTGCAGTGGATGGGGTTGCTCCACCCTTAACCAGAGGTCGAGGGTTCGATCCTGGGTATGGAGAAAACTCTGTTGGGAACGCTGCCATCGTAATGGCCGGATTAGTTGGGGCTCCAATGCGGGCACCGAACACCGGAGGTCGAGGGTTCGACCTGGGTATGGAGAAAACTCTGTTGGGAACGCTGCCATCGTAATGGCCGGATTAGTTGGGGCTCCAATGCGGGCACCGAACATCGGATGAAAAACAAAAAAAAATGATTTTTTTTTAATATAATTTAAACCTTTTCTTTCTTAAATATCATTTGTAAAAGAATTTGATAAAATAGATTAATCTAAATTATATACAAAACAGTAAAAGTGATAGCAGATTAGTTACATACCTGGAGGGATAAAACTCGAGCAGGAGTTAATGGACGAGGAACAATAATGTTTTGAATACGACAATTTTTGTTCCTGACAACAGTAGATGGACAATTCTCAAAATTATCAGCAACTTTGTCGTAGCAAAATGTAATTTCATGTAAAAAAGCAGGTTTAGATCCCCCATTTTCTTTGCAAGTGAAGAACACATCTTTGTTGTTTGATACTTTCTTGAATGACTCCAAGATTTCATTATTGCTGTAAGTAGCAGAGTCACAAGGGACAATTCCATCGGATTGTATTAAGTGTTTTTGTAATAAATCTCCAATTTTATTAGCCAATTCTATAGCTTTGTTGAAATAGTTTGTTGGATCTTGATCAAAAACTTGGTTGATGCATCCATATATTGTCCAAGCATCCTTCCATATGTCTGTATTTTTTCTTGTAGTGAGAGATGGCCAAAATTTGTCAAGCTTTGTAACCAGTTCATTAGTAAACTGTCACACACAAAAATAGGGTGAGTTACTTAGAATATCGTCAATAACAATTCATATACAACAACGATAACATAACCCAATGTATTCCCACAATGGAAAGGGTAAGTGTAATCACTAATCAGTCTATACCACTATGTCAGATGAAGTAGAGAGGCTGTTTTCAATAGACCCCGATTCAGGACAGATAAAAATATAACCAACAAACAAACAGAAAACATAAGAGCACACAATATGTAAGAAAATAAAAAAAAATATATATGCATACACACACTAGTATATCAATAAGAATTCATATAATATATATATATACTAGTAGACAGAATAAACGAATGACGGACAAATTCTGTTGTTAAACAGTAAAATACATTGCTAGTGATGGATTAATGGCAAGTTGTGAAATTGTAAGTACATATTATATCCGATTAATTCATATTATATCCACCTAAAACTCGTTAAAGGGGGAAAGTACATATTCTGTCAGAATTTTTTTCATATCCAAAGCTCGATAACTCAGGATTAAAGAGCAAGGTATTGATGAACGTTTAATCAAGTAGATATAATACAATAACAATAACATCTCCAGTGAAATTCCACAAGTACAGATCAGGTTATTTTCGAAATATCCTCAGTGAAATTGAATTAAGTAGATACTATAATTGTTGCTAATAATAATTAAAAAAAAAAAAAAAAACATACCACTTTGTTCCAATCAGATTTATTTGTGCAATTACGTTTGACTTCATTTCCATTGGAATCTGTTCCCAAAAATTTAGCCAAAGTGAATTTCAGAGGACGATTATTTTTGCATTTTGCACTTTTAGCTTTACAGTAAGTTTCTGGCCATCTATAAACAAACTGTGTTTGTGTTATTTCTTCTGAACAAATAGAAATAAAAAATAGTGAGAGAGTGAGAAGCAAGAGAGAAATTATTAGGTTCTTCATCTTCATGTATCTTGGTAAATAATAGTATGATAATAAAGAGAATTTATAGATGGTTTATAATGAGGTTTCCTTCAATTTGTGGCTTTTAAAAATCTTCGTTTTTTTTTTTGGAAGTTTACTTGGAAATCTTGAATTTGCTCGGACTTTTCAAAAATGTAGACGGGTGCATGTTGAATTCTCTAAAAATAATATACTTTTGAAGAATTCGATACGAGTGCGCAGTGGCGGATTTTCATTAAGGGGGGTTCAGAAGTAAATATACGAACTAAACGAAGGAAGTTCAACATCTACAATATATGCAAAAAAAATATTTTTAATTGTGTAAAAATAGTATAGTATAATTTTTCATCGAAGGGGGTTCGAGCAAAGGTAGCTCCGCCACTGCGAGTGCGGCAACATGTTTGAAGAGTCCGAACAACTTAGAGGGGCGAGAGTTGTAGTTATGTGATTAGAAGATTATGAGTATAATTAATTTTATGAAAACTAACCACTTACAAATATATTAGGTAAGATTATGTGCAATTTACGGTCCAGCCCTTTTCTGAAGCTCGCTCTATAAACCCCATATTATTCTAGCTATATTTTTCATAGAGTAAAGAAATAGCAGCAGAGAAGTACTAGTAGAAACTTACTGAGTTTATGAATAAAATATTTTTTGCTCCAAATAATTGGTATAAAAGCTTTTACGATTGAAAACAATAATAATATATTAAGTATATTTTCATAAAATGAATTCTGGGAACGATGAGTGTACGCAGAGTACCACTACCTCGTAGGTGAGGTAGAGAGATTGTTTCTGATAGTCATCCAGCTCAAAGAAATAAAATAGTTCATAAAAGATATAGTATAAGAACAATAGGTATTAACACAAAAATAATAATAAAAACAAAATCATCACAAAGTAATACTCTAATTGATCTATCTGAAACAAGTGAATCAACAATTAAGAGGTGTTGGTGGCAAGTGTAACGATAGTCGGAGACAAGTACTTCAGCAAAATTAGATGTTGAAGATAAAGTATATCAATGGTACGTATTGGGAGATAAGTTTTTCGATAAAAGGGTAGGTTGATTGTTTTGCCTTTATATCTTTTTAAAGGAAAAAATTATCTAACATATAAATAATTTATTCAAAATTATAGTATTCACTTAGAAAATAATTATGATCCAGAATTCATAATAAAAAATACTGATATGTTTTATTTTTATTGGACCACACCCATAAGATAAGTTTTTCGACAAAAGGATATATAGGTTGATTGTTTTGCCCTTATATCTTTTCAAAGGAAAAAATTATCTAACATATAAGTAATCTATTCAAAATTATAGTATTCATTTAGAAAATAATTACGATTCAAAAATTATAGTCTAAAATACTGATTTGTTTTATTTTTATTGGATCACAGCCATAACTTTTTGATTTGTTTGAAGTAGTTGTCATTTGTTATTATGTAATCAGACCTGAGATACATCTTGGACAATTGTGTCTTCAGTATATATATATTTAGGGTTTATTCTTTCTCCTTCCATTTCTGTATTGCTTAAAATTGTGTTCTTTTGGATTGATTAAGCTTACTTAAGGGTGTCAAACGAATCGGTTTTAATCAGTCCAAATCGACCCACATAATTGACCCAGCCCGATTTGATCCGGCCCGTTAAGCCCAAGGGCTTTAGGGGTCCGAATCTTGGTTCGGTTGGGTTTTTTATTTGGGCCCGGTTAATCCGGCCCGGACCCAATCCGGTTTGGGCCCGTCGGTTAACCGACCAGGCCCGGTTAAGTTTTTTTTTTTTTTTTTAATTCAGAATTTCACAGACTGAAATTAAAAACTTAGTTTTAATACATTATTAATTTACTATAAAGTATTATTAATTTATTATATTAAGTAGCATATGTTTTATACTTTTATTTAAAGAAGTGTATATATTGAATGGTATATATATATATGTGTGTGTTGTGTGTGTGTGTGTATATCTTCTAAATCTAAAGTAGTATATATTTAACGTATACATGTGTATATGTTTTATAAATTAGTATATAACTATATATAACTATAGGATCTAAAGTATTAATAACTATATATGATGATCGATAAGGATTAAAGACAGCTCCACCCATTTTTCAAAGAAAAATGGATAATATTTTTGGAGAATATAAGCATTTCATACTAGTCTATGTAGATGATATTTTAGTATTTAGTCAAAACATGCAAGAACATCTAGGACATTTACAAATAGTCTTTAGATTATTCGTAAAACATGGTATAATAGTAAGTAAAAAGAAAATGGAGTTATGCAAAACCTATATTAATTTCTTAGGAATAACACTAGGAAATGGAAAGGTAAAATTACAACCGCATATAGCAAAAAAGGTATTAGACATGCCAGATAAACTAGAAACAACAAAGGACTTACAGAAATTTCTAGGACTAGTAAATTACGCAAGAAATTTTATTCAAGACTTAGGGAAGATAGCTGGACCTTTATATGCCAAAACAGGTAGTAAAGGACAGAAAAATTTTAATAAAGAAGATGTTAAGTTAGTTAAACAGATAAAAGAAAAAATTAAGAATATACCAGACCTAAAAATTCCTCTAGAATCTGATTACTTAATTATCCAAACAGATGGTAGTGATTTAGGATGGGGAGCTATTTTAAAAGCTCGACCCAATAAATATAGTAGTAAAAATGAAGAACAAATCTGCGGGTATCAAAGTGGTGCTTATAGAGAAAAAGGAAATATGAGTGCCATAGATCTAGAAGTACTTGCAATAATATATGGTTTAAATAGTTTCAAATTATATATATTAAACAAAGATGAAGTTTTAGTTAGAACTGATTGCGAAGCAATAGTTAAATTCCACCAAAAAATAAATGATAAAAATAGTAGTAGGCGAAGATGGTTAAATTTCACAGACACCATATCTGTCTACAAAAATATAGTATTTGAACATATTAAGGGCAAAGAAAATGCATTAGCAGATCAATTAAGTAGACTACAACTAGGAATAAATAAATAAGTTTAACATTACTTATTTGTTTTTCCCAGAATGAGACCCACAGGACAACCACCTGGACACAAAGGCAAGGGAGAAGCCTCTTCTTCAGACATTTACAGACAAACAATGTTAGGTAATATACATTTTAGACCATTAGAACCTACAGAGACAATGGAACGAATTCAATTCGGACCATTTAATTTAGTTGCATTTCCAGAAAGCAATATCTCATTTAGAGTAAGACCAGACTATGTTTTAGATAGACCCCAAAAATGCCTAGTAGACAATTTATGGATTTCATACAATAAACAAAGCCGTAATCATTTTATGGCTTCTATGAATGCTTTATGCCAATATATGTCTGAAAAGAATAAACCTCGTTTTAAATATTATGTAGTAATTCATGGAAAAAATAATGGCGTTTTCCAAACTTGGCTAGAAGTTTTAGACTCCATACAAGGTTTTAAAACTCCGCTTTTCAAAGGTTTTAACGATTTTACTGAAGCAACTAATTACGCTAGAGGACACCTAGGACCAAATTACTATATTTCTCCTTCCCTTAGACAAAATCCAAATCAAATTCCCCAGTACAATATACAAAAAGACACTGGAAAAATAATTTTCTGTGATCACAAAGTGAAATTTCCTCTAATCTGCTTGCTATTCCTTGCAAGTCTTTAATTTCTTTGGTTATATTTTCAACTTGTTCTATAAGCTTTACTATTAATTGTGTAGTTTTTACTTCTAATTCTTTAGATTTTTCTATTAATGTTTTTATTAGTTTTTCAATTTCTATTTTAGTAGGTATCTGTTCCAAGTTAAATTTATGGTTTAGAAATTGGACTTTTCTATCTATTTCTAATTCTTGAGATTTTAAATAGTCTAGGTTCTGTTCTATTTTTTCTAAGGTCTTTTTATTTTTATCTTGAATTATTTCTATTTGTTCTAGAGTTTTTTGTACACTTTTATCCTTTTCTTGCGTTTTTTCACTAGAGTTAATTAAAAGGTCTATTATTGTATTATATTGTTTATCTTCTGAATGAAGAATGTGTTCTCCTTGGTTAAAATTACACCTTATAGTAATATTATCTTTTAATATTCTATATTTCTTTTCCGGCTGAAATCAAAGATCTAAATATTCTAAGCGTTTTAACGAAGCTATTTTGTTATCCTAAATGATTTAGATTAAGATGTTTTTTGCTTAGCTTTGCCTGATATTTTAATCTATTATTGGTATAGGTTATATCTATTTCTACTTCTTGTATGTTTTTTATTAATCTAGATTTTTCGTGTATTAAAGCTTTTTTGTAATAATTAATTGTTGTGGTAAATAATTCGTCTGTTTCTGTTGTAAATAATTCGTCTGTTTCTGTTTCTTTGTCACTGTTCTTCTATGACGGAAAACTTCAAAGTTCTAAATTCTCAAAAGGAGTCTCTCGTTATGGAAAACACAAGACTAATTAAACAAATACAGATATTAGAAACCAGACTCAGACAACATTCAGCCAGCAAGACAAATGCTCAGACACAGACTCCACCAGAACAGAGTTCTCCATCTCCTCAAAAAATGGATGAGAAGGGTGTGCATTTCCCACTAAATGCTAAGAAATCCACTGTACCGGATGTTGGTACTTGACTCAGGCATGAGTTTCGACTCAATAGCCCTGCACAACTTGGACACATAAGGACAGATCCAAGACAAGATGGTAACAATCTAGTCAGGTGGGGATGCCCACTTTGTGTCATGTAAATAATCAGAGTCAGTATGAGTCAGTACGAGTGCTTCCTTTATCACTACTTTCTACAAAGAAAGAAAAACTGCAGAAGCACGCGTCAGATAAGGATTAAAGAAAAATTAATAACGCATGTGACGATGGGGCCCACAGCGCACCCGGCTTGCATTATTAAAGTTTTTCCTTATCACTTATCTAAAAGTGTCGGCCCATTAGATGACGGCCACGTAGTAATCCTTATAACCACTCCTTTTTAGAATTTTGCCTATAAAAGGCTTATATATATTGTGGTGTATATACATATATATATATATTGTAGTGTATGTTTTATTTAAAGTAATATATATATATTGAATGGTATATATATGTGTGTGTGTGCGCATATATCTACTAAAGTAGTGTATATTTAACGTATAGATGTGTATATGTTTTATAAATTAGTATATAACTATATATATATATATATATATTGTAGTGTATGTTTTATTTAAAGTAGTAAATATATTGAAGGGTATATATATATGTGTATATATCTTCTATAGATGAGTATATTTAATGTATACGTTATGTATATGGTTTATAAATTAGTATATAACTATATATATATATATATATATATATATATATATATAAATATTGTAGTATATATATATGTATTGTAGTATATATTTTATTTAAAGTAGTACATATATATTGAATGGTGTGTATATATATCTTCTATAGACGTATATATTTAACGTATCCAAGTGTATATGTTTTACAAATTAGTATATAACTATATATACATATACATATTGTAGTATATATATATATATATATATATATATATATATATATATTATAATATATATTTTATTTAAAGTAGTACATATATATTGAATGGTGTGTATATATGTGTATATATCTTATATAGACGTATATATTTAACGTATACAATGTGTATATATTTTATAAATTAGTATATAACTATATATATATATATACATATCGTAGTATATATATATGTATTGTAGTATATATATTTTTTTAAGTAGTACATATATATTGAATGGTGTCTATATATGTGTATATATCTTCTATAGACGTATATATTTAACATATACAAGTGTATATATTTTACAAATTAGTATATAACTATATATATATACATATTGTAGTATATATATATGTATAATGTAGTATATATTTTATTTAAAGTAGTACATAGATATTGAATGTTGTATATATATGTGTATATATCTTCTCTAGACGTATATATTTAACGTATACAAGTGTATATGTTTTATAAATTAGTATGTAAGTATATATATATATATATACATTGTAGTATATACTTTATTTAAAGTAGTACATATATATTTAATGGTGAGTATATATGTGTATATATCTTCTATAGACGTATATCTTTAACGTCTACAAGTGTATATGTTTTATAAATTAGTATGTAACTATATATATATATATATATATACATATTGTTGTATATATATATATATGTATATTGTAGTATATATTTTATTTAAAGTAGTACATATATATTGAATGGTGCATATATATGTGTATATATCTTCTAAAGTAGTATATATTTAACGTATACATGTGTATATGTTTTATCAATTAGTATATAACTATGTATATATATATATATATATATATTGTAGTATATGTTTTATTTAAAGTAGACAAGTAGTACATAACTATTGAATGGTGCGTATATATGTGTATATATCTTCTATAAGCGTATATATTTAACGTATAAATATGTATATGTTTTATAAATTAGTATATAAATATATATATATATATATATATTGTAGTGTATATATATATATATTATACTATTATAGTATATATTTTATTTAAAGTAGTACGTATAGTCATATATAATTATATATTGAACGGTACGTATATATGTGTAATTGTTTATATATTTTTTAAAAAATATATATTGTATATTGGAGTGTATATAGTGTATATAATTGTAGTGTATATAGTGTATATTGGATTTTTTATATTTTTTTAAACGGGTTTGACCGGTTTTGAACCGATTTTGACCGGGTTTTGGTGGGTTTGACCGGGTTGGGTTAAGTGGGCCGGGTTAAGGTGGATTTTAATTTTTTTTTACTGTTGGGCCCTGCCCGGCCCGGCCCGTCTAGCCCCAAAACCGACCCTCAACCCAGTTAAAATAGAAGAGCCGGTTCCGGGTTGGCCCGACCCGTTTGACACTCCTAAGCTTACTTGTCTAGAAGGTTTGACAAGTGCCTATTTTGGATCGTAACACAAATCGATAGATACATACATACATACAATAATAATATGAAAATAGACTTATAAATATATCCCTATATTATCAAAAAATTACTTAAATATACCTCTCATTTCTAAATAGAACCACTGACAACTACTAACATATCTTTAACCACACCATTGACATTACCGACTGCTACAATAGCGCTAGTCACTACAATAAATAAATTATGCACAATTAGAAGTTAAAAAACAAACTCTTAATCATTCAATGTTTAGACACAGGACAACATCTTAATCATTCAGATTTGTACTCAGATTTAGACGTTTTAATCTTAGTGGGTGTTTGACCATGAAAAATATTTACTTTTTTCCAGAATTGAATTTCGAAAAGAGGTTTTTGGCTATTAAATTTTGGAAAATTCCAAAATACGTTCTTACTTTTTTCACTTCCGCTTCTCTCGCAAAAATTCAAAAACAACTCCAATTTGTATTTGATTTTCATGGCCAAACGGGGCTTAATGAAAACAAAAATGATACCTAACAACTACCAAAGTATATGGTGCAATGGATAGGACTACTTCTGCCTTAACCAGATCGGTCTCGGGAGCATGGAAAAATCCTTGATACGGAGCGCTTTCCATGAATGGAACCTACGCGGCACGAATTCGAATTAGTTATGCTCCAATGCAGATATCGGATTAAAAAAAAAATACCTAACAAAGAGAAAACCCTTATAAATTTTCTTATAAATCTCCCACTCCATTGCTATTTATGCATAAAATATATTTTTAACTATGTAAAAATAGCGTAGTATAATTTTTCATCGAAGGGGGTTCGAGCAAAGGTAGCTCCGCCATTGTGAGTGCGGCAACATTTTTGAAGAGTCCGAACAACTTAGTGGGGCAAGAGTTGTCGTTATGTGATTAGAAGATTATGAGTATAATTAAGTTATGAAGCCAAACGAGGCTTAATGAAAACAAAAATGATACCTAACAACCACCAAAGAATATGGTGCAGCGGATAGGACTACTTCTCCCTTAACCAGATCGGTCTTGGGTTCCTGAAAAAATTCTTGATACGGAGCGCTTCCCACAAATGGGACCTACGCGGCAGGAATTCGGATTAGTTAGGCTCCAATGCAGATACCAGATGAAAAAAAAAAATACCTAACAAAGAGAAAACCCCTATAAATTTTCTTATAAATCTCCCACTCCATTGCTATATATGCATAAAAAATATTTTTAACTATGTAAAAATAGTATAGTATAATTTTTCATCGAAGGGGATTCGAGTAAAGGTAGCTCCGCCACTGTGAGTGCGGCAACATTTTTGAAGAGTTCGTACACCTTAGTGGGGCAAGAGTTGTCGTTATGTGATTAGAAGATTATGAGTATAATTAAGTTATGAAAACTAACCACTTACAAATATGTTAGGTAAGATTATGTAAAATTTACGTAATATGGTCCAGCCCTTTCTGAAGCTCGCGCTATAAACCCCATATTATTCTAGCTATATTTTTCATATAGTAGAGAAATAGCAGCAGAGAAGTACTAGTAGAATCTTACTGAGTTTATGAATAAAATATTTTTTTCTCCAAATAATTGGTATAAAAACTTTTACGATCGAAAACAATAATAACATATTAAGTATATTTTCATAAAATGAATGCTGGGAACGGTTAGTGTACGCAGAGTACCACTACCTCAAAGGTGAGGTAGAGAGGTTGTTTCTGATAGTCATCCAGCTCAAAGAAATAAAACAGTTCATAAAAGATATAGTATAAGAACAATAGTTATTAACACAAAAATAATAATAAAAACAAAACTACCACAAAGTAATACTCTAATTGATCTATCCGAAATAAGTGAATCAACAGTTAGGAGGTGTTGGTGGCAAGTGTAACGATAGTCGGAGACAAGTTAGCAAAATTCGATATTGAAGATAAAATATATCAAAATCAATGGTACGTATTGGGAGATAAGTTTTTCGATAAAAGGGTAGGTTGATTGTTTTGCCTTTATATCTTTTTAAAGGAAAAAATTATCTAACATATAAGTAATTTATTCAAAATTATAGTATTCACTTAGAAAATAATTATGATCCAGAATTCTTAATAAAAAATACTAATATGTTTTATTTTTATTGGACCATACCCATAAGATAAGTTTTTCGACAAAAGGGTAGGTTGATTGTTTTGCCCTTATATCTTTTCAAAGGAAAAAATTATCTAACATATAAGTAATCTATTCAAAATTATAGTATTCATTTAGAAAATAATTATGATCCAGAATTCATAATAAAAAATACTGATATGTTTTATTTTAATTGGACCACACCCATAAGATAAGTTTTTCGACAAAAGGGTAGGTTGATTGTTTTGCCCAAGGAAAAAATTATCTAACATATATGTAATCTATTCAAAATTATAGTATTCATTTAGAAAATAATTATGATCCAGAATTCATAATAAAAAATATTGATATGTTTTATTTTAATTGGACCACACCCATAAGATAAGTTTTTCGACAAAAGGGTAGGCTGATTGTTTTGCCCTTATATCTTTTCAAAGGAAAAAATTATTTAACATATAAGTAATCTATTCAAAATTATAGTATTCATTTAGAAAATAATTATGATCCAGAATTCATAATCAAAAATACTAATTTGTTTTATTTTTATTGAACCACACCCATAAGATAGGTTTTTCGACAAAAAGGGTAGGTTGATTGTTTTGCCCTTATATCTTTTCAAAGAAAAAAAATATCTAACAGATGAGTAATGTATACAAAATTATAGTATTCATTTAAAAAATAATTACGATTCAGAAATTGATAATCTAAAATACTGATTTGTTTTATTTTTATTGGATCACACTCATAACTTTTTGATTATTTTGAAGTACTTGTCATTCACGTGAAAAAACGTGTTACTATTATTTAATTTTGTAAGAAAACAAAACTTCAATTGATCCACTAGGACTAGGAAGATATTGATGTATGCAAGGATAAGAGTTGTCTTTGTTTGATCATCAAAAAATTACTAAATTTAAGTTGTAAAATAAATTTATTGTAAAAATACAAAATAGAATCATGCGTGGTATATAGAGATAACGTGGTTCAATCCTCTCTTGCACCACGCCACGCCCGTAACAAGAGTATTGTGAAGTAACAATATATGAAGTTTAATTTATTCTCATGTAAAAAAAAAAACTTACTCACTATGTATTTGAGTTAATACAACCATTCCTTAATTATATATAGTTAATTAATACATAGTTATATTTTTTTAATTACTTAATCATGATAAATTAATTAATTAATATAAATATTCGATGCAGGTAAACATTTATTGAAATGAAACAGCCAATTATCTCATTGAAAAGACAACCACTACTATACAATTATCAATTTGTTCTATCATTTTCATATATTAAAATAAGTGTCTTAGTAAAAGTCACAATTTCAATGATACACTTGTATGAGTTTAAATTGGAAAAAAAAATCATAACTCTAGTTTTTGTGAAATACCATGCGAACAAATTTTAATTTTCATTTGAGAAAAAAACTCAATAACATAAAATATTTATGTCAAATGATATAACATATTGTGATTAGTTGATAAATGGAGGTGGAATATAATGGTTTTCTTAATAGGTATATGTCATATACCCCACAATAATTCACTTAATATGAATTTGAAAGAATTATGAAGTCATTATTTTAAGTAAAGAGTAAATGAGTGGACAAGTCGTAAAAGAATGTCCGTTGCTTCCAACTATCCTCACAAGTCATTTAATTTGTTGTAATCTATCTCGTAATAATAAACTTTCTTTTGATAGGCTTAATATTGTTTTGAAGAATTAGAAATTCCTATCTCGTGTTGAAGAATTACGAATTGAAGTATAAAATCACTATTAGAAAATCTCGAATTACATGAAAATTTTTAAACTAAATTCACTAGTAATGATGTTTAATATCCTGCGAATTTTACTAAAATTTATTGGAAAAAAATTCGTGGGTAATTATTATCCGTTGATTTAAAATTCCCTAGATAAGCTAATAGATGGTTTATAATGAGGTTTCCTTTAATTTGTGGCTTTTTTTTTTTTAATTATTTTTTTTGAAAGTTTACATGGAAATTAAGGTAGCCCCATGTTGCTCGGACTTTTCAAAAATGTCGATGGATGCGTGTTGAATTCTTCAAAAATATTACAATATTGTTTAAGGATTCGACTCAAGTGCGGCAGCATTTTTGAAGAGTTCGAGCAACTTACAAGGATCCAAAGAAGGGCCAAATCACGTTTTGTAATAAATTTGATAAATAGTGTTCATGAAAATGTTTTATATCATTACATGTATAAAATGTGAATAAGTTTTTCTCAATGAGTTCAAAGAAGGGTCAGATCACGTTTTGTCATAAATTTGACAAATTGTGTTCATGAAAGTGTTTTACATCATTACATGTATAAAATGTGAATAAGTTTTTCTCAATGAATTCAAAGAAGGGTTTTGGATTTACCATAGAACTTTTAATACTATATAATATTCTTTCAATATTTTGTACATGTGTAAAGAGCTTTGAATGGAGTATTGAATAAGATGGAGAGTTAATTAATGTTTCATTCATTAACATAATTTTTTTTTAATAAAAGATTTTTCTAAGTCTAAAGTCTAAACAATTCTATATAGCTTTGTCTTAGAAATTTGAATCTATCATAGAAATTGTACGATGGGATATAGTTTTCTCTTAAGTTATTGTAATTAACAATTGATATAGAACAATTATCAACAATGTTTTGCATGGGGATGCTATATATTCCTTTAGTAAATTTCAATAATTCACAAAAAAATTTGAAATAAATAACCATTTATGCAATATTCTATATATTAAGTCACTATGCAAATACACCATTTTTATATTGAATTTTTTTCTACTTGTATGACATGATATTGTCGAATATATTCAGAATAAATTATAGGATGCACCTAATATGTATGTGTTTATACATTATATTGTTATCAATATGAGTTAGGAATGTTGATGTTATCAATAGGTAAACATTGATTATTTAATTTTAAAAATATTAATAGATGGATAAGATGCTCTTTGGTACTTCAAACTTGCAAAAGTATAAACATGCATACACTTAGAAACAAATCTCAAAACTATATTGAAATTTTATCAAATATGATACCTCCACCATTTAAGACAAATCCCATGTTGTAAATGTGGTTCTATAAGAGATACAAAATTCAATTATTTACCCTTAGTTCTAAATCATGTACACAAGTAATTTTTACATCATCGGGTAATATTAATTGTTATAGCAGGTTTTTAACTTATTTCAAGTTAATTTTTTTAAAAAAAAAAATATTTTTTTTTCTATTCCTCTCCTTTTTCTATTCAAGGTTCTCCATCTTCCTCAATCTCTTAACTACTTGTCCCATAATCTATTCATTATTTAATTATCTTTGTTAATTAATCTCTGAAATATTAAATGGTGAATAGGCAAATGATGATTTAGTTTATCAATAAATTTTATGTCAATTGGCTCCACATCTATCAATATTAACTTATTTTTTTTTATTTCTTTAATTAATTTGTGTGTGTTCTTCTTCTGTATTGATTCTTCAATGTGCCTACCTTGTATTTGATATACCTATTGGCCGTTGTGTGGGGTTACTCCGATAGTATAAAGTATTATGATTTGGCGGGTTATAGATTGTTCGGGATACCTTGGGTAGCCGGAATGATGGTTCTCACCGTCACATTGAATTAGGACCATTTATCGACGATGCTTGCTGTGTACACGTGGTTTCATACTCACCCTTGTTTCTCTTTCTTTTTTCTTGTTTTCGACACCCCGTGCAGGTTGGTTCGAGCAGTAGATCGTAGATTACAGTACTTGCAGTTTTGGCATTGTGGAGATCGAGGTAGCGGCTGATGGACTTCAAGCTTAGCCAGATCTCCCTAGCTTTATTTATTTTGTGTCTACTTTCGCATTTAAGATACTTTAGTCTGTTCGATTTATTTCTGTATTAGAGGCTTGTACGAGTGACAATCAGACCTGAGATATATCTTGGACAATTGTGCTTCTATATATATATATATATATATATATATTTGGGGTTTATTCTTTCTCCTTCCATTTATGTATTACTTAAAATTGTGTTCTTTTGGATTGATTAAGCTTACTTGTCTAGAAGGTTTGACAAGTGCCTATTTTGGATACATACATACAATAATAATATGAAAATAGACTTATAAATATATCCCTAAACTATCAAAAATTACTTAAATATACCTCTCATTTCTAAATAGCACCACTGACAAGTACTAACATATCTTTAACCACACCATTGACATTACCGACTGCTACAATAGCGCTAGTCACTGCAATACCAACCACCTTCAGCATTACGACTATCACCACTATCATTATCAGCCACTAACACCAACTAGCCCTTTATCGACCACCACTCGTGGACAAAAATATTTCATTTTTATCACAGAATTATTTTATTCTATTAAGTTTATATTTTGTAATATTTAATAACTTTGTTATTTGAACTATATATTTTTTTGATGTTTATCCATAAATAAATAGCAGCAGAGAAGTATTTTATCCATAAACTTACGAGTTTATGAATAAAATATTTTTTTCTCCATATAATTGGTAGAAAAACTTTTACGACCTTGATTGAGAATTTAATAGTTTTAACTGTCGAAAACAATAATAACATATTAAGTATATTTTCATATAATGAATGTTGGGAACGGTGAGTGCACGCAGAGTATTTATATTAAGTATATTAAGTATATTAAGTATATTAATATACAATAATAATAGTATATTAAGTATATTTTCTTTTTTCTTTTTGTTTATAGATTATTTATTATTATTATATAAATAATATTAAGAATAATATTAAGCAAGCGGCCCTTTCGCTATCCGAAACAAGTGAATCAACAATTAGGAGGTGTTGGTGGCAAGTGTAACGATAGTCGGAGACAAGTACTTTAGCAAAATTAAATGTTTAAGATAAAGTATATCAACGGTACGTATTAGGAGATAAGTTTTTCGATAAAAGGGTGGGTTGATTGTTTTGCCCTTATATCTTTTTAAAGGAACAAATTATCTAACATATAAGTAATCTGTTCAAAATTATAGTATTCGCTTAGAAAATAATTATGATCCAGAATTCATAATAAAAAAATTATGATCCAGAATTCATAATCAAAAGTAATGATTTCTTTTATTTTTATTGAACCACACCCATAAGATAGGTTTTACTAAAAAAAAAAGGGTAGGTTGATTGTTTTGCCTTTATATCTTTTCAAAAAAAAATAAAAAATTATCTAACAGATAAGTAATGTATTCAAAATTATCGTATTCATATAGAAAATAATTACGATTCAGAAATTCATAATCTAAAATACTGATTTGTTTTATTTTTATTGGATCACACCCATAACTTTTTGATTTGTTTGAAGTACTTGTCATTCACGTGAAAATGGATCTATCTTTTGGTGTACAATTATTAATTGCTTTCTTCATTTTCCCACATATGAAAAAACGTGTTATTATTTAATTATGTAAGAAAACAAAACTTCAATTGATTCACTAGGACTAGAAGATATTGATGTATGGCAGTATGCAAGGATAACAATTACGTTGTCTTTGTTTGATGATCAAAAAATTACTAAATTTAAGTTGTAAAATAAATTTATAGCAAAAATACAAAATAAAATCATGTGTGGTATATGGATGTCAAATGGGCCGGGCAAAATAAAATCATGTGTGGTATATGGGTGTCAAATGGGCCGGGCCGGTCCAACCAGGAACCGGCCCAACCAGGAACCGGCCCTTTTTAACCGGGTTGAGGGCCGGTTTGGACGCTATCCGGGCCGGCCAAACAGTAAAAAAATTAAAATTCACCCTAACCCGACCCACTTAACCCAACCCGGTCAAACCCACCAAAACCCGGTCAAACCCGGTTAAAAACCGGTCAAACCTATTTAAAAAATAAATAAATAATTCAATATACACTATATACACTCCAATATACACTATATACACTCCAATATACAATATATATTTTTAAAAAAATATATAAACAATTACACATATATACGTACCATTCAATATATAATTATATATGACTATACATACTACTTTAAATAAAACATATGCTATAATAGTATAATATATATATACACACTACATATATATATATATATATATATATATATTTATATACTAATTTATAAAACATATACACATGTATACGTTAAATATATACTACTTTAGAAGATATATACACATATATATGCACCATTCAATATATATGTACTACTTTAAATAAAATATATACTACAATATACATATATATATATATACAACAATATGTATATATATATAGTTACATACTAATTTATAAAACATATACACTTGTATACATTAAAGATATACGTCTATAGAAGATATATACACATATATACGCACCATTCAATATATATGTACTACTTTAAATAAAGTATATACTACAATATATATATATATATATATATATATATATATATATATATATATATATATATATATATATATACTTACATACTAATTTATAAAACATATACACTTGTATATGTTAAATGTATACTACTTTAGAAGATATATACACATATATACGCACCATTCAATATATATGTACTGCTTTAAATAAAATATATACTACAATATACATATATATATACAACAATATATATATATATATATATATATATATATATATATAGTTACATACTAATTTATAGAACATATACACATGTATACGTTAAAGATATACGTCTATAGAAGATATATACACATATATACACACCATTCAATATATATGTACTATTTTAAATAAAATATATATTACAATATACATATATATATACTACAATATGTATATATATATATATATAGTTATATACTTATTTGTAAAACATATACACTTGGATACATTAAATATATACATCTGCAGAAGATATATACACATATATACACACCTTTCAAAATATATGTACTACTTCAAATAAAATATATACTACAATATACATATATATATACTACAATATGTATATATATATAGTTATATACTAATTTGTAAAACATATACACTTGTATACGTTAAATATATACGTCTAGAGAAGATATATACACATATATACACACCATTCAATATATATGTACTACTTTAAATAAAATATATACTACAATATACATATATATATATACTACAATATGTATATATATATAGTTATATACTAATTTGTAAAACATGTACACTTGTATATGGAGATATATATACACATATATACACACCATTCAATATATATGTACTATTTTAAATAAAATATATACTACAATATACATATATATATACTACAATATGTATATATATATAGTTATATACTAATTTGTAAAACATATACACTTGTATACATTAAATATATACATCTGTAGAAGATATATACACATATATACACTTCTATAGAAGATATCCAATTTATAAAACATATACACATGTATACGTTAAATATACACTTCTATAGAAGATATATACACGTGTATACGCACCATTCAATGTATATATACTACAACTTATAAAATATACTACATTATATATACATTACAATATATATAGATATACTTATATACTAATTTATAAAACATATACACATGTATACGTTAAATATATACTTCTATAGAAGATGTATACACGTGTATACGCACCATTCAATGTATATATACTTCTACTTATAAAATATACTACATTATATATACATTACAATATATATAGATATACTTATATACTAATTTATAAAACATATACACATGTATACGTTAAATATACGCTTCTATAGAAGATATATACACAAATATACAAAACATATGCTACTTAATATAATAAATTAATAATATTTGGTAGTAAATTAATAACATATTAGAAGTAAGTTTTTAATTTAAAGTAGAAAACTAGAAATTCAATTTAAAATTTTAAATCGTTAAATGAAAAAATATAAAAAGCAAGGACTAAGGAGTGAATGAATTTGGGGAATTTTATTGATTGCAAAATGATCCAAATTTTATAATTTACATGAATGAAAAATCTAAATTATGCATCATTTTTTCCAACTCATTCATGTTAATATTAATGGGAACTTGCATAGGATAGTCGAAGTCAACGGGGGCAAAACCATGCATTGGACTTGATTCTGTTGAGTTCTCCCGTGAAGTCATAATTTCTTCATGTTTCAGCTCGTCGCTCGGCTCCGGTTCCATTCCTTGGTTTCTTCTTTCCACTCTAATCCAATCTCTGAGGCAAACTAGAACATTCATTGCATTGCTTCCCAATGAGTGTCGGTTGTCTCCAAGCTGCTGTCGTCCCTGACTAAAGGCGCTCTCTGATGCAACGGCTGACATTGGAACATTCAAGATATCTCTAGCTAACCTTGAAAGCACAGGATATTGTGTTTCATTACTCCTCCACCAATCCAACGTGTTGATCCGTCGTCTGCGATCCTCTGGTGCCGTCCGAAGATAATATTTCAGCTCTTCCCGATAAGTTGATGTGTAAGTTCTCTCATCAACACTGTTCCAACAATTTAAATCATAAAATGAATCAGAAAAACCACTATGTGCCGGCCTTTTAGAAAATGATGGATCCTCGGGAGGATGAGGAGCGACAGTTGAAGTGATATTTGTAGGTACGGCTAAATCAAATAAATCAGCATAGTGATTATATAATTTTTCTATGTACTCCTTTGCATCAGTCGTAGCCGTCCACAAATCAGGTTGTACTTGTTCAGAATCATGGTTAGTATTTATTTCTAAGTTAGTATAAATAAGAGTACTAAAGTGACACATATTATTATATTTCATGCACGGATTTAGCATAGCACCAACCAAGTAAATAGGGGGAATCGGAAAAAAATATTTTTAAAATTTCGTAAACATGGCGCCAACAGCTTCTTTATAACCTTCTTTATTTTTATATTCTTTGAGCAAACCAGAAATATCGGCTATATATGCCAAAATATTACAAACAGTAGGATAATAATCACCGAAACATTCAACCGTAGCTACATAAAATTTTTCTAAAAACTTAACAAGATCATTAATTACAACCCAATCAGAATTATGTAGCATGCAATCAGCAGAATCAACAAATGAACCGCAATGTTGGTTAAAAGCTAGTGTAATAGGAATTCTATATTTATAACAAGTTTTTAAAAATTCATACATAGAATTCCATCGAGTATCAATTTCCTCAGGCATCAAAATCAGTGTAAGTCCATTTTCTTGACATTTAACTTTAAATTCTCTAATTCTCGATCTACGATTATTTCCTTGAATAAAACCAACAACAAGGCGAATTTTTTCAATATAAAACTCAAAAAACTCAAGACCATCTTTTACAATTAAATTATATATATGACATGCACACTTAATATGAAAAATTTCAGGCAAGGGCGGAGATAGCGTAGATTTTAATTTTTTTATAGCAGTGTTGTTGTTAGAAGCATTATCAAAAGCAATACATAAAATTTTATTTTCGATACCATAATATCCGACAATTTTAACAATAGAATCAACAATAAATTGTCCAGTATGTTTACGATCTTCATCATATAAAAAAGCAAGAATAAGTTTTTGCATCACGAAATTACTATCCATCCAATGACAAGTAACGGTTAAATAATTATTTTTATTTACAGCACGACCAAGATCAGAAGTTAGGGACAATCTACATTGAATTTTTTTAACAATGTTGATAAATAAAAATAATATTGTGAATGAAGTCTAAAAATATCAAACCGACAAGTAGTACTAGGAATACCGTTAAACATAGGATTATAAATTGCTTGTATATAACGAATAAAGGCATCAGAAGAAGGAAAATTAAAAGGCAAACAACCCACAGCTACCATTTTAGCTATTTCTTCCCGGTCCCTCAATTTATTATACTTCTTCGCTACGTGACCGGTTGCTGGGTCCATTCTAGTTTGTGTTGGCCCACCAACATCCCCACCACCTTTTGCAATATTTAACTCTCTTTTGTGATCTTCAACTACATGTCTCATTAACGTACCCGTACCCCCTTGCTTGCCTCCATTTCTATGCTTATATATTTGTTGACAAATATTGCATTGCACCTCAATATCTGATATACGTTCAAAAAATTGCCATGCAATACTAGTTCTTTTACGAGGTTTTGGGGCACTGGGAGAACGGGAAGGGAGATTAACTGATTCAAATCTAACGTTA
This sequence comes from Capsicum pubescens, assembly GCA_030864215.1. Taxonomy (NCBI): domain Eukaryota; kingdom Viridiplantae; phylum Streptophyta; class Magnoliopsida; order Solanales; family Solanaceae; genus Capsicum; species Capsicum pubescens. The sequence continues at coordinate 44,755,180 of CM061544.1, read as the reverse complement.
GCATCTCCTACTGCGGGTGTCTCAGCAATATTTTCATTATCTTCGTCTAAATTAACCACATCTACTTCATTTTTTTCTTCTATACCGTAATTTTCCTGAGCTTCTACATAATCCATATCGTGAGCACCTACACCTATTTCTTCCTCAAAAGGTGTACCAAGCGGTTCGGAGGCGAAGACACACGGGTATATCTACTACTTGAACTACCTCTACCGCTAGTAATTCGCTTTTTACTACCACTACCGCTAGTAATTCGCTTTTTACTACCACTACCGCTTCCGGGACAAATTTTTTTAACACCTTTAGTAGCGAGGTTTCTTAATTTATCCATAATATAAATTAAATTAAACTAAAAATATTCAAAATACACAAATATAATAAAATTAAATATTAAACAATTAATACAATAAATAAAAATTAAACGTAAGAGATGGAACGACAATACAAAATTTTGGAAGTATCCGAAGATTGCGACTTTAGAAACTTCCGCTCGTACTTTGTAAAAGAAAAATTAAAAAATTAAAGTGAATACTTTAAGAAATTAAATATATTGAATATTTGAGAATTGAGAATTGAGAATTGAGATTTGAGAGAGGGAAAAATTGTGTGAAAAATGATTTGAAGTTGTAGGGTATTTATAGATTTTTTTTTGGGATTAAAAGATATTTTTTAAAGTTTTTTTTTTTTTTTTAATAAATGGGCCCAAACTAGCTGTTTGGACCCAAAAACGGCTATATAGCCGTTGGGCCAACGGCTAGTTTGGCCCAAAAGCCAAAATCTCTTTTTTTTTTTAAAAAAAAAAAGTTATCTGGGCCGGGCCGGTTAACCGGCGGGCCTGGACCGGGCTTGGTCCGGGAGGATTAGCCGGGCCCATTTTAAAAAAATAACCGTCCCGGGACCCGGACCCCTAAAGCCCTAGGGCTTACCGGGCCGGGTTAGTTACGAGGGTCGGGTTGGGCCGGGTCGGGCCGACCCACTTGACACCCATAGTGTGGTATATAGAGATAACGTGGTTCAATCCTTTCTTGCACCACGCCACCCGGCCCGGCCCACTTGACACCCATAGTATGGTATATAGAGATAACGTGGTTCAATCCTTTCTTGCACCACGCCACGCCCATAACAAGAGTAGTGTGAAGTAACAATATATGAAGTTTAATTTATTCTCATGTAAAAAAAAACTTACTCACTATGTATTTGAGTAAATACAACCATTCCCTAATTATGTATAGTTAATTAATATATATTTATATTTTATTAATTACTTAATCATGATAAATTAATTAATTTAATATAAATATTCAATGCAGGTAAACATTTATTGAAATGAAACAACGAATTATCTCATTGACAAGACAACCACTACTATACAATTATCAATTTGTTCGGTCATTTTCATACATTAAAATAAGTGTTAGTAAAAGTCACAATTTCAACGATACACTTGTATGAGTTTAAGTTGTAAAAATAAATTTATTGTAAAAATACAAATCAAGATTGTGTAATATGTAGACTTAATTAATGTGATTTGATTTTTTTTTGGAAAAAAAAAATCATAACTCGAGCTTTTGTGAAATACCATGCGAACAAATTTTAATTTTTATTTGAGAAAAAAATTCACTCACATAAAAATTTATGTCAAATCATATAACATATTGTGATTAGTGATAAATGGAGGTGGAATATAATGGTTTTCTTAATAGGTATATATGTCATATACCCCACAATAATTCACTTAATATGAATTTGAAAGAATTATGAAGTCATTATTTTAAGTAAAGAGTAAATGGGTGGACAAGTCGTAAAAGAATGTCCGTTGCTTCCAAGTTCCAACTATCCTCATAAGTCATTTAATATTGTTTTGAAGAATTAGGAATTCCTATCTCGTGTTGAAGAATTACGAATTGAAGTATAAAATCACTATTAGAAAAACTCGAATTACATGAAAATTTTCTTGGAAATTTTTAAACGAAATGCACTAGTAATGACGTTTAATATCCTGCGAATTTTACTAAAATTTATTGGAAAAAAATTCGTGGGTAATTATTATCGGTGAATTTAAAATTCCCTAGATAAGTTAATAGATGGTTTATAATGAGGTTTCATTCAATTTGTGGTTTTTTTTTTAATTTTTTTTTTTTTTTGAAAGTTTATTTGGAAATTAAGGTAGCCCCATGTTGCTCGAACTTTTCAAAAATGTCGATAGATGCGTGTTGAATTCTTCAAAAATATTACTATATTTTTTAAGGATTCGACTCAAGTGCGGCAACATTTTTGAAAAGTTCGAGCAACTTACAAGGGTCAAAAGAAGGGTCAAATCACGTTTTGTTATAAATTTGACAATTAGTATTCATGAAAGTGTTTTACATATATAAAATGTGAATAGGTTTTTCTCAATGAATCCAAAGAAGGGTTTTGGATTTACCATAGAACTTTTAATACTATATAATATTCTTTCAATATTTTGTACATGTGTAAAGAGCTTTGAATGGAGTATTGAATAAGATGGAGAGTTAATTAATGTTTCATTCATTAACATAATTTTTTTTTAATAAAAGATTTTTCTAAGTCTAAAGTCTAAACAATTCTATATAGCTTTGTCTTAGAAATTTGAATCTATCATAGAAATTGTACGATGGGATATAGTTTTCTCTTAAGTTATTGTAATTAACAATTGATATAGAACAATTATCAACAATGTTTTGCATGGGGATGCTATATATTCCTTTAGTAAATTTCAATAATTCACAAAAAAATTTGAAATAAATAACCATTTATGCAATATTCTATATATTAAGTCACTATGCAAATACACCATTTTTATATTGAATTTTTTTCTACTTGTATGACATGATATTGTCGAATATATTCAGAATAAATTATAGGATGCACCTAATATGTATGTGTTTATACATTATATTGTTATCAATATGAGTTAGGAATGTTGATGTTATCAATAGGTAAACATTGATTATTTAATTTTAAAAATATTAATAGATGGATAAGATGCTCTTTGGTACTTCAAACTTGCAAAAGTATAAACATGCATACACTTAGAAACAAATCTCAAAACTATATTGAAATTTTATCAAATATGATACCTCCACCATTTAAGACAAATCCCATGTTGTAAATGTGGTTCTATAAGAGATACAAAATTCAATTATTTACCCTTAGTTCTAAATCATGTACACAAATAATTTTAAGAGCAGGTTTATTTTTTACATCATCGGGTAACATTAACCTGTTATAGCAGGTTTTAACTTATTTCAAGTTAATTTTTTATTTTAAAATTTATATTTTTTTCTATTCCTCTCCCTCTCCTCTTCAAGGTTCTCCATCTCCCTCAATCTCTTAACTTCTTGTCCCATAATCTATTCATTATTTAATTATCTTTGTTAATTAATCTCTGAAATATGAAATGGTGAATAGACAAATGATGATTTAGTTTATCAATAAATTTTATGTCAATTGGCTCCACATCTATCAATATTAACTTATTTTTCCTATTTCTTTAATTTGTGTGTGTTCTTCTTCTTCGGATTAGTTAGGCTCCAATACAGATACCGGATGAGAAAAAAAAAAGATACCTAACAAAGAGAAAACCCTGTAAATTTTCTTATAAATCTCCTGCTCCATTGCTTCATCAATCAATCAATCACACAACATGAAGAAACTTTCCTTCTTTCTTCTTCTTCTCATTTTGCTAATAATCTCTCATGTTGACTCCCAAGCACCTCCTCCTCCACTTCCTCCTCGAGCACCGCTCATGTGGTATGTGCTTACATGGCCACCAACTTATTGTCTGAACCTAAAATCTCCAGACAAGTGCAAACAACCAATTGTATCTTTAGATTTACCTGTGACATTTCAGTAGATTTAGATTGGGTCAAGCAGGTAAATATATACATATATTCATAGTATCTTTTCACTTTCAAGAGTTTATATTTTACTAGTTTAACCGCAGGTGACTTCCACGTGTAACGTTTGATTATTTAAAATTATAAATAATTTTGTCTATTAGAGAGTTTTGTTTTTTTAATAAACTTTCAAAGATCTCTCACACTTTAATATAATAATGTAAATATAAACAAATATTTTAGTGTAACCACATATATATTTTACCACCAAAAGTTTCAAGTGCTTGATGGATCATCACTTTTACGTTTGTCATGCAGTACCTCTTTCTCTTGCTGCCAGAGGCTAAGAGAGATGCATCAATTTAAATCATATTTGTGGTACGATTATTTTTTTCTATATTTAAAATCTTTTCTTGTTTTTAAAGTTAAATCTTTACAAAATCATTTATTACATCCTTATTACGTAATTAAAAATTTTAAAAATTTGGTACTTTTTAAATTTTCTTATTCTTACGCTTTTATATTTATTTATAGATTTTTAAAATCTTCTTAAAATAAAATTTAGTTGATTTAGAATTCATAAACTAATGAAAAAAGTTTTAGTTGTCATTAATTCTGATGATTTTTAATAAGGAAAGATTTTACCATAAATATATTTAATTAATTTTCAACTCTTAAATATTAGGAAAAAATAGTGAAAAGACGATTTTGTCTAAAGTAAAGACTTTTAATAAAGGGCAAAAAGTTCAAACAACATTTCTAAGCCCTTCACACTTTTAATATATTATAGATATAGATACACTAAAGAAATGAAACTTATTTGTACTTCAGTAATAGTTTTACAATATGTAATTGTCACGATCCAAGCCGAGGCTCTAGCCGCAACGGACATCCCGAACCATCTAAGGCCTGAGAGACCCCAGTAACAGTCCAACCCATTGTCCGCTTTGGGCCCAGGCCCGCACGGCTTTAAAATATGTCACTACGGAGTAAGACTTGCTTAGTTACACAGGAGAGATTCTGATACCATCTTGTCACGACCCGAGCCGGGTCCTAGCCTACCGGGATTTGCCTAAACTCATGAGTTTTAACTCTTGTCCACATCGACAGGGCTGACACAGGAACGAATCTGATACCATTCTTGTCACGACACGAGCCAGGGCCTAGCCGCGACGGGCATCCTAAATTATTTAAGGCCCGAGAGACCCCTGTAACGGTTCAACCCACTAGTGATATTGTCCGCTTTGGGCCCAAGGCTGCACGTCTTTAAAACGCGTCACTAGGAAGTAAGATTTGCTTACTTAATTATATGGACTCTTTATCCTAAGTTGGGGTGTACATTCACCCTTAGGATTGGCCCACATCACCGGGATTTGCCTAAACTCAGTTTGAACTCTATCCCACATCAACAGGCCGACACGATTAAAAAGGGAAACTTGTTCTATTACTTGAAAACAAGAGGTATTATTGCGTGTGAGAGCTTGACTTTTACTCGATATGAAATTATTAATGCTGTCCAGAAGGTGTTTCCTACTCCGCCGCTGCCTCGTGTTTACCTCAGGTGTCTTCCAAATAGCAAAGACCCCAAAGTTGCTCACTTGAGTGAAGTTGTCCTGTGCACTGATTTGGACGGTAATGGCTTCATTTCATGCCCTGATATTTCAACAACTTGTGACCCATATAACAAGATTATGCTCCCTCAAAGGTAATTTTGATCTTATTACTCTTAAATATTATCTAGACACAAAATTGAAATAATAGTGAAAGTATAATATATGAAGATAAGCATCCAGTAAATCCTTAAATTATGACCAAAGTTGCTACGACACACTCCAACTTCAGAGGGATCCTATCAGAGGCGGAGCTAATCTACTAAAGGGGGTTCGGACCAACCCCCTTAGACGAAAAATTATATTATTAATACATGGTTAAAATAATTTTTACGTATATATTATAGATGTTGAACACCCCTTTTATCTTCAGATTTTGAACACCCCAAGCAGAAATCCTGGCTCCGCCTCTGGGTCCTATTATCCCTGAAGTCAATTTTAGCATATTTTTGTCACTCTTTTGTGCTGATGTGACACATTTATAACATAAAAATGAAGTTCACGTCAAAGGTGTCACATCAGCTAAAAAGATTGACAAAAAGACGCTAAAATTCAGTTCAAGGGGTAATAGAACTCCCGTGAAGTCGAAGTGTCGTAGCAAATTCGTCCATAATTCAGGCATACTAGGTGCTTTACTCTAATATATGAGTATAGAAATTTCTTCACGAGGGAATATATAAATATGTCATTCTTTACAAAAGAAATTGATTATATAGTTGTTGTTTTTCTACATTAAGCATTGATTTTACCTTTTTTCATTTCTTTGTAGCACAACAACATCACAAGGACTCCAGGAAGAAATAGATGAGACACATCCTGAGTTTGAACTATCATGGGCTAAATATATATTTAGCAAATAAATTAATAAAAAAACAGTCCGGTACACTATTGATTTTACTATGTGCAGAGTTTGAGGAAAAACCGGATCAGAAGCAATTGAGATTAATGCCTGCCTTAAAATAAATGAGAAGTGAGGGAATGAAATATGATGTAACTCATGATGATGTGTAAACATATAATGTTCACTCACAGTGTGAAAATAAATTATTACCTTGAATAAAAGTTTTATTCTACTCTGTTCGTGCATTTTTATTTATTCACTTTTCTATTGATATAGAGATTAAAAAATAGTAGATGATAGGAATAATTTTATCATATTACCCCTTTGAATATAATAAGTTCAATGCTTTGGGAGATGCATTAGATAATGAATCATATTTAATGCTAAGAGTAAAATGAATAAAAATAGATAAATTGTTCATATTAATTTTATAATTTGAACAAGTATTTTTGGACATATCAAAATAAAAAAATGGATAAGTAAAGATGGACGGAAAAAAAGTAAAATTTGATAATGAAATAGTTTTATTACCTAAACAAATATGTGATTTATTATAAGGGATCGTTTGGTGTGATGTATAAATATAATAGTCTCGAGATAAAATGCAGGATTATTTTATCCCATGTTTGATTAGAGGTATTAGTTAGTCTTGAAATTATTCATCCACCATTTATATTTTAGTGATAGGATAAGTTACCTCATGTATATGGTGAGATAACTAATCCAAAAACTAATTTTCAAATTAATTATATGAGATAAGTTATTTTATATACATGATGGAATGATTAATTCAAAAATATCTAATCTCAAAATTAATTATCATAAAATAACTATAAAATAACTAATCTCAAAATTAATTATCACGAGATAACTAGTTATCAACCAAACTACCCCTTTGAGTTAAGGTTCTTATGTATATGACTATATGGATATCAAATATATATGGATAAGAATGTCTATTGACTTTGACAAGCCATTATTGGATGTACTTTTGACAATAAATTTTAGGTCCTATGTTTAATTTTAGGACCTCTTGGATCATTTATAGTACTTCCTATTTTCTTTTTTGTCATTTTCTTTTTGTCCTACTTATAGAAGATTTATAGTACATATTTTTTGAAAAAAAAAAAAGAAAAAATCATTATTACTACATTGATCAACACTATCACCAACTACCCTCCCAAATTGAGATCCACAACCACCGCCACCAATAGGAAAAATGCAATATTCTCATCAACAATAAGTTTAGGATAATTTACTCTTTAGAGGGAAAAATTAACTAAATAACATAAAGTTGTCATGTGACTTATAGGTAGAGTTTAAGCAAACAATTACTATAACAGGTAATAACAATCTAAAATTTTGGTACATTGAAGCAATGATAAAGTTTTCATGTGAATTATATATAGGGTTTGAGAAAGCAATTACTACAATCGGTAACAACCATCAAAATTTTTGGTACTTTGAAGTAATGATAAAGTTTTCATGTGAGTTATAGGTCTCGAGTTCGAGCAAGAAATTACTAGAATAGATACAACCATCCGAAACTTTTGAAGGTTTAGCTATTATTGCTATAGGTAACAACCATAACAACATTGATATATTAATGTCATGATAAATTATCAAATGATTTATGAGCCACGAGTTTGAGTTGAAAAAGAATAACTGATGATCAATGTCAATCCATAATTAACCCTTTAATCTTACTAGATTATATATTATTTCATTTAGAATTGTCGAACTACTAAACAAATCATTCATCAAAATCAGTCCTAGAAAGAGTCAGCAGAGAATATCAATAAGTCATTAATAAGCTACTTAATTATATGGCAACTTAAGTGCTATTGAATTATCTAGCATATAAGTAATTTATTTAGAAAATAGCTATGATTCAGCAATTCATAATCTAAAATACTGATTTATTTTATTTTTATTGGACCACACCCGTAATTTTTTGATTTGTTTGAAGTACTTGTCATTCACGTGAAAATGGATTTATCTTTTGGTGTACAATTATTACTTGCTTTCTTCATTTTCTTACATATGAAAAAACGTGTTATTTAATTATGTAAGAAAACAAAACTTCAATTGATCCACTAGGACTAGGAAGCTATTCATGTATGCAAGTTGCAAGATAAGAGTTGTGTTTGTTTGATCTTCAAAAAATTACTAAATTTAAGTTGTAAAATAAATTTATTGCAAAAATATAAAATAAAATCATGTGCGGTATGCATAGAAAATGTGGTCTCCGCAAGGAAATTGTTGTAAATGAAGTATGTGGACATGATAGTTCTTAGTTGTTCTAGTGATGATGAACCTAATTGAGTTATAATGATATTAAGTTGCATGTATTGGACAATAATATGAAGAGGAGAATCACGATAGGATCAAGTATTGATTCTAAAGCATAGATGACTTGAATTAGTGTAATGATTGTATTATATGAAAAGAGGCAGTAACATTTTAATAATTATTGGAGAAAAGACTTCTTTTCCCCCTGAACTTGTCCCTCAAACTCACTTTAGCACTTAAACTCAACTTCCGTTTATTTACCCCTTAACAACTTTCAAGTGAATTAATTTCACCCCCGAAATCAAAAACCCACTCTCACAACGGAGAGTGCACTACACACGCGCCACATCAGTGTCATGTCATTGCCACGTAGGAAAATATAATTTTAAAAAAAAAAAAATCCCACACACTTACTTTTTATATATTTCTTAAAAAAAGAAAATATATATATATATATATAGACTATTTTTATATATAAAAAAAAATATTTTTTAAAATATATATATATATATATATATATATATATATTTTATATATATACAAAAATATATATTTTATATAAAATAGACCCCACCCCCCTTCGTTCTTCTTCTTCACATCTCCCTACCCCCACCCCACCCCAATTCCCTCTTCTTCTTCTGCACACACAGACCCCCCCCCCCCCTCCAACCACTCTTTTTCCCCTTCCATCCCCTACCACTGCTACGAAAATGTCTTTTTCTTCAATTTTTTTTTTCATTTTTGCCATTAACACCATCAAGAGAACAACCATAAAGACATCAATTTAATGTTTTTATCAATAAGAATTAGAAGAAAAATGTTGGAGATAGATATTGATGATGATTTTTCAAAATCAGTCAAGAAGAAATTAATTTCAACCATTGATGATGATGATTCTCTACAATCAATCAAGAAAAAATTCAAAATAAATTCACTTTTTAGTTCCAAGAATTAAACTAAGCTCATCGAATCCGCAAGCTCTTTCAAGAATCAAACCAAATTAACCAAAATTTCTTCTTCTTCCTCTGATTTTGGTACAATTCAGAATCAAATCAAGCTTGCAAAAACAAAAATTTTCTTTGTCTGATTCAGTTTTTAGTTCAACCAAAATCAAAATCAAGCTCATCAAGCCCACCCTAGAAGAGGAACTTGCACTAAAATTCCAAATGAAAAAGCTCAATTCTGCTTCCACCAAATACTCAAATTCAACCAAAATCACTTCCCCTACAATTAAAAATCTTCCTCAGATCTATCCAAAACAACTCTTCTTTGCCAAAGAATAAAACAACCAAAGAAACACCATCACTAAAGACCTCAATGAATTCAAATTCAAAAATCAATCTTCCACAAGTAAAAATGCTAAGAAAGAAACACACCAATACACAAAGAAACGGGGTGGAAATTCAAAGTAGATGAAGAAACGGGGTGGGGGTTCAAAGTAGATGAAGAAACGGAGTGGGGGTGGGGGTGGGGGAAGGGGGTGTTAGAAAGAAGATGAAGTTGGATTTCTTGTTTTCTTTTTTAATTTTTAATTTTATACATGTATATATAATAATAATAATAATAATAATAATAATAATAATAATAATAATAATAATAATAATAATAATAATAATAGCAATAAAGTGGCCCTTTTTTAAAAAAAAATCACTCATTTTTATTTATTTTTTTGCCATGTCAGCCATAGGGGTGAAATTAATTCACTTGAAAGTTGTTAAGGGGGGTAAATGAACGAAAGTTAAGTTTAAGTGCTAAAGTGAATTTGGAGGACAAGTTCAGGGGGGAAAAATGTCTTTTCTCTAATTAATGAGCAAGTAATGCACCAATAGTGACTTGCATGCTTAAGTGGTGAATTGTGCCTATGAGATGTTTGTTTGATAATGATAACTCCTTGTATTAATGTCATGAATAGCTTGTTGATGATCGTGATGAATTAATGAAATAACACCCGTGAGAGGGTCATAATATTGATAGAATTTAAGTTGTGTGCACCGTCAGTGTACAAAATATTCTACACTATCAGGTGAACTTGACTTGCTAATGCAGGTTACCTAATTTTTTCTTTTTAAATTTTTATGTAAATAATTGGGTAACCAGCAATAGCAGATCAAGTTAGCTGATAGTGTAGAATTTTCTATGCACTGACGATGCACAGAACTTAAACTCATATTGATAATATTTATTTATGTTGGATAGAGTACCACGCCGTTACGGTTATATATATGTTTGATCGGATACCACGCCGGTATGGATATGTGTATGTTAGATTGGGTACCACGCCGGTATGGATATATATATGTTGGATCGGGTACCACACCGTACGGATATGTGTATGTTGGATCGAGTACCACGCCAGTACGAATATGTGTACATTGGATCGGGTATCATGCCGGTACAAATATGTGTATGGTGGATCGGGTACCACGCCAATACGGTACATGAACATAGATTATTCCCTGCAGGTCATGACTATTTGGGCAAAAATAAGTCTCATAGCATGTGTGTACATATTTGTGTTGATTCTGTGGATGTTTACAGTATGGTTGATATTCTTGATGGTTATGTGGCTTATTGTGAGCATTGTTTGACCTGTTATTGTTGTATTATTGATTCATTGAGTATTTGTTACTTACATAAAGATTGTTAGTAGCAATGAGTCCGACACTAAAGATTGTTAATGAGACTTGAGTTCTCCGGTGTGTCTTATTGAGATGTGAGTTGACTTGTATTTCCTACTTGATTGTATCCATGAGATTGATTGTGCGATATGTATTTGAAAAAGTGAAACTTTGTACTTACTTATATGTTGGTTGACTTGCTTCATTTATACGTGTTTTAATCACAACTTACCAGAATGGCTAGTTATCATTCTTTAATATTATAAGAGAGTATTTGGTTGTTAGCCCGAGAGTTTAATGTGGGTTGTCCGTGATTACGGGTTTGTTCCTGTGAATATGAGTAATGAAAAAAATAAGATGAATAATGAGGAATAGTGATGTATTAGCGTTGGATTGTGGTTGATGGTGTGAATTAATGAGGCTAGAGTATGTTAGTAGTGAATATAATATTGATGAGTTGGAAAAGTAGTTGGATCATGGATGATGTAAGTTATATAGGTAAAGTATTAATGTTATTACAACCTTAGTTGAATTATATTCCACTCAAGATGTCATGATTTATTTTCCTTTATTCTATTTTATGATTATATGGACTAACACTGTTGGTCTACGATGCCTACCAGTACGTGAGGTTGTACTGGACTATCACTAACTATTTATCTAAAACACACAATTAATTATCAATAATTTCTTTTTTCTACCTGAAGGATGATGATATTGAAAAAACCCGACCGAGTCGATTAGCTTTTTGTATAGACGATCTCCTTAACTTTCAAAAACCCATTTTTAGTCGATTTCTGTCTTCTGATTAATTTTGGTTTTGTTTTCTATTTGTAGGGTTACATACCATAATAATATCATATAGAACCTGTTTAGATTAACTTATTTTATGTATTTTTAAATTTTTTTTTTTTTTAAAATACTTTTGAAGTACTTGAGTAAATTAAAAAAGTACTTATAAGTTACAATACTTGATTTTAAACGAAAACTGATCAATGTATAAATAACATAAATACCAACCTTTTAAAAGTAATTACACTCTCTCCCACTTTTTAAATTACTTTACTCTCTCTCCCTATTAATATACATAATATAGCCGTCATATACATAACATTCTATGTATATTTGAAATTTTTGTAATTTGTTTAAGGAATTAAGATTTTTTGTAATATTAAAAATATAAGGTGTGTATTTGTGTAATTTTTAGATCAATAGAACTCAAAAAGCCCAAAGTCTATCCAAGTGGATAGAAGAGAGTGACCCCCCCCCCCCCCCCCTATAAATGTTATTATATAAAGCTCAACACTCTATTACTTCATCAATCCACTCAACCAACTAATCTACTACACCCCCCCCCTCCCACACACACACACAACAAACACAAAAGAAGAAAAACATGAAGAAAATTCCCTTCTTTCTCATTTTGCTAGTTGTAATAATTTCTCAACATGTTCATTCTCAACAAACTCCCAAACTCATGAGATTTGTGCTTCAATGGCCACCAACTTTCTGCATGCAACTGAATCATGCAGCACAACCAGGCAGGTGCACAGAACCAATTCTTCAGCATAATTTGACACTCCATGGCCTTTGGCCATCAAATGCAAGTGGATATCCCATTTCATGCCATAACAAAACAAACCTAGATTGGCGTCAAGTGGTATTGATCTTTGACATATCACTAGAGTTTATGTTTTATGCACTGATGAGATATTTAAAAAAAGGATATATATTTAGCATTATTACATATAATTTTTTTACAATAAAGGATTATCTATTATAAACACCTATTTTTTTTATCGAACCTAAGTTTGTATACCATTTTTAGTGTTTTAATGATATTTGAAGTTATATTTACACTTAAACATTTTAGACAATATATGGATTTAAGTCATATATAAGCTAATGGGGTAAAACACTTTTAAAATTTACAATACATTTTCAACATGTGATAGGACATACGTAGGCTAGTTACTATTACTATTAGATCATCATTTTTATGTTCATTGTAATAAGATATGCATTATCTTTTAAATCTTTTAAATGATTTGATAGTGTAAATATGATTGCAGTTTACACCAGCTATAGAGAAAGGCGATGTAAAGCCCTTTTTACTACAAAAATTTTCCAACATGTGATAGTAGTACAGACGTAGGCCAATTACTGTTATTATCAGATCATTGTTTGATGTTTCATTACAAAATTATTTACATAGTACTTAGTTACCTATTAAATGATCGTATAAATATTTTTGACAGTTTACAAAGACTAGAGAGGCCGAACTTCAGAAATTTTGGCCGTCACTCAGAGAGAGAGAAAAAAACAAAAAAGGGGTCGACTGGTCTCTATGGAAGCATGAGTGGAGACTGGAGTAAGCATGGAGCGTGTGGAGGAGCAGAAACAATAGCAGGAGCAATAGTATACTTTGATACAGCAATTAAGATCAATGCAATGATAAGAAAGGGAAACTTGTTCAATTACTTGAAAACAAATGGGATTATTGCATGTGATAGCTTGGCTTTTACTAGAAAAGAAATGGTCGAGGCTATCCAAAAGGTGTTTATTCCTCCTCCTCCTCCTCGCGCTCCTCCGCCTCCTCACGCTCCTCCTCCTCCGCCGCCTCCCCCTCCTACCAACCTTAATGTTTACCTCTCATGCTATGAATTCGATCCAAGAAACGGAACTGTTTACTTGAACGAGGTTACCCTGTGCACTACTTTGGATGGTACTAGCTTCATTTCATGCCCTCCAAGTGCTGCTCCAAGAAGTTGTTCTACTGATGCTAGTATTATGCTACCTCATCCAAAACCTCAACCGTAAGAATTTAATTCAATGTCTGAGACTAACTTTTAGCTTTGACGACTAAATCACTATACTAAAAATAGATGCCTAACAATACTTGTTCAGTTTGAAAAATTAATGAATAATTCACGCATTTCTGCCTATTCTGTCGTTAGTTATTAATTATAGTCATTATCCAACACATTTCTCTAACCATCTTGAATTGTTTATTTTTATTTTTTTTGGTTTCCCATCCAGTGTCCGGTACCCACATTGGAGTCCGACTAATCCTGATTCGCGCCGCGTAGGGCCCCATTCTGGGGGAAGCGCTCCTAACAGAGTTTTCTCCATGCCCAGGGTTGAACCCTCGACCTCTGGTTATGGGTGGAGCAACCCCATCCGCTGCACCACAACCCATGTTGGTCATATTGAATTAATTACTTCCTCCGTTCACTTTTACTTATCAATTTTTGACATGGCACACTCATTAAGAAAACAATTATTGCTATATTGACTTTACCATATTGCTACTATTAATTGATGTTTAGTACTAATATCTGAAAAATGATTTGAAAAACAAGTACTAGTAATTAGTACTAAGTATAGAACATGAAAATTATTTTTGTCCTTTCTTGATTTGTTTGAACGAAATGATAAGTAAAAATGAAAACCAAATTAGAGAAATAGTGACAAGTAAATCCGAATGGAGGAAGTATATTCAAAGAGTGATATGATAAACTTACCTCTACCATTTCCTCTCTATTAATCTGTGTGTCAAGTTAATAATGAACAACTGTTAATAAATGGAGACAGTAGTTCAAATAATTGACCTATTTCTGTTTACTCTTAAATTCCAGACAGTTGAGATTTGTGCTTCAATGGCCACCAACTTTCTGTATTGAACTGAACTCACAAAGAGGCAAGTGCAAAGAACCAATTCCAAAGGATAAATTCACACTCAATGGCCTTTGGATAGCAGATGGACAAGGAAAAATCATTACATGTCCTGCTAGACCAGCACCACCAGATTGGAATCTAGTGGTAATACTGACCTTTCATTCACTAGAGTTTATGTTTTATGCACTGACGAGATTTATAAATATACTCCATCCATTTCAAAAAGAACGATTTACTTTCATTTTTAGTTCGTTTAAAAAAGAATGACCCCTTTCCCTTTTTAGCAACTTTTTAATTTTAACTTTCCACATGACATGTTTAAGACCACAAGATTGAAGGACATTTTGGTACATTTGACATATCTTTAATTTAACATCATAAGATTAAAAAATCATCTTTATTTTCCTAAACTCGTGTCAAGTCAAAGTAGGTCATTCTTTTTTAAACGGAGGAAGTATATATTTATATAATATAATTGCATATAAATTTTTATTATAAAGGATTACTTGTCAAATTATGCCAAAATGTCATTATTATTGTGGTCTTTGTTAGGTTGTGGAGCCCGATTAATATGTAATTCTCATTTCTCTATGTAACTGTAAACACTCTGAATCATTAATATAAATAGTTTGTTTCTCTGTGTAACTGTAAACACACTGAGTCATTAATATAAATAGCCCGTTTCTCTCTAGTTTTCTTCATCCTCTCCATAGATTTAGTGTGTGTGCACGCAAATCGATCCTAACAGTCTTATCATGTCATGTATAACAAACAAATTGAAATTGATGGAATATAAGCTAAGGATGTAAGACACTTTAATTATATTCTTCTCAACACGCCCCCTCACGAGCTGGGCACGTGGAATATTTTTTTCTTTTTAATAATGGGTGGCAATGAGATTCGATCTCAGGACCTTTGCCTGTATTGAAGTGTGTGACCATCTCATCTAAAAGCTTAATTAGTTGTTAGAGAGAGCACACTTTTTATTATTTAATTATATTCTCAACAACACATATGCAGGCCAACAATTACCATTATTATTAGATCATCGTTCGATGTTTATTATTACAAATGATTTGATTGTAAATATTTTTGCAGTTTACACAGACTAGAAAAGAACTCGAGACATTTTGGCAATCACTTGAAGAAAACTCCCAAGACCAGGACCGATGGATTGAGCAATGGCAGTTGAATGGATGTATAGAGAAAGAAGCAGAAAAATACTTTGAGATAGCAATAAAGATCAAGAAAATGTTCAAACAGGGAAACTTGTTCGAATACTTGAAAGCAAGCAGGATTATTGCAAGTGATACCTCGAGTTATTCGAAGAAAGATATTGTTGTGGCCATCCAAAAAGTGTTTGATAATAATGTTCCATTTAATGTTTACCTCACTTGTTTTGATCCAAAAATACAGGGTGACTTTGTTTATTTGAAGGAGGTTACACTGTGCACTGATTTTGTTGGCACTAGCTTTCTTTCATGTCTACCACAACCTGATGAGGGAATAAAAACTTGTTCTGTAACTGGAGCTAAGATTAGGCTGCCCCTTCCAAAACCTCAAAAGTAAGAATTTGATTCTCTAAAAATTTACTCTCATTCGATATTTAATTATCCAATTTTCAGTCGGACAGGAAATTAGTGTTTTTATAATAGTTATATATGTCGTAATATTCGTGTAGGCTGTAAGGCTTCTGAAAACTTGTGGTCTTAGATACGTCAACACTCATACCACCTTCATTTCACTCTGTGTTTTAGTTTGAATAAGTACAAAGTTTAAGAGAAGTAACAGTAACTTCTGAATCGCATGACCTAAAACTAAAGATGTGCATGATATATTGAAACAACTTTTGAATCTTATGGTCTTAGACAAATCATTTAGGAGATTGAAATAATTAAAGAATTACACTAAATATAGAAATTAAAGTAACATTCTTTTTTGAAACATGAAAGTAATACTGTAATTATTAAGAAACTATTGTAAATATCAAATAAAAATAATTAATTTCAAATTAACTTAATATTAGAATTTAAATTATATATATTGATTGTGTATATTTTTTTTTACTATCAGTGGTTTTTAACTTTTGTCTACATTTTTTTTTTTTTGTAGGATATTGGAGGAAGTAACAGATGGGATATATCCTATGTTTGAATGATCATGTGTTAAATAATCATTCTACAGCTGAGATTAATCTTTGGCTTAGAATAAATAAATAAATAAATAAATAAATAAATAAATAAAAGGAGAGAATGGAAACTTATTATCTAGACTAAAAGTTTATATTCTATTCTCTTGTTTATTTATATGTGCTATTGTCACATGTGATACGTATTTCATATATGATATATGTATGTATTGTCTATATGTGATTATTTAAATCAGAATAAAGATTTATATTACCAATAATTATTTTTCGAATTAAATCTGCCCTTTAGGAGTCGTTTGGTTGGAAACAAGTTATTTCAAAATAATTAATTGAGGATTTATCTATCTTGAAATTAGTTATCCCACTATTATAACTTATAACTCACATCAAATAACTTAGATAATTAATTTTAAAATAGCTAATTCTAAAATTAATTATTTCAAAATAACTAGTTTCCAACCAAACAACTCCGTTGAGTTAAGGTTCTTATACATATGGATGAGAAAGGGTTAAAACTTACACGCACCTGTGTGTATACCAAGTCAATATATGCATGTTGTGTGTTTGAATTAAGAGTTCGTGTTACTTAATCATGATTAATTAATATATATTTTATTTAATTATGATTAAAAAAATTAATTTAATGTATACACCGAGTGCGTGTAAATTTTTATCGATAACAATGTGTCTACTGACATTGACAAGCCATTATTGGATGTACTTTCGGCAATAAATTTTAGGTCCTATGTTTAATTTTAGGACCACTTGGATCATTTATATTTTATACTTAGTACTTTTTTTGTCATTCTTTTCCCTAGTTATAGAAGATTTATAGTACATTTCTTTTGAAAAAAAAGAAAAAAAAATCGTTATTATCACAACCATCACTATTGATCAACACTATCACCAACTACCCCCTCCCAAATTGGCATTCACAACCACCATCTCCAATAGGGAAAATGTCATATTCTCAGCAACAATAATTTATTTGGTGTAATCTCTCAAGTAAAATTATCATAATAAAAAAATTAAGATCATGATGATATTTATTGCGTCTATCCTTGATAAGTAAGCTCAAATTTCAAGAGTTAAAAAAGTCAATAACAATAATGCAATTGAACATGACAAGACTTCAGGAACGAAGTCAGGCCCTACAATGTAAGTAAAAGCGGAAGTCTAATAGAAATAAATAGATCCAATTCCAAAGCCTGATATGATAAGTACAGAGCATGCAATAATACAACTGGATCTGATGTATACTGTCTGCCTCTGGAATAACTAAAGACATAAATAAAAATAGAACAAGGCCTGAAAATGATTCTGGACACCTAGAGAATGTCAGTACTTCGAGTCACCAACTATCTCATGCACGAACTTAGTCACCTCGCGTAGTGCTCGTACTAGGATCAGCATCGAAGGGGCACAATAGGGATGAATGCGGTCCACTTATGCTCAATAAGTGTCATAAGCCGACTGAGCAAAGTAGAAAATAATTTAAGAAAAGAAAACTATGAGCCCCCGTGGGATAGAGGCTCCCAACCTTGAGTTTGATGGTTGTTAGGACTTGTGAAGTTTTGATGATTGACAAGAGGATATGGAACAGGTAAACATAGCTGGTTCATGAAAAACTGATTCAAAAGAGTTGAACTTGCAAGCGTACTTTTTGTGGTTAAAGTCACATGTGCAAAAATAAAAGAATATAAGTTTGTTACTTCAGATAAGATCATTTGCTATAAAAAGGAGAGTTAGTGTTTGACTACAACACTCAAAAACAGAGTCCAAGAAGCATGAAAGTCCTTGTGGAGTTAGAAGCCTACTTGCTCGGAGTTATAAATACTCAAGGTCTTTTAAAATAAAATTAATGCACTCATACTTCAAAAAAAAAAAAAAAAAAAACTCATCCGTGTGTGTTATAAATTAATGCACTTATACTGAAGCTATTTCATTCATGTGTCTAACAGTTTTCTATTCTAATTAATATGTATTTGAAAGATTATTGAGTTGAAATTTTTATGATTTCTTAATGTCAGTGTTATAAACTGGTTTAGGAGTTTAGTCTTAGTTTTTCTAGGAATTAGAGTAAGTTCCGAGGGTTGCTAGAGTTTTGTAATCTGACTTTCAAGTGGCGAAACTTGAAGTGGGTTTCAACCGTCTAGGGAGATTGTTGAATATTAGGAATTAGAATTTATAATAGTGGGATAACTAATTTCAAAATGTCTAGGGAGATTGTTGATAATCGTCTCATTGTGTTTAGTTAAGTTTGGGTTAAATCCTGTAGAGATACAGACCGTAGTTTAAAACTATGATGTTCATTATTTACCGTCTTTAATTGCTTCGATTGAAACACGTTAGACAACTGGTCCATCGTAGGCACAAATCAAGCATGACTCATATGAGTTACTAGGACGTGCAGAAATCCAAAGAATGGCTCTCTCCATTGATCTTGTACTAAGTTTGGGATGCCAAACATAAGCTGTAATTTTGCCCATCAATATCATTTGTTTTATCCTCTTGCACGCATCAGATGCGAAGTCAAAATTTAAAGTTGTGAGTTTTAAATATACCAAACTAATACTCTCCCTCTTGCTACACACAATATTTGCGCCAAATCATATTATATGCACTGATAGCAGCACATGTGATAACTACAATTTCTCATAGACTATAGGATAATACTCACAAAAATACCTGAATTTTGATCGGATTTTCAGTTGAGCATACTGAACTTTGCGGGGGTCCTATTATCCCTCGACTCTTTTTTTTGTATTTTAATGGCATATATCTACCCACTTGGACGCGTGTAAATATGAGGTTGGCGCGTGTATTTCATGCGCCAATACACTATAGAGATAATACTCACAAAAATACCTGAACTTTGATCGAATTTTCAGTTGAGCATACTGAACTTTGAGGGGGTCCTATTACCCCCTAGACTTTTTTTTCGTATTTTAATGACATATATATCTACCCACTTGGACGCTTGTAAATATGAGATTGGCACGTGTATTTCACGCGCCAATACACGTGTAAAAACGAGATTGGCGCGTGTATTACACTGCCAGCCATCGAAACTGGGTATATATAGAGTTTCGGAAGGAATTAAATCCACTTTAAAAAGTCTAGGGGTAATTTCAGTATGCTCAACTGAAAATTCGAAGAGAGCATGTACCTGTAGAGATGAAGGTCGAGTAGTTGGAGGTGAAGGACGAGGAACAATAATATTTTCAACACGACAACGGTTGCTAGTTGGACAATCTTCAAAATCCTTTGCATCTTTGTTGTAGCAAAATGTAACTTGATTCAAATAAGCATGAGTTGCATTAATGTCTGCGCAAGTGAATGACACTTCCTTCTCGTTTTGGTTGTTGACTGTTGTAACTGTTTTGAGTGAATTCAAGATTTCAACATTGGTGTACGTAGCAGAGTCACAAGGGACAATTCCATCTGATTGTATTAAGTGTTTTTCTAACAAATTTCCAATTTCATCTGACAATCTTATAGCCCTATTGAAATATTGTGTTGGACCTTTCAACTTTGTTGTTACTAGACATGTTCCATAAGTCTTCCAAGCTTCCTTCCACATTTCTTTGGGATCTTGTCTAGTGAGAGATGGCCAAAATGCGGTGAGTTGAGTGACCACTTGGGTAGTAAACTGTCACAAATAAAATTGGAGTTATCTTGTTAGCAATGGCGAAGTTAGAAATTATTTAATTTTACCTTAAAATGTCTTTGAAAAGCTTGTTTGTATTGCTGAAGGCAAAAATATGATGTCACGAACTGAGCCGAAGCCCCGGGGCCGCGACGGGCATCCCGAACCACCAAGGTCCGAGAGACCCCAGCATCCCTCTTATGGACTGAGGTTTGCCCCCACAGAATGAGATTTGCCTAGACATTAGGACTGAGATTTGCCCCGCTTTATCGGGATTTGCCGTTTGAACTCTTGCCCACATCAACAGGGCTGACACAGGAGCGACTCTGATACCATTCAGGTCACGATCCGAGCCGAAGCCTTGGCCGCGACGGGCATCCCGAACCATCAAGGCCCGAAAGACCCCTGTAACTTTCCAACTCCACTAATGATATTGTTCGCTCTGGGCCTAGATCTGCACGGCTTTAAAACACGTCACTAGAGTAAGGCTTGCTTACTTATATACCCAGTATCCTTCTTGTATTTTGCTGATGTGAAACTCCTTCTCTTAAGTTGGGTGTTACATATGATTTCACAATTCAACGTAGTACATCAGAGCAGGTAGGGATTCAGGGTCTGAATCTCAATGTAACCCAATTGAAGAAAAAAAGAGAGATAAAAATTATTAGACAATCAACAAGTATGAGACTATGAGGTATGAAAAATATTAAAGTATAACAATATCTTTTTAGAAAATTAATATTTTAAACGAGACGGTTACAAATCATATTTAAACTTTTCAGACCATACAATAAAAGTTAATATTTTATACGAGATGGTCACAAATTATATTTGAACTTTTCAAATCATACAACAATACCACATACTAGAAATACGCATATTTTCAATGAAATATCAATAAAATTCAGTTCGTCTTTATCAGAATATTTACTTTTCACTTCGAAAAATCAACAATAATTTTTTTGTAGACTTCCATAAACTTCCAAAAATCTGTTTTTTCATGTAGAAGAAGAAAATGATGGATATTTGATTTTAGTATATAGTGTAGAATTTTTTTTAATAATAATAATAAAAAAAAAAAAACATACCACTGTTTTATCCCAATCTTTTGGTGCTGTATCTTTGCAATTCTCCAAAAAATTTCCATTAGAGTCAAGTCCCCAAAATCCAACCAAAGTGAATTGAAGAGGAGGAATTTTATTACATTTCACTGTTGTTTTGGTATCTTTATTACAGTAAGTTTCTGGCCATCTATAAACAAATTGTGTTTGTGCTACATTTTGTGAACAAACAGAAATGAAAAATAGTGTAAGAGTGACAAGAAAGAGTGAAAGGTTCTTCATTTTCATATTTTTTTTGTTGTTCAGAATGTCTTTGAGAAATAATTGGTTATGAACCACATGAGAATTTATAGATAGGCTTATTATTAGGTCCTTTGTCTATTTTATCCCTCCCCCTGGGTCTGAACAGGGCGACTTAAGCATATTCGTGACCTAAGATGAAAATCAAATGAACATCTTAAAATTTTAAGAAAAAATAACGTTCTTTTAATGAACTCTATTTTCCAAATTATATAATTGATTTTTTCTAATTTTTCTTTTTTAAGTAATAATATAATCAATGCATTTAATCTTTCTTGAGACATAGTACTCTACATAGATATATGAACTTCTTCTAATAATTCTTTTCTTTTATATAAAAAATTATTGTTTTCTATAAATAATATTCAATTCTTTTAAAAAAAATTATTTATATTATTATAAAAAAAAAAAAAAAAGAGGCCTCTAAAATTTGGGGGCCTAAGGCGGCCGCCTATTTATATTACAAGGTAGAGCCGCCCCTCGGTCTGAACACAATCAGTTTTAAAGGATTGCCAATGAAAAATAGACCGATTTAGCTAGATCGAAAAAAAGATGGTTGGTATAAAAGAAAATGATCGACTGACTTCGTGGTTAATTGGCAAGGAAAAAAAAAATTTAAAAATCGACTAAATCATCGACAATTAGATCAATTTTTAAATCTGTGTCGGCCACAAGTGTTTTATTATATGCATAGTTATTAAATTATCATTGTGTCACCAGAAAATCACGAGTTTATGAATAAAGTATTTTCCTTTATGATAACACCTCTTACAAAAATGTAAGGGGTTAAATAATGCATAATATATTTAAGGAAAAACCACGATGTATTAGTTGTATCAATATGTACAAGAAGACCTACAAGGATATTTTATATCAAATTGTATTTATACTTTATATATGATTTATATAACTTGATTTTGTTCTATAAAATACAGCTGATTCATGATATATTTTATATTTATATTTGTATTTTAATTTAATTTTGATTCATGATATATTTGTATTTGTATCTTATCTTATAAAATACATATTGTATTTGTTGATACGAATTCATGACCCACCCAAAAACAAATGATACATTTGCATAAAAAAAAATACGTTTATATTTGTGTATGATGCATTCTGTATACAAATTGTATTCGTTGAATAAATTGATTCACTGTAATACATTTATATACAAAAATATTGTATATTTTTATTGAACCTGTTAAATAATTAATCCTACGTATGAAACAAAGTAATAAGAAACAAAGAATAAAGAGAGCAAAGTATTAGAGTTTATTTCACTATTTTTTTTTTCATATCATTTCTTGATATACATTACAATATGAGGAAAGTGGTATTTTATAAGTTAAGAGTACTTGGCTATCAAATTTAATACTTAAATTACTTAAATATAATTTACATCAATCATACCTACAATGAGCACCAGACATACGGGTGGTATACATATGAACCAAAGCTAATAATAGCTTCACACATAATAAAATCGTCAAAACAATCTGAAATTGCTAGCTTTCGATAAATTTGTCAATAAATAATTACAATTCAATCTAAATAGTTAAATTATTTGGGATAATTAATTAAATTGTTGAATTTTTCACATTATTAAATTAAAATTTTATTTTTTTTCTTACATAGTAATTTTGCTTAAAAATATTTGATAGATAGATAGAGGAAATGAAATCAAAAAAATATTAAGAATTGTGGAAGATAATGATTGTTGCAAAATTTTAATATTTCATGTATTGTAACTTTTGGCTATTATGATGCTTTTAAATTTTAGATAAAAAAAAAATTAATAAAAAAAATTAAGCAATTGTTGTCAGAAATAATGGTGGTCCGATGACGGAGAATGATGTGGTTATGATAAAATAAAAAAGATGAAAACAAAATAATGAATAAATGATAAATAAGAAGAAAAAAAAATCAAAAGTTAATGGCTTTATCTAATATACGATGGGACCGTATTTATTTAATATACAATAGGACCGTATTTATTTAATATACAATAGGGCAGTGTTTATTTAATATATAAAAGGATCGTATTTATTTAATATACAATAGGACCGCATTTATTTAATATATAACAGGACCATATTTATTTAATATAAAATAGGACCGTATTTATTTAATATACAACAGGAAAGTTAATATCAAAGGCTGTCAAAAGTGAAATATTGTTGTAGTAGGAAAGTTAATATGGCAATTGGCTAGCAAGAAAGATGTGTTATGGATAAAATGGATCCATGAAGTGTATATGAAAGGATCAGATGACATTTGGCGACACAAAGCTCTCCAAGATAGTAGTTGGTATGGGAGAAACTAAATGAAGTTAAAGAGGAAATGAAACAGTGGTACCAAAGGGGAACTTATATGTTAACATCCAACGGGAAATATTCCATGTCCTGTAGTTACAATGCCATGCTGGGGATGCTAAACAAGTGGCCTGAATCAGATTTGATATGGAGCTCTATCATGCTACCAAGGCAAAGGCTGGTGTTGTGACTTGCTTAGCAGGAAAGACTACTCACCAAGGAGAGAATACAGAAATTAAACTTGCAGATGGAAGATGAGGTTTGCTGCTTATGTGAGGAGGAAGCTGAGACTCAAAAATACCTGTTCATGGACAGCAACTGGATGAATGAAGTGAAAACCAAATTGTCGCATTGGTTTGGAGTTGTATTTCCCATAGGTACAGTATACCAAACACTTGCTTGGATTAAAAGAAGGTGTTGGAGGCAGTTGAAGAAGGAAATGGTGGCTGCAATGTATGGGGCTATGATCTACTATACTTGGCAAGCCAGGAATTGGAAACAATTCCGGAAGATAAATGTAAATACTGAGTTTACTATCACTCGAATCAAAAGCGAACTGAAGGAGAGAATGGCAGTTATCCAAGGATCGAGGAAAGCAAGACACTGTCAAGTTTTGATACAAAGGATAAATGTAACTAGCTAATAGTTTATTCGGTTTTCTGTTGGTTCCTTTGAGGTCGAGGCGCACACAATTTAGTGCCCTTGATGCTCCTTGCTTTGTACAAATTTTGCTTGGTATGAGAATAATTCACAGCTTATTGCTAAAAAAATATTTGTTGTTGTAAATAATTTTCATTTGTTAATGTTGTCCAATCTTTATTTGGAACCCTATTATTTAATATACATTAGGACCGTATTTATTTAATATAAAATAGGACCGTATTTATTTAATATACAACAGGAATACACTTATAAATATTTATTGTTGTAAGTAATTTTCATTTGTTAATGTTGTCCAATCTTTATTTGGACCCCTATTATTTAATATACATCAGGACCATATTTATTTAATATAAAATAGGACCATATTTATTTAATATAAAACAGAACCACATTTATAAATATTTGTTGTTGCAAGTAATTTTCATTTGTTAATGTTGTCCAATCTTTATTTGGATCCCTATTATGATTTATATAGCAGAAGTTTTTTGATGTACCAGACAACAAATTTTAATTCTCAGTAAAAAAAAACATTCACACTAACTATTTATATCAAATAATATTAATAATTTAATATACCATGAGTCGATGACAAATTTAGGTGAAAGTATATATTATTATTTCATTTACATTGGTTAATGAATAAATAATCATGTGTGTAAGAAGTCAATATTATGAATTTATTGATTTAATATAAACATGATATTATGTGATTTCAAAGGTCAATGCTATCGTGGAACTAGTTCACAAATTAATTAATAAATGTATGAATTTTGTATATTTAAGTATAATATATATACCTACACATATAATATATACAATTAGTGTATAGATTTTATATACTTTTGCCATATTGGTAAATAAGTTTATTCGGACTATATTTTTTTTTTCATTAAATGACAATGTGTGTCAAAGGTTAATATTATTACTTCAATATTTTGATAAAAATTGAGATGTAAATTTGCATTTTTTTTCAAAAATATTTTTAGACATGTGACGATAACTCAATCTATTTCACATCGTAGAATAATTTTCTAGTTGATAAAATAAAAATATAAATAAATAAAAAGTTTAATGTGATGATAAAAACGTGTAATTTTTAATATAGATTCCCCTAAAAAAATGTGTGGTTACTTTATAATTAAGAACATTCCTCATGTATTGAGCCTTTTGAATATTGTCTATATAAATAATGTTGATGCGAATAAATATTTATCGTAATAAAATAGCTAATTATGTAAATTATTATTCATTTCATGTATTTCACTAGAGAGTTATTACAATATTAATAAAATAGTTAATTATGCAAATTATTATTCATTTCATGTATTTCACTAGAGAGTTATTACAATTTATATATGTACTGTGTTTTGATTCTTCTTCGAACCAGATTCCAATAGGAGCTTTGCGAAATACCAAATGAAACAATTTTATTTTTAATCAGGTAAATAAATTAATGTTATAAGTATGTATTATTAATTAACATTAGTTAACAAATAAAAGTGCATATAAATATTAAAATTATTATTTTGAATTTATTAGTGACATAAACATCATATTTTACAACTTTGAAGATCACTATAAGAAACAGACGATTTATGTCCAAATTCAATGAGGACTATCTAACCATGAACATTGATCGATAACGTGGTCCAATATCTTTTTAAATCTAACTCATAATGGGGGTTGTTGAAGTATTAAACAAACAAATTTAATTCTCGTTGAGAAAAACTTATTCACATTTTGAAGATCACTATTATAAGAAATGGACGAGTTCTATCCAAATTCAATTAGCACTATCTAACCATGAGCATTGATCGATAACGTGGTCCAACGTCTTCTTGGACCCAATTCATAATGGGGGTTGCTGGAAATATTAAACAAACAAATTTAATTCTCGTTGAGAAAAACTTATTCACATTTTGAAGATTACTATTATAAGAAATGGACAACTCCTATCCAAATTCAATCAGGACTATCTAACCATACGCATTGATTGATATTATCAGATTTGTGTAATATATATAGGCATAACGTGGTCCGACCCCTTCTTGGACCCAACCCATAATGGGGGTTGTTTGAAATATCAAACAAATAAATTTAATTCTCGCCGAGAAAAATCTATTCACATTTTGAAGATCACTATTATAAGAAATGGACGAGTCCTATCCAAATTCAATCATGATTTATCTAACCATGAGCATTGATCAATAACGTGGTCCAACGTCTTTTTGGACCCAACTCGTAATGGGGGTTGTTTGAAGTATTAAACAAACAAATTTAATTCTCGTTAAAAAAACTTATTCACATTTTGAAGATCACTGTTATAAGAAATGAATGACTCTTATCCAAATTCAATCAAGACTATCTAACCATGCATATTGATTGATATTGTTAGATTTGTGTAATATATATAGGCATAACGTGGTCTGGTACCTTCTTGGACCCAACTCATAATGGGAGTTGTTCGAAGTATCAAACAAACAAATTTAATTCTCACTGAGAAATACTTATTCACATTTTGTGCATGTGAATAACTGCATCAAGTTGATTTGATGGTACAAAATTATAACTTTTTTTTTTGGGGGGGTCTTCCATCCCGTATCCGGTGCCCGCATTGGAGCCCCGACTAATCCGGATCGCGCGTTGCAGGACCCATTAAGGTGGCAGCGCTCCCAACAGAGTTTTCTCCATACGCAGGGTCGAACCCTCAACCTCTGATTACGGGTGGAGCAGCCCCATCCACGGCACAACAACCCATATTGGTGGTATAAAATTATAACTGATTATATAAATGATATTATTAAATTGTCATTTTTCTAATTTTATTAAGATTAGTGAATGAATTTTGATTTTAAAGTAATCATTTATGACCAAAATGAGTCGAGCTGAGCCAAGTTGCCTCACCCGAGCCTAAGCTTTGGCCAAACTTCAACCGAGTCGAGCTGAGTCGAACTAAATCTATATCTTTATCTTTCAAAATTATTTATTATAACATGGACCACTTTTACAATGACATATAGTTTTCTCTAAAGTTATTATAACAATTGATATATTGCAATTATCAAACGTGTTTTGTATGAGAGTGCTATTCCATTTGTAAGTTCAATAATTGACATAAATTTTTTGAAATAAAGATCCAACTAATGTAATATTTTTTATTTTAATTACAATACTATGTAAATATATAAAAAAAAAAATCCTGTATATATATTATATAAGATGTGTCATATATTAAAGTGATTATATAAGATGTGTCATATATTAAAGTGATTATATAAGATGTGTCATATATTAAAGTGATTATATAAGATGTGTCATATATTAAAGTGATTATATAAGATGTGTCATATATATATATATATATATATATATATATATATATATATATATATATATATATAAACTATATATGAAATTTTCTCGACTTCTTTGTGATGGAAAAATGATATTGTCGAATATTTTGAGAATGAATTATGGTGAGATGCATGTAACATTTTGAGAACGGATTATAAGATAATGATCATGTTTAAGACGCGGTTCACTCGGTAAAAGTAGTTGAGCCAATTAAATGTCGATCACGACACCATAGGCCCTATCGAGCTAGTAGTTGAGTTGGAGGTGACGTGGTAAAAAAAAAGGTCGTACTTTCAGAGGCACAGGCAAAGCAAGAGATTAATATCTTTTTATGTATGTATATACATATATATATATAGCATATGATGAATTATATTCCTCTAATAAAAATTACTCCGCTGTCAATAGAGGATAGACAAATATTGATTATTTTAATTTATTTATTTTTCAGAAAAAAGGCTGATTAAGATCGGACCTATATTGTGATTTGGTCCAAGAAAAGGATTGAACTACATTATTGCAATTTATATAAATTGTATAGAAGTATATCTTACTAGTAGACCAATTGAATTTGTATCTTCTTACATAATAAGACACATTTTTTTGTGTCCATTTTTTATAATAGTGATCTTCAAAATTAGATTCAAGATTTGATATTTATGAATTTCTACACATAGAGCCCCTATATAATGCAAAATGGTGTGTGTTTATTTTTATTTTTTTTATTTTTTCACTTATTGAAATGTAATGCAAAATGGCAACATTTGGAAGAGATCCCATGTTGTAAACGTACTTCTAGGATGACTTTTTCCTTTTTTTAAATTGAAGTTAGAAGAATTTGAAGTGTAAGTGCAAGAAGAGAAATTTAAATAATTTCGTTTTTGGAGTTTTATATTTGAATTATTTTGCATGAGATGTGACTTTTCTACTTGAAATATTTTATTTCAGATGTGATTTTTCTACCTGAATTATCGTCAACTATTTATTCAAAATACTTAATTAACCATGTATAGACCTACTTGAAGAATGATGATATTGAAAAAAAACCGAACGAGTCGATTAGCTTTTTGTATAGACTAGCTCTTTTAACTTCCGACAATCCATATTTCCGATTAGTTTTGATTTTCTTTATTATTTGTACTGTTACATTCCATAATTATAATATTATATAGACACCTTTTGAATTAACTTATTTTAAGTATTTTTAAATTAAAATAACTTTTAAACACTTTTGAGCAGATTAAAAAAGTACATATAGGTTATAAATACTTAATTTTAAACTAACATACTTAAAAAAAAAGAAAATCAAAAGCCAAAAATTTATCCAAGTGGATACATACTTGCAAGAAGGAAAAAAGGGGTCACTCTATGGCCCCTATAAAATGTTCTTATATAAAGCTCCCACTCTACCACTACATCAATCCATTCAAACAACTAATCTCCACCCCACCCCCCCCCCCCACCCCCCACCCACACACACAAGGAAAAAAGGAAAAGAAAAAAAGATGAAAAAACCTCCCTTCTTTCTCATTTTGCTAGTTGTAATAATTTCTCAACATGTTCATTCTCAACGTCCCCAACTCATGAGATTTGTGCTTCAATGGCCACAAACTTTTTGTACGCAACTGAATAATGCAAAACAACCAGGCAGGTGCACAGAACCAATTCTTCAGCATGATTTCACACTCCATGGACTTTGGCCATCAGATTCAAATGGATATTCCATTTCATGCACTGACACATCAAACCCAGATTGGAAGCAAGTGGTACTGAGCTTTTAGACACGAGAGTTATGTTTTATGCATTGACGAGATATTTAAAAAAAGAAAACATATTTATATAACATAATTACATATAAAAATTTTTATAATAAAGGATTACCTATTGTAAACAACTACTTTTTATCAAACCCGAGTTTTTATACCATTTTAGCGTTTTAATGTTTCTTTAGGTCAAATCTTTGACATTTGAAGTTTTACATGTAATAAGATATTTACATGCATTATCTATTAAATGATCTGATCGTGTAAATATGGTTGCAGTTTACACCGACTATAGAGAAAGATAATGTAAAGCACTTTTTATGTACAATAATTTTCCAACATGTGATAACAATACACAAGTAGGCCAATTGCTTCTATTATCATATCATCGTTTGATGTTTCATTACAAAGTTGTTTACATAGTACTACTTAGTTACCTATTAAATGGTCTGACTCCATAAATATTTTTGACAGTTTACAAAGGCTAGAGAGACCGAACTTCAGAAATTTTGGCCGTCACTCAGAGAGAGAGAAAAACCCCAAAAAGGGGTCGACTGGTCTCTATGGAAGCATGAGTGGCGTGTGCATGGAGTGTGTGGAGGAGCAGCAACAACAGCAGCAGCAATAGTATACTTTGATACAGCAATTAAGATCAATGCAATGATAAGAAAGGGAAACTTGTTCAATTACTTGAAAACAAATGGGATTATTGCATGTGATAGCTTGGCTTTTACTAGAAAAGAAATGGTCGACGCTATCCAAAAGGTGTTTATTCTTCCTCCTCCGCCCCCGCCTCCTCACGCTCCTCCCCCTCCTCACGCTCCTCCCCCTCCTCCTCCACCTCCACCTCCACCTCCTCCGAACCTTAATGTTTACCTCTCATGTTATGAATTCGATTCAAGAAACAGAACTCATGTTTACTTGAACGAGGTTACCCTGTGCACTACTTTGGATGGTACTAGCTTCATTTCATGCCCTCCAAGAGCTGCTCCAACAAGTTGTTCTACTGGAGCTAGGATTATGCTACCTCATCCAAAACCTCAACCGTAAGAATTTAATTCAACGTCTGAAACTAATTTTTAGCTTTGATTAAATTACTACTTCCTCCTTTTTAAAAAGAATGTCCTACTTTGACTTGACACAAAGTTTAAGAAAATAAACAAGACTTTTGAATCTCGTGGCCTTAAATTAAAGTTGTGTCAAATGTAACAAAATGCCCTTTAATCTTGTGGTCCTAAACATGCCACGTGGAAAGTTGAAATTAAAGTATTGTCAAAAAAGGAAAGAGGTCATTCTTTTTTAAACAGACTAAAAAGAGAAGTAGGTCATTCTTTTTTAAACGGAGGGAGTACTATATTAAAAATAGATATTCAACAATACTTGTGCAATTTGAAAAATCAATTGGATAATTTACACATTTCTACCTATTCTCTCCTTAGTTATTAATTATAGTCATTATCCAACACAGTTCACTAAGCATTGAATTAATTACTTTCTCCGTTCACTTTTACTTATCATTTTTTGACATGACACACTCATTCCAAACAGTTGAGATTTGTGCTTCAATGGCCACCAACATTCTGTATTGAACTGAACTCACAAAGAGGCAAGTGCAAAGATCCAATTCCTCAGGATAAATTCACACTCAATGGCCTTTGGAGAGCAGATGGACAAGGAAAAATCACTACATGCCAGACTACTAGACCAGCACCAAATTGGAATCAAGTGGTACTGACAGAAATTTTTTTTTTCAAAAAAATATATATTTATATAATATAATTGCATATAAATTTCTATATATGATAAAGTATTACTTGTGTTTTAAACACTTAATCCCTCCGTTTTTAATTTATGTGAGTTAGTTTGACTTGATACGAAATTTAAGAAAGAAAGAAAGAGTTTTGAAATTTATAGTTTTGGTTTAGGATATGTCTAAGATGTTTTTGTGACTATACATTATTTTATTAAGAATATAATAAGATTAACATTTAAAATTGAATTATTACTAAATAGAGAAATATAATCCTTATAAATTTTCTTATAAGACTCCCACTCTATTGCTTCATCAATCAATCCCCCCTGATACAAGAAAACAAGGAAGTATCAAAACACACTTCAAATCAATCCATTAATCTTAAGGATTCGAGGACCTTTTTGGAGACCACTCTTGGATTTGCTACCAACAAGGAGAATACAAGATTTAATGAAGTATATAACACTCAAAACAGCATCAACACGAGAAGAACAAGAGGATTACACTAACAATAAACAACGGTTACAACAACACAAGAAACAACAACAAAGATTACACTAGACAAGGGATAGATAGATAGACTACATGAAGGCATAATCTTAAGAAACCAAGAGCTTATTCCACTCTTGGACCTTTAACACTACACACAACAATTCACCTATCTCTTACGTTGGCACAAGAGAGACCTCGATCTCTCAAGCATCCAACGTTTCCAAGCTTGAATCCAACACGAGTGATTCCACACTCAAGTTGAAACCTAGTTACAATTTTGGCCAAGGAGGGCCTTTCTCTCAAGAGAAATGTTTCTAAGTGTATTACAAAATAGAATACAAAATGACCACAATACCCCTCAAGGGTGAGGTGCCCATCAAGTGTAACTTATGGGCTATTTTTAGTGCATTTAGGCCCTCTTTTACACTTCACTTGTGCACTTCCTTGGACGGATTTAATACGCACTCATTCTCGTTCATCCTCATGGTCGTACTCGTATCATCCTCCCCTTCTTGAAAAGAATTCGACCTCGAATCCGTACCTTGCAAATCAAGAGAAGACAAACAAGCAAACATCCTCATGACATAAGGGGTTAAGGTTAGCAAAAATAACACATCAACATGCCATGTCGAGGCGGGAAAAATTTGAAGTATAGCCACGAGTCCTTTGTTTTAATCATGAAAAGATTAGTACAATTGCTACAAAGAAAGTGGCTTGGACAAGCATCAAGACAAAAGGAAAATAGGCCGAGAGTCATCCTTTCCCACCCAAAGATTGTGCCGGGATCAAATGGAAAAAATAACCAAGGGCCTAAGCCGAGGCTAGCCCTTCCTTCCCCTAGAATGTCACTCCCACATTCACACACAAAAATATTTTCATACACATGATCTCTATGAACGAAACTAATTGCAATGTTTTTACCACACAAAGTGTTCAAAGAGACATGCGCATTATCAAGATCAATTCTATAGACACCATCACTAACTTGAGAATTTTTAAGCACTCCATTTACATGCTCAAGTAATGAACTACATTTAAGAGTAAATTGATCATCATGCACACCAAGAATACTACCAAGAGTACTCATTTCCGAGACTACACATTCCTTGCCCATAAGAGTACTCTCATCTTCCAAGAAGAGATTTTCATCTTTAGGAGGAATGTTGTCACACCATCGTGGGTTAGCATATTGGATATAGTCTTCAAGGCAATCTGTACCATCATTTTCTCCACTAGGTCCATTAGGAGTATTTATATTATCTTCAAACAAGACATTAAACCTAAAGAGATCATGATCTATCTCACAGACAGATTTGGAACTAGCAAGTGCTTCATTCTCTATAAGTTCACTATCAAGTACCAAAGATGTTTTAATCTCCTCTTTACCTTGGTGTGGGTCGGGGCAGCCCACCTCTTCCTTCGGGAAGCTCTCGGTACAAGGTGTTTGGACAAGGGAAGTTGAATTTTGTAGGATAAGTTTAGGTAACAATTGATGTAGCCTTTTCATGTGCCATTTCATTTCTTCAATATCGTCATTGATGCGATCAAATGTGGCATCAAGATTAGAGGTAGCCATGGTACCTAAAGAAAAGGACAACAATAAACAACAAAACAAACTTGTTAGTTCAAAATGCCTCACCACACTCTCACTCTCGGTTTTACCTCACACTTGGTTTCACAAGTGTTGAAAGTCGGCTTGTACTTCGCGAGTGATTGAGGGTCGAGTCTACTCTTTTCCGGAATAGATTTTCATTTAAGTTGACTCAAAAAAAAATTGTTTACGAAATTGAACCAACAAGATACAACGAATTCACAAAAGAGAAAAGCACACAAAGAACGTTAACACGAACAAACAGACACAAAACTAATTTACAATCTAGTAGGAGTTTACTAGCTTGTCAATTAGCGTTCGGACCAATCAAACAAAACTACGGAACAATAAAAAGAAACTAAGAAAATCTAAAATTTGAGCAAAAATTATTGCGTGAACAGTAACAATGATGACATGGCAGCACATAATTGGTTGCAGTTTCTAACAATTTTTGTTGTCCAATTTCAAGTCTTGGTCAATTTATAATTTAGGAATTGGTGGATTTTATTTTAAGGAGGGAAATTCAAACAAGTCTTGGAGACTTTTCAAATTCAAGTTTTCAAGACTTTGACTTACTTGTACTTCTCCTTATAACATGGACCGTTGTTTTATGGAAAGTTGTTGGAAAGTGGTTGAGATGTGATTGACTATTTGATGAGTGATGGTAAGTCTTTCAAGACTAACAAAGCTTCACCCCTTTTTTTCTTCACCTTTATAGATCTAATGTTCACTTTATATTAACAAGCTATGAAGGTTGTGAAGAACTTCAAGAACAACATCAACAATCACTAAGAACAACCAACAACAATCTCCAAAAACACTACAATTTTCACGCGGTCAACTTTCAATTTTCACAATACAATATCTTCAACACTTGGCCAGAACAATTATAATTTTAATAAAATGGTTCTTAGGCCACCAATGAACAACAATATCACGTGGTCAAGTTTAGAACAACAACAAGATGAAGACCACAATGCCAAAACAGTCCACCGCAACAATGTTTTCAACAATAATTCGGCCAAGCCTTATGTTCACGAAAACAACACCAATAATGTAAGCTCAAACTTAGATTTAGACTCAAGAGTGTTAGAGATGAAGAAACCTAACACTATAAACAACAAAACAAGTAAAAATCTCGGCCAAGACACAACAATAACACAATTTCGGCCAAGAACACAAAATAGACAGATTTGCTTCTTTTTTTTCTGGAATTTTCAGATTTCAATTTTTTTTTCAAGTGAGCTAGCCCAAGATTTGATCTTGTAGGAATAAGATCAAGTCATGCTCTGATACCAAATGATACAATAAAACAAGGAAGTATCAAAACACAATCTAAATAAGTCCACTAATCTTAAGGATCCGAGGACCTTTTGGAGACCACTCTCGGATTCACTACCAACAAGGAGAATACAAGATTAAATGATGTATATAACACCCAAAACAGCATCAACACGTGAAGAACAAGAGGATTACACTAACACTAAACAACGGTTACAACAACAAAGATTACACTAGACAAGGGATAGATAGATAGACTACATGAAGGCATAATCTTAAGAACCCAAGAGCTTATTCCACTCTTGGACCCTTAACACTACACACAACAATTCACCTATCTCTTACGTTGGTACAAGAGGGACCTCGATCTCTCAAGCATCCAACGTTTCCAAGCTTGAATCCAACTCGAGTGATTCCACACTCAAGTTGAATCCTAGTTACAATTTTGGCCAAGGAGGGCCTTTCTCTCAAGAGAAATGTTTCTAAGTGTTACACTTTCATATTCATCAAAATCTAAGACTAAAAACCCTAAGAGGTTCTATATATAGTGTATTACAAAATAGAATACAAAATGACCACAATACCCCTCAAGGGTGAGTTGCCCATCAAGTGTAACTTAGGGGCTGTTTTTAGTGTATTTAGGCCCTCTTTTACACTTCACTTGTGCACTTCCTTGAACGGATTCAATATGCACTCATTCTCGTCCATCCTCGTGGTCGTACTCATATCACCCCCCACATACAACATGGAGAAACTTTTCTTGTTTTTTCTTGATCTCATTTAGTTTAGACATTCTTAAACTAAAGATATGCATGTCAAAATTCAAATATACCAAAATATTATTTATTATTGTGGTCTTATCATGTCATGCAGAACAAATAAATTAAAATTGATGAAATATAATGTAAGACACTTTCTACATTAACACGTACAATACAATTTCAACTTGTGATAGTATAGTAGGCCAACAGTTACCATTAATATTAGATCATCGTTCGATGCTTATTATTACAAATGATTTGATTATGTAAATATTTTTGCAGTTTACAGGGACTAGAGCAAACCAACTCAAGACATTTTGGCAACCACTTAAACAAAACTCCCAAGAACGGGACCCGTGGATTGAGCAATGGCAGTTGCATGGATGCATAGAGAAAGAAGCAGAAAAATACTTTGACACAGCAATAGAGATCAACAAAATGTTCAAACAGGGAAACTTGTTCGAATACTTGAAAACAAGTGGGATTATTGCAAGTGATACCTCGGGTTATTCGAAGAATGATATTGTTATGGCCATCCAAAAAGTGTTTGATAATAATGTTCCATTTAATGTTTACCTCACTTGTTTTGATCCAAAAATACAGGGTGGCTTTGTTTACTTGAAGGAGGTTACACTGTGCACTGATTTTTTTGGCACTAGCTTTCTTTCATGTCTACCACAACCTGATGAGGGAATAAAAACTTGTTCTGTAACTGGAGCTAAGATTAGGCTGCCTCTTCGAAAACCTCAAAAGTAAGAATTTA
This sequence comes from Capsicum pubescens, assembly GCA_030864215.1. NCBI lineage: Eukaryota > Viridiplantae > Streptophyta > Magnoliopsida > Solanales > Solanaceae > Capsicum > Capsicum pubescens. The sequence continues at coordinate 44,718,383 of CM061544.1, read as the reverse complement.
GTTCTCTAAAAATTTACTCGCATTCGATATTTATTTTGGCTAAAATTTCACAGGAAATTAGGGGTCGTTAGTTGAGAAATTATTATACCGAGATTAATTATCCCAGAATTACCTGGGATTACTTATCCCTTATACCTTACACCAAACGACCCCTTAGGGAACGTTTGGTGTGAGGTATAAGTAATCCAAGGGATAAGTAATCCCGGAATTAGTTATCTCTGGATAACAATTTCCCAACCAAACGACCCCTTAGTGTTTTTTAATAGTTATATATGTCGTAAATTTCGTGTAGGCTATAAAACTTCTAAAAACTTGTGGTCTTAGATATGTCATTAATGTCAACACTTATACCACCGTCATTTCACTCTATGTTTTAGTTTGAAATTTTTGAATTTTGTGATCTAAAACTAAATACGTGCATGATATATTGAAACAACCTTTGAAATTTCATTTAGGAGATTGAAATAATTAAAGAGTTACACTAAATTTAGAAATTTCATTTAGAATTTAATTATATTTATTGATTGTGTCTATTTTTTACTATCACTGATTTTAACTTTTGTATACATTTTTTTTTGTAGGATATTGCAGGAAGTAACAGATGGGACATATCCTATGTTTGAATGATCATGTATTAAATAATCATTCTATAGCTGAGATTAATCTTTGGCTTGGAATAAATAAAATAAATAAATAAATAAATAAAAGGAGAGAATGGAAAATCATGTTGTAAAAGTAATAAAGTTCACCTTGAGTAAGTTTTTATTCTATTCTCTTGTTTATTTATACGTGTTATTGTAACATTTGATATGTATTTCATATAAGGGTGTCAAACGGGTCGGTTTTAACCGGCCCACATAATTAAATCAGCCCAGTTTGATCCGGCCCGATAAGCTCAAGGGATTTAGAGGTCTGGATCCCGGTCCGGTTGAGTTTTTTATTTGGGCACAGTTAACCTGGCCCGCACCCAACCCGGTTTGGGCCCGCCGGTTAACCGGCCCGGCCCGATTAATTTTTTTTTTCTTTTTTATTAATTCAGAATTTCACAAACTTAAATTAAAAACTTAGTTTTTATACATTATTAATTTACTACCAAGTATTATTAATTTATTATATTAAGTAGCATATGTTTTATACTTTTATTTAAAGTAGTGTATATGTTGAATGGTGTATATATATATATGTGTGTGTGTATATCTTCTAAATCTAAAGTAGTATATATTTAACGTATACATGTGTATATGTTTTGTAAATTAGTATATAACTATATATATATATATATATATATATATATTGTGGTGTATATATATATATTGTAGTATATGTTTTATTTAAAGTAATGTATTTATTGAATGGTATATATATATGTGTGTGTGTGTGCATATATCTACTAAAGTAGTGTATATTTAACGTATAGATGTGTATATATTTTATAAATTAGTATATAACTATATATCTATATATATATAGAGAGAGAGAGATATATATCTTCTATAGATCAGTATATTTAATGTATACGTTATATATATGTTTTATAAATTAGTATATAACTATAACTATAACTATATATATATATATATATATATTGTAGTATATGTTTTATTTAAAGCAATGTATATATTGAATGGTATATATATATGTGTGTGTGTGTGTGCATATATCTACTAAAGTAGTGTATATTTAACGTATAGATGTGTATATATTTTATAAATTAGTATATAACTATATATCTATATCTATATATATATATATATATATATATATATATATATATATATATATAGATATATATCTTCTATAGATCAGTATATTTAATGTATACGTTATATATATGTTTTATAAATTAGTATATAACTATAACTATAACTATATATATATATATATATTGTAGTATATGTTTTATTTAAAGCAATGTATATATTGAATGGTATATATATATGTGTATATATATCCTCTAAAGTAGTATATATTTAACATATACATGTGTATCTGTTTTATAAATCAGTATATAACTAACTAACTAACTAACTAACTAACTATATATATATATATATATATAGTTATACACACATATTGTAGTATATATATGTATTGTAGTATATACTTTAATTAAAGTAGTACATATATATATTGAATGATGTGTATATATCTTCTATAGACGTATATATTTAACGTATACAAGCGTATATGTTTTATAACTTAGTATATAACTATATATATATATATATACATACATAGTATATACATATATATTGTAGTATATATTTTATTTAAAGTAGTACCTATATATTGAATGGTGCGTATATATGTGTATATATCTTATATTGAAATATATATTTAACGTATACAATGTGTATATGGTTTATAAATTAGTATATAACTATATATATATATATAAATATTGTAGTATATATATATGTATTGTAGTATATATTTTACTTAAAGTAGTACATATATATTGAATGGTGTGTATATATCTTCTATAGACGTATATATTTAACGTATCCAAGTGTATATGTTTTAAAAATTAGTATATAACTATATATACATATGCATATTGTAGTATATATATATATATATATATATATATATATATATATATATTATAGTATATATTTTATTTAAAATAGTACATATGTATTGAATGGTGCCTATATATGTGTATATATCTTATATAGACGTATATATTTAACGTATACAATGTGTATATGTTTTATAAATTAGTATATAACTATATATATACATGTTGTAGTATATATATATGTATTGTAGTATATATTTTATTTAAAGTAGTACACATATATTGAATGGTGTGTATATATGTGTATATATCTTCTATAGATGTATATATTTAACATATACAAGTGTATATGTTTTACAAATTAGTATATAACTATATATATATACATATTGTAGTATATATATATGTATATTGTAGTATATATTTTATTTAAAGTTGTACATATATATTGAATGGTGTGTATATATGTGTATATATCTTCTACAAATGTATATATTTAATGTATCCAAGTGTATATGTTTTACAAATTAGTATATAACTATATATATATATACATATTGTAGTATTTATATATGTATATTGTAGTATATATTTTATTTAAAGTTGTACATATATATTGAATGGTGTGTATATATGTGTATATATCTTCTCTAGACGTATATATTTAACGTATACAAGTGTATATGTTTTACAAATTAGTATATAACTATAGATATATACATATTGTAGTATATATATATGTATGTTGTAGTATATATTTTTTTTAAAGTAGTACATATATATTGAATGGTGTGTATATATGTGTATATATCTTCTACAGATGTATATATTTAATGTATCCAAGTGTATATGTTTTACAAATTAGTATATAACTATATAAATATATATACACATATTGTAGTATATATATATGTATATTGTTGTATATATTTTTTAAACGTATGACATATATATTGAATGGTGCGTATATATGTGTATATATCTTATATAGATGTATATATTTAACGTATACAATTGTATATGATTTATAAATTAGTATAATATAACTATCTATATATTGTAATACATGTCTATTGTAGTATATATTTTATTTTAAGTAGTACATATACATTGATTGGTGCGTATATATGTGTATATATCTTATATAGATGTATATATTTAACGTATACAAGTGTATATGTTTTACAAATTAGTATAATATAACCATCTATACATTGTAATACATATATATGTATATTGTAGTATATATTTTATTTAAAGTAGTACATATATATTGAATGGTGCGTATATATGTGTATATATCTTCTATAGACGTATATATTTAACGTATACAAGTGTATATGTTTTATAAATTAGTATATAACTATATATATATATATACATACATTGTATATACATATATATTGTAGTATATATTTTATTTAAGTTAGTACCTATATATTGATTTAAAATGATTTAAAATGAATTTCTAATTTAAATTAAAAACTTACTTTGAATATATTATTAATTAACTATCATATATATATATATATATATATATATATATATATATATTGTAGTATATACTTTATTTAATGTAGTACATATTTATTGAATGATGTGTATATATGTGTATATATCTTCTATAGACATATATTTTTAACGTATACAAGTGTATATGTTCTATAAATTAGTATGTAACTATATATATATATATATATATATATATATATATATATACATATTGTTTTTTATATATATATGTATATTGTAGTATATATTTTATTTAAAGCAGTACATATATATTGAATGGTGCGTATATATGTGTATATATCTTCTAAAGTAGTATATGTTTAACGTATACAAGTGTATATGTTTTATAAATTAGTATGTAAGTGTATATATATATATATATATATATTGTAGTATATACTTTATTTAAAGTAGAACATATATATTGAATGGTGCGTATATATGTGTATATATCTTCTATAGACGTATATCTTTAACGTATACAAGTGTATATGTTTTATAAATTAGTATGTAACTATATATATATATACATATTGTTGTATATGTATATATGTATATTGTAGTATATATTTTATTTAAAGTAGTACATATATATTGAATGGTGCATATATATGTGTATATATCTTCTAAAGTAGTATATATTTAATGTATATATGTGTATATGTTTTATAAATTAGTATATAACTATATATATATATATATATATATATATATATATATATATATATTTATTGTAGTATATGTTTTATTTAAATTAGACAAGTAGTACATAAATATTGAATGGTGCGTATATGTGTATATATCTTCTATAAGCGTATATATTTAACGTATAAATGTGTATATGTTTTATAAATTAATATATAAATTAATATATAAATTAATATATAAATATATATATATATATATATATATATATATATATATATTGTAGTGTGTGTATATATATATTGTACTATTGTAGTATAAATTTTATTTAAAGTAGTACGTATAGTTATATATAATTATATATTGAATGATACGTATATATGTGTAATTGTTTATATATTTTTTAAAAATTATATATTGTATATTGGAGTGTATATAGTGTATATTGGAGTGTATATAGTGTATATAATTGTAGTGTATATAGTGTATATTGGATTTTTTTTGTAAACGGTTTTGACCGATTTTTAACCAGGTTGGGTTAAGTGGGCCGGTTCAGGATTGTTTTCAGCATTTTTACTGTTGAACCTGGAACCGACCCGGCCCACTTAACTCCAACCCGGACCGGAACCGGCCCACAACCCGGTTAAACTAAACGGGCCGGTTTCGGGTTGGCCCGACCCACTTGACACTCTTAATTTCATATATGATATATATATATCCTATATGTGATCTTTTAAATTAGAATAAATATGTATATTAGCAAGAATTACCTCTTTCTACCTACAATAAACATTTGGTGTAGTCTTTATTCTCATCATTAATTAGGAAAAGGTCTTGGCTTACCCTTTTCAAGAATATAATTTCACTATGAAATATATGAACGCCATGTAGGATGTGAATTGTCACGTAAGACGTCACGTACGCATATATGTCTATATGTTCAAAATTGAAGGACATAGAAGTCAGCTAGGATGAAATAGATTACTTTTAATTATCCGATGAGTTATTTAATTCCTTAAATACTTTTTAAAGCATTATTGAAATATAAATCATAATTTTATACAAAATCAAGCTCATAAAAAATTGACACCTATTTAATTCCTAGGACCACCCACCACCACCTCATAATGAGAGTCGTGTAAAGTAATAGTAAAACAAATTTTCGCTTTTATCGTAAAAACTTACTCAAATTCGATATTTGCATCAAATCATTTACACTAAGGTGGAAATAATTAAATGAATACAAGTGCATATTAGTATTCAATCTTATGAATTCATTAGTTTAAATTAAACCAAGATAGTTATTGGTACTGAAAAAAAATTATGCAAAATAAAGGAGAAATTTGTGTCAGGGTACTTTGAGAATGGATAGCTACAAAATACAGGAATGGACTGGTAGTTTGGTTATTTGGACAGTCTTCCCCTCATGAGCTAGTTATTGGGGTAGAGATAGATTCAATATTCATTCTTTACATGGTATCAAAGTCAAGTCTAACCCTATTTGAGCTCACGGTTCATGCGTCAGTTGGGCCCTTGGCGTGAAGGGGGGTGACTGGTGATTTGCTTATGTGAATTTGAATAATCCTCTCCTCATGAGCTAGCTTTTGAGATTGAACTGAATAGGAAGCCAAATAGTAAAGACAGGAAGTGGATTATTGAGGATTTATATACGGAGAGTAGAAATGTGTAGATAATGGAAGAACGCATAGGTGATTTAAGGGCGGACCTAGGTACAAATATTTTGGTGCTACAGCACATATTAAACCCGACATAATTTAGACATAATTATATAGAAAATTTATAAAAATTGATATATGATGGAAAAAAGCACCCTTAAAATTAAGAAGATAGTTGAGTACTGTTTCGATTTTCAAGCGAAACCCTAAAATTTTAGGTATCAATATGTGTGTTCGAACCTTTCAAGCACCCAAAATTCCTAAATCTTTGATCCAAGGAGAGAGTTCTTTTTTTAGCATCTATTTTGAGTGTGTGAAGTAGGAAGAATGTAAATAAGACCAGACATTTGACCAAAAAATTAGGTAATAAATTGAGGAAGTATGTATTATCAATTATCATTAATTAATGAAGAAAAGTGCATGTAAAAAGTCAATATTATAAATTCATTAATTTGATATAAACATGATTTTCGAAGACTCAAAAGGTTCATTAATTCTATTTTACCAGAGAAAAAGAGAAATCTTGAGCCACAATAAATAAAATAGAAAGATGATCACTTTATTTGCTTCATTATTTACTACATAACACAGTCACAATTGAAACATTATTATTCATCTTTCTATTATTACTTAGTAAACTTTCTTATAAAGCTTCACATAAATATTATATTAAAATAGTTGACCAAGGGTCTCCCATAAGACATTTGGTCCAACCTTTTCTCCAGTTTGAAGATCCTGAAAAAAAAAAAAAACATTATTTGTAAAACAATTTAATAAAATAGATTAATTTAAGTTACATACATTAATAAGAACTCTGGACCAAAATAAGTCATGTTTTAAATCAATTCATTAAAGTAATATGTTTTTCCAAAACTTTACCAAACTAGTATAAACGTTGTTCCATTAACGTATTATGCTTTAAAAAAAGTTAATGGACCAAAAAGATGTGTGGATGACGTTAAAATATGAATCGTTACTGTCAGTAATGTTTTTGACATAAATCGTTACTGTCAGTAACGATTCTGACATAAAACGTTACTATGAGTAACGAGACTCTGCAACTCTACTTCCACATCAGAATCTTTGTACAAATCTGACGTTAAATTCGTTACTGTCAATTACGTTTTAGCTTTAAAACGTTACTCCAAGTAACGATACTACCAAACTGTTTTGAGTTGATTTGATAGTATCGTTACTCGGAGTAACGTTTTAAAGCTAAAAAGTAATTGACAATAACGAATTTAATGTCAGATTTTGTACAAAGATTCTGTGACTGAGTTGCAGAGTCTCGTTACTCACAATAACATTTTATGTCAAAAACGTTACTTCCAATAACGACTCCTAGCTATTTTAACGTCATCTACAGCTCTTTTTGGCTCCGTCAACTTTTTTAAAACATAATACGTTACTGGGAACAACGTTTATACTAGTTTGGTAAAGTTTAAAAAAAAAACATATATCTTTGGTGACAGAAGTTACGATTATGTTACGATTTTTCATAGACTAGTAGTTAGTCTTTATATTATCAATGCATATAACTTAAACTCGAAGAGAACACGTACCTTTAGAGATGAAGCTCGAGCAGTTGGAGGTGAAGGACGAGGAACAATAATGTTTGGAACATTACAACGTTGGCTAATGACAGAAGCTGGACAATCTTTATAATTTTTTGCATCATTTGTGTAGCAAAATGAAACTTGATTCAAATAAGCATGAGTTGCATTAATGTTTTTACAAGTAAATGACACTTCTTTTTGGTTCTGGCCTGTAACAGCTTTGAGTGAACTCAACAGTTCAGCATTGGTGTAATTAGCAGAGTCACAAGGTACAATTCCATCTTTTCCAATTAACTGACCTTGTAATAAATTTCCACCTCCAATTTCACCATTGAATCTTATAGCCCTATTGAAATATTGTGTTGGACCTTTTAAATAATTTGATAGACATGTTCCATATGTTGTCCAAGCTGCTTTCCACATTTCTTTGGGATCTTGTGTAGTGAGAGATGGCCAAAATACGGTGAGTTTATTGACCGTTTCAGCAGTAAACTGCGACAAATAAAATTAGAGTTATCTTGTTAGCAGTGGCGGAGACAGAAATCTTGTTTTGTATTTTTTTTTTTTTTTTGTAAAGGTGGTTTAGAGACCCCTTTAATAAATGTGCAGACATAAATTAAAAACAATTTATTTAGATTTAGGATTTAAATCTCATCTCTACCCTTTAGAAGAAAAAGAAAGAACATCTATATGTTTGACGTATTAAAAATAATCAAGCCAAAAGGTGAAGGATGCATTGAATGTCACAACCTGAGTCGAGACCCTGGTCGTAACGGGCATCCCAAATCACGAAGGCACGAGAAATCCCCTTAGACCAACCCACTAGTGAAGGCCCGAGAGACCTTCTTAGCCCAACCCACTAGTGATATGAAAAGCGTCACTAGGGAGTAGGGTTTGCTTTCCTCGCTAGTTGGAAATAAAAGACTCAGGACAGAGAGGCCGCAACGAGCATCCCGAACCACGAACGCCCGAGAGACCCCTGAGCCCAACCTACTAGTGATTCTGTCCACTCTAGGACTGGGATCGCATGGCTTTAAAATGCATCACTATGGAGTAGGACTTGCTTACATATATACCCAGCATCCCTTCTGTGTTTTGTCGATGTGGAACTTCTTATCATAAGTTGGGGTGTTACGTTGAAGTTTGTACAATGACATGGAAGGGTAAACATATAAAATGTATCTCTATTTACTGATTTCTTAATAAATGTGTCAAATTTATACAGGTCAACTAATATGAAATGAAGAAAGTATACAATAAAACCTCTCTCTAGTGGGATATGTGAATCAAATTTCTTACATTAATGTAAAATTTGGGACTTCATTCTAGAGCTTGTTTGAAAGAAGAGAACATCTTTATCATAATATTTTGAGTAAAGCATCTACTAACCCTCTGAATTATGACCAAATTTTCTACTATATACTCCAACTTCACAGAGGTTTCATTACCTCCTGAACTAAATTCTAACATTTTTTTTTTCAATTTTCTTAACTGACATGGAACCTTTTATATATCATACTTTTTAGCTGACGTGTTATCTTTGATGTTGGCCTCATTTTATATAATAAAGGTGTTACGTCAGGAGGTAATAGGACCTCTGTGAAGTTGGAATGTGCCGTAACAACTTTAATCATAGTTTGAGAGGGTACCAGTTGCTTATCTCGAATATTTTTGCTTTTCACTTTGGTCAATGAATAATAAACTGATGGATAATTAATTTTAGTATATATAGAATTGTTATTAATACAAAAAAAAAATAAAAAAAATACCAGTTTGTCCCAATCTTGTGCTCCTGGAATTGGGCAACCTTGTTGACCAGCTAAGGTAAATTGTAGAGGAATTTTATTACATGCCACTTTTGGAGTATCTTTTTCACAATAAGTTTCTGGCCATCTATAGACAAATTGTGTTTGTTGTACTTGTGAACAAACAGAAATGAAAAGTAGTGTGAGAGTGAGAAGTAAGAGAGAGAAGTTCTTCATTTTCATATGTTCTTTTTCAGATAGGCTATGAGAAAAAACTTAAACACATGAGAATTTATAGATGGATTATGAGGAGAAAAATTGAGTCCATAGACCCTCCCAAGTCTTTAATTAAAAAAAAGGAATAAGTGAATCCCATAATTTTATTAAGTTAAAAAAATAAAGTCTCTTGAATAATTGGGACAGTTGTTCGACAACTGCATTAATTGTCTCAACAACTTCGCAAAGTTGTCGAATAATTTTGCACAGTTGTCGAATAACTTCGCACAGTTGTCGAACAACTTTGATAATTGTTGAATAGCTTTGCAAAGTTGTCGAACAACTATCAAAGTTGCTCGACAACCGCGCAAAGTTGTTGGAACAAAAATATTTTTTAAAAAATAAAATAATTTTTTTTTTGTCCCTTTCACCTAATTTTTAAAACTTGAAGGACTTTTCACTTAATTGAGAAACTTGTTTGTCCCTTTTAATTCAAAGTCCCACTTATGAGGGTCCTTTGTCCATTTTAAATAGAGATAAACATCCAGTACCCCCTTGAGTTATGGTCAAAATTTCTACGACACACACCAACTTCACAGGGGGTCCTATTACCTCTTGAACTCAATTTAAGTGTATTTTCGTCACCCTTTTATGCTGACGTGACACCTTTATTTTATGATATTCTTGTTTTGGTATTGATAAAAACACTTTATCTATTGGATGCCCATGATAGGCTAAATTGGTGATAGTGATGATTTATTGAAATGTGCTTATGAGAGGCTTGTTTGATAATGATAACTCCTTGTATTAATGTCATGAATGGCTTGTTGATGTTTGGATTGTTGATGAGTGTATAAATGATTATTGAAAATTTACCTGATGGAACTGTCTTATGACTTTAAGTGTACTTATAAACTTGGTACATCGTATTGTATGTTGTGAGGTAGTGTAAATTTGATATTGATATTACTTGTTTATGGTGGATCGGGTACCACGCCAGTACGGATATGTATATGTTGGATCGGATACACACCGATACGAATATGTATATGTTGGATCGGATACCACACCAGTACGGATATGTATATGTTGGATCAGGTACCACATCGATACGGATATGTGTATGTTGGATCGGGTACCACGCCAGTATGGATATGTGTATGTTGGATTGGGTACCACGCCGGTACGGATATGTATATGTTGGATCGGGTACCACTCCAGTACGGATATGTATATGTTAGATCGGGTACCATGTCGGTACGAATACGGGTACCACGCCAGTATGGATATGGATATGTATATGATGGATCGGGTACCACGCCGGTACGGATATGTATATGGTGGATCGGGTACCATGCCGGTACAGTACATAAACATAGATTGTTCCCTGCAGGTCATGACTATTTGGAAAAAAATAAGCCCCATAGCAAGTGTGTACATATTTTTGTTGAGTCTGTGGATGTTTACAATACGTTTGATACTCTTGATGGTTATGTGGCTTGTTTGTGTCATAGTTTGTTCTGTTATTGTTGTATTGTTGACTCATTGGGTATTTAATTGCGTGATATGTATTTGAAAAAGTGAAACTTTGTACTTACTTATATGTTGGTTGACTTGCTTCATTTGTACGTGTTTTAATCGTAGCTTACCAGAATGGCTAGTTATCATTCTTTAATATTATAAGCGAGAATTGGGTTGATAGCCCGAGAGTTTAGTGTGGGTTGTCTATGATTACGGATTTGTTCATGTGAATATGAGTAATGAAAAAGATAAGGTGAATAAAGATGAATAGTGATGAATCAGTGTTGGATTGTGGTTGATTGTATGAATTAATGAGGCTAGAGTATGTTAGTAGTGAATATAATATTGATGGAGTTGGAAGAGTAGTTGGATGATGTAAGTTATATAGGTAAAGTAACAATGTTATTACAACGTTAGTTGAATTATATTTGATTCAAGATGTCATGATTTATTTTCATTAATTCTATTTTATGATTATATGAACTGACACGGTCGGCCGATGATGCCTACCAGTACGTGTGGTTATACTGACCCTACACTTCTACATTCCTTATTGGTATGTAGACTGAATACAAGTTAGTTTGCAGTTACTAGATGGATGGCGATATTCAGCACTAACTTCTGCATTTTCTTCGTGACAGATGTTAAAGTCCTTGCATTATTTATTTTATTATCAGTCTATGTTGTAATAGGTAGCTCTTGTACATGTCTGGCCAAGTCTTGGGATAGTGAAGGACATTTGTAAGAAGTTTTTTAAAAAGTTTATTTATTAGTATTTAATTTACTTTATTATATTTAATCATGTATTCCCAAAAAAATAGAAGTTTTTCACATATTTTAGTTGGGTAATAAGGGTTCTCCTAACTACTTAGAATAGCGTAGGTGCCCGCACGATCTATTAATCTATGTCGTGACAAAAACTATTGGATGAAATAGTTGGTTCCTGGCCTAGAATCAATTAAGAGAGAAGAAATAATCAGAATTTATTGGTCTAATGCATGCATATGCTATTGTATGCAATATATCATATTTCAGACCAACGCATTAAATCTTGTTCTCATTAGCAATGGTTTAGATGTTTATTGAAGAAATTCAATGCCAACCATCATCATCAAAATGAATTTTCTTGATTGCACAATCTAAAAATTATGCTTTTAACTCAATTTTATTGAGCAGAAAACTTTACGAATGTCAAACTGCAGGTGAGAATAAACATACAAGTGATCATCGTATATCGATGTATCTTAATAGATCACATGACTGGTGAATGGGCCCATATTCACCTTTTATATTTTTCAAATTTTGAGGGATCAAATCCCAACATTATTTGGTCGAACCAACTTATCATGAGAACAAGCAACATAAACAATTCTTGAAAAATCTTCTATTTCTTCAATATATGTCACTACTCAATATGCATATTTTTCGCAATGTAGCAATCGTTCATGTTAACTTTTGAACTTTTATACTAGTAAACTTTAAGTTTACCATGACATGTGCCTTTTTTCTTTAGTAAATTTCAGATCTACTATTACATGAATAAATTTTCGAATTTACTACTTCAAAAGTAGATTTCAAAATAACTCTTCTCAGTTATTTTGCCTCATTCGGAGGGGAGTTATGATACTACTATCACAATCAAGTGCGCATTCGTATTGAAACAATCAAAATCCTCATTCCCTATGAATGAAATATAATCGTGCCCTAAGTCTATCAAATTTTGATAGCTTATAACCTCTTTCGTGATATTTCTACTTTAGGAGCAAATCGAGGCATACATATAGTGTAGAGAATTTTTCTCTAAACTATATTATAGTCATAATAAGTGTGCGAAAATATTATCACTGTTGATGATTATTACCATATTGTCACCTCTCGCTTATTCATACACTCAATCACTTGTATTCTTTCAGACATATTAAGCATTGCTACCACATTCATTTCATGGAATGGAGCATATTCAATGAGATATGGTTCATGACTTTTCATGAAATACACATTATTTTGCCTTAGCCATCATTATTTCATCCATATGGTGCTTTGAGATTCAAACTCAATGTCTTATCCATATAAAGGCATATTAAGCACAAATCGATGAGACTTGAACCCAAAATCTTGTCCTTTTTAATGTAATGAAATTTGAATCTCTTGTCTTAACCTCAATCAATAAGTTAATATGTCAAATTGTAAAAGCCTTTCCCTCGAACCTTTGATATATTATAGTATAATAATTATATACATAATTAAACAACTTATGTTTCGAAGTAATCGAGGACTCAAATTAATACCAATTTTGATTTCAAAAATATAAATATAAAATAAATCGTCAATGTAAAGCTTATCCTCCACCTGAAGCCTAACAAGATGTTTCACAACTTTAAGATATACTCCCTCCGTCTTATTACCCGTCTCAAATTTTCTAATTTGATGTCCTATTATACTTTGACCTTTTTTACTTATCAAGACAAGACAATTTTTTTTTTCAATTATACCCTTAATGTCTGCACATTTATTAAAGGGGTCTCTAAAACATCTTTACCAAAAAAAAAAATACAAAACAAGATTTTTTTCCACCGCCATTGCTAACAAGATAACGCCAAGTATTTCAAAACATACTTGTGCTTTGACAAATATTATTTTGTGGATGTTGATTGTTCAACCACTATCCATCCACATAATCCTTCAATCACCACCCCCAATTTGTATAATCTCTAACAAGATCATGTGACTTGTTTAAGCTCCTCTATAAGTGTAGAAACCCACAATTTATTTATTTTTTATTTAATTATTCATTTTTAAACAACATCAGAGTGAGGGTCTATAACCATGTACATAAATCTATGTGATCTACGAATGATCAAGAGAGTAATCGATGCACGACCTACAGTGTGTAGATCTACGATAGACCAAATGAATCGATGGACCCTCAAAGCACAAGTATATTTTTTACATGGGATTGACATGGGTCAGCATCGATAACAGTCTATTAAGTGTCACCAACAGTTCAAGATTGTTTGTTTAACCAATAGTTCAAGTGATTATGTGTTTAAACTTTTTTTAATTTAATTATTTTATTTTACCTCCCTCAAATCATGTGATTATGTGTTTAAACTTTTTTAATTTAATTATTTTCTTTCAAACCACAAGTTACTGATGATTCATCGATTCATATGATATACAATTGACCTATATGTCTGGTTGAGGAATGACAATGTCTAAGATCGATGATAGTGCATAAAATATTATCTGGTGTAGCGTAGATCGATTTGCTTAACTACGATAGAATATATATGTGATCTGGATTTATTATCACATAATTTTTATCTTCGTGAGTTTAATCAAGACAGTCTACACTTGTATTCATTGAACAAGCATCTCCCTAAACATGATCCTCTAAATTTCTCTTATGCTTGGACCCTTACCATCACAAAAATGATTTACGCATAGTAAAGCAATCATCTCGGATGAGATTTTTTTATGCCTGTTCGTGGCGTGTTCAACACCGCATGTGTGCAACCCGACATACTTGTATATTTCAAATCTATCCGAGGTTTCGTACTTTCTTGCCCGCAATAACTAGCCACAACCAGGAGATACGCATTTTGCCTTCAACAATTTGGTGCAGCTCTTCTACGTACGATAATCAAAAGACTGCCTCACCACTGCTCCATCTAGTAGTATTTTGAGCTCTTTCTTATCGGCGAATGTTTGATGATAATAGAAATTGGTTCCGTCGGCGAAGGAATGTCCTGGTTGGGATCCCGTTCCACAGTTTTCTGCGCATCTTGCGAGTCCGATGAAACGTCTTCCATATACATAGAATCATCTTCCTTATTAATTGGATGTTCGTCATTGTTCTCGTAATCATTCAAATCGTCGTCCACTGTCGGGCGCCGAGGTGGTGAATTCATCGGTCCTTCAAAGGACCTCTCAACTACATTTATCCTTAAAATAGGCCTAAAACCATCTGCATCAACATCCATCATGTACATCAACACATGTGCATCATCATTTATGATCGTAGGATTCACCTTTTTCCTCGAATGCATTAGATAACTAATCACCACGTCGCTCAACGTGCAATCTAGATCTACGCTCTGCATTATGCTTGCAATTAATTCGTCGTATGAATTGTTGCAACGAACAACAATGGACAATGTCACCTTGGTAAAAGATCTCCATTTTCAACATTTGGGAGTATCTACCCATTCTCCCATGAAATTACCAGAAATCAAAACAAATTCTACAATAGACATCCTAGAATTAAGCTTTGGTCGACGGTAGATTATGCTGAGGGTCTATGTCGGGATATATGCACGATTGATGACTGAGGATGACTGGTCGATGACTGAGCAGATATCCGTACAAAAACTTGAAATTGCAAATATTGCTTCTAACCAACGATCGTTGGGTTTATGGAATAGAGAAATGAACTTGGAGTTGCCTGAGTTACCGTAATGTACTTTCTAAAGAGTTTTTAAGTGATGTGAGTGATTTAAAGTTTTTAAATAATGGTGAAAAGTGTGTTTGAGAAGATAACAAACAAATGGGCTAACAATGGATGCAATAGACAAGCTTATCATATTTGTGGACTGATCTAGAGTTGATCGCCGAAAAATAACGCCGAAAAAAATGCCGGAATCAGAGATTTTTTGGAGGGAAAGAACCACCTTCTATTTTTAGCTTTTGGATTTTTTTAAAATATTTTTGAAAACTTAGATATTTATGTATCATATAATGGTGGATGATGGAGTGGATTGAAGTGTATTATTATAAACTTGTGGATGAATTTGTTAAGTTGAATATTGAATTAAAGTGTAGTATTACAAAATTTGTGGGTGAATTTGTTGAGTTAGAAAAGTTTGTGATGATGTGGATTAAATAGGATATATGGCAAATTTTTAAGAACTTTTGTCTAAATTGGTAAATAGTTTTCAAAAGAACCTTTTTGGCATACTTCCCCATCATTATCAACCACTAACACTAACCAGCCCATTAGCGACCATCATCACCACCAATATATATATATGCATCATCACTGGCGGACATAAATATTTCTTTTTCTTTTACCACATAATTAATTTATTCTATTAAATTTATACCTAAATTATTTTGTCCGAATTATGACTTTCTTACTTGAACTATTACCAATTATTTATTCAAAATACACAATTGACAAACAATAATTCCTTTTTCCTACTTGGACGATGGTGATATTTAAAAAAAAAAGACTGAGTCGATTAGCTTTTTGTATCGATGAGCTCCTTTAACTTTTGAAAACCCATTTTTAGTCGATTTCCGATCAGTTTTGATTTTCTTTTCCATAATAATAATTTATATAGACACCTTTCGAATTTATTTTAAGTTCTTTTAAATTAAAATAATTTTTAAACACTTTTGAGCAGATTAAAAAAGTACATATAAGTTATAAATACTTTATTTTAAACTAACATACTTAAAAAAAAACCACAAGCCAAAAGTTTATCCAAGTGATACATACTTGAAAGAGGAAAAAAAGGTCACTCTATGACCCCTATAAAATGTTCTTATATAAAGCTTCCACTCTACTATTACATCAATCCACTCAAACAACTAATCTTTCAATCCCCCCCCCCCCCTCCACACACACACATACAAAAGAAGAAAAACATGAATAAGCCTCCCACCTTTCTCATTTTGCTAGTTGTAATAATTTCTCAGCATGTTCATTCCCAAACTCCCCAACTCTTGAGATTTATGCTTCAATGGCCACCAACTTTCTGTACGCAACTGAATCATGCACCACAATCAGGCAGGTGCACAGAATCAATTCTTCAGCATGATTTGAGACTCCATGGCCTTTGGCCAGCAGATTCAAATGGATTTCCCATTTCATGTCCTGTACAACCAGACCCAAATTGGCGTCAAGTGGTATTGACCTTTGACTTATCAATTGTAGAAACCTAATTCCGTCCCTCCCCGATATCATTTTTACCCATTTTTTACCTTATCTTACCATGTGTCCTACCCCATGTAATAAATCCTCCACACAATAACAATACCGCAACAAATTGACCAACCTACCTATTCAATTAAGACGCCTCATCACCACCCTAGCAACCTACACGTTTTCTTCAAATTAAAAACCAATTCACATAGGATAACAATAAAAAGGTGGGCCCCATAGGAGAATATACCATGAATTGTCCTATTCCTAACAGAAAGGGGATCATTTCATTTGACAATATACACTACATACCAAAAGGGGGAGGGGCCCACGGTTTGCTCTCCATGATTCACAAAAAGAGAATATACATAAGGATTGGATTTGAGAATAGATACAATATATACGAAGGAGAGAAAATAATTTTAGGGGGGGCTCTTCTTTTCTTCTTCAGGGAATATACACGCAGAACAGAGGAAGGAAGTCCATTGATCTCCATTTTCTTTTCTTTATTTATATAGACGCACAATACAGTGACTTCATCATCATCTCATCTTCTCCAAAAGGGATCTCACGAAAAAATAAACCCTGGGAGAGGCCCTATTTTCTTCCCTTTCTTCTTCACAGAGAAACCTTTAACACAAACAGAACTCACCATTATTTTACTCTCACAGTCCAAACACTAATACGCACATATCTGATCTCGAGAGAGAGAGAGAAATTGAGAGAACGACGAGTGAGAGGGTCTGAAAGAGTGAGGAAACGGCTAGCGTGGTGTTTTCTGGTGAAACCCTCATCGAAATCGCTACCGGAAAGGCACTGCCAGTAAGCCCTTCATAGCGCCATCGCCGAAAAAGTCTTAAAACCATCGGGGTTCAGTGAAAATAACATTAAATAGGTGAAATTCCAGAATTTTGGGGTTTGTTCTTTCTTTAACGGGTTACAACGTTATTATATTGGACTGGTTGGGACGTTTCTGTTGAGATTTGGTAGTATTTCAGCTTTGTTCACAGTTATTGTTTTGGGTATTCATTTATTTTCTTTGTTGGTTGCGGTTCGAATCGGATTTTGGAGATTTTCGCATCAGAGTTGGCTCGTAGTTGAGTTGGGGTATTCTCCGAGGTTCCAAAATGACTCTTATCTCTCTTCTTAAGTTAATCGAAAGCTCTTGAGGTCTAATTCTATCTTTTCTCATTTTAATCTTTACGTAATTATGGATAATTCGTGTGTTTGGTGTGCTTGAATCTTCATTGTGGGTTGTTTGTTTTTCGGATTTGGACGTAAAAACTTGATTTTGGGTTACATATCGAATTGGTTTCATCATGTTGAGATAAATGGGGTGGAATCGAGAAAGTGATAAAAAATGAGCTAATTTAGATTTATCTTGATTTATTGTTTAATTCGGAATAAGCATGGATCTTGTTGAATTGAATAGGCGAAGTTTAAGTTTGGGTAGGCAAAACTTTAGGAAAATTTTTTCTTGTTGAATGTTTGAATGTGGGATTTGAGTTCAATGGTTTGGTTTTTGTTCTTGCATTTGGAAATGTATTCATTTAATCGGGGAATGCACCGTGATCACTTGTATTTATTCGCCGAGGAATGCCCCGAAGTATTTTGTATTTGGAGGACGTTCGTGACGAAGGCCCGAGGCATTGGGTAGCATGAGAGCGTAGCATAAAATTAGTGTAGGGTAGAATAGGATTTACAGTTTCGCATTCTTTTTCTCTTTTGGTTTGTAATAAATTGGACTGAATTCTAAATTTTAGATTGTTTTGTTTTGTTTGCTTGATTGATTGTTTTGCGTGTTTTTGTGTGATTTATACATTCGTAGTTTCAAATTAGCCGATACGCCCTACCAAGCGACCATGGTCGAACCACGGAATCGAGGGGTGCCTAACACCTTCCCCTCGGTCAACAGAATTCCTTAGTCGGAATCTCTGTTCGCAAATCAGTTTCAAGGAGTCAAATTGTTTTAAAAGGTATCTTTCAACGGTGACTTGGCACACTGATTTATGCCAAGTGGCGACTTTGAGTTTAAATGTAAATAATCCTTTTTCGAAACAAAATCTTTATTTTTGACACTTAATAATTAAAAACCCTTTCAAACTTAGAATTAAATTTTTGGAGTTAAAAAAGGGGTGTGACAGCTCTGGCGACTCCGCTGGGGATCTTTCAGAATTCGAGCTTTTTTTTTGGAAGTTTTATCGGCTTAGTTTGACATTATGGGTGTGTAAACATTGTTTGTGTTATCGTTTGTTGTTTATTTTATCATTGTTGAGTTCCTACGTGCTCTTTGTTTACAATTTTTCTATTATGTGTTACCGCTTTATAACTGGCATTATGTGCATAACCCGAGTCAATTCTTTCTGCAACAAGTTTTGTAGTACACGCTGTGTACACGACCTATAGTTGAGTCACCCTTATTTTAGGAGGGGGAGCCGTCGGCTGGTATGGAGTAGGTGGATAGCCAAAGCAGCTACTATCGATCATACGCTCCCCCAACAACCTTGTTAGTGAACCCCAGCGTGGGTCAGCCTTTAGGTCATACTTATGTGCATCATATTGAGACCTAGCGGGGGCCATTTGGTCCTTTGTAGAAGACTCACCTCTTTGAGGGTAACATGGTCATTTGACAGATTGATTTGGGCAAAAGCATGTGCTAGAATTAAAGGAAGTTTGTAGGCAAGGAAAAGTTTTTTCTAAAAAAAAAGAGGGAAAAAGAGAAAAAGGCGAATCGAAAAAGAGTTTCGGAGTTTTTTTTTAGAGTTTTTATTATGGCTTTTGTTCTTCACAATCCAAAAAATTCAAAAAATTCTTTACCTTTTTCACTCATTTGTCAAAATCAAAAACATCAAAAAAAATTCTTGTGTTTCCTTTAGCAAGTATTCATAATTCGGAAACTTCAAAAAAAAGATTTTTCATTCATAGGATTTTGTATAAAAGAAAAATGTAAAAATTGTAGGAGTTTTGTACATTTCATGAAAATACCAAAAAGATTTTTCTTTCATAGTTGTTGGTGTCAGTTTTATGTGGAGTGTCAAAGTGAAAACCTAAAAAAAAAAGATTATTGTTGTAGTCTCGTCTCTCAAGTCAGGGGTCAGTTGGTTATTTAATCTTTAATTGTCCTATCTGGACGAACTACGCACCCCTGATTCTCCTCTTTCGGGAGTGAGATACGTAGGCAGCCTATTGTTGGTTCGGGGATCTTATTTCAAAAAATTCAAAAAAATATTTTATTCACGCTTCATTTAAAGTAGGTATTTCATACACATCTTTAAAAGAAAACTACAAAAAGATTTTTCTTTTATAGGTTCTAGTTTTATTTTCGTATGAAGTGTAAAATTGAAAACCCAAAAAGATTTTCTTTGGTGATCATAGATGTCATTTTGTATAGAGATGTTAAAGCTGAAAAATTCAAAAAGATTTTCGTCAATTCTTTTGACATTTTATTATTTTCTTTTCTTTTTAAAAGTTTTAAGAAAAGGAAAAGGAAAGAAAAAGAGTTTAATTGGCCATTTTAGCAAGACTTCACGAACTACGCACACCTGATTTTCCTCTCTCGGGAGTGAGATACGTAGGCGCCTTTCTTGGGTTCGGTGATTTTTTTTCAAGAAAAAAAAAAGGAAAAAGGGAGAGGTTTTGAAAAAATGTTGAACTCTAACATATTTGTTACCTCTTGTTCAGTTAGTTTAAGGTGGTTGGTTTGTGGCTTCCTGGATGGTCCTCCATATCACACCAAATCCAAGGAAAGGTTAGTTGTGTCCAACAAGGATATAGAGCGTGACATCATGGATTAAATAAAGAGTCAGGAAATTAAGAGTTTAAAGGAAAAGAATTTGAGACTGAGACAACAAGTGATGGAAATATACCGAGTTTGGGCCAGTGGGCTGCCTCCACCTCCGCTCCCTACTTTTGACCCTGAAAATACCTTGAGTCTTCCACCAAAATTGCAAAGTCAGTTTCCGTCTTCTTATCCACAATGGCATGCACCGTCCCTCAACATCGTCCTCGACCCCCACGAATTTACCAAGGAACCTCTAAATCTAAGTTTCATCCGAGGCCAGAGTTCGCAAAGAAGAGGAAGGAAAATGATAATTTCACTCCTATTGGGGAGTCCTATGCTAGTTTGTTGCAGAGATTGAGACAGAGGGGCATGATTACTCCTCTCCTTGGGTATATACCTGATCCACATTCAAGAAATTTTGATCCTAATGTATGGTGTACATATTATTCTGATGTTCAGGGTCATAGTACTGAATGTTGTTGTACTTTGAAAAGAGAAATAGATAAGATAATTCAAGATAAATTGATTGTGGTGCAAAACATTGGCCCTTTGACCATCCCACAGAGTTCTTCACCAGCACGCGGTACTGCACAATATGTGGGAGGCAATGAGTTAAGCATAGGGATCCAGAACTTATTTGTTGAAGGAAATTTGTCTAACAGGGGTGGAAGCTCTAGTCATGCTAATATGCAAACCAGTGGCTAATATGTTAGGCTGAGCAATTGAGAAGTTACCTCTCTCCCTACTAGGGAGAGGTCTGATAGTTTATTTTGTTTTCTTTTCTGTTTTTCAAATTATTTCAGGGTTGTAGTTCGGGATCTATCTTATTTTGTCCCTTTGTCGTTTATGTTCAAACCCTTTTATCTTTTGTTTCAACTAAATGAAGTGTCCCTTTCCTTTTATGTTTCAAATATGTGTTGTTTGTTTGTTTTCTTTATACAGTACATTTTATGTTGATTCTAGTGATATAACATGCCTGCGGAATTTTCAGTAAGATCTTAAAATCCATCTTAATCATGAAGCATTGAATCAGAGAGTTAAAGTTAGGAAAAGAGAGCATATGAGAAAATAGATAGAGTGCTAGGGCATTTGGTGATCAAGTTGAAGCCTTCTTTGAAAATTAAGGCAATTATTTTGAGAATCGTGAGAATAACTTGATCAACATTTGAAAAACATGTCTCAATTAGGTCAAGTGGATGTGTGACCCTACATCAAAAGGAATAGAAAAATTAGCTCCACGAAAGCATGAGGAATGTACAACAAAGATGGAGTTTGCATAAGAAGTAGCGAAGCACAGTCTCAGTTAAAATTAGTGCTGTAAAAATATCACAAATGATCTTCATCTCTCACTTTCATATTGCATGATATGTACTTGCATTTTCAAGGATTGATATGATGAAGGCATTTCATTCTGCTATCCAAACATCGTGTCATCCTTTGTTTACTCCATTTGAGCTTTAGTCCTATTTTCTTTCATACCCCTCTTTTGGAATCAAGATAGAGTCAGCAAAGCTCAAAAGAAAAGTTTTGAGCAAAACAATAGAGTCAGAAAGTTTCAAAAAGAAACGTGAGAAAAAAATGTGTCCAAAGGAAGGAAAAGAAAAGAGCATCAAGAAAAAAAAATAGAGTCAGAAAGTTTCAAAGAGAAAAAAAGTCAATAAAAGAGAAAAAGAAGAAATTAGATTCAAGCAAAACAAGCTGCCAGAACTACGCGTGACTTGATTCTCCTCTCTCGAGGGTGAGATACGTAGGTTGCCCTACTCGAAGCTCGGTACAACCAAATAAACAATTTAGAATTGCCCAATCAAAAGAAACTGGGTGTGAGATAATCCTCATTGTTTGAGTCGATTCCAAAAGTTGTTAGTCCCACCCAATAAATAATTTAGAGTCATCCACTTCAAGTGTCGTTTGGGCCCCATGCCATCCTTTCTTTCTAACCCTATCCAAAAGCCAAGTTACAACCAAAGAAAGACTTTCAGATCAATCTTTGAGAATATTAAGACTAAGCATGCAATGGATGTGATGACGCATTTTGGTAACTACTTGTCTTCCTCGGCATAAGGAATCAGGAGGGAAATAAAAATGAGAGAGTCTTATCGGTGAAAACCCTCACGGGTGTCGTAAGACGATGGTAAGTTGAGAGAGATAACAATGAGAGAGTCTTATCGGTGAAAACCCTCACGAGCATTGTAGACGACGGTGAGTTGAGACAAATGAAAATAAGAGAGTCTCATTGGTGAAAAACCCTCACGGACATCATAGGGCAATGGTGAGCTGGGAAAAAAAGAGAGAGACTTGTTGGCAAAAACCTTTCAAGACGCCACTAGCCGAATGAGGTCTTAAATGCAATTGACCTAAGGAAGCAACTCAATTTCGAGGTCATTAACTCAACAACAATTGGTAGAAGGTTTTGGATGGAAAGATCAGGCAGTTTAATCCGGTATGCATGGCATAATCGCTAGAGTTGACTGTCATTTCTAGATAAAATTTTCATTTCTTTGTTTCGAATGGGGACATTCATTGTCTTTTCTTTCTTCTCTTTATTTTTATTTTGTTTTCTTGAGTCAGTGGTCCAAATAAAATTCATTGTCATTTTTCTCTTGTCTTTGGGTCAAGTCCATATCAAAACAAGTGAGAATAAATTTCAAAACTGGCTACCAGCTTCTTCAATTGCATAAAGCAAGATAGAGTCAGCATATGAAAGAGACATAATTGTGAGCTGAATAATGCATGCAGAAAGTTTTGTCAACAGACAAGCTGGGGAACTCATGAAAATACCAAGGTTTAAAGGGTTTATCTGAGAAGCATGACAAAGCAGAGATACTGTGTTTATTTCAATTCACTCTTAGTAATCTGAGTTTGGGTCAATGACGCAAAAAAGCAGGGGCAAGTGCTAGCAATGTGAAATAAAATGAAGGGAATGGACACTGGAGTAGGTGTCGGGACAGCCAGGTGCTCACCACTATGTTTTTAACAGACAAATTTTCTTTGTTAAAACAGGGGCAAATTCGCTTCACTTAATTCAGCTACCATTGGAAAAGAACATCTGTGGGACTTTACTTTCTGTTCAGGACCCTTCTGAAAAATGGGATTTTACTTTCTGTTCAGGACCCTCCTGAAAAATGGGATTTTACTTTTGTTCAGGACCCTCCTGAAAAATGGGATTTTAGTTTCTGTTCAGGACCCTCCTGAAAAATGGAATTTTACTTTATGTTCAGGACCCTCCTGAAAAATGGGATTTTACTTTCTGTTCAAGACCCTCCTGAAAAATGAGATTTTACTTTCTGTTCAGGACCCTCCTGGAAGATGGGATTTTACTTTTGTTCAGGACCCTCCTGAAAAATGGGATTTTACTTTCTGTTCAGGACCCTCCTAAAAAATGGGATTTTACTTTTGTTCAGGACCCTCCTGAAAAATGGGATTTTACTTTTGTTGAGGACCCTCCTGAAAAATGGGATTTTACTTTCTGTTCAAGACCCTCCTGAAAAATGGAATTTTACTTTCAGTTCAGGACCCTCATGAAAAATGGGATTTTACTTTCTGTTCAGGACCCTCCTGAAAAATGGGATTTTACTTTTGTTCAGGACCCTCCTGAAAAATGGAATTTTAATTTCTGTTCAGGATCCTCCTTAAAAATAGGAATTTACTTTCTGTTAAGGACCCTCCTGAAGAATGGAATTTTACTTTCTGTACCGAACCCTCCTGAAAAATGGGATTTTACTTTTGTTCAGGACCCTCCTGAAAATGGAATTTTACTTTTGTTCAGGACCCTCCTGAAAAATGGAATTTTACTTTCTGTTCAGGACCCTCCTGAAAAATGGGACTTTACCTTCTGTTCAAGATCCTCCTGGAAAATGGGAATTTACTTTTTTTGTTCAGGACCCTCCTGGATAATGGGAATTTACTTTTCTGTTTAGGACCCTCCTGAAAAATGGGACCTTACTTTCATGTTCAGGACCCTCCTGAAAAATGGGACTTTACCTTCTGTTCAGGACCCTCTTGAAAAATGGGATCACACTTTCAAAAATGAAATACTGCTTTACTATAATCTTTGTTTGGGATAATTTTCGTTCTAGTTTTAATTCTGGTTTCAGGGGCCCGCCTGAAGAACAAGGTGATGAAATTACAAGTTAGGAACCCGTCATAGAAACAGGATGAAAAAGCAGAAATTCAAGCAATAAGGCGAAGAAATTGAAAGTAAAAAAATAACAAGTAAGGAGCTCGCCTGGAGAACAGGGTGAAACAATTGAAAGTCAAGCAATAAGGTGAAGCAATTGAAAACCAAACAACGAGTTGAGGAAATTGCAATTCAGGAGCCGGCCTGAAGAATAGGTTGATAAAACTCGAATCAAGAGTCAAGAAAAGCTGCATAGATAGGATTTTGTAATTTCATTTATGTTTTAAATTGTAATTTTCATTCTTTGATGTAGTGAAAGAGTCGCGGACCGGAACCTCGATGGAACCTCACTCGACTCTCCAACTCGGTATTGTCCACCTCCTTTTGATTTTGTAAGATACCGATCACTTGATTCCCTCATAACTCAGGTAGTAGGATGTTTGTCAAGACTCGGTTGTCCTTCTTCCTTCTGTTTCTTTCTTTCAATAATGGTCGAGACAAAATTCTGTTTCGTTGTCTACTTCTTTGTCTGAAAACACTACGTGTTTACATTCAAAGGGGGCATGATGTAGACACCTAATTTCGTCCCTCCCCGATATCATTTTTACCCATTTTTTTTTACCTTATCTTACCATCTGCCCTACCCCATGTAATTAATCCTCCACACAATAACAATACCACAATAAATTGACCATCCTACCTATTCAATTAAGACACCTCATCACCACCCTAGCCCCCTACACGTTTCCTTCAAATTAGAAACCAATTCAAATAGGATAACAATAAAAAGGTGGGCCCCATAGGAGAATATGCCTTGAATTGTCCTATTCCTAACAGAAAGGGGATCATTTCCTTTGACAATATACACTACATACCAAAAGGGGGAGGGGCCCACGGTTTGCTCTCCATGATTCACAAAAAGAGGATATACACCAGGATTGGATTTGAGAACAGATACAATATATACGAAGGAGAGAAAATAATTTTAGGGGGGGCTCTTCTTTTCTTCTTCAGGGAATATACACGCAGAACAGAGGAAGGAAATCCATTGATCTCCATTTTCTTTTCTTTTTTTATATAGACGCACAGTAAACTGACTTCATCATCATCTCATCTTCTCCAAAAGGGAGCTCACGAAAAAATAAACCCTGGGAGAGGCCCTATTTTCTTCCCTTTCTTCTTCACAGAGAAACCTTTAACACAGACAGACCTCACCATTCTTTTACTCTCACAGTCCACACACTAATACGCACATATCCAATCTCTAGAGAGAGAGAGAAATTGAGAGAACGACGAGTGAGAGGGTCTGAAAGAGTGAGGAAACGGCTAGCGTGGTGTTTTCTGGTGAAACCCTCATCGAAATCGCTACCGGAAAGGCACTGCCAGTAAGCCCTTCATAGCGCCATCGCCGAAAAAGTCTTAAAACCATCGGGGTTCAGTGAAAATAGCATTAAATAGGTGAAATTCCAGAATTTTGGGGTTCGTTCTTTCTTCAACGGGTCACAATGTTATTATATAGGACTGGTTGGGACGTTTCTGTCGAGATTTGGTAGTATTTCAGCTTTGTTCACAATTATTGTTTTGGGTATTCATCTGTTTTCTTCGTTGGTTGCGGTTCGAATTAGATTTTGGAGATTTTCGCATCAGAGTTGGCTCGTAGTTGAGTTGGGGTATTCTCCGAGGTTCCGAAACGACTCTTATCTCTCTTCTTAAGTTAATCGAAAGCTCTTGAGGTCCAATTCTATCTTTTCTCTTTTTAATCTTTACGTAATTATGGATAATTCGTGTGTTTGGTGTGCTTGAATCTTCATTGTGGGTTTGTTTTTTGTCGGATTTGGACGTAAAAACTTGATTGTAGGTTACATATCGAATTGGTTTCATCATGTTGAGATAAATAAGGTGGAATCGAGAAATTGATAAAAAAAATGAGCTAATTTAGATTTATCTTAATATATTGTTTAATTCGGAATAAGCATGGATCTTGTTGAATTGAATAGGCGAAGTTTAAGTTTGGGTAGGCAAAACTTTAGGAATAATTTTTCTTGTTGAATGTTTGAATGTGGGATTTGAGTTCAATGGTTTGGTTTTAGTTCTTGCATTTGGAAATGTATTCATTTAATCGGGGAATGCCCCGTGATCACTTGTATTTATTCACCGGGGAATGCCCCAAAGTATTTTGTATTTGGAGGACGTCCGTGACGAAGGCCCGAGGCATCGGGTGGCATGGGAGCGTAGCATAAAATTAGTGTAGGGTAGAATAGGATTTACATTTTCGCATTCTTTTTCTCTTTTGGTTTGTAATAAATTGGACTGAACACTAAATTTTAGATTATTTTGTTTTGTTTGCTTGATTGATTGTTTTGCGTGTTTTTGTGTGATTTATACATTCATAGTGTCAAATTAGCCGATACGCCCCACCAAGCGACCGTGGTCAAACCACGAGGTCGAGGGGTGCCTAACACCTTCCCCTCGGTCAACAGAATTCCTTAGTCGGAATCTGTGTTTGCAAACCAGTTTCAAGGAGTCAAATTATTTTAAAAAGGATCTTTCAAAGTTGACTTGGCACACTAATTTATGCCAAGTGGCGACTCTGAGTTTAAATGTAAATAATCCTTTTTCGAAACAAAACCTTCATTTTTGTCACTTAATAATTAAAAACCCTTTCAAACTTAGAATTAAATTTTTGGAGTTAAAAAAGCGGTGTGACATCAATAGAGTTAATACTTTATGCACAGACGAGATATTGTAAAGAAACGAATATATATATATATATATATATATATATATATATATAGCATGATTACATATAATTTTTTTTACGATAAAGGATTACCTAATATAAACACCTATTTTTTTTTTTTTATCGAACTTGAGTTTTTATACCATTTTAATGTTTGAATGTTTCTTTCAATTAAACTTTGACATTTGAAGTCATATATGGATTTTAAGTCATAGACATTTCAATCACTTTTTACATAAACAATACAGTTTCAACATGTGATAGGACATATGTAGGCTAGCTACTATTACTGTTAGATCATCATTTGATATTTACATGCATTATCTATTAAATGATCTGATTGTATAAATATTTTTGACAGTTTACAAAGACTAGAGAGATCGAACTTCAGAAATTTTGACCGTCACTCAGAGAGAAACAACAACCCGGGGTCGACTGGTCTCTATGGATTCATGAGTGGCGTGTGCATGGAGTGTGTGGAGGAGCAGCAGCAACAGCAGCAGCAATAGTATACTTTGATACAGCAATTAAGATCAATGCAATGATAAGAAAGGGAAACTTGTTCAATTACTTGAAAACAAATGGGATTATTGCATGTGATAGCTTGACTTTTACTAGAAAAGAAATATTCGACGCGATCCAAAAGGTGTTTATTCTTCCTCCCCCGCCTCCGCCTCCGCCTCCGCCTCCGCCTCCGCCTCCGCCTCGTCACGCTCCTCCCCCTCCTCGCGCTCCTCCACCTCCTCCTCGCGCTCCTCCCCCTCCTCCACCTCCACCTCCTCCGAACCTTAATGTTTACCTCTCATGTTATGAATTTTATTCAAAAAACAAAACTCATGTTTACTTGAATGAGGTTTCATTGTGCACTGATTTGGCTGGCACTAACTTCATCGCATGACCTCAACAACGTCCTGCTGGAGTAACCACATGTTCTAGCGGAGCTAGGATTATGCTACCTCATCCGAAACCTCAACTGTAAGAATTTAATTCAACGTTTGAGATTAATTTTTAGCTTTGACTAAATTACAATACTAAAAATAGATGTCCAATAATACTTGTTCAGTTTGGAAAATCAATAGAAAATTTACACATTTCTATCTATTCTATCCTTAGCTATTAATTATAGTCTTTATCCAACACATTTCTCTAAGTATTGAATTAATTACTTCCTCCGTTTAGTTTTACTTATCACTCAATTGACACGACGCACTCACTAAGAAAACAATTATTGCTATATTCACTTTACCATATTACTATTATTAATTGATGTTTAGTAATAAATACTGAAAAATGATCTGAAAAATAAGTAATTAATGCTAAGTATAAAACATGAAAATAATAGTGGCAAGTAAATCTGGACGGAGTGAGTATATTCAAAGAGTGATATGACGAAATTACCTCTATCACTTACTCTTTCTTAACATATACGTCAAGCTAAGTCAATAATGAATAACTATTAATGAACAGAGAGACAGTAGTTCAAATAATTAAAGTAACATTCTTTTTCGAAATATGAAAGTGATTGATTCTATTATAAATGATACTTATTAGGTCTCACTGTAATTATTAAGAAACTACTGTATATATTTTACTATCACAGATTTTAACTTTTGTATACATTTTTTTTTGTAGGATATTGCCGGAAGTAACAGATGGGATATATCCTGTGTTTGAATGATCATGTGTTAAATAATCATTCTACAGCTGAGATTAATCTTTGGCTTAGAATAAATAAATAAATAAATAAATATATAAATAAATAAATAAATAAATAAATAAAAGGAGAGAATGGAAACTCATTATCTTGACTAAAAGTTTATATTCTATTCTCTTGTTTATTTCTCTGTGTTATTGTAACATCTGATGTACTTCATCTATGATATATGTATGTATTGCTTATATATGTGATTGTTTAAATCAGAATAAAGATGTATATTACCAAGAATTCTAAATCTGTCTTTTCGAAGTCGTTGATTGGAAATAGATTATTTCGAGATAATTAATTAGGAAATTATCTATCTTGAAATTCGTTATTTCACTATTATAACTTATATCTCAAATCAAACGACTTAGATAATTAATTTTAAAATAATTAATCTCAAAATTAATTATTTCGAAATAATTATTTTTCTGCCAAATAATTTTTGAATTAAGGTTCTTTATGTATATATGTGGGGATAAGAATGTGTCTACTGACATTGACACATTTCATATATGATATATGTATGTATTGTCTATATGTGATTATTTAAATCAGAATAAAGATTTATATTATCAATAATTATTTTTCGAATTAAATCTGCCCTTTAGGAGTCGTTTGGTTGGAAACAAGTTATTTCAAAATAATTAATTAAGGATTTACCTATCTTGAAATTAGTTATCCCACTATTATAACTTATAACTCACATCAAATAACTAAGATAATTAATTTTAAAATAGCTAATTCTAAAATTAATTATTTCAAAATAACTAGTTTCCAACCAAACAACTCCGTTGAGTTAAGGTTCTTATACATATGGATGAGAAAGGGTTAAAACTTATACGCACCCGGTGTGTATACCAAGTCAATATATGCATGTCATGTGTTTGAATTAAGAGTTCGTGTTACTTAATTATGATTAATTAATATATATTTTACTTAATTATGATTAAAAAAATTAATTTGATGTATACACCAATTGCGTGTAAATTTTTATCGATAAGAATGTGTCTACTGACATTGACAAGCCATTATTGGATGTACTTTCGGCAATAAATTTTAGGTCCTATGTTTAATTTTAGGACCACTTGGATCATTTATATTTTATACTTAGTACTTTTTTTGTCATTCTTTTCCCTAGTTATAGAAGATTTATAGTACATTTCTTTTGAAAAAAAAGAAAAAAAAATCGTTATTATCACAACCATCACTATTGATCAACACTATCACCAACTACCCCCTCCCAAATTGACATTCACAACCACCATCTCCAATAGGAAAAATATCATATTCTCAGCAACAATAATATATTTGGTGTAATCTCTCAAGTCAAATTATCATAATCAAAAAATTAAGATCATGATGATATTTATTGCGGCCTATCCTTGATAAGTAAGCTCAAATTTCAAGAGTTAGAAAAGTCAATAACAATAATGCAATAGAACATGACAAGACTTCAAGAACGAAGTCAGGCCCTACAATGTAAGTAAAAGCGGAAGTCTAATAGAAATAAATAGATCCAATTCCAAAGCCTGATATGATAAGTACAGAGCATGCAATAATACAACTGGATCTGATGTATACCGTCTGCCTCTGGAATAACTAAAGACATAAATAAAAATAGAACAAGGCCTGAAAATGATTTTAGACACCTAGAGAATGTCAGTACTTCGAGTCACCAACTATCTCATGCACGAACTTAGTCACCTCGCGTAGTGCTCGTACTAGGATCAACATTGTAGACACCTAATTTTGTCCCTCCCAAGTCCAATTTTATTCATTTTTTACCTCACTTTATCATACACCCTTACCCACGTGATTATACCCTCCATAAAATGACAAAAATAACAACTCTTAACAAATTTTATCTTGTTTGGATCCTATCCTAACAAACTTTGTCCTTACACCTCACCTACTCTACCTCTACCCCACGTACCCTAACTCACTACCCCACCCTCACCTCACTGGATATACCCACAACAATATATACATACAGAGGGCACGAAAAAGGGTGATCATCATCTTCTTCTCCAAGAAATTCACAAATATTCCCACACAATCTCACAGAAACACTCCACACACGAATTTCGCACACACATGCACTCACGGAATATTCAAAAGAAAATAAAAGAAAATGGAGTAGATTGAAAAGGGGGTTACGGGATTGAAGAGGGAGCTGAGAATCTCATCTCGCTACTATTCCGGCAACGTATTCGCTGGAAACGCATCAATACCAGCTCAAATCTGCGCAGATTTGCCTAAAAAACGTTAATCTAACCCAAAAATTAGTCAAGATCCGACCCATTTTTCCTTTTTTCGGACGCTAGTTGAGCTCACCAGAGCTCCGGCGTCTCGTCCCTGTTCGGATCTCCGTTCTGTTCGTGGTTTGATTCTGGCAAAGTCACGCCGGAATTATACAGTTCTCCATCGCCGCGAAATACAGAGCAACAACTGATGATAGGCGAATTTACGCACCTATATCAATATATTTTGCCCATATTTTAGCCTAGTTTTGAGAACAAATTATATATTTCATGCACTTTTAGTCCTTTTTCCTGTAAGTGAGCTAACGAACATGATTAGTAAAGTTTCAGGTATAAATGATGCATAATTCAGCATTTTATGGCTTACTTGACGCTAAAGAAAGCTCACGAAGGAAGGAAAGGGAGTTTGGACGCCTAAAGGACCAAAACTGCTGCATGGAAAATCTGTCCCGGGCTAAAACAACAATTCTGAAGACTTTGGAGACTTACAGACACAAAGCTGAATTTTGACAATGATACATTAACCTAGTACAATTAGGTTATGTATTTCATTATTTTATGTGGATTATGATAATGTTACCTTAACCTAGTACATTTGGGTTAAGGATTTCATTAGTCTAGTAGGATTTGGTTATTTATTTCATTAGCTTAGTAGGAGTAGGATATGGGTATTATAAATACCCTATCATGCTAGAGATTTAGAACAAGGAGGGAGGAAGGAGGGAGAACACAATACTTCCTTCCATCCCTCAAATCTTCTCACATCTTCTACTCCTCTCTTATTCTACACTACAAACAATTCTACAACTCTTCTAATCTTTCCATTAATTCTAGTTTTCTTCTTCTATTCATCTATTCTTAATTTCCGCAACAAGAGAATCGTTACCTTGCTAAGGAATTCACGCCTCACGCCTACCACCTAAGCTACACGAAATTACTCAATCTTGTGGTATAACAACAATGTCAATCGTGATTTCCTTCGCATTCATGGGTAACTAAACTTCTCTGTTGGGGTTATGAAAGCCGTATGAGATACTATCTATTGCTGTGAGTTTGTGAGTTCGAGGCACGTATATTGCTTATATCATTATTCTCTTCATCTTAATCTACATTCTTTGCGGTTGCAAACGCAAGAATACGCCAGTCTAACATTTAACTTGTTCGAGAGAAAAGTTATTTGTCTGGAAAAGAGATAATGTCAAGGTAGTAGGACACCCTTTCCTATTAAAACGCTAGTGCCGTAACTGGACTAACCTCTTGGAGAATTCGTACCGTTAGATACGCTTTAAGCTCGAGAGAGTTAAAGTGAAATAGTCCTTGTTTAGGTCGAGAGACGCTTGGATTTACCATCGACTACAATCCTCTATAAGCAATTGCATGTCAGAATTCTACACACTCATAGCCAATAGAGACGTATACCTCAGAAGGTGGACATAACCCCAACTTCTCAATTCTCATTGTTTACATCTCACCAAAACATTCTTTCTCTTTTTACTTTGCTATTGCCGTTTTTAGATCTTATTTTGGTTACATTACTTGCACGACAAGACTCCCCCCTTTTTTTACGAGACTTGCACTAAAAGTCTAGTAATCTTTACTTACTTGTTGACCAAGCTATTCCCTGTGGGATCGATACCCAACCCAGTTGGGTTCTATATTTGCTAACGACCGCTTTACACTCCTACGAGAGCTGTAGATTGAGCTTTATCAAAAATTGGCGCCGTTGCCGGGGAATACAAGTGTCAATCAAGTTCGTGAAAATTACTAGACCCTTTGGTCAAAGATTCTCGTACTTTTACTTTTAGTTTTTGTTTTTGTCTACTGCAGGTTTTTATTTTAGTGCATGCCCCATACTCGAAGTTCTGGTCAACCGTTATTACCAATCAATCCTGAACCACAACGCATTGATAGAATGGAAGCACAAGCTGAAATCGCAAGGATGGCTGCTCAACAGGAACAAGCAAGATTGGCTGCCCTTGCCGCAGCCCAGGTTCAACAGCAGAACATTGATAACCCTGCACGAGCACCAAATCCTGACGATGAGGATTTAGGTGATGACGAGTTACTAAACCCTAGGCGTGATGCTGAAATCATAACACCTGCCAACAGAAGAGGTCGACAAGCTCGGTATAGATATGATCACCAACCTATGCAGCCAGCTTTCGACGATGATGATGATGATCTTGATGGTGCCGGAGCCACTGGAGCTATAATTCCACCACCATTAGCGCCCGGAGCCAAGTTCAACATCACAAGCACCATGATTCAGTTATTGCAACTCAAGGGATTGTTTGGTGGATTAGCAGACGATGATCCGAATATGCATCTCATCAACTTTATTTCTACATGCAAGTCTTTTGACAATCCTGGTGTTGGTCAGAATGCAATTCGATTATGTCTATTTCCATTGTCTCTGTCTGGGGAGGCAACACTATGGTTGAATGGGCTGACTCATGATTCAATTACAAATTGGAGGCAATTGAGAGACGCTTTCCTAGAAAGATTCTTTCCGCCTTCCAAAAGGGCACAATTGAGAGATGAAATCAGCAACTTTCGTCAGCTTCCCACTGAAGCTCTTCATGAAACATGGGAGAGGTTCAAGACAAAGCTAGCGAGATGCCCAAACCATCACATGACTAATGTTCACCTCATGGAGATATTGTATAGAGCCTTGAATTCAATAACTAAGCCAGTGGTGGATAACGCAGCTGGAGGATCTTTTATGGACCTCACCTTTGGTCAAGCAAGCAATATGCTAGATCGCATGACGAAACAAAGTAGAGCTTGGCATACCAGGGATTCTGAGGTAGCAAGCCCCACTTTATCTATAGGCATGACTGCAGACCAAAGAAGAAGACAAGAAGAACGTGATCAAGATATGACGCACATGAAAACACAAATGGATCTTCTTACAAAGCATTTATTATCAGGGAAGACCGAAAAAGTGAAAGCTGTGGCGCTAAAAGGAAGAGACGAATCTGATTCGGAAGAAGAAGCCAACTACTTGAACAATCAGGGGGGTTTCCGAGGGAATGCCCAAGGAAACCAAGGTCGGAACTATTATGATAATTCTGGAAACAAGGACCAAGGTAGTTGGAGAAAAAACAATGAAAAGAGTGGTGTTTATGTTCCCCCTGGTAGACGTGATACCACCACATCTAATTCTGGAAGTATGGAAGACATGATGGCTAAATTATTGAAAGGAGTGGAAACAACGAGCGCGGGAGTTACTGAGGTAATCAATGATTTGTCTTCCATGAAACAACTAGTTGATTCTCATTCCACTTCAATCAAGCAAATAGAGCAGCAACTGAGCCAACTTTCAGCAACACTCAATCAAAGAAAGGCTGGCACTTTACCTAGCGATACTGTGCAAAACCCAAGGAATGATGGGTCATGCATGGCCATCACTACCAGAAGTGGTAAGGTGCTGGAACCTTCAGAAAAAGGCAAGCAAGTGGTTGAAGAAGTTGCGGATATGGATGATAACGCAAAAGGAGAAGATGCCGCAACAACCAGTTCTGACGTCAAGGACGTCACGCCCAGTGACGTGCAGCCTGAAAAAATGGAAAAATGGAAGCAAGAGGAGAAGAAATCCATGGAGAGAACACTTCCATACCCACCACCACCTTTTCCCCAAAGATTGAAGAAGGTGGCTGAGGACACGAAGTTCAGCAAATTCATGACTATGTTAAAGCAGCTGACCATTAATGTTCCATTGGTGGAGGCACTTGAACAAATGCCTGGGTATGCGAAGTTTATGAAAGATCTTTTGACTAAGAAGAGGGCAGCAAGTTATGAGCTGAAGGATGATGTGCATCATTGTAGTGCAATTGCTACCCGATCGATAGTTCAGAAGAAGGCCGACCCCGGAGCTTTCACTATTCCTTGCACTGTCGGATCTTTGAACTTTGCCAAAGCATTATGTGACCTAGGATCCAGCATCAACTTGATGCCATTATCGATCTACAAGAAGTTGGGGTTAGGAGATCCTACACCAACTAACATGAGGCTTGTTATGGCAGATAGGTCGGTAAAACGACCGGTTGGTATTCTATGTGATGTCTTGGTAAAGGTTTCTTCATTTATCTTTCCAGCAGACTTTGTCATCTTGGATTGTGAAGCAGATTCAGAGGTTCCCATAATCTTGGGACGCCCTTTCCTTGCTACAGGAAGTGTGCTCATTGATTTGAGAGCTAATGAACTTTCATTCCGAATAAATGACGAAGTGGTTCGATTTGATGTTTGCAAATCAATGAAGCAACCCAAAGATCTGAGTGTATTTTCTGTGGCTAATGTTGTCCTCGACGATGAGAAAGAACGCCTTGAAGAAGGGCAAATTCTTGATGATCCTTTGGAGGTTTTTCTCATGAAAGGAGAGAATGAGGATGCTGAAATTTCTGAAGAAGCTGTTTGTGCGCTATCGGGATTAGGGACATATCGCTATACTCCCAAGAAGCTGGATCTTGATCTCAAGAATCGACCCACACCACCAGCCAAGCCATCTATTGAAGAACCACCCACACTAGAATTGAAGGAGCTGCCAAGTCATCTGATGTACGCATTCTTAGGAAGCGAAAACACACTTCCAGTCATAGTGGCAGCCGATTTGGGTGAGCAACAAGTTGCAGCTCTTATTTCGATCTTACAAAAGTATATTAGAGCCATTGGATGGACCATTGCGGATATTATTGGTATTCCACCTGGGATTTGCACACATAAAATTCAGCTTCAAGAAAAGTGCACACCCACCATTGAACATCAAAGGCGTTTAAACCCACCTATGCAAGAAGTGGTGAAGAAGGAGATTATAAAGTGGTTAGACGCAGGAGTTGTATATCCTATCTCTGATAGTACGTAGGTAAGTCCTGTACAATGTGTTCCCAAGAAAGGAGGAATGACGGTGGTCGCAAATGCAAAGAATGAACTTATTCCACTCAGGCCCGTTACTGGATGGAGAATATGCATGGACTACCGCAAGCTGAATTCGTGGACACTCAAGGATCACTTCCCCATGCCATTTATGGACCAAATGCTAGATCGATTAGCGGGGAAAGGATGGTTTTGCTTCTTGGATGGTTATTCAGGTTATAATCAGATTTGTATTGCTCCCGAAGATCAAGAGAAGACAACGTTCACATGCCCATATGGTACGTTTGCCTTCAAACGCATGCCATTCGGGTTGTGTAATGCACCAGCCACCTTTCAACGTTGTATGATGTCTATTTTCTCTGATATGGTTGAAGACACTTTGGAGGTATTTATGGACGACTTTTCAGTTGTCGGTGAGTCTTTTGAAGCATGTTTGGCAAACTTGAGCATGGCATTGCAAAGATGTGTAGAGTTCAACCTTGTGCTGAATTGGGAGAAGTGCCACTTCATGGTAAAAGAAGGAATCGTTCTTGGGCACAAGATCTCTGAAAGAGGAATAGAGGTTGATCGAGCAAAAATAGAGGTAATTGAGAAGCTACCGCCTCCAATTTCGGTGAAGGGAGTCCGTAGTTTTCTTGGCCATGCTGGTTTCTATCGTAGATTCATCAAAGACTTTTCCAAAATTTCTAGTCCATTGTGCAAACTACTGGAGAAAGATGCGAAGTTTGACTTCAATGACAATTGCTTAAAGGCATTCGAATGCCTTAAAGGAAAACTCATTGAAGCCCCTATCATGGTAGCACCAGATTGGACGCTCCCATTTGAGGTCATGTGCGATGCTAGTGGTGTAGCCGTTGGTGCTGTTCTTGGACAAAGAAAGGAGAAACTATTTCATCCTATCTACTATGCGAGTAAGGTCCTAAATGAAGCCCAAAGGAACTACACTGTTACTGAACAAGAGCTCCTAGCGGTTGTATATGCGTTTGAGAAGTTTCGTGCCTATCTATTGGGTACCAATGTGATCGTCCATACAGACCATGCAGCTCTTAAGTATCTAATGACGAAGAAGGATGCCAAACCAAGGTTGATTCGATGGGTACTGCTGCTGCAAGAGTTTGATTTCGAAGTCAAAGATAGAAGAGGTTGCGAGAACCAAGTGGCTGATCACCTATCTAGACTTGAGAATGAACATGTGGCGCAACCTGAAATTCAGATTGATGATGCATTCCCTGACGAGGAGATATTAGCGACAAAAATGGAGAAAGTACCATGGTATGCCGACTTTGCAAATTTCGTAGAGAGTAATGTGATACCTGCCAACTTATCTTACCACCAAAGGAGGAAGTTTATGCATGCCGTTCAGCACTACTATTGGGATGAACCTTATTTGTTTCGAAGATGCGCGGATGGGATCATTCGACGATGTATATCCCATGAAGAAGTACCTGCTATATTGGAAGCATGCCACACTTCGCAAGTTGGAGGACATCATGCAGGGAATCGAACGGCAAGAAAAGTATTGCAAAGTGGTTATTATTGGCCCTCGATATTCAGAGATGCATACGACTATGTGAGAAAGTGTGACCAATGCCAACGTCAAGGTACTATTTCAAAACACCATGAAATGCCCATGTCCAAAATTATGGAGGTAGAACTTTTTGATGTGTGGGGTATTGATTTCATGGGTCCATTCGTGAATTCGTTTGGAATGAAGTACATCTTGGTTGCTGTGGATTATGTTTCGAAATGGGTTGAAGCTGTAGCATTGGCCGACAACGAAGGAAAGCGTGTTGTAGCGTTCTTAAAGAAGAATATCTTCTCTCGCTTTGGGGTACCTCGTACTATCATAAGTGATGGAGGATCTCACTTTTGCAACAAGCTATTCAAATCTGTATTGGCCAAGTATGGTGTCAAGCAACACAAGGTAGCTACGCCTTATCATCCCCAAACTAGTGGACAAGTAGAGGTTTCCAATCGCGAGATTAAGCAAATCCTTGCAAAGACGGTTAATGCAAATAGGAAGGATTGGTCTCGAAAGCTAGATGATGCACTATGGGCATATAGGACTGCATTCAAGACACCCATTGGCATGTCTCCTTATCAACTAGTTTATGGGAAGGCTTGTCATCTACCCATCGAGCTTGAATACAAGGCATTGTGGGCATTGAAACACTTGAATCTGAATTGGAATGATGTGAAGAATCTGAGGTTGGAGCAGCTGAACGAATTAGATGAGTTCCGTCTCCATGCATATGAAAGATCGGATTTATACAAGGAGCGGATGAAGAAGTATCATGATCAGCGGATTGTTCGACGAAACTTCCAAAAGGGTGATATGGTACTACTTTTCAACTCCAGATTTAAGCTCTTCCCAGGTAAGTTAAAATCTAAGTGGTCTGGTCCATTTAAAGTTATCCAAGTCTACTCGTCTGGAGTAGTCGAATTGGAAGACAATAAGGGTGTTGTCTTCAAAGTGAATGGCCAACGTGTTAAGCCGTATATCGGTCCTCTTGACTCGATGAATGACATGGCCATCACTTATCTCGACGAAGTCTAAGTACTCGAGATTACTACGTCGAGCCACGACAATAAATAAGGCGCTAGATGGGAGGCAACCCATCGTTTATCGTTTATCGTTTATCATTTTTCATTTTTCATTTCAGTATGTGTTTTGCTTTTGATAAATAAAAATCCAAAAATAAGAGTCGTGCCACGACCAAAACTAAGGCGCTTGGTGGGAGGCAACCCATCGTACTAATCGTTTTCATTTGTTTGAGCGAATATAGGTGCAAGAAGTTTTCAACGAGGAGATTGATTTCAATTGACGATTTGGACGCATTGTATGGTAAAGTTGGTAAATTAGGAAGGGTGATGCATAAGGCTATGGATTGAGCCTTTCCCACGCCAAAATAGGCTTCGAGGAAGGCTAGGCCTTGGTAAAACTAGGCCACAAACGATGCACAACCTATCCTATAGCCTAAGGTCTCGGAATCTAGTGTGCTATACACTATGCGCCGCCTATTCCTAGGTATGCTTTTGACTATGCGCCGCCTATGCTATGGCATTTGGTCTCAGTATCTCATATGCCATAGACTATGCGGCGCATATGTCCCATTATGCCATAGACAATGCGCCGCATATGTCTACAAATGCCATAGACTATGCGGCGCATATGTCCCATTATGCCATAGACAATGCGCCGCATATGTAGGAATTTTGTCTCCAAAACCGATTGTAAATGGGTCATAACCCGACCCATACTCTTCCTATATAAAGGGGACTTAGTCTTATAACACAACCACCATAGAAAATACCCTAAAGGCGCCGCATACTCTTCCAAATCCTCTAAAAATTTTCTTCTTTTGCTCTTCCAATTCACAAAACCATCTCCACAAGCTTCAAGCAAGTAAGTGCTCTCTTATTCTTCATTTATTTCTCGTAAGTAATACGTTGCTATGGCTATTATTAATTGCTAAATTATATAAGATTGTTGGTGATGTTCATGTGTTTGGATTGTTGTTGCAAAATCATGTGAGTGAACATATACGTAGGAAAATCTTGACTTGTTTCCGACTTGAATTTGGTTTCAATAGCATTATTATGATATTTGCGGAATTGCTATGGCTATGAATATTGCTTAAGATTGTTGTTTGGATACTTACATGTTAGACTATCCCGGCCATCGGAATAAGACTTATAGTGCCTACCGACTTAGGAGGTTGTGATTGTTGTAAGAATAACGATAACCCCCATGTAGTAGTGTTGCTATATCTACCATGAAAGTAGTCCAATGACTGCAAGTAAGTGATGCATTGCTGATTTTCTTGCCGGAATACAATCCTTAAACGTATGTCAACGAAATCTGAGTAAATCAACTACTTTCACCTCACTGATTTGTGTTAACAAAACTAAGTGTGGGGTGGTACCCCTAATGCTTGCTTATAGATTGTATCAAGTGAGACTGTGCTGCAACTAACACTATTTCTAGTCTCAGGTACAATGGCACCTAAAGCGAGGCAAGGCAAGGAGAAGGCGACCACTTCCCAAAAGGGCAAGAAGAGAAGTCGAAAAGACCAAGGAGAATCATCCTCAGCACAACCACCACGCAGAATGTTCGGAATAAAATGGGTTCTTGAGGAAGAAGCCAAAGCATGGTACAGCAGCAACAAAGAAAGAAAATATGTGCACGTCGACTTGATCAACAAAGATACCTTAGCAAAGAAGGAGCCGCGTATGTTGGCAAAAATAATGGCTTTGAAGTTAGATTTCATCTTCCGTGACATGGGAGAGTGTAATCTTGATCTAACAAGAGAGTTTTATGCCAACTGGTCGCCAAACACAACAGGCAATGAAGTCAAAATTCGGGGCCAGGTGTTACAGCTCACCGCGGAGTGGATCAACTCTTTTCTTGGCTTACCTTCAATCGACGCAGCACCATTCAAAGAGCTGTACAGCAGGCCTCCTTATAGAGCAATACGACACACGCTTTGTGGAAGTAGATCAATGGCAAGGTGGGGCAGACATAAAGAAACCGGACGGCACAACACCTTCCCCTATGCTCCACTAAATAGGGAAGCAAGAATCTGGATGCGCATTGTCAACTCATGTCTTATTCCTGGGACTCAATACACCAAGATATAGAGAGATAGAGTGTGTTTGGTCTATGCTTTGATGACAAATGTCCCAATCAACTTTGGGGCAATCATTCGATCCACCATGAGGAAGGCCAGACTACACAAAATGTCCCATTTCACATTTGGAAATTTGTTGACAGCAATCTTGCGGAAGGAGGATATCGAAGAGGAACCAGCTGATCATAAACTCCCACACAATCCGAAGAAGGTTGACCTCACAAAGGTCAAAGATGCTGAATCAACACATGGCATCAACCTTACTACGGCAGAGAGACATGCTCGGGATGAGAGTTTCTCCCGCCATATGTACGGCATGATGAGGTTTACAATGATGAGCGGAGGTCGTGTTCCAACTGCTGCAGAGCTCCAACAACTGGACCACGATTATCCCATGAACATGCATGCACGGGAGATGTGTGGAGTGGGCGTATACTTTGAGGAACCTCTAGATGATGATGTGCCGACTGATGACGATCGACGCTTACCAGACTCTGACGAGGAGGAGAACTCTGACGACGACTCTTATGATGATTCCGACGAAGGGGGTATGACCCCCGACAATGAGGAAGAGTCCGACTAACCAGGTTCCTCGTATTTATTTTCCACTGAGGGCAGTGTCCCGTTTAAGTGTGGGGTGGTGGTATCGTATGCTATACTTCTCTATTGCATCTATGTTTGCTTGCTTTGTTTGTTTTTTTTTCATTTTTTTAGTAGTAAATTTTTTTCTAGCTTCGCATGAAATTATTTTGATAGGCAGCATGAGATTATAACAAGAGTATGTGCTACAATTGTGACTATTGAGACGTTTAGGCTCTAGTTGTGACTCATTATGTGATATTGTGTGGTTCAATTCCTTCACTTGTTGGATCGAGAGTCTATATTACTTCCAAGCAAGTCGACCATGTGCCTTGTGTGTGTGAGATAATCGTATATTCTATGTGTGTAGCTGATGCTAGAACTTGCCTGGTATGTATGCAAAGCGAAAATAAGGAGTGTAAGTTTAGGATATGATTTAGGCATTTCTTTGGCAACCTATATTTGTGTACCTTCAGTTTTACCTACCCATGGACATCATCCTAGTTAAACCCTTTTGAGCCTTTAGCCTATTTCTTTGACAACCTTGTATGTAAGCCTAATCCATTTCTTTCAAGACCGTAATTTGATCCAAACTCCTAAGTGCTTTAAAGTGAAAAAGTCATGTGACAACATAAGAGGAAATTGGTTGAGTATGATGCTATAAATTGTAATGGTGCTTGAATGTGTTATGAAAAAGAAAGTGCTATCATAAGAGGTATGTTGTGAAAAGAAAAAGGAAAAGAAAGCTGAAAAGCGAGTTGTGCTTAAAATTGAAAAAAAAAAGAGCAAAACAAGGGTGGTATAACAAAAGAAAGAAGAAAGGTTGAAAGAAAAAAAAAAGTGTCAATGGTACAAAGTGATGTATTAAAGCGCTTAGGAACTTAGTCACTATTCCTGGCCAAAATAGTCCTACCCGTCCCTTAGCCTACATTACAACCATCAAAAGACCTACTTGATCCTAATCTTAACATTCCGACATTTAGTGGAGTACTACATTAAGGGCAAGCCTATGGTCATCAGTTGCTACATATGAACTCTTTGTGAGAGTGAGAGCAAGGACATTTTGATACCCATGTTTGAAAAATATGCTATATTTGTGAGTGATTATGGGTACTATATGGTGAGACACACATGGTTGATGAGTTTTGGATAGTTGTATATGATTCTAAGCACTTTAACGTTTGCATGCGAGTTGATCACCATCACGAGTCTATACTTGAGGTTAAATTGTTTCTACTTATAATCGGAAAGCTACTCTTGGTTGATAATTGTTGTGCTTGTCTTGACGAATATTTTGTGTTGTTGCTGTAAAACCCTAAGTTGATGTTTAGAAGGACATGATAGTTTGTTCGAGGACGAACAAA
Organism: Capsicum pubescens; assembly: GCA_030864215.1. Lineage (NCBI taxonomy): Eukaryota > Viridiplantae > Streptophyta > Magnoliopsida > Solanales > Solanaceae > Capsicum > Capsicum pubescens. The sequence continues at coordinate 44,675,018 of CM061544.1, read as the reverse complement.
GCTCTAAGTGTGGGGTGTTGATGATAGGCGAATTTACGCACCTATATCAATATATTTTGCCCATATTTTAGCCTAGTTTTGAGAACAAATTATATATTTCATGCACTTTTAGTCCTTTTTCCTGTAAGTGAGCTAACGAACACGATTAGTAAAGTTTCAGGTATAAATGATGCATAATTCAGCATTTTATGGCTTACTTGACGCTAAAGAAAGCTCACGAAGGAAGGAAAGGGAGTTTGGACGCCTAAAGGACCAAAACTGCTGCATGGAAAATCTGTCCCGAGCTAAAACAACAATTCTGAAGACTTTGGAGACTTACAGACACAAAGCTGAATTTTGACAATGATACATTAACCTAGTACAATTAGGTTATGTATTTCATTATTTTATGTGGATTATGATAATGTTACCTTAACCTAGTACATTTGGGTTAAGGATTTCATTAGTCTAGTAGGATTTGGTTATTTATTTCATTAGCTTAGTATGAGTAGGATATGGGTATTATAAATACCCTATCATGCTAGAGATTTAGAACAAGGAGGGAGGAAGGAGGGAGAACACAATACTTCCTTCCATCCCTCAAATCTTCTCACATCTTCTCACATCTTTTACTCCTCTCTTATTCTACACTACAAACAATTCTACAACTCTTCTAATCTTTCCATTAATTCTAGTTTTCTTCTTCTATTCATCTATTCTTAATTTCCGCAACAAGAGAATCGTTACCTTGCTAAGGAATTCACGCCTCACGCCTACCACCTAAGCTACACGAAATTACTCAATCTTGTGGTATAACAACAATGTCAATCGTGATTTCCTTCGCATTCATGGGTAACTAAACTTCTCTGTTGGGGTTATGAAAGCCGTATGAGATACTATCTATTGCTGTGAGTTTGTGAGTTCGAGGCACGTATATTGCTTATATCATTATTCTCTTCATCTTAATCTACATTCTTTGCGGTTGCAAACGCAAGAATACGCCAGTCTAACATTTAACTTGTTCGAGAGAAAAGTTATTTGTCTGGAAAAGAGATAATGTTAAGGTAGTAGGACACCCTTTCCTATTAAAACGCTAGTGCCTTAACTGGACTAACCTCTTGGAGAATTCGTACCGTTAGATACGCTTTAAGCTCGAGAGAGTTAAAGTGAAATAGTCCTTGTTTAGGTCGAGAGACGCTTGGATTTACCATCGACTACAATCCTCTATAAGCAATTGCATGTCAGAATTCTACACACTCATAGCCAATAGAGACGTATACCTCAGAAGGTGGACATAACCCCAACTTCTCAATTCTCATTGTTTACATCTCACCAAAACATTTTTTCTCTTTTTACTTTGCTATTGCCGTTTTTAGATCTTATTTTGGTTACATTACTTGCACGACAAGACTCCCCCCTTTTTTACGAGACTTGCACTAAAAGTCTAGTAATCTTTACTTACTTGTTGACCAAGCTATTCCCTGTGGGATCGATACCCAACCCAGTTGGGTTCTATATTTGCTAACGACCGCTTTACACTCCTACGAGAGCTGTAGATTGAGCGTTATCAACAACCAAACCAGCCGATTCTGGCGAGATCGGGTCAAAATCCGGTGACATATCTCACTGTTTTTCTTGGTTTTCTCCGGTAACGTCTTGGTTTTCGATCTGTTTGTCTATTTCTCTCGCGAATTTGGGTTTCAAATTTGATTTTTGGAAAGTTGGTTGATCTGAGTTGTGGGTTTGTTGACTGAGGTTCTGCTCAGGATATTCGGACGCGGTCTTCGTCTTTTCACTCGATTAATATTTGAGTTTGAAAGCTACGAATCAGGTCCAATTCTATTCCCCTCTTTTATTTAATGTTTACTATATTTGGTGTGTTGGAGTGAATATTGTGTTTGGTTGATGATTGTGACGTGGTGATATGTTTCGATATTGTGTTTGAGCAATCGTGATTACTGTGGTTGATATTGATTGATTGATTCACTTGAATGAAGGAATTGAAAGATTTGAATTCATGTGGGAATAAGTGGGGTCAGAATTGAAAACTTGATATAATTAGTGAATTTTGATTAGTTTGATTCATTAGTTGTTTGACTTGAAATAAACGTTAATTGAATTTGGTAGTATCAAGATACGCCGATTGGAATAGGCAAGACGTAGGTCGGGTAGGCAAATCTAGAGATTGTGGGTTGATTGAATGTTTGAAATTTAATTGAATGGTTTGATTTTATCACTTTTGAATCAATTGTATAATTTGGCCGGAGAATGCCCCGAAGTATCTGTATATATTTATTCACCGGGGAATGCCCTGAGGTATCTTGTACCCGGAGGACGTTCGTGATGAAGGCCCGAGGCGTCGGGTAGAGCATTAGTCTAGAATTAATTTAGAGTAGGATTTATTTTTACGCATTTTTTTTTAATTTTTGGACTGTATAATTGGACTGGACACTAAATTTTGGATTATTTTATCTTGTTTGCTTGATTGATTGTTTTGCATGTTTTGTGTGGTTTATACCCTCGTGGTGTCAAAGTTAGCCGATACGCTCTACCAAGCGATCGTGGTCGAACCACGGGATCGAGGGGTGCCTAATACCTTCCCCTCGGTCAACAGAATTTCTTAGCCGGAATCTCTGTTCGCGGATCAGTTTTAAAGAGTCAAATATGTTTTGAAAAAGGATATTCAAGGGTGACTTGGCACACCCGATTTATACCAAGTGGCGACTCTGAGTTTTGAATATAAAAAGTCCTTTTCGAAACAAATCTTCATTTTGTCACTTTAATAATAAAACCCTTTCGAAGCCATAAAATCTAATCTTTTGGAGTACGTAAAAGGGGTGTGACAAGCATCGAAGGGGCACAATAGGGATGAATGCGGTCCACTTATTCTTAATAAGTGTCATAAGCCGACTGAGCAAAGTAGAAAATAATTTAAGAAAAAAAAACTATGAGCCCCCGTGGGATAGAGGCTCCCAACCTTGAGTTTGATGGTTGTTAAGACTTGTGAAGTTTTGATGATTGAAAAGAGGATATGGAACAAGTAAACATAGCTGGTTCATGAAAAACTGATTCAAAAGAGTTGAACTTGCAAGAGTACTTTTTGTGGTTAAAGTCACATGTGTAAAAATAAAAGAATATAAGTTTGTTACTTCAGATAAGATCATTTGCTATTAAAAGGAGAGTTAGTGTTTGACTACAACACTCAAAAACAGAGTCCAAGAAGCATGAAAGTCCTTGTGGAGTTAGAAGCCTACTTGCTCGGAGTTATAAATACTCAAGGTCTTTTAAAATAAAATTAATGCACTCATACTTCAAAATAAAAAAAAAAACTCATCCGTGTGTGTTATAAATTAATGCACTTATACTGAAGCTATTTCATTCATGTGTCTAACAGTTTTCTATTCTAATTAATATGTATTTGAAAGATTATTGAGTTGAAATTTTCATGATTTCTTAATGTCAGTGTTATAAACTGGTTTAGGAGTTTAGTCTTAGTTTTTCTAGGAATTAGAGTAAGTTCCGAGGGTTGCTAGAGTTTTGTAATCTGACTTTCAAGTGGCGAAACTTGAAGTGGGTTTCAACCGTCTAGGGAGATTGTTGAACATTAGGAATTAGAATTTATAATAGTGGGATAACTAATTTCAAAATGTCTAGGGAGATTGTTGAACAACCGTCTCATTGTGTTTAGTTAAGTTTGGGTTAACTCCTGTAGAGATACAGACCATGGTTTAAAACTATGATGTTCATTATTTACCGTCTTTAATTGCTTCGGTTGAAACACGTTAGACAACTGGTCCATCGTAGGCACAAATCAAGCATGACTCATATGAGTTACTAGGACGTGCAGAAATATCAATAATACAAACATTCTGAGATTTTTTGGTGTTAACTTTCAAGAGGCTATCCAAAGAATGGCTCTCTTCATTGATCTTGTACTAAGTTTGGGATGCCAAACATAAGCTGTAATTTTGCCCATCAATATCATTTGTTTTATCCTCTTACATGCATCAGATGCGAAGTCAAAATTTAAAGTTGTGAGTTTTAAATATACCAAACTAATACTCTCCCTCTTGCTTACACACGATATTTGCGCCAAATCATATTAATATATTCTAGTTAGGTAATAAATTAAGGAAGAAGTATGTATTACCAATTAACATTAATTAATGAATAAAAGTGCATGTAAAAAGTCAATATTTTTCGTGGGTGTTGAGCGATGTCTATGATTTCAGTTAGATAGTTTTTTGGTAGTATCTGGTAGCTGTTGTATTACCTTGTGGATACCGGTGTTAGTTTATTTTGCATATACTATACTAGTCTATACGCAATTATGTTTTGTGATTTGTTATACTGTTGTCGGTTCTAAGCCGGTCAGGGGTCTATCAGAAACAACCTCTCTACTTCTTCGAAGGTAGTGGTATGATCTGCGTACACTCTACCCTCCCCAAACCCCACTATATATCTTCGAAGGTAGTGGTATGATCTGCGTACACTCTACCCTCCCCAAACCCCACTATATAGGAATACACGGGGTATGTTGTTGCTGTAAAAAGTCAATATTATAAATTTATTAATTTGATATAAACATGATACTCTGCGGCTCTGAAGGTTCATTAATTTTTTTTTTATTTTTTTTCTTTTACCTTATATAGAGAGAAAAAGAGAGAGAAATCTTGAGACACATTTAATAAAATAGAAATATGATCACTGCATTTTCTTCATTATTAAAATAGAAATATGATCACTGCATTTGCTTCATTATTAAAATAGAAATATGATCACTGCTTCATTATTCAACACACACACATACTTAGTAAACTTTCTTACAAAGCCTAACATAGATATTAAATTATTTGTTGAAGCTTTTCTCCAGTTTGAAGAGTCTGCAAAAAACAAAAACAAAAAAAGGTAAAACAATTTAATAAAAGAGATTCACAAAGAGATTAATCTAAATTATATACACTGATAGCACCAAATGTGATAGCTACAATTTCTCATAGACTATAGGATAATACTCACAAAAATACCTGAACTTTGATCGGATTTTCAGTTGAGCATACTGAACTTTGCGGGGGTCATATTACCCCTCGACTTTTTTTTCGTATTTTAATGGCATATATCTATCCACTTGGACGCGTGTAAATATGAGGTTGGCGCGTGTATTTCATGCGCCAATACACTATAGAGATAATACTCACAAAAATACCTGAACTTTGATCGAATTTTCAGTTGAGCATACTGAACTTTGAGGGGGTCCTATTACCCCCTAGACTTTTTTTTCGTATTTTAATGACATATATATCTACCCACTTGGACGCTTGTAAATATGAGATTGGCACGTGTATTTCACGCGCCAATACACGTGTAAAAACGAGATTGGCGCGTGTATTACACTGCCAGCCATCGAAACTGGGTATATATAGAGTTTCGGAAGGAATTAAATCCACTTTAAAAAGTCTAGGGGTAATTTCAGTATGCTCAACTGAAAATTCGAAGAGAGCATGTACCTGTAGAGATGAAGGTCGAGTAGTTGGAGGTGAAGGACGAGGAACAATAATATTTTCAACACGACAACGGTTGCTAGTTGGACAATCTTCAAAATCCTTTGCATCTTTGTTGTAGCAAAATGTAACTTGATTCAAATAAGCATGAGTTGCATTAATGTCTGCGCAAGTGAATGACACTTCCTTCTCGTTTTGGTTGTTGACTGTTGTAACTGTTTTGAGTGAATTCAAGATTTCAACATTGGTGTACGTAGCAGAGTTACAAGGGACAATTCCATCTGATTGTATTAAGTGTTTTTCTAACAAATTTCCAATTTCATCTGACAATCTTATAGCCCTATTGAAATATTGTGTTGGACCTTTCAACTTTGTTGTTACTAGACATGTTCCATAAGTCTTCCAAGCTTCCTTCCACATTTCTTTGGGATCTTGTCTAGTGAGAGATGGCCAAAATGCGGTGAGTTGAGTGACCACTTGGGTAGTAAACTGTCACAAATAAAATTGGAGTTATCTTGTTAGCAATGGCGAAGTTAGAAATTATTTAATTTTACCTTAAAATGTCTTTGAAAAGCTTGTTTGTATTGCTGAAGGCAAAAATATGATGTCACGAACTGAGCCGAAGCCCCGGGGCCGCGACGGGCATCCCGAACCACCAAGGTCCGAGAGACCCCAGCATCCCTCTTATGGACTGAGGTTTGCCCCCACAGAATGAGATTTGCCTAGACATTAGGACTGAGATTTTCCCCGCTTTACCGGGATTTGCTGTTTGAACTCTGACCCACATCAACAGGGCTGACACAGGAGCGGCTCTGATACCATTCAGGTCACGACCCGAGCCGAAGCCTGGCCGCGACGGACATTCCGAACCATCAAGGCCCGAGAGATCCTTGTAACTTCCCAGGGCTGATACAGGAGCGGCTTTGATACCATTCAGGTCATGACCCGAGCTGAAGCCTTAGTCGGGACGGGCGTCCCGAACCATCAAGGCCCGAGAGACCCCTGTAACTTCTTAGGGTTGATACAGAAGTGGCTCTGATACCATTCAGGTCACGACCCGAGCCGAAGCCTTGGCTGCGACGGGCATCCCGAACCATCAAGGCCCGAAAGACCACTGTAACTTTCCAACTCCACTAGTGATATTGTCCGCTCTGGGCCTAGATCTGCACGGCTTTAAAACGCGTCACTAAAGTAAGGCTTGCTTACTTATATACCCAGTATCCTTCTTGTATTTTGCTGATGTAAAACTTCTTCTCTTAAGTTGGGTGTCACATATGATTTCACAATTCAACATAGTACATCAGAGCAGGTAGGGATTCAGGGTCTGAATCTCAACAAGTATGAGACTATGAGGTATGAAAAATATTAAAGTATAACAATATCTTTTTAGAAAATTAATATTTTAAACGAGACGGTTACAAATCATATTTAAACTTTTCAGACCATACAATAAAAGTTAATATTTTATACGAGATGGTCACAAATTATATTTGAACTTTTCAAATCAGACAACAATACCACATACTAGAAATACGCATATTTTCAATGAAATATCAATAAAATTCAGTTCGTCTTTATCAGAATATTTACTTTTCACTTCGAAAAATCAACAATAATTTTTTTATAGACTTCCATAAACTTCCAAAAATCTGTTTTTTCATGTAGAAGAAGAAAATGATGGATATTTGATTTTAGTATATAGTGTAGAATTTTTTTTTATAATAATAATAATAAAAAAAAAACATACCACTGTTTTATCCCAATCTTTTGGTGCTGTATCTTTGCAATTCTCCAAAAATTTTCCATTAGAGTCAAGTCCCCAAAATCCAACCAAAGTGAATTGAAGAGGAGGAATTTTATTACATTTCACTGTTGTTTTGGTATCTTTATTACAGTAAGTTTCTGGCCATCTATAAACAAATTGTGTTTGTGCTACATTTTGTGAACAAACAGAAATGAAAAATAGTGTAAGAGTGACAAGAAAGAGTGAAAGGTTCTTCATTTTCATTTTTTTTTTTTTTTGTTCAGAATGTCTTTGAGAAATAACTGGTTATGAACGACATGACAATTTATAGATAGGCTTATTATTAGGTCCTTTGTCTATTTTATCCCTCCCCTGGGTCTGAACAGGGCGACTCAAGCATATTCGTGACCTAAGATGAAAATTAAATGGACATAATACTCTACATAGATATATGAACTTCTTCTAATAATTCTTTTCTTTTATATAAAAAATTATTGTTTTCTATAAATAATATTCAATTCTTTTAAAAAAAAATTATTTATATTATTGTAAAAAAAAAAAAAAGAGGCCTCTAAAATTTGGGGCCTAAGGCGGCCGCCTATTTATATTACAAGGTAGAGCCGCCCCTCGGTCTGAACACAATCAGTTTTAAAGGATTGCCAATGAAAAATAGACCGATTTAGCTAGATCGAAAAAAAGATGGTTGGTATAAAAGAAAATGATCGACTGACTTCGTGGTTAATTGGCAAGGAAAAAGAAAATTTAAAAATCGACTAAATCGTCGACAATTAGATCAATTTTTAAATCTGTGTCGGTCACAAGTGTTTTATTATATGCATAGTTATTAAATTATTATTGTGTCACCAGAAAATCACGAATTTATGAATAAAGTATTTTTCTTTATGATCACACCTCTTACAAAAATGTAAGGGGTTAAATAATGCATAATATATTTAAGGAAAAACCACGATGTATTAGTTGTATCAATATGTACAAGAAGACCTACAAGGATATTTTATATCAAATTGTATTTATACTTTATATATGATTTATATAACTTGATTTTGTTCTATAAAATACAGCTGATTCATGATATATTTTATATTTATATTTTAATTAAATTTTGATTCATGATATATTTGTATTTGTATCTTATCTTATAAAATACATATTGTATTTGTTGATACGAATTCATGACCCACCCAAAAACAAATGATACATTTGCATAAAAAAAAAATACGTTTATATTTGTGTATGATGTATTCTGTATACAAATTGTATTCGTTAAATAAATTGATTCACTGTAATATATTTATATACAAAAATACTGTATATTTTTATTGAACCTGTTAAATAATTAATCCTACGTATGAAACAAAGTAATAAGAAACAAAGAATAAAGAGAGCAAAGTATTAGAGTTTATTTCACTGTTTTTTTTTTCATATCATTTCTTGATATACATTACAATATGAGGAAAGTGGTATTTTATAAGTTAAAGAGTACTTGGCTATCAAATTTAATACTTAAATTACTTAAATATAATTTACACCAATCATACCTACAATGAGCACCAGACATACTGGTGGTATACATATGAACCAAAGCTAATAATAGCTTCACAGATAATAAAATCGTCAAAACAATATGAAATTGCTAGCTTTCGACAAATTTGTCAATAAATAATTATAATTCAATCTAAATAGTTAAATTATTGGGGATAATTAATTAAATTGTTGAATTTTTCACATTATTAAATTAAAATTTTATTTTTTTTCTTACATAGTAATTTTGCTTTAAAATATTTGATAGATAGAACGAGGAAATGAAATAAAAAAAATATTAAGAATTGTGGAAGATAATGATTGTTGCAAAATTTTAATAATTCGTGTATTGTAACTTTTGGCTATTATGATGCTTTTAAATTTTAGATAAAAAAAAAATTAATAAATAAAATTAAGCAATTGTTGTCAGAAATAATGGTGGTCCGACGACGGAGAATGATGTGGCTATGACAAAATAAAAAAGATGAAAAGAAAATAATGAATAAATGATAAATAAGAAGAAAAAAAAATCAAAAGTTAATGGCTTTATCTAATATACGATGAGACCGTATTTATTTAATATACAATAGGACCGTATTTATTTAATTTACAATAGGGCAACGTTTATTTAATATATAACAGGATCGTATTTATTTAATATACAATAGGACCGCATTTATTTAATATATAACAGGACCATATTTATTTAATATAAAATAGGACCGTATTTATTTAATATACAATAGGAAAGTTAATATCAAAGGCTGTCAAAAGTGAAATATTGCTGTAGTAGGAAAGTTAATATGGCAATTGGCTAGCAAGAAAGATGTGTTATGGGTAAAATGGATCCATGAAGTGTATATGAAAGGATCAGATGACATTTGGCGACACAAAGCTCTCCAAGATAGTAGTTGGTATTGGAGAAAACTAAATGAAGTTAAAGAGGAAATGAAACAGTGGTACCAAAGGGGAACTTATATGTTAACATCCAACGGAAAATATTCCATGTCCTGTAGTTACAATGCCATGCTGGGGATGCTAAACAAGTGGCCTGAATCAGATTTGATATGGAGCTCTATCATGCTACCAAGGCAAAGGATGGTGTTGTGACTTGCTTAGCAGGAAAGACTACTCACCAAGGAGAGAATACAGAAATTAAACTTGCAGATGGAAGATGAGGTTTGCTGCTTATGTGAGGAGGAAGCTGAGACTCAAAAACACCTGTTCATGGACAGCAACTGGATGAATGAAGTGAAAACCAAATTGTCGCAATGGTTTGGAGTTGTAATTCCCAGAGGTACAGTATACGAAACACTTGCTTGAATTAAAAGAAGGTGTTGGAGGCAGTTGAAGAAGGAAATGGTGGCTGCAATGTATGGGGCTATGATCTACTATACTTGGCAAGCCAGGAATTGGAAACAATTCAGGAAGATAAATGTAAATACTGAGTTTACAGCCACTCGAATCAAAAGGGAACTGAAAGAGAGAATGGCAGTTATCCAAGGGTCGAGGAAAGCAAGACACTGTCAAGTTTTGATACAAAGGATAAATGTAACTAGCTAATAGTTTATTCGGTTTTCTGTTGGTTCCTTTGAGGTCGAGGCGCACACAATTTAGTGCTCTTGATGCTCCTTGCTTTGTACAAATTTTGCTTGGTATGAGAATAATTCACAGCTTCTTGCTAAAAAAATATTTGTTGTTGTAAATAATTTTCATTTGTTAATGTTGTCCATTCTTTATTTGGAACCCTATTATTTAATATACATTAGGACCGTATTTATTTAATATAAAATAGGACCGTATTTATTTAATATACAACAGGAATGCACTTATAAATATTTGTTGTTGTAAGTAATTTTCATTTGTTAATGTTGTCCAATCTTTATTTGGACCCCTATTATTTAATATACATCAGGACCGTATTTATTTAATATAAAATAGGACCGTATTTATTTAATATACAACAGGACCACATTTATAAATATTTGTTGTTGCAAGTAATTTTCATTTGTTAATGTTGTCCAATCTTTATTTGGATCCCTATTATGATTTATATAGCAGAAGTTTTTTGATGTACCAGACAACAAATTTTAATTCTCAGTAAAAAAAAACATTCACACTAACTATTTATATCAAATAATATTAATAATTTAATATACCATGAGTCGATGACAAATTTAGGTGAAAGTATATATTATTATTTCATTTACATTGGTTAATGAATGAATAATCATGTGTGTAAGAAGTCAATATTATGAATTTATTGATTTAATATAAACATGATATTATGTGATTTCAAAGGTCAATGCTATCGTGGAACTAGTTCACAAATTAATTAATAAATGTACGAATTTTGTATATTTAAGTATAATATATATACCTACACATATAATATATACAATTAGTGTATAGATTTTATATACCTTTGCCATATTGGTAAATAAGTTTATCCGGACTATATTTTTTTTTTCATTAAATGACAATGTGTGTCAAAGGTTAATATTAATACTTCAATATTTTGATAAAAATTGAGATTTAAATTTGCATTTTTTTTCAAAAAGATTTTTGAACATGTGACGATAACTCAATCTATTTCACATCATAGAACAATTTTCTAGTTGATAAAATAAAAATATAAATAAATAAAAAGTTTAATGTGATGATAAAAACGTGTAATTTTTAATATAGATTCCCCTAAAAAAATGTGTGGTTACTTTATAATTAAGAACATTCCTCATGTATTGAGCCTTTTGAATATTGTCTATATAAATAATGTTGATGCGAATAAATATTTATCGTAATAAAATAGCTAATTAGGTAAATTATTATTCATTTCATGTATTTCACTAGAGAGTTATTACAATATAAATAAAATAGCTAATTATGCAAATTATTATTCATTGCATGTATTTCACTAGAGAGTTATTACAATTAATATATGTACTGTGTTTTGATTCTTCTTCGAACCAGATTCTAATAGGAGCTTTGCGAAATACCAAATGAAACAATTTTATTTTTAATCAGGTAAATAAATTAATGTTATAAGTATGCATTATTAATTAACATTAGTTAACAAATAAAAGTGCATATAAATATTAAAATTATTATTTTGAATTTATTAGTGACATAAACATCATATTTTACAACTTTGAAGATCACTATAAGAAACGGACGATTTCTGTCCAAATTCAATGAGGACTATCTAACCATGAACATTGATTGATAACGTGGTACAATATCTTTTTAAATCCAACTCATAATGGGGGTTGTTGAAGTATTAAACAAAAAAATTTAATTCTCGTTGAGAAAAACTTATTCACATTTTGAAGATCACTATTATAAGAAATGGACGAGTTCTATCCAAATTCAATTAGCACTATCTAACCATGAGCATTGATCGATAACGTGGTCCAACGTCTTCTTGGACCCAATTCATAATGGGGGTTGTTGGAAGTATTAAACAAACAAATTTAATTCTCGTTGAGAAAAACTTATTCACATTTTGAAGATTACTATTATAAGAAATGGACGACTCCTATCCAAATTCAATCAAGACTATCTAACCATACGCATTGATTGATATTATCAGATTTGTGTAATATATATAGGCATAACGTGGTCCGACCCCTTCTTGGACCCAACCCATAATGGGGGTTGTTTGAAATATCAAACAAATAAATTTAATTCTCGCTGAGAAAAATCTATTCACATTTTGAAGATCACTATTATAAGAAATGGACGAGTCCTATCCAAATTCAATCATGATTTATCTAACCATGAGCATTGATCAATAACGTGGTCCAACGTCTTTTTGGACCCAACTCGTAATGAGGGTTGTTTGAAGTATTAAACAAACAAATTTAATTCTCGTTAAAAAAACTTATTCACATTTTGAAGATCACTGTTATAAGAAATGAACGACTCTTATCCAAATTCAATCAAGACTATCTAACCATGCATATTGATTGATATTGTCAGATTTGTGTAATATATATAGGCATAACGTGGTCCGGTACCTTCTTGGACCCAACTCATAATGGGAGTTGTTCGAAGTATCAAACAAACAAATTTAATTCTCACTGAGAAATACTTATTCACATTTTGTGCATGTGAATAACTGCATCAAATTGATTTGATGGTACAAAATTATAACTTTTTTTTTTTGGGGGGTCTTCCATCCGGTGTCCGGTGCCCGCATTGGAGCCCCGACTAATCCGAATCGCGCGTTGCAGGGCCCATTAAGGTGGCAGCGCTCCCAACAGAGTTTTCTCCATACCCAGGGTCGAATCCTCAACCTCTGATTACGGGTGGAGCAGCCCCATCCACGGCACAACAACCCATGTTGGTGGTATAAAATTATAATTGATTATATAAATGATATTATTAAATTGTCATTTTTCTAGTTTTATTAAGATTAGTGAATGAATTTTGATTTTAAAGTAATCATTTATGACCAAAATGAGTCAGTCGAGCTGAGCCAAGTTGCCTCACCCGAGCCTAAGCTTTGGCCAAACTTCAACCGAGTCGAGCTGAGTCGAACTAAGTCTATATCTTTATCTTTCAAAATTATTTATTATAACATGGACCACTTTTACAATGACATATAGTTTTCTCTAAAGTTATTATAACAATTATATTGCAATTATCAAACGTGTTTTGTATGAGAGTGCTATTCCATTTGTAAGTTCAATAATTGACATAATTTTTTTGAAATAAAGATCCAACTAATGTAATATTTTTTATTTTAATTACAATACTATGTAAATATATAATTTTTTTTTTCCTGTATATATATTATATAAGATGTGTCATATATTAAAGTGATTATATAAGATGTGTCATATATTAAAGTGATTATATAAGATGTGTCATATATATATATATATATATATATATATATATATATATATATATATATATATATATATATATAAACTATATATGAAATTTTCTCGACTTCTTTGTGATGAAAAAAATGATATTGTCGAATATTTTGAGAATGAATTATGGTGAGATGCTTGTAATATTTTGAGAACGGATTATAAGATAATGATCATGTTTAAGACGCGGTCCACTCGGTAAAAGTAGTTGAGCCAATTAAATGTCGATCACGACACCATAGGCCCTATCGAGCTAGTAGTTGAGTTGGAGGTGACGTGGTAAAAAAAAAGGTCGTACTTTCAGAGGCACAGGCAAAGCAAGAGATTAATATCTTTTTATGTATGTATATACATATATATATATATAGCATATGATGAATTATATTCCTCTAATAAAAATTACTCCGCTGTCAATAGAGGATAGACAGATATTGATTATTTTAATTTATTTATTTTTCAGAAAAAAGGCTGATCTTGCCTATATTGTGATTTGGTCCAAGAAAAGGATTGAACTACATTATTACAATTTATATAAATTGTATAGAAGTATATCTTACTAGTAGACCAATTGAATTTGTATCTTCTTACATAATAAGACACATATTTTTGTGTCCATTTTTTATAATAGTGATCTTCAAAATTAGATTCAAGATTTGATATTTATGAATTTCTACACATAGAGCCCCTATATAATGCAAAATGGTGTGTGTTTATTTTTATTTTTTTTATTTTTTCACTTATTGAAATGTAATGCAAAATGGCAACATTTGGAAGAGATCCCATGTTGTAAACGTACTTCTAGGATGACTTTTTCCTTTTTTTAAATTGAAGTTAGAAGAATTTGAAGTGTAAGTGCAAGAAGAGAAATTTAAATAATTTCGTTTTTGGAGTTTTATATTTGAATTATTTTGCATGAGATGTGACTTTTCTACCTGAAATATTTTATTTCAGATGTGATTTTTCTATCTGAATTATCGTCAACTATTTATTCAAAATACTTAATTAACCATGTATAGACCTACTTGAAGAATGATGATATTGAAAAAAAACCGAACGAGTCGATTAGCTTTTTGTATAGACTAGCTCTTTTAACTTCCGACAATCCATATTTCCGATTAGTTTTGATTTTCTTTATTATTTGTACTGTTACATTCCATAATTATAATATTATATAGACACCTTTTGAATTAACTTATTTTAAGTATTTTTAAATTAAAATAACTTTTAAACACTTTTGAGCAGATTAAAAAAGTACATATAGGTTATAAATACTTAATTTTAAACTAACATACTTAAAAAAAAAAGAAAACCAAATGGATACATACTTGCAAGAAGGAAAAAAAGGGTCACTCTATGACCCCTGTAAAATGTTCTTATATAAAGCTCCCACTCTACCACTACATCAATCCATTCAAACAACTAATCTCCACCCCACCCCCCCACCCCCCACCCACACACACAAGGAAAAAAGGAAAAGAAAAAAAGATGAAAAAACCTCCCTTCTTTCTCATTTTGCTAGTTGTAATAATTTCTCAACATGTTCATTCTCAACGTCCCCAACTCATGAGATTTGTGCTTCAATGGCCACAAACTTTTTGTACGCAACTGAATAATGCAGAACAACCAGGTAGGTGCACAGAACCAATTCTTCAGCATGATTTCACACTCCATGGACTTTGGCCATCAGATTCAAATGGATATCCCATTTCATGCACTGACACATCAAACCCAGATTGGAAGCAAGTGGTACTGAACTTTTAGACACGAGAGTTATGTTTTATGCACTGACGAGATATTTAAAAAAAGAAAACATATTTATATAACATAATTACATATAAAAAAAATTATAATAAAGGATTACCTATTGTAAACAACTACTTTTTATCAAATCCGAGTTTTTATACCATTGTAGCGTTTTAATGTTTCTTTAGGTCAAATCTTTGACATTTGAAGTTTTACATGTAATAAGATATTTACATGCATTATCTATTAAATGATCTGATCGTGTAAATATGGTTGCAGTTTACACCGACTATAGAGAAAGACAATGTAAAGCACTTTTTATGTACAATAATTTTCCAACATGTGATAGTAATACACACGTAGGACAATTGCTTCTATTATCATATCATCGTTTGATGTTTCATTACAAAGTTGTTTACATAGTACTACTTAGTTACCTATTAAATGGTCTGACTGCATAAATATTTTTGACAGTTTACAAAGGCTAGAGAGACCGAACTTCAGAAATTTTGGCCGTCACTCAGAGAGAGAGAAAAACCCCAAAAAGGGGTCGACTGGTCTCTATGGAAGCATGAGTGGCGTGTGCATGGAGTGTGTGGAGGAGCAGCAACAACAGCAGCAGCAATAGTATACTTTGATACAGCAATTAAGATCAATGCAATGATAAGAAAGGGAAACTTGTTCAATTACTTGAAAACAAATGGGATTATTGCATGTGATAGCTTGGCTTTTACTAGAAAAGAAATGGTCGACGCTATCCAAAAGGTGTTTATTCTTCCTCCTCCGCCCCCGCCTCCTCACGCTCCTCCGCCTCCTCCTCCACCTCCACCTCCACCTCCTCCGAACCTTAATGTTTACCTCTCATGTTATGAATTCGATTCAAGAAACAGAACTCATGTTTACTTGAACGAGGTTACCCTGTGCACTACTTTGGATGGTACTAGCTTCATTTCATGCCCTCCAAGAGCTGCTCCAACAAGTTGTTCTACTGGAGCTAGGATTATGCTACCTCATCCAAAACCTCAGCCGTAAGAATTTAATTCAACGTCTGAAACTAATTTTTAGCTTTGATTAAATTACTACTTCCTCCTTTTTAAAAAGAATGTCCTACTTTGACTTGACAGAAAGTATAAGAAAATAAACAAGACTTTTGAATCTCGTGGCCTTAAATTAAAGTTGTGTCAAATGTAACAAAATGCCCTTTAATCTTGTGGTCCTAAACATGCCACGTGGAAAGTTGAAATTAAAGTATTGTTAAAAAGGGAAAGAGGTCATTCTTTTTTAAACAGATTAAAAAGAGAAGTAGGTCATTCTTTTTTAAACGGAGGGAGTACTATATTAAAAATAGATATTCAACAATACTTGTGCAATTTGAAAAATCAATTGGATAATTTACACATTTCTACCTATTCTCTCCTTAGTTATTAATTATAGTCATTATCCAACATAGTTCACTAAGCATTGAATTAATTACTTTCTCCGTTCACTTTTACTTATCATTTTTGGACATCACACACTCATTCCAGACAGTTGAGATTTGTGCTTCAATGGCCACCAACTTTCTGTATTGAACTGAACTCACAAAGAGGCAAGTGCAAAGATCCAATTCCTCAGGATAAATTCACACTCAATGGCCTTTGGAGAGCAGATGGACAAGGAAAAATCACAACATGCCAGACTACTAGACCAGCACCAAATTGGAATCAAGTGGTACTGACAGAATTTTTTTTTTCAAAACAATATATATTTATATAATATAATTGCATATACATTTCTATATATGATAAAGTATTACTTGTGTTTTAAACACTTAATCCCTCCGTTTTAATTTATGTGAGTTAGTTTGACTTGATACGGAATTTAAGAAAGAAAGAAAGAGTTTTGAAATTTATAGTTTAGGATAAGTCTAAGATGTTTTTGTGACTATACATTATTTTATTAAGAATATAATAAGATTAACATTTAAAATTGAATTATTACTAAATAGAGAAATATAATCCTTATAAATTTTCTTATAAGACTCCCACTCTATTGCTTCATCAATCAATCCCCTCTGATACAAGAAAACAAGGAAGTATCAAAACACACCTCAAATCAATCCATTAATCTTAAGGATTCGAGGGCCTTTTTGGAGACCACTCTTGGATTTGCTACCAACAAGGAGAATACAAGATTTAATGAAGTATATAACACTCAAAACAGCATCAACACGAGAAGAACAAGAGGATTACACTAACAATAAACAACGGTTACAACAACACAAGAAACAACAACAAAGATTACACTAGACAAGGGATAGATAGATAGACTACATGAAGGCATAATCTTAAGAACCCAAGAGCTTATTCCACTCTTGGACCCTTAACACTACACACAACAATTCACCTATCTCTTACGTTGGCACAAGAGAGACCTCGATCTCTCAAGCATCCAACGTTTCCAAGCTTGAATCCAACACGAGTGATTCCACACTCAAGTTGAAACCTAGTTACAATTTTGGCCAAGGAGGGCCTTTCTCTCAAGAGAAATCTTTCTAAGTGTATTACAAAATAGAATACAAAATGACCACAATACCCCTCAAGGGTGAGGTGCCTATCAAGTGTAACTTAGGGGCTATTTTTAGTGCATTTAGGCCCTCTTTTACACTTCACTTGTGCACTTCCTTGGACGGATTCAATACGCACTCATTCTCGTTCATCCTCGTGGTCGTACTCGTATCATCCTCCCCTTCTTGAAAAGGATTCGACCTCGAATCCGTACCTTGCAAATCAAGAGAAGACAAACAAGCACACATCCTCATGACATAAGGGGTTAAGGTTAGCAAAAATAACACATCAACATGCCATGTCGAGGCGGAAAAAATTTGAAGTATAGCCACGAGTCCTTTGTTTTAATCATGAAAAGATTAGTACAATTGCTACAAAGGAAGTGGCTTGGACAAGCATCAAGACAAAAGGAAAATAGGCCGAGAGTCATCCTTTCCCACCCAAAGATGGTGCCGGGATCAAATGGAAAAAATAACCAAGGGCCTAAGCCGAGGCTAGCCCTTCCTTCCCCTAGAATGTCACTCCCACATTGACACACAAAAACATTTTCATACACATGATCTCTATGAACGAAACTAATTGCAATGTTTTTACCACACAAAGTGTTCAAAGAAACATGCGCATTATCTAGATCAATTCTATAGATACCATCACTAACTTGAGAATTTTTAAGCACTCCATTTACATGCTCAAGTAATGAACTACATTTAAGAGTAAATTGATCATCATGCACACCAAGAGTACTACCAAGAGTACTCATTTCCGAGACTACACATTCCTTGCCCATAAGAGTACTCTCATCTTCCAAGAAGAGATTTTCATCTTTAGGAGGAATGTTGTCACACCATAGTGGGTTAGCATATTGGATATAGCCTTCAAGGCAATCTATACCATCATTTTCTCCACTAGGTCCATTAGGAGTATTTATATTATCTTCAAACAAGACATTAAACCTAAAGAGATCATGATCTATCTCACAGACAGATTTGGAACTAGCAAGTGCTTCATTCTCTATAAGTTCACTATCAAGTACCAAAGATGTTTCAATCTCCTCTTTACCTTGGTGTGGGTCGGGGCAGCCCACCTCGTTCTTCGGGAAGCTCTCGGTACAAGGTGTTTGGACAAGGGAAGTTGAATTTTGTACGATAAGTTTAGGTAACAATTGATGTAGCCTTTCCATGTGCCATTTCATTTCTTCAATATCGTCATTGATGCGATCAAATGTGGCATCAAGATTAGTGGTAGCCATGGTACCTAAAGAAAAGGACAACAATAAACAACAAAACAAACTTGTTAGTTCAAAATGCCTCACCACACTCTCACTCTCGGTTTTACCTCACACTTGGTTTCACAAGTGTTGAAAGTCGGCTTGTACTTCGCGAGTGATTGATGGTCGAGTCTACTCTTTTCCGGAATAGATTTTCGTTTAAGTTGACTCAAAAAAAATTTGTTTACGGACTTGAACCAACAAGATACAACGAATTCACAAAAGAGAAAAGCACACAAAGAACGTTAACACGAACAAACAGACACAAAACTAATTTACAATCTAGTAGGAGTTTACTAGCTTGTCAATTAGCGTTCGGACCAATCAAACAAAACTACGGAACAATAAAAGGAAACTAAGAAAATCTAAAATTTGAGCAAAAATTATTGCGTGAACAGTAACAATGATGACATGGCAGCACATAATTGGTTGCAGTTTCTAACAATTTTTGTTGTCCAATTTCAAGTCTTGGTCAATTTATAATTTAGGAATTGGTGAAATTTATTTTAAGGAGGGAAATTCAAACAAGTCTTGGAGACTTTTCAAATTCAAGTTTTCAAGACTTTGACTTACTTGTACTTCTCCTTATAACATGGACTGTTGTTTTATGGAAAGTTGTTGGAAAGTGGTTGAGATGTGATTGACTATTTGATGAGTGATGGTAAGTCTTTCAAGACTAACAAAGCTTCCCCCCTTTTTTTCTTCACCTTTATAGATCTAATGTTCACTTTATATTAACAAGCTATGAAGGTTGTGAAGAACTTCAAGAACAACATCAACAATCACTAAGAACAACCAACAACAATCTCCAAAAACACTACAATTTTCACGCGGCCAACTTTCAATTTTCACAATACAATATCTTCAACACTTGGCCAGGACAATTATAATTTCAATAAAATGGTTCTTAGGCCACCAATGAACAACAATATCACATGGTCAAGTTTAGAACAACAACAAGATGAAGACCACAATGCCAAAACAGTCCACCGCAACAATATTTTCAACAACAATTCGGCCAAGCCTTATGTTCACGAAAACAACACCAATAATGTAAGCTCAAACTTAGATTTAGACTCAAGAGTGTTAGATATGAAGAAAACTAACACTGTAAACAACAAAACAAGTAAAAATCTCTGCCAAGACACAACAATAACACAATTTCGGCCAAGAACACAAAATGGACAAATTTGCTTCTTTTTTTTCTGGAATTTTCAGATTTCAATTTTCTTTTCAAGTGAGCTAGCCCAAGATTTGATCTTGTAGGAACAATATCAATCCATGCTCTGATACCAAATGATACAATAAAACAAGGAAGTATCAAAACACAATCCAAATCAGTCCGCTAATCTTAAGGATCCGAGGACCTTTTGGAGACCACTCTCGGATTCGCTACCAACAAGGAGAATACAAGATTTAATGATGTATATAACACCCAAAACAGCATCAACACGTGAAGAACAAGAGGATTACACTAACAATAAACAACGGTTACAACAACAAAGATTACACTAGACAAGGGATAGATAGATAGACTACATGAAGGCATAATCTTAAGAACCCAAGAGCTTATTCCACTCTTGGACCCTTAACACTACACACAACAATTCACCTATCTCTTACGTTGGTACAAGAGGGACCTCGATCTCTCAAGCATCCAACGTTTCCAAGCTTGAATCCAACACGAGTGATTCCACACTCAAGTTGAAACCTAGTTACAATTTTGGCCAAGGAGGGCCTTTCTCTCAAGAGAAATGTTTCTAAGTGTTACACTTTCATATTCATCAAAATCTAAGACTAAAAATCCTAAGAGGTTCTATATATAGTGTATTACAAAATAGAATACAAAATGACCACAATACCCCTCAAGGGTGAGTTGCCCATCAAGTGTAACTTAGGGGCTGTTTTTAGTGTATTTAAGCCCTCTTTTACACTTCACTTGTGCACTTCCTTGAACGGATTCAATATGCACTCATTCCCGTCCATCCTCGTGGTCGTACTCATAGCACCCCCACATACAACATGGAGAAACTTTTCTTGTTTTTTCTTGATCTCATTTAGTTTAGACATTCTTAAACTAAAGATATGCATGTCAAAATTCAAATTATCATGTCA
Organism: Capsicum pubescens; assembly: GCA_030864215.1. Lineage (NCBI taxonomy): Eukaryota > Viridiplantae > Streptophyta > Magnoliopsida > Solanales > Solanaceae > Capsicum > Capsicum pubescens. The sequence goes on along the minus strand of CM061544.1, from coordinate 44,653,701 downwards.
TGCAGGACAAATAAATTAAAATTGATGAAATATAATGTAAGACACTTTCTACATTAACACGTACAATACAATTTCAACTTGTGATAGTATAGTAGGCCAACAGTTACCATTAATATTAGATCATCGTTCGATGCTTATTATTACAAATGATTTGATTATGTAAATATTTTTGCAGTTTACAGGGACTAGAGCAAACCAACTCAAGACATTTTGGCAACCACTTAAACAAAACTCCCAAGAACGGGACCCGTGGATTGAGCAATGGCAGTTGCATGGATGCATAGAGAAAGAAGCAGAAAAATACTTTGACACAGCAATAGAGATCAACAAAATGTTCAAACAGGGAAACTTGTTCGAATACTTGAAAACAAGTGGGATTATTGCAAGTGATACCTCGGGTTATTCGAAGAATGATATTGTTATGGCCATCCAAAAAGTGTTTGATAATAATGTTCCATTTAATGTTTACCTCACTTGTTTTGATCCAAAAATACAGGGTGGCTTTGTTTACTTGAAGGAGGTTACACTGTGCACTGATTTTTTTGGCACTAGCTTTCTTTCATGTCTACCACAACCTGATGAGGGAATAAAAACTTGTTCTGTAACTGGAGCTAAGATTAGGCTGCCTCTTCGAAAACCTCAAAAGTAAGAATTTAGTTCTCTAAAAATTTACTCGCATTCGATATTTATTTTGGCTAAAATTTCACAGGAAATTAGGGGTCGTTTAGTTGAGAAATTGTTATACCGAGATTAGTTATCCTAGAATTACCTGGGATTACTTATCCCTTATACCTTACACCAAACGACCCCTTAGGGGACGTTTGGTGTGAGGTATAAGTAATCCAAGGGATAAGTAATCCCGGAATTAGTTATCTCTGGATAACAATTTCCCAACCAAACGACCCCTTAGTGTTTTTTAATAGTTATATATGTCGTAAATTTCGTGTAGGCTATAAAACTTCTAAAAACTTGTGGTCTTAGATATGTCATTAATGTCAACACTTATACCACCGTCATTTCACTCTATGTTTTAGTTTGAAATTTTTGAATTTTGTGATCTAAAACTAAATACGTGCATGATATATTGAAACAACCTTTGAAATTTCATTTAGGAGATTGAAATAATTAAAGAGTTACACTAAATTTAGAAATTTCATTTAGAATTTAATTATATATATTGATTGTGTCTATTTTTTACTATCACTGATTTTAACTTTTGTATACATTTTTTTTGTAGGATATTGCAGGAAGTAACAGATGGGACATATCCTATGTTTGAATGATCATGTTTTTAAATAATCATTCTATAGCTGAGATTATCTTTGGCTTAGAATAAATAAATAAATAAATAAATAAATAAATAAATAAATAAATAAATAAATAAATAAATAAATAAATAAATAAATAAATAAAGGGAGAGAATGGAAAATCATGTTGTAAAAGTAATAATGTGCACCTTGAGTAAAAGTTTTTATTCTATTCTCTTGTTTATTTATACGTGTGAAATGTATTTCATATATGATTTTATGTATTGACTATATGCGATCTTTTAAATCAGAATAAATATGTATATTACAAGAATTACCACTTTCTACCTACAATAAACATTTGGTGCAGTCTTTATTCTCATCATTAATTAGGAAAAGGTCTTGATTTATCCTTTTCAAGAATATAATTTCAATATGAAATATATGAACGTCATGTAGGATGTGAATTGTCACGTAAGACGTTACGTACGCATATGTGTCTATATATTCAAAATTGAAGGACATACAAGTCAGCTGGAAAGAAATAGATTACTTTTAATTATCCGATGAGTTATTTAATTCCTTAAATACTTTTAAAGCATCAATGAAATATAAATCATAATTTTATACTAAATCAACCTCATAAAAAATTGAAACCTATTTAATTCCTAGGACCACCCCCGGCCCCACCACCCCATAATGAGAGTTGTGTAAAGTAATAGTAAAACAAATTTTCGCTTTTATCGTAAAAACTTACTCAAATTTGATATTTGCATCAAATCATTTACACTAAGGTGGAAATAATTAAATGAATACAAGTGCATATTAATATTCAATTTTATGAATTCATTAGTTTAAATTAAACCAAGATAATTGTTGCTGTCACACCCCTTTTTCAACTCCAAAAAAGAAATGTATTTTAAGGTTTGAAAGGGTTTTTTATTAAAGTGACAAAATGAAGATTGGTTCCGAAAAAAGATTGTTTTTACATTCAAAATCAGAGTCGCCACTTGGCATAATCTGGTGTGCCAAGTCATCATTGGAAAATCCTTTTCGAAACCATTTGACTCTTTAAACCGGTTTACGAACAGAGATTCCGGCTAAGGAATTCTGTTGACCGAGGGAAAGGTGTTAGGCACCCCTCGATCCCGTGGTTCGACCACGGTCGCTTGGTGGAGCGTATCGGCTAATTTGACATTACAAATGTACAAACCACATAAACACACAAAACAAGCAAACAAATAAATCACACAAAATTCAAAACAAACAAAAATAATGTTCAGTCCAAATTATACAATCCAAAATAAAAGAGGTGCTGAAATATAAAACCTACTCTATTCTAAACTAATCCTAAACTAAACTCCACCCAACGTTCCGGGCCTTGATCACGAGCCTCCTTTGCGTACATGCTACTTCAGGGCATTCCCCGGATAAATCAATACAAATCCTTCGGGGCATTCCCCGGCCAAATGAGTACAATTTAAACTTTTCGTGCAATAAAGTAGAAAGTACCATTCACGCACTTATTCAAACACTCCAATAAATCGTTATTCCTAAATTTACCTAACCGGCCTACGTTTGCCTACCAAGTTCAACATATCACAATTCTATCATGTTTAACATTATCAATACATCAAAATTAATCAATATTCATTTTCCTCCATTTTTAATCCCCACCTTAATTCATTTTTAACCACGTGATTAACCCATTTCAATACACAATCCACCAATCGAGAATAACGAAAATTCACCAATCATGCTTAACACATCACACACCCAAATGTCACCAACAGTTCACATCAACAAACAAACCACGGTATCGAATCACACACAATCACCATCATATAAGAATTAAATAAAAGAGAAGAAAGAATTGGACCTTAAATTTGAAGCTTTCAAACTCAATGTTATTCGAATAAAGAGAGTCCGCACCTGGAAATCTCGAGCCGAACCTTAACACAAACAATCCAACTCGACAAATAATGACCCGTTCACCGTCACTTTTCACGCCGTCACTGTTCACCGGTCACTGTTCACCGGCCACTGTTCACCGGTTACTTTTTTTTTTTTTTTTCGTTGTTGTTCTTGTTCTTGTGAGAAAGATTATTTGGTGATTCTTGTTATTGTAGAGAAGATGATGATCAAAGAATCAGCCCCTTTTTCCTCTTAGAATTTTTCTTTTATAATGGGCATGGATTTGTTATGATGTGAGAATTTTGGTGGGTCTCCCATATATTCTTTCTTTGTGGACAAGAAAAAGGAGGAGGGGATCATATGGGTTGTTAGGGTAGGTGGAAGCTTTTGATTGGGTAGGTTGTTAGGATAAGATAAATTAGTTAGAGGTATTTTTTTTTATTTTTGTGGGATATAATTACATGGGGTTGGACACATGGTAAGGTGAACTAAAAATGAATAAAATTAGACTTCGGGAGGTACAAAATTAGGTGTCTACATCATGCCCCCTTTGAATGTAAACACAAAGTGTTTTCAGACAAAGAAGTAGACAGCGAGACCAAATTTTGACCCGACCATTATTCAAAGAAAGAAACAGAAGGAAGAAGGACAACCGGGTCTTGACTTAAGACATCCCACCTACTCACATTATGAGAGGATCGAGTGAAAAGTATCTCAACTTTTGGAGGGAGATGGACTATACCGAGTTGGAGAGTCAAGTGAGGTTCCATCAAGGTTCCGGTCCGCGGCTCCGTCATTACATCAAAAAAATGAAAATTACAAGTTAAAACATAAATGAAATTACAAAAATCCTATCTATACAGCTTCTATTGGTTCTTGACTCGACTTTCATCACCCTATTCTTCAGGCGGGCTCCTGACTTGCTATTTCTTTAACTTGTTGCTTGCCTTTCAATTTCTTCACCCTGTTCTCCAGGCGGGTTCCTGACTTGCTATTTCATCAACTTGTTGCCATGCTTTCAACTTCTGCACCCTGTTCTGCAGGCGGGCTCCTGACTTGCTATTTTTCAATCTGTTTAACTTTCAATTTCTTCACCTTGTTGCTTGGTTTTCCATTTATTCGCCCTGTGCTTCGGGCATGCTCCCGAAATCACATCAAAACTGAAAAGAAAATTATCCCAAATAATTTTGAAAAGACTGGTAGTAAATTTTGAAATCCTTTCTCGCTTGTTTTGACACAGACTTGACTTAAAATGTAATTAAATGATGGTGACTTTTATTTTGATAAATGACATAAAAAGACAAAAAGCTTGAATATGTAAATGAAAGAAAAGGCAATGTCCCATATTCAAAAAGAAAACTTATCTGAATACGACAACTAACTCTAATGAGTATGACATACATTTTGGATTAAGCTGCCTGATCTTCCTATCCAAACTCCCCATTTGTTGTTGAGTCCGTGCCTTTTCCGCTGAGCCGCTTCTTCAAATCCATTGGACTAATACATCGCATTCGATTGACGACATCTTAAAAGACTTTCGCCAACAAATCTCTTTCTTTTCACTTTTCACTTTTCTTTTGAACTCGCTATCGCCTTACGGTGCCCGTGAGGGTTTTCACCAATAAGACTCTCTCATTTTTATTTCTCTCCGCTCACCATCGCCTTATGGCTCCTGCAAGGGTTTTCACCAATAAGACTCTTATTTTCATTTCTCTCAACTCACCATCGCCTTATGATGCCCATGAGGGTTTTCACCAATAAGACTCTCTCATTTTGTATTTTTTTCCTCATTTCTTATGTTGAGGGAGATAAGTGGTACCTCACAATGTATCATCATATCCATTGCATGCTTAGCCTTAACATTATCAAAAATTGATCTGAAGGACTTTCTTTGATTGTAACTTGGCTTTTGGATGGGTTAGAAAAGGATGGCAAGAGGTTTGAACGACACTTGAAATGGGGGTGGGACTTACAACTTTTGGAATCGACTCAAAAAACACGTTAACTCATGCCCCAGTTTCTGTTGACTGGGTGAATCTTAAATCTTTATTTGGTTGGACCGAGCCCGAAATAGGGAAGCCTACATATCTCACTCCCGAGAGAGGAGAATCAGGTCGCACGTAGTTCCATCAGCTTGTTCTTTGTTTTGATTTGATTTTTTTTCTTTTATTTTCGAACTCTTTCTTTTATTCATATTTTCTTGACATTTTATCTTTGACTCTATTTTGATTCCAAAAGAGGGATATGAAAGAAAAATAAAACGAAGCTCAAACGGGTAAATAAAGGATGACACAATGTTTGGATAGAAGAATAAAATGCCTTCATCATATCAATCTTCAAAAATACAAGTACTAAACATGCAATAAAATCAACAAAGGATCAAATATCATACATAATATCTTTTGACGGCATCAGCATTGATAGCCATTTCTGCCATTTTGCCTTCAATATCTGTCAAATATAAGGCTCCATTGGAAAACACTTTCTTCACAACGAAAAGACCTTGCCAGTTAGGGGAGAACTTGCCTTTCTCTTTAACCTGGTGAGGAAGGATACGTCTCAATACCAACTGACCAACTTCAAAATTCCTGGGACGGACCTTTTTGTTATACGCTCAAGCCATCCTCCTCTGATACAACTGGCCATGACACACAGACGTTAGCCTTTTCTCCTCAATCAAACTCAAATGTTCCAGTAGGGTTTTGACCCATTCGTCATCATCAATCTCTGCTTCTACAATGACTCGAAGAGAGGGAATTTCAACTTCTGTAGGGATGACTGCTTCTGTTCCATACACCAATAAATATGGAGTTGCCCCTGTTGAAGTGCGAACAGTGGTGCGATAACCTAGCAATGCAAATGATAACTTTTCATGCCACTGTCTAGACCCTTGTACCATTTTTCGCAGTATCTTTTTTATATTCTTATTGGCAGCTTCTACAATACCATTGGCCTTTGGGTGATATGGAGTAGAATTTCGATGTGCGATCTTAAACTGTTGACACACTTCTTGCATCAAACGACTATTGAGATTGGCAGCATTGTCTGTAATGATCATCTTAGGAATTCCAAACCTATAAATGATATTGGCATGAACAAAATCTACCACAACCTTCTTTGTCACTGACTTGAAAGTTACTGCTTCTACCCACTTTGTGAAGTAGTCAATGGCTACCAAAATGAATCTATGTCCATTTGAGGCCATCGGCTCAATTGGTCCAATCACATCCATTCCCTAAGCCACGAATGGCCATGGAGCGGCCATTGCATGCAACTCAACAGGAGGAGAACGTATCAGATCACCGTGTACCTGACATTGATGACACTTTCGAACAAATTGAATAGAATCCCTCTCCATAGTAAGCCAGTAATAACCTGCTCGAAGAATCTTCTTTGACAAGACATGACCGTTCATATGCGACCCGGATACTCCAGAGTGTATTTCAACCATGATTGCCGAGGATTCTCTTGCATCCACACACCTCAAAAGTCCCAGATCTTGGGTTCTCTTATATAAGATTCCCCCACTTAAGAAAAATCCACTAGCCAAACGCCTAATAGTCCTCTTTTGATCGTTGGCGGCATATGCTGGGTATTCTCCTGACTGAATGTACCGCTTGATATCCAAGAACCAGGGTTCTCCATCAAGCTCTTCTTCAACCGCATTACAGTAAACATACTGATCACGACTCTGTATATGCACTGGATCAATGTAGGCTTTATCAGGATTTTGGAGCATTGAAGACAGAGTGGCTAAAGCGTCAGCAATTTCATTATGAATCCTTGGAATATGCCTAAATGTGACTAACACAAACCGTTGACATAGCTCCTGCAAGCATTGTAGATATGGGATGAGCTTCAAATCTCGCGTCTCCCAATCGCCTTGAATTTGATAGACGAGCAAATCCGAATCTCCCAACACCAATAATTCTTGGACTCCCATATCAAGAGCTAACCTCAAACCAAGAATGCAGGCTTCATACTCTGTGATATTGTTAGTACAGTAGAATCGAAGTTGTACTGTTATCGGGAAATGTTGTCCCGATTCAGAGATAAGAACCGCACCTATTCCGACTCCTTTCATATTGATAGCTCCATCGAAGAACAACTTCCAACCTGGATCAGCATCTATAATGACTTCATCGACACACGACACTTTTTCTTCAGGAAAATATGTCTTTAATGGCTCGTACTCTTCATCGATGGGATTCTCAGCAAGATGATCTGCCAAGGCTTGGGCTTTCATGGCGGTTCGAGTTACATATACAATGTCGAACTCGGTAAGCAATATTTGCCACTTTGCCAATCGACCTGTCGGCATAGGCTTCTGAAAGATATACTTCAAAGGATCCATGCGGGAGATGAGATAAGTAGTATAGGATGAGAGATAATGCTTCAACTTTTGTGCTACCCAAGTTAGGGCACAACACGTCCTTTCAAGAAGAGTATACCTGGCCTCATATGTGGTGAACTTCTTGCTAAGATAATAAATAGCCTGCTCCTTTTTGTCCGTGACATCATGTTGACCCAGGACACAACCGAAAGAATTGTCCATGAATGATAAACATAAGATCAAAGGCTTACCAGGCTCCGGGGGTACCAGCACGGGCGGATTTGACAAATATCTTTTGATTCGATCGAACGATTCCTGACATTCTTCAGTCCATTTTACCGCAACACTCTTTTTCAGCAACTTGAATATGGGCTCACAAGTGGTTGTGAGTTGAGCAATAAAACTGCCAATGTAGTTCAGTCTACCAAGCAAACTCATCACCTCCGTGCTATTCTTGGGCGGGGGCAAATCCTGAATGGCTTTGATTTTTGAGGGATGCTGACTACAAACCCTAACAGCTTTCCATACGGAACTCCAAATACACATTTTGCCAGGTTGAGTTTGAGATTATACCTGCGAAGCCTTTCAAAGAACTTTCTTAAATCTTTAACATGGTCGGCCAAACTTTATGACTTAATAATCACATCATCCACGTATACCTCAATCTCCTTATGAATCATATCATGAAACATAGTGGTCATGGCTCTCATGTATGTTGTTCCGACATTCTTCAAACCGAATGGTATCACTCGATAATAATAGGTCCCCCATGGTGTGATAAAAGACGTCTTCTCCGCGTCTTCATCATCCATAATGATCTGGTGATATCCAGCATAGCAATCCACAAAAGAGGCAACCTCGTGTTTAGCACAGTTGTCTAACAAAACATGGATGTTGGGAAGTGGAAAACCATCTTTTAGACTTGCTCTATTCAAATCACGGTAATCAACACACACTCAAATTTTGCCATCTTTCTTTGGTACGGGAAAAACATTGGATAACCACATGGGATAACGAGCCACTCAAATTACTCTGGCTTCAAGTTGTTTCATGATTTCCTCTTTGATTTTAATACTTACATCAGTTTTAAACTTCCTCAACTTCTATTTGACAGGAAGGAACGCGGGATCAGTTGGCAATTTATGAGCCACTAATTTAGAGCTTAAACCAGGCATATCATCATAAGACCATGCAAAAACATCCTTATAATCAATTAATGCTTGAATCATTCCATCTTTTAGTTGTGGAAAAGCATGTACACTGATTTTAGTTTCCCTAACATCTTCTTGATCCCCTAGATTTATTGGCTTAGTCTCATTCAAATTAGGATTCGGTTTGTCTTCCAACTGTTCCAACTCTTTGCTTATTTCTTCTAGTGTTTCTTCTTCATCATACTCCCCATCCTGCTTCATTATATCTTGATTAGTTTGGATTTTAAGATCTGGCTGAAAATGTCGCTGCATGTCATGTCATTAGAATCAACATAAAGAGAACTGTATATATAAAAAAAAGAAAAACAAAATATATTAGACACGAATCAAAAAGGACATTGCATTTCATTAAATAAAAAGATAGAAGGGTTTAAACATAGACGCCAACATAACATAAACCAACTAAAATCCGAATTACAACCCTAAAATAACTCGGATAAACAGAAAGAAAAACAAAATAAACTACCAAAACTCCCTTCTGACGGAAAGAGGAGTGACTTCCCAATTATTGAGCCGGACAACTGGACCTATGAATTGCACGTCTGCCATACTGGTACTTTCTCCTGCTTCAACCATATCAACATCAATAAAAAGGTTCTGGCAGTCATCAACCAATTCAACTTCAAATTCCACATGCTTCGTGACACCGCTCTTAACAAATGATTCACTGAGTAGTGGCATTGGGCGAGGGAGTGACCATGTTTCCTTTTACCTTCCCTTGGTTTCTTCAGATCTTCAGCCGTAGGCTCAAATCCCAGAACAAACGTGCCCACGTTCTCGCTCAGACATATGGGATGAACTATACCGTGCAAAGACGCTTCCAAACCCTTTCCTGGCTCAGATTCGTATTTCCAAAGTTCACTCACCATCATGATAGAAGCGGAAGAAAACTGAGGTCCCGGTATAACCTGCCATTCAAGGATACGATTCACTAGCACGGTATCAAAAATTTGATAGACGAATGTCTCCTCTACGTTATTTGCTTCAATAAGGGACAAGGGAGAATCTTCGCAGGCGGACAAATCTCCTTCACCATGAATAACCACTTCTTGCCTGTCATGCTCAAACTTAATCATTTAGTGCAGTGTAGATGCAACCGCCTTGGCCTTGTGGATCCACGGCCTTCCCAACAGCAGATTGTAAGAGGAGTCTATATTCAATACTTGAAACTCTATGGCGAACTCAACAGGCCCTATGATCAACATTAGTTCTATTTCGCCAATGGAGTTTGATTTTGCACTATCGAAAGCCCTGACACATACATTGTTGGGCCTGATCCTCTCAGTACCAATATTCAACTTTTGCAAAGTAGAAATAGGGCAGATATTTGCACCTAAACCTCCGTCAATCATAACATGAGTGACGTAGAAATCTTCACACTTTACTGTAATGTAAAGGTCTCGGTTATGCCCTGTACCTTCAACAGGCAATTCATCGTTAGAAAAGCTGATTCGATTGACCTCAAAGATTTTTCCAACCATTTTCTCCAGCTGATTTACTGTAATCTCCCTACGAACATATGCTCCATTTAATACCTTCAGTAAAATATCACGATGTTCCTTGGAGTGCAACAGCAAAGATAAGAGGGAAATTTGAGCAGGGGTTTTCTTCAACTGGTCTATTATTGAATACTCTGGCAATTTCATTTTTTTCAAAAATTCTTCGGCTTCTTCTTCGGTGATAGGCTTTTTGATAGATGACGGTCCACTCACCATTGGCTTGGACTTTCTTAAGCTTTCAGGCACGAAGCATCTTCCTGACCTAGTCACACCCCCTACCTCATCTACATCTTCCACTACTTCTTTCCTGTGATAGGTCATCACAGTCCGCCCATAATTCTAGGGAACCTTTTTCGTATCAACTATCGGAGGTTAGGTCACCGGTTTGAGGACAATAGGCGCTGCTAGTGCTCCTTTCACCGTCAAGATGGGCTGACTCAGAGCTCCTACCACTGTCAACTTAGGTTTATCCTGACTTAAATCAACATACCTTCTGGCGCCTTGTACTATGATCAGGGGTTTCTTTGTGCTTTCTTGGGCTTTATCTTCTCTTATTCCTTCCTAGCTCAATGACATTGCTTACAAAGACTCTGCTATATTCACCGATTTCTCCTCAATAGTCTGTATCTTGACAATAGACTTATAACACCTTGTAGACTCTTTCCCATCATATATCAATTCTAATATATTGGCTTCAGCATGGGTTGGCAACAGATTCTGGTTAATGTTTGGACCCTCCGGGGCCTGGACCAGCATCTGATTTGTGTCAATTAAATCTTGGACAACTCTCTTTAAATTCCATTATTTCTCGATATCTTGGCCTGGCATGTCAGAACAGTACGCACACCTTAAAGAATAATCGAGATTCCTTGGCGGTGGATTTGAAAGCCTTCCTTGAATTGGGCTTAAGACTTTCAACTTTCTCAACCTATCAAACAAGCTAGCATATGACTCCCCAAGAGGTGTGAATTGATTTTTGACCGCCTTTTCTTTCTTATACTCGGGACTAGGTTGAAAATCGGGTCTGGAGGGGTTTTGGTAATTCGGTGGAGCGGATGGGCAATTTTGTGGAGCTTGCACGTGCCACTGCAGGTAAGAAGGGGTTTGGGCATATGGCTGCGCGCTATATACTGGGTACGGGGGTGGTGGAATAGAATATAAAGGGTTTTGTGGAGGGTAGTAATGGTGGGGAGGAATATATGGAGCTTGGGCATAGACTTGGTGTTGGGATTGGGGATAGGGGCGAGGTGGTCTTTTAGGATAGGAATGGGTTCCATCTACGACAGTCGACACGTCCTCTTTCTTCTTTTTACCTCCGAATGCGCCAGATCCACCTTGAATCGCTTGTGTGGTGGTTTTCAATGCGGCAAAACTCACTATTCGGCCGGTCTTGATTCCGTCCTCTATCATCTCCCCCATTTTGAGGACTTCAATAAAAGACTTTCCCATTGCCGGGAGTAAATGTTGAAAATAAGTCTCATCCTGTGCCTGAATAAAAACCTCTACCAACTTACTTTCTTTCATTGGAGGCTTTACCCTGGCGGCCTGTTCACGCCACCTTATCGCGTATTCTCTAAAACCTTCAGTGTTTTTCTTTTTCTTGTTGACCAAAGATTTTTCGTCCGGAATCAGGTTGATGTTATACTGAAAATATTGCACAAACTCAGAAGCTAAGTCATCCCAGTTGTTCCACTTGTCGATATCTTGATCGATAAACCATTCTGAAGCCATATCAGAAAGACTCTCTCCAAAGAAAGCCATGAGCAGCTCTTCCCTTCCTCCTGCAGCCCTCAACTGGTTGCAATAGCATCTCAAGTGTGCCACGGGATCACCGTGTCCTGTATACTTCTCGAACTTGGGCATTTTAAAACCGAGAGGAAGGTTGATGTCAGGGAACATGCACAAATCTTTATAAGAAACACTCTTATAACCTCCGATTCCCTGCAAATTCCTCATGGCCTATTCTAAACTTTTCAACTTCCGCGCTATGACTTCCTGTTCCTCTGTTGCGACAGGTTTCTCCGTATCAAATGGAAATGCAGGTGGCTGAGTGTACCTATACGGTTCATTCATTCTCAAAGTCGGCTCCGGGGCATAATACTGACTATCTGGAACCTTCAATACTGGCTCACTGGCAGACTGAGGAAGCCCCATTGTCGGACGCACAACATATGTGGGAGCTTCAGGTGGTGGCAGAGTCACGAATACCGGTGTGATTGGTGGCGCCGGCTGAGCAACGGGTCTTGATTGGGGAGCTACCAAGGGCACACCAGAACTGCCAGGATAATAATGTCGTGGAGTGAATCCTGGCGCGTGCTCAGGTGACTCAGTAGGAGCAGAGAATTGCGCCTGAGAGAGCGGTGGGCAATTAGAGATATTCCCCAGACCTTCAGGGAGCGGAGGAGGAGGGATTCTGCTGGCCCATGCCCGATGCAAATCTATCAATTGTTGCCTGAGCCTTACTACCTCATCATTGTGTTCTGAACTTTCTTCCCTGTGATCCTGATCCGGGTCAATGAGTGAATTTTCAATCTCCCTGCTAGCCATGCCGAGCTTTGCTTTGGATCTAGTGAAGTATGGGTGACTAGCCAGAGTGCTGCGAACCTACCACTGTTATCTGAATGAACATGCTCATCAAAGAAGACATCCGTTAGGATTAGGGCCCACAACAAGCATGGGAATCACATTGGTAAAATTGACCTAAATTCATGTTCATTTCTACCAGCTTTTGAGGGTAGCGAAGTCATTTTAACATCATCCCGATTTTTATCTACACATTTTTTTATTTTTTATTTTTTTTCGTATCCATCTCTGTTCTTTCCACTTCTCTGGTTATCTACCTTTATTTTATCATTCTTTATGGCTTTTATTTTTTTCTTTAAAAGAGGAAAAATAATGAAAAACAACGAAACAAAAATGATTAGATCGAACCCAAAAGTAGGTTGCCTACGTATCATGTTGTACATGAATCAGATCTTGCGTAGTTCGGGCAACATATGCATAAACATCACACAATTGAAGGTTTTTTTTTCTTTTTTTTTTCATGAAAAACGAAAACAAGTAAACAAAAGAAAGACGTAACATCCTAACATTTCGATGACAGACAACAAAACATACAACGAATTTAGGACCACTTTAAAACTAAACAACAAATACAAAACAACATTCTAAACCCCTAACGACATGCGTGCAATAAAGACCCAAATATCAAAAACAACTTGACTCCGACTTAACACAGACACCAACCTACAATAACAGAAACATAAAAGACTCCAAACTGAATAAAGATAAGAAATGCTCTTTCAGACTGGTGCTCTGCGTGATGGCCCTGACTGAGATGGACCTGCCTGTGAAGTTCTCTTTCTCCCATTCAAACTTTGTAGCATATCTTGTAAAGACACACTGATATTAGGGAAGAAGCTTCGGGCCCGTATTCCTCCCTCATGAGGAGTGCGCTTGGAAAGATTATTCTGACACCTTTCTACCGTCTTGAATAAATCTGCTAACTGAACTCTCAGTGTCTCCACTTTGGACCCCGCACTTTCATCCTGATGGTCGTCAACAATGCATTCTTCCTGTATTCTCCCTCTAAGCTGCGCTGGTAAGGGTTGACTAATACCTCGAGGGACAGATTGAAACCAGACCCCATATCCCTGAGTGTACCCCGGATTATCCAAACTTTCTTTGAGAGTGTCCACACCTAGCTTTGTTGCATGCTTCCAGAACTGCTCGTATTTGCTTTCACCCAAGGCTTGGTCCTTGAAGTAATCTACATCCTTTAAAAGATCCACTACTGGTGGCACATTCTGCGGCCTACCCAACTGGTGCATTACCCTAGAAGGACTGTATGGTCTAGTGCAATTTAGCCCTAACATAACTAGAAGGAGATGCATTTGACAACCAAACAAGATTATCTTTGGTCGAAGCCACAGACAAGTCCACAAAACGTTATCCCCGGTTCTAGACTCAAGAAATTCAATCCAAGCGTCGACTCCCACGGGTAGCGAGAATTTATCCAAACGCAACCTGAGGTCCATGGCTTTCACTCGATTGGGAATACAACGATCTACCACGTCTGGTGTAACTAAAGAAGGTGCATGCAAATACTCCATCATCCATAACTGCAATATCAGGTTACTGCCCTCAAAAAATCTCATCCCCCTCTTCACTTCGGTTAAAGCCTTATATATTTCTGTTAAGATCATGGGTATGAGAGTGAACCTGCCCTTTTGATTAATGCCCTTGTCGTTTTGATCCTTATGAAATAGAGCCATCACCATAGATTGCAAACGGGTATTAATACGTCTTTCTTCTAGTGGAAACACTAAAATACCTAACAAAGCGAGGGTGAAAACTTCAAGATGCTTTCTCTCCCACTTCTCCTTAGTTATATGAAATTCATCCCAAAAGCAATCAAAACCTTCTGAGGGCCCGAACCTAGCGAACAAAAAATCTAAAGAAATCCACGAATCACTTAAACAACCCAAATGCATATCCTTACTTTTTAAACCACAAGACTGCAAAAATCTCACGCCAGTATGATTTCGTGCTCGGATCATATCCTTCACGATATAGGGCAAATGCAACAAACCGGATATTTCTGCCAAAGTAGGAGTCATTTCACATTCCCCAAACCTGAACACCAAACTACTTGGATCCCAAAAGGTCAACAAAGCCTCTATTAATTCTGGACGAGGGGTAACATGCAGAAGTTCCGTAAGATCACCTAATATTTTAATCAGTTTCTGCTGATCAACATAGTTAAACATTTCCCACCACTTGATTAAATTTTTGGGCACCTTGACAACCATCAGGACTCTAGACTTGGTGAACAAATCCATTCTGTAATAACACATAAGACGTTATCTCAAAATTTTGACAGGAGTAGAAGATTCCCAACCCTTGGGATTTTTGACGCAAGCATATGTCGATGAGACATACCACATTCATGACTCCAATTTGCCGAACAGAAGTACTGAGCGAAATTAGTCTACTTGGCTAACAACTCTAGATTACGGGGGGAGAGACCTAGGCTAATAATAAGACAAAGGCCAACACAAAGATTACCGGACCCACCGAGGGTTGCCTACGTATCCCAACCCGAGGAAAGAGAATCAGGTATGCGTAGTTCATCCATATTGGACAATGAACGATTAACTAATAAATTGACCCTAACTTAAGAGACAACCAAAAATAAATGAATGAAAACTTTTTGGATTTTCAACTAGACATTTCAACTAAGACTGACACCACCAATTATGAAAAAAAATCTTTTTGGTATTTTTGCTTTTGACAAATAAGTCGAAAAGACAAACAAAACCCTCTTTTTTTTTCATCATTTTTCTTTTGTTGAACTTACGGTACTTTGAGAAGATGAATGCAAAAACGTAAAAAAAATCTTTTTGAGTTTTTGGATCGTGAAGAACAAAAGCCATAAAGAACTCTAAAATAAACTACGACACTCCTTTTTTTTTTTTCGACTCACTTCACTTTTTTTTCTCTATATTTTTTTTTCAACAGTTCTTGCCTACGCACCTTACTTCTAACACATATTTTCACCAAATCAGTCCGTCAAATGACCCCATTACCCTCAAAGATGCAACATTTAGCACGTAGGGATGCTTTAGAGGTGAGTCTCCTACAAAGGGCCATGTGGGTCCCGCTAGGTCTCAGTATGATGCACATAAGCATGACCTAAAGGCTGACCTACGTTGTGGTTCACTAACAGGGCTGTTCGGGGGAGCGTATGGTCGATAGTGGCTGCTTTGCTTTCCACCTACTCCATAACGCCGATGGCTCCCCCCCTAAAATAAGGGTGACTCAACTAGAGGTCGTGTACAACACGTGTACTATGGACTTGTTGCAGAAAGAAGGCCTGGGGGTAGACACATGATGCCAGATATAAAAACGGTAACACATAGGATAAATGTTATAAACAAAGAGCACGAAAAACGCACAAAAAGTGATAATAATAACACAAACAAAAATCACAAAACAATGCTCATACACTCGTAATGCCAAACAAAGCCGATACGACTCCAAAATAAGCTTGAATTCTGAAATGGTCCCCAGCAGAGTCGCCAGAGCTGTCACACCCGTTTTTTAACTCCGAAAAAATTGATTTTAAGTTTTAAAGGGTTTCGTTATTAAAGTGACAAAATGAAAATTGGTTTCAAAAAGGACTTTTATATTCAAAACTCAGAGTCTCCACTTGGCATAATCGGGTGTGCCAAGTCACCTTGGAAAATCCTTTTTTTCAAAAAACTGTTTTTGACTCTTCTAAACTGATTCACGAACAGAGATTCCAGCTAAGGAATTCTGTTGACCGAGGGGAAGGTGTTAGGCACTCCTCAATCCCGTAGTTTGATCACGGTCGCTTGGTGGAGTGTATCAGCTATTTTGACATTATGGATACATAAACCACACAAAATCACACAAAACAATCAATCAAACAAACAAACAAAACAAATCCAAAATTATAGTGTCCAGTTCGATTATTACAATCCCAAAATAGAAAAATGCGAAAATATAAACTTACTATATTCTATGCTAATTCTAAACTACACTCTATTGCTTTCTCCACCCGACGTTTTGGGCCTTGATCGTGCGTCGTCTTCAAGTACATGATACTTCGGGGCATTTCCCAGATAAATCAATATAAATCCCTCGGGGCATTCCCCGGCCAAATAAATACAATAGATCCCAATGCATAAATCAAAACCATTCCACACACATTTCATCATTCAACAATCACAAATCCTAAACTTTGCCTACCCAACCTACTGCTTGCCTACCTGCTCGACGACATATCACGTTCAACATCAACAATGAATCAAAATACCCTAATATCCACTTTTATCAATTTTCGATTCCCGCCCCCAAAATAATTGACTAATTCTTCGACTATCAATTCAATTTCTCACATCCAAATCCAACATCAACCAATCCATAACAAAGATTCAAACATGCTCAAACAACAAATCATTTCCGATTAATTAACCAACTTCGACATAGAATCACCCAAAATAATTAGACTTGCTCAACCACACAATCAAGATCATATCATCAACCAAAGCATTCCATCCATAACATCGGGTATCGTAAACAAAGAAATAAAGTATAGTGGAGGTTAGAAATGGACCTGATTAAGAACTTTCGGAGAATATTGCTTTAATAAATAAAGAAATCCGCTCCCGATAACCTCGACTTCGATCTTCAATAATGACAAATATACAACTCGATATCGCCAATTCTGACCCGAATTAAAGACCCACGAAGAACCAGAAAAGCACCCCAAACAGAAACTTTGGAATTTTTGCCCGTTTAACAGTATTTTTGACTGCAACGGAGCAATAGACGCGCGACTTCACCATTTTCCGGCCAAACACCTTAGAAAATCGACCGGCAGATGTGAATCAATGATGGATCTTGGCGGTGTTGGTGGATTCGGGGTTCAAATCCGACCCATATCCCCTTTTGCGATGGTTTCGTGACATTTGACGCGTTTCTGGCGAGTCCGTTGCTGGAACAATAACGAACTCCTGAACTCCCGTTCCTTCAGCTCCTCCCCCCCACCACCACCTCTGTTTTCACCACGCTCTCTCTCTCTCGCTTCGTTACTATTTCTCTCTCTTTGTTAATCTCTCTCCATTTCTCTCTCTGTGTGTGCGTAGTCTATTGTGTGTGTGCTTTGTGCGCATACTGTGGTTGCTGTGTATTGTGTATGTAATTTTAGGGGTGAATAATTAACAAAGAAAAATGGAGGAGTTTTTGTATTTCACTGTGTTTGTAGTGTGTAGAAGACCAGAGAATGGAGACCCCCCAATTTCTGTGTGTATGTGTGAGTGCCTTTTTTTTTTTTTATGATTGGAGTCCCCTTTTCTATTAGTTTTGCTCTCTTTCTTTATGGAGAAGAAACTTGAGGGAGGGGTGGTTACGTGGGGTAGGGGTAGGAGGGGTAGGGTTAGGATGTGTTGTCAATTTTTAGTTGGGTGAGTTGTTAGAATATTAGGATAAGACAAAGTTTGTTATTTATTGTATTTTGTGAGGGTATAATAACATGGATGAAGGTACACGGTAGGATAAGGTAAAATTGGGTAAATTAATCTTTCGGAGGGATAAAATTACGTGTCTACAAGTAATACTGTAATTATTAAGAAACTATTGTAAATATCAAATAAAAATAATTAATTTCAAATTAACTTAATATTAGAATTTAAATTATATATATTGATTGTGTATACTTTTTTTACTATCAGTGGTTTTTAACTTTTGTCTACATTTTTTTTTTGTAGGATATTGGAGGAAGTAACAGATGGGATATATCCTATGTTTGAATGATCATGTGTTAAATAATCATTCTACAGCTGAGATTAATGTTTGGCTTAGAATAAAATAAATAAATAAATAAATAAATAAATAAAAGGAGAGAATGGAAACTTATTATCTAGACTAAAAGTTTATATTCTATTCTCTTGTTTATTTATATGTGTTATTGTCACATGTGATATGTATTTCATATATGATATATGTATGTATTGTCTATATGTGATTATTTAAATCAGAATAAAGATTTATATTACCAATAATTATTTTTCGAATTAAATCTGCCCTTTAGGAGTCGTTTGGTTGGAAACAAGTTATTTTAAAATAATTAATTGAGGATTTATCTATCTTGAAATTAGTTATCCCACTATTATAACTTATAACTCACATCAAATAACTTAGATAATTAATTTTAAAATAGCTAATTCTAAAATTAATTATTTCAAAATAACTAGTTTCCAACCAAACAACTCCGTTGAGTTAAGGTTCTTATACATATGGATGAGAAAGGGTTAAAACTTACACGCATTCGGTGTATATATCAATTTAATATATGCATGTCGTGTGTTTGAATTAGGAGTTCGTGTTACTTAATTATAATTAATTAATATATATTTTACTTAATTATAATTAAAAAAATTAATTTGATGTATACACCGAGTGCGTGTAAATTTTTATCGATAAGAATGTTACTACTGACATTGACAAGCCATTATTGGATGTACTTTCGGCAATAAAATTTAGGTCCTATTTTAATTTTAGGACCACTTGGATCATTTATATTTTATACTTAGTACTTTTTTTGTCATTCTTTTCCCTAGTTATAGAAGATTTATAGTACATTTCTTTTGAAAAAAAAGAAAAAAAAATCGTTATTATCACAACCATCACTATTGATCAACACTATCACCAACTACCCCCTCCCAAATTGACATTCACAACCACCATCTCCAATAGGAAAAATGTCATATTCTCAGCAACAATAATATATTTGATGTAATCTCTCAAGTAAAATTATTATAATAAAAAAAATTAAGATTATGATGATATTTATTGCGGCCTATCCTTGATAAGTAAGCTCAAATTTCAAGAGTTAAAAAAGTCAATAACAATAATGCAATAGAACATGACAAGACTTCAGGAACGAAGTCAGGCCCTACAATGTAAGTAAAAGCGGAAGTCTAATAGAAATAAATAGATCCAATTCCAAAGCCTGATATGATAAGTACAGAGCATGCAATAATACAACTGGATCTGATGTATACCATCTGCCTCTGGAATAACTAAAGACAAATAAAAATAGAACGAGGCCTGAAAATGATTCTGGACACCTAGAGAATGTCAGTACTTCGAGTCACCAACTATCTCATGCACAAACTTAGTCATCTCGCGTAGTGCACGTACTAGGATCAGCATCGAAGGGGCACAATAGGGATGAATGCGGTCCACTTATGCTCAATAAGTGTCATAAACCGACTGAGCAAATTAGAAAATAATTTAAGAAAAGAAAACTATGAGTCCCCGTGGGATAGAGGCTCCCAACCTTGATTTTGATGGTTGTTAGGACTTGTGAAGTTTTGATGATTGACAAGAGGATATGAAACAAGTAAACATAGCTGGTTCATGAAAAACTGATTCAAAAGAGTTGAACGTGCAAGAGTACTTTTTGTGGTTAAAGTCACATGTGCAAAAATAAAAGAAAAAAAGTTTGTTTCTTCAGATAAGATCATTTGCTATAAAAAGGAGAGTTAGTGTTTGACTACAACACTCAAAAACAGAGTCCAAGAAGCATGAAAGTCCTTGTGGAGTTAGAAGCCTACTTGCTCGGAGTTATAAATACTCAAGGTCTTTTAAAATAAAATTAATGCACTCATACTTCAAAAAAAAAAAAAAATTCATCCGTGTGTTATAAATTAATGCACTTATACTGAAGCTATTTCATTCATGTGTCTAACAGTTTTTTATTCTAATTAATATGTATTTGAAAGATTATTGAGTTGAAATTTTTTATGATTTCTTAATGTCAGTGTTATAAACTGGTTTAGGAGTTTAGTCTTAGTTTTTCTAGGAATTAGAGTAAGTTCCGAGGGTTGCTAGAGTTTTGTAATCTGACTTTCAAGTGGCGAAACTTGAAGTGGGTTTCAACCGTCTAGGGAGATTGTTGAACATTAGGAATTAGAATTTATAATAGTGGGATAATTAATTTCAAAATGTCTAGGGAGATTGTTGAACAACCGTCTCATTGTGTTTAGTTAAGTTTGAATTAAATCCTGTAGAGATACAGAACATGGTTTAAAACTATGATGTTCATTATTTACCGTCTTTAATTGCTTCAGTTGAAACACGTTAGACAACTGGTCCATCGTAGGCACAAATCAAGCATGACTCATCTGAGTTACTAGGACGTGCAGAAATATCAATAATACAAACACTGAGATTTCTTGTACTAAGTTTGGGATGCCAAACATAAGCTGTAATTTTGATCACTGCATTTTCTTCATTATTAAAATAGAAATACACGGGGTATGTTGTTGTTGTAAAAAGTCAATATTATAAATTTATTAATTTGATATAAACATGATACTCTGCGGCTCTGAAGGTTCATTAATTTTTTTTTTTCTTTTTCTTTTACCTTATATAGAGAGAAAAAGAGAAAGAGAAATCTTGAGAAACAATTAATAAAATAGAAATATGATCACTGCATTTTCTTCATTATTAAAATAGAAATATGATCACTGCTTCATTATTCAACACACACACATACTTAGTAAACTTTCTTACAAAGCCTAACATAGATATTAAATTATTTGTTGAAGCTTTTCTCCAGTTTGAAGAGTCTGCAAAAAACAAAAACAAAAAAAGGTAAAACAATTTAATAAAAGAGATTCACAAAGAGATTAATCTAAATTATATGCACTGATAGCAGCAAATGTGATAGCTACAATTTCTCATAGACTATAGGATAATACTCACAAAAATACCTGAACTTTGATCGGATTTTCAGTTGAGCATACTGAACTTTGCAGGGGTCCTATTACCCCCTCGACTTTTTGTCACACCCCTTTTTACGCGTACTCCAAAACATTGGAATACATTTTTAAAGTTCGAAAGGGTTTTATTAGTTAAGTGACAAGAAATGAAAATTTGTTTCGGAAAAGGATTATTTGCATTTTTTATTCAGAGTCGCGACTTGGCATAATCCGGTGTGCCAAGTCACCTTTGAAAAATCCCTTTCGAAACCATTTGACTCTTAAACCGGTTTGCGCACAGAGATTCCGGCTAAGGAATTCTGTTGACCGAGGGGAAGGTGTTAGGCACCCCTCGATCCCGTGGTTCGACCACGGTCGCTTGGTGGAGTGTATCTACTATTTCTGGCATTATGAAGTGTATAAACCACAGAAAAAAAAGCACGCAAAAAAAAAACAATCAAACAAAAAAAACAAAACGAAACAAACTGAAATGTAAGTCCAGTCCAATTATTACAACCCAAAAATAGAAAAGAACTGAAAATAAACCTACGCTAATCCTAAACTAATGCTTTACCCGATGCCTCGGGCCTTCATCACGGACGTCCTCCGGGTACAAGGTACTTCGGGGCATTCCCCGGATAAATCTATACAAATCCTTCGGGGCATTCCCCGGCCAAATGAATACAATTTAAACTTTTCGTGAAATAAAATAGAAAGTGTCATTCAAGCACATATCCAAAACACTCCAACAAAACATTTATTTCTAAATTTTGCCTACCCGACCCTACGATTACCTACCCACTTGACCTATTATGATACTATCCCATAGTCAGTGATGAATTAAAACAAACAACCTTCAACCTATTTGATTATCAAATTTTCAATCCCGACCCCCAAATCAACAAATTTAATCCTCAAACCATGGTTAACAAATTTTCCGATTGTCGAACACTTTTCGAAAGTCTAAAATCAACTTCAAACATATACATCCAACAAAGATTCGAACTTAGACATACAAGTCATCCACACCAACAATTAATATTTTTTGCTCAAAATATTCACAGTCACACCACAAACTTATGACATTAACCAATTTCAAGATAAAAGAGTAGATTCAAGAGATGGACCTTCGAAGAACAGATTTGTTGATAACAATAATGTTTAAGAGAACCCGGACTTGGAATCCCGAATAGAGAACCTCAACGGCGAACCAAACCCAAACTCGATAGCACAAAAATGGAAATTCCAAACTAACCACGATGAACCGATCGAGGCAAAACAGAAAACAAATCCTTGAACCAGTATGAAGACTGATGAACGAACCTAGAAAAATCGCAACTCGAAGAATAATCAACCAAAACCCCGTACGAAAAATCCGAAACGAAACCAAAATCAACTGATTTCAAACTAAGCTAACGCAGCTTGCCGGAATCGAGGTCGAATTATCACTTTTCTACCGCGTCGGAGCTCCGGCCAACCTGATAGTCAACGAAATAGCTTTTCTGGCTAGATTTCACCGGAGAAAAACAAAACGGAAACAGTATCTCCGTCCGTTCTCTCGCTCTCTTCGTCACTGTTGGTCGGATGACGAGCTCGCCGGCGAAGTCCGAACCTACCGTCTCCGTCTCGATCTCTCTCTCGACTAGATCTCTCCGTTTCTCTCTCTCAGTTCCGACCCTCTCTCTCCGTTTCTCCCTCGCTCCGATCAGATCTCTCTCTCTCCATTTCTCCTTCAACTCCGGCCAGATCTCTCTCTCCGTTTCTCTCTCCGATCTCTATTTTTTAGGTGCGTGTGTGCGTGTGATGTTCTGTGTAGAAGATGAGAATAGAATGTGTATGTGTATATATTTTGCTCCCTTATTCACTGTTAGTCGTCCCCCATTAATGGAAAATGTGAGGTTGTGTGCTTGTGCGAAGAAGAAAAGGAAACAAAAAGGGAGCTTTCAAAAAATAGCCATCCTGTATTTTTCGTGATCTCTCTCTCTCCCTTGAATTGTGAGTGGAATCTGTATATATAATGTGAGTGTTGTGCATGTAGGGTAGGTGGGGTAGAGTTTGTTAGGGTAGGGTAGGTAGGTGTTGTTTTTTTATTGGAGGGATAAGGGTTAGGTGTTGTTTTTTTATTGGGTGGGTTGTTAGAATATTAGGATAAAACAAAATTAGTTAGGGGTTGTTATTTTTTGTCATTTTGTGGAGGGATTATCACACGGGTAAGGGTACACGGTAGGATAGGGTAAACAATAGGTCAAAACGATATCGGGGAAGGACGAAATTAGGTGTCTACATCATGCCCCCTTTGAATGTAAACGCGAAGTGTTTTCAGGCAAAGAAGTAGACAGCGAGACCAAATTTTGACCCGACCATCATTCAAAGAAAGAAACCGAAGGAAGAAGGACAACCGGGTCTTGACTTAAGACATCCTTTCTACCCAAATTACGAGAGAATCATGTCACGGGTATTTCAAAGGATTGGAAAAGGTGGACTATACCGAGTTGGAGAGTCGAGTGAGGTTCCGTCGAGGTTCCGGTCCGCGGCTCTGTTATTACATCAAAATGAAAATTACAAGTTAAAACATAAATGAAATTATAAAAATCCTATCTATACAGCTTCTGTTGGTTCTTGACTCGACTTTTCATCACCCTGTTCTCCAGGCGGGCTCCTGACTTGCAATTTCTTTCCCCTTGTTGCTTGACTTTCAATTACTTCACTTTGTTGCTTGACTCTTTTGTTTCTTCACCCTATTCTCCAGGCGGGCTCCTGACTTGCTATTTCATCACCCTGTTCTTCAGGCGGGCTCCTGCCTTGCTATTTCATCACCCTGTTCTTCAGGCGGGCTCCTGAAACTCAAAATTAAAACTAGAACGAAAATTATCCCAAACAAGAATTATAAATAATTAGTATTTCATTTTTGAAAGCATTGTCCCATTTTCCAGGAGGGTCCTGACCAGAAGGTGAAATCCCATTTTTCAGGAGGGTCCGGTCCTGAACAGAATGTAAAATCCCATTTTTCAGGAGGGTCCTGAACATAAAGTAAAATCCCATTTTTCAGGAGGGTCCTGAGCAGAAAGTGAAATCCCATTTTTCAGGAGGGTCCTGAACATAAAGTAAAATCCCATTTTTTAGGAGGGTCCTGAACAGAAAGTAAAATCCCATTTTTCAGGAGGGTCCTGAACAGAAAGTAAAATCCCATTTTTCAGGAGGGTCCTGAGCAGAAAGTGAAATCCCATTTTTCAGGAGGGTCCTGAACATAAAGTAAAGTCCCATTTTTCAGGAGGGTCCTGAGCAGAAAGTAAAGTCCCATTTTTCAGGAGGGTCCTGAACAGAAAGTAAAATCCCATTTTTCAGGAGGGTCCTGAACAGAAAGTAAAATCCCATTTTTCAGGAGGGTCCTGAACATAAAGTAAAATCCCATTTTTCAGGAGGGTCCTGAACAGAAAGTAAAGTTCCATTTTTCAGGAGGGTCCTGAACATAAAGTAAAATCCCATTTTTCAGGAGGGTCCTGAACAGAAAGTAAAGTCCCATTTTTCAGGAGGGTCCTGAACAGAAAGTAAAATCCCATTTTTCAGGAGGGTCCTGAACATAAAGTAAAGTCCCATTTTTCAGGAGGGTCCTGAACAGAAAGTAAAATCCCATTTTCCAGGAGGGTCCTGAACAGAAAGTAAAATCCCATGGATGTGCATTTCCAATGGTAGCTGAATCAAGTGAAACGAATTTGCCCCTATTTCAATCAAAGAAAAATTGGTCAGTTAAAAACTTAGTGGTGGCTTGCAGCTCTTGGCTTCCCAGGTATCTGCCCCAGTACTCGTTCCTTTCATCTTTGTTCCAAATTGCTAACACTTGCCTGTCTTACCGCATCATTGACCAAGATCCAGATTGAGAGAGATGAGTTCTGACTCGAACAATGGGTTTCCATTTTTACCATGCCCCTGAGGTGCACTCTTTTCCCAAATCTGAATGATTCCACGAATCCAATAGCCTGTCGGTTGATGGACTCCCTTTGTTTCGTGTTGAATTACGATCATATTTCTTTCCTGTGTTGTTCCTTGGCTTTTCCTCATGTAATTGGGAAAGACTGGTAGTAAATTTTGAAATCCTTTCTCGCTTGTTTTGACACAGACTTGACTTAAAAAAAATGTAAAGAAATGATGGTGACTCTTGTTTTGATAAATAATCATAAGAAAGGACAAAAACATGAATATGTAAATGAAAGAAAAGGGCAATGTCTTATATTCAAAAAGAAAACTTATCTGAATACGACAACCGACTCCAATGAGTATGACATGCATTTTGGATTGAGCTGCCTGATCTTCCTATCCAAACTCCCCATTTGTTGTTGAGTTCGTGCCTTTTTCCACTGATCCGCTTCTTCAAATCCATTGGACTCATACATCATATTCGACTGACGACATCTAAAAAGACTTTCGCCAACAAATCTCTTTTCTTTTCACTTTCCGCCTTTCTCTTAAACTCTCCATCGCCCTACGGTGCCCATGAGGATTTTCACCAATAAGACTCTCATTTTTGTATTTCTCTCAACTCACCCATCGCCTTACAGTGCCCGCAAAGATTTTCACCAATAAGACTCTCTCATTTTTGTATTTCTCTCAACTCACCATCGCCTTATGGTGCCTGTAAAGGTTTTCACCAATAAGGCTCTCTCATTTTCATTTTCTAACAACTCGCCATCGCCTTATGGCGCCTGCAAAGGTTTTCACCAATAAGACTCTCTCATTTTGTATTTCTTTCCTGATTTCTTATGCTGAGGGAGACAAGCGGTACTTCGCAGTGTATCGTCATATCCATTACATGCTTAGCCTTAACAGTATCAAAAATTGATCTGAAGGACTTTCTTTGGTTGTAACTTGGCTTTTGGTCAAGGTTAGAAAAGATGGTAAGAGGCTCAAACGATACTTGAAGTGGGGGTAGGACTTACGACTTTTGGAATCGACTCAAACAATGCATTAACTCATGCCCCAGTTTTTGTTGACTGGGTGAATCTTAAAATTTATTTGGTTGGACCGAGCCCGAAATAGGGCAACCTACGTATCTCACTCTCGAGAGAGAAGAATCAGGTCGCACGTAGTTCCATCAGCTTGTTCTTTGTTTTGATTTGATTTTTTTTATTATTATTATTTTTTTTTTTTATTTTTTTTTTGAACTCTTTCTTTTATTCTTATTCTCTTGACATTTATCTTTGACTCTATTTTGATTCCAAAAGAGAGATATGAAATAAAAATAAACGAGGCTCAAACGGGTAAACAAAGGATGACACAATGTTTGGATAGAAAATAAAATGCCTTCATCATATCAATCTTCAAAATGCAAGTACTAGACATGCAATAAAATCAAACAAAGGACCAAATATCATACATAGTATCTTTTGACCGCATCAGAATTGATAGCCATTTCTGCCATTTTGCCTTCAGTAGCTGTCAAATATAAGGCTCCATTGGGTAACACTTTCTTCACAACAAAGGGACCTTGCCAGTTAGGGGAGAACTTGCCCTTCGCTTCAACCTGGTGAGGAAGGATACGTCTTAATACCAACTGACCAACTTCAAAATTCCTGGGACGGACCTTTTTGTTATAAGCATGAGTCATCCTCCTTTGATACAACTGTCCATGACACACGGACGTTAGCCTTTTTTCCTCGATCAAACTCAAATGTTCCAGTCGGGCTTTTACCCATTCGTCGTCATCGATCTTTGCTTCTACAATGACCCGAAGAGAAGGAATTTCAACTTCTGCAGGGATGACTGCTTCTGTCCCATACACTAATAAATATGGAGTTGCCCTTGTTGAAGTGCAAACAGTGGTGCGATAACCTAGCAATGCAAACGGCAACTTTTCATGCCACTGTCTAGAACCTTGTACCATTTTTCGCAGTATCTTTTTTATATTTTTATTGGCGGCTTCTACAACACCATTGGCCTTTGGGCGATATGGAGTAGAATTTTGATGTGCGATCTTAAACTGTTGACACACTTCTTGCGTCAAATGACTATTGAGATTGGCAGCATTGTCTGTAATAATCATCTTAGGAATTCCAAATCTACAAATGATATTGGCATGAACAAAATCTACCACAACCTTCTTTGTCACCGACTTGAAAGTTACTGCTTCCACCCACTTTGTGAAGTAGTCAATGGCTACCAAAATGAATCTATGTCCATTTGATGCCTTCGGCTCAATCGGTCCAATCACATCCATTCCCCAAGCTACGAACGGCCATGGAGCGGCCATTGCATGCAACTCAACAGGAGGAGAACGTATCAGATCGTCGTGCACCTGACATTGATGACACTTTCGAACAAACTGAATAGAATCCCTCTCCATAGTAAACCAGTAATAACCTGCTCGAAGAATCTTCTTTGACAAGGCGTGACCGTTCATATGTGACCTGCATACTCCAGAGTGTATTTCAACCATGATTGCCGAGGCTTCTTTTGCATCTACACACCTTAGAAGTCCCAGATCTGGGGTCCTCTTATATAAGATTCCCCCACTCATGAAAAATCTACTAGTCAAACGCCTAATAGTCCTTTTTTGATCATTGGTGGCATATGCTGGGTATTCTCCTGACTGAATGTACCGCTTGATATCCAAAAACCAAGGTTCTCCATCGAGCTCTTCTTCAACCGTATTACAGTAAGCATGTTGATCACGACTCTGTATATGCACTGGATCTATATAGGCTTTGTCAGGATGTTGAAGCATTGACGACAGAGTGGCTAAAGCATCAGCAATTTCATTATGAATCCTTGGAATATACCTAAATTTTACTGACACAAACCATTGACATAGCTCCTGCAAGCATTGTCGATACGGGATGAGCTTCAAATCCCGCATCTCCCAATCGCCTTGAATTTGATGGACGAGCAAATATGAATCTCCCAACACTAATAATTCCTGGATTCCCATATCGACAACTAACCTCAAACCAAGAATGCAGGCTTCATACTCTGCCATATTATTAGTACAGTAGAATCGAAGTTGTGCTGTTACCGAGAAATGTTGTCCCGATTCAGAGATAAGAACTACACCTATTTCGACTCCTTTCATATTGACAGCTCCATCGAAGAATAACCTCCAAACTGGATCAGCATCTATAACGACTTCATCGACACACGACACTTCTTCGTTAGGAAAATATGTCATTAATGGCTCGTACTCTTCATCGATGGGATTCTCAGAAAGATGATATGCCAAGGCTTGAGCTTTCATGGCGGTTCGAGTCACATATACAACGTCGAACTCGGTAAGCAATATTTGCCACTTTGCCAGTCGACCCGTCGGCATAGGCTTCTGAAAGATATACTTCAAAGGATCCATGCGAGAAATAAGATAAGTAGTATAGGATGATAGATAATGCTTCAACTTCTGTGCTATCCAAGTTAGGGCACAACACGTCTTTTCAAGAAGAGTATACTTGGCCTCATATGCGGTGAACTTATTGCTAAGATAATAAATAGCCTGCTCCTTTTTGCCTGTAACATCATGTTGACCCAGGACACAACCGAAAGAATTGTCCACGACTGATAAATATAAGATCAAAGGCCTACCAGGCTCCGGGGGGTACCAGTACGGGCGGATTTGACAAATATCTTTTGATTCGATCGAACGCTTCCTGACATTCTTCAGTCCATTTTACCACAACACTCTTTTTCAGCAACTTGAATATGGGCTCACAAGTGGTTGTGAGTTGAGCAATAAACCTGCTAATGTAGTTCAGTCTACCAAGCAAACTCATTACCTCCGTTCTATTCTTGGGCGGGGGCAAATCCTGAATGGCTTTGATTTTCGAGGGATCTAATTCAATTCCCCGACGGCTGACTACAAACCCCAACAGCTTTCCAGATGGAACTCCAAATACACATTTTGTCGGGTTGAGTTTGAGATTATACCTGCGAAGTCTTTCAAAGAACTTTCTCAAATCTTTTACATGGTCGGCCTGACTTTTTGACTTAATAATCACATCATCCACGTAAACCTCAATCTCCTTCTGCATCATGTCATGAAACATAGTGGTCATGGCTCTCATGTATGTTGCTCCAGTATTCTTGAAACCAAACGACATCACCCGATAACAATAAGTTCCCCATGGTGTGATAAAAGATGTCTTCTCCGCGTCTTCATCATCCATAATGATCTGGTGATATCCGGCATAGCAATCCACAAAAGAGGCAACCTCGTGTTTAGCACAGTTGTCTAGCAAAATATGGATGTTGGGCAGTGGAAAATCATCTTTTGGACTTGCCCTGTTCAAATCGCGGTAATCAACACACACTCGAATTTTTCCATCTTTCTTTGGTACGGGAACAACATTGGATAACCACATGGGATAACGAGCCACTCGAATTACTTTGGCTTCAAGTTGTTTCATGATTTCCTCTTTGATTTTAATACTCACATCTGTTTTAAACTTCCTCAACTTCTGTTTGACAAGAGGGAATGCGGGATCCGTTGGCAATTTGTGAGACACTAATTCAGTGCTTAAACCAGGCATATCATCATAAGACCATGCAAAAACATCTTTATAATCCATTAACGTTTGAATCATTTCATCTTTTAGCTGGGGCAAAACATGTACACTGATTTTAGTTTCCCTAACATCTTCTTGATCCCCTAGATTTATTGGCTTAGTCTCATTCAAATTAGGATTCGGTTTGTCTTCAAATTGTTCCAACTCTTTGCTTATTTCTTCTAATGCTTCTTTTTCATCATATTCCTCATCCTGCTCCATTACATCTGGATTATTTTAGATTTTAAGATCAGGCTGAAAATTCCGCATGCATGTCATGTCATTAGAATCAGCATAAAGAGAACTGTGTAAAAAAAGAAAAACAAACTATATTAGACACAAAACAAAAGGGACATTGCATTTCATTAAATAAAAGATAGAAGGGTTTAAACACAGACACTAATATAACATAAACAAACTAAAATCCGAATTACAACCCTGAAATAACTCGGATAAACAGAAAGGAAAAATAAATAAATTACCAAAACTCCCTCCTGACGGGGAGAGAAGTGACTTCCCAATTATTGAGCCGGACAGCTGGACCTATGAATTGCACATCTGCTATACTAGTACCTTCTCCTGCTTCAACCATAGCAACTTCAATAAAAAGGTTCTGGAGGTCACCCACCAATTCAACTTCAGATTCCACATGCTTCGCGACATCGCTCTTAACAAATGACTCACTGAGTAGTGGCATTGGGCGAGGGAGTGACCATATTTCCTTCTTCCTTCCCCTGATTTTCTTCAGATCTTCAGCTGTAGGCTCAAATCCCAGACCAAACGTGCCCACGTTCTCACTCGGACATATGGGATGAACTATACCATGAAGAGATGCTCCCAAACCTTTTCCTAGCTCAAATCCGTATTTCCAAAGTTCACTCACCATCATGATAGTAGCAGAAGACAATTGCGGTCCCGGTATAGCTTGTCACTCAGGGATACGACTCACTGGCACTGTATCAAAAATTTGATAGACGAATGTCTCCTCTACGTTATTTGCTTCAATAAAGGACAATGGAGAATCTTCGTAGGCTGATAAATCTCCTTCACCATGAATAACTACTTCTTGCCTGTCATGCTCAAACTTAATCATTTGGTGCAGCGTAGATGCAACCGCCTTGGCCTTGTGGATCCAGGTCCTTCCCAACAACAGATTGTAAGAGGATTCTACGTTCAATACCTGAAACTCTATGGCAAACTCAACAGGACCTATGGTCAACATTAGTTCTATTTCGCCAATGGAATTTGATTTTGCACCATCGAAAGCCCTAACACATACATTGTTGGGCTTGATCCTATCAGCACCAACATTCAGTTTTTGCAAAGTAGAAATAGGGCAAATATTTTCACCTGAACCCCCATCAATCATAACATGAGTGATGTAGAAATCCTCACACTTCACTGTAATGTAAAGACCCCGATTATGCCCTGTACCTTCAACAAGCAATTCATCATCAGAAAAGCTGATCCGATTGACCTCAAAGATTTTTCCCTCCATTTTCTCAACCTGGTTGATTGTAATCTCCCTTGGAACATATGCTTTATTCAATACCTTCAGCAAAACATCACGATGCTCCTTGGAGTGCAACAACAAAGATAAAAGGAAAATTTGAGCAGGGGTTTTCTTCAGCTGGTCTAATACTGAATACTCTGGCAATTTCATCTTTTTCAAAAAATCTTCGGCTTCCTCCTCAGTGATAGGCTTTTTGATAGACGACGGTCCACTCACCGTTGGCTTAGACTTTCTTAAGCTTTCAGGCACGAAGCATCTTCCTGACCTGGTCAAACCTCCTACCTCATCTACATCTTCCACAACTTCTTTCCCGTGATAGGTCATCACAGTCCGCCCATAATTCCAGGGAATCCTTTTCGTATCAACTATCGAAGGTTGGGTCACCGGTTTGAGGACAATAGGCGCTGCCAGTGCTCCTTTCACCGTCAAGATAGGCTGACTCAAAACTCCCACCACTGTCAACTTAGGTTTATCCTGACTCGAATCACCATACCTTCTGGCGCCTTGTACTGTGATTAGGGGCTTCTTTGTGCATTCTCGGGATTTATCCTCCCTCATTCCTTCCTGGATCAATGACATTGCTTTCGAAGACTCCGCTACATTCACCGATTTCTCCTCAGTGGTGTGTATCTTGGCAATAGGCTTATAACCCCTCGGAGACTCTTTCCCATCATATATCAATTCTAACATATTGGCTTCAGCATGGGTTGGCAGCGGATTCTGGTTAATGTTTGGACCCTCCGGGGCTTGGACCAACATCTGATCTGTGTCAATCAAATCTTGGACAGCTCTCTTTAAATGCCAGCAATTCTCAATATCATGGCCTGGCATATCAGAACAGTACGCACACCTTAAAGAATAATCGAGATTCCTTGGTGGTGGATTTGAAAGCCTTCCTTGAATTAGGCTTAAAACCTTCAACTTCCTCAACCTATCAAACAAGCTAGCATATGACTCCCCAAGAGGTGTGAATTGATTTTTGACCATTTTCTCCTGCTTATACTCGGGCCTAGGCTGAAAACTGGGTCTGGAGGGGTTTTGATAATTTGGTGGAGCGAATGGGCGATTTTGTGAAGTTTGCACGTGCCACTGCGGGTAAGAAGGAGTTTGGGCATATGGTTGCGCACTATATACTGGGTAAGGGGGTGGTGGAATGGAATATAAAGGGTTTTGTGGAGGGTAGTAATGGTGGGGAGGAATATATGGAGCTTGGGCGTAAACTTGGGCTTGGGATTGGGGATAGGGGCGAGGTGGTCTTTTAGGATAAGAATGGGTTCCGGCTACGACAGTCGCAACGTCCTCTTTCTTCTTTTTGCCTCCAAATACGCCAGATCCACCTTGAATCGCTTGTGTGGTAGCTTTTAATGCAGCAAAACTCACTATTCGACCGGTCTTAATCCCGTCCTCTATCATCTCCCCCATTTTGAGGACTTTCATAAAAGACTTTCCCATTGCCGAAAGTAAATGTAGAAAATAGGTCTCATCCTGCGCCTGAATGAAAACTTCTACCAACTTACTTTCTTTCATTGGAGGCTTTACCCTAGCGGCCTGTTCACGCCACCTTATCGTGTATTCCCTAAAACCTTCAATGCTCTTTTTCTTCATGTTGACCAAAGATTTTTCGTTCGGAATCAAGTCGATGTTGTACTGAAAATGTTGAACAAATTCAAAAGGCAATACATCCCAACTGTTCCATTTATCGATATCCCGATCGATGAACCATTCTGAAGCCAGATCTGAAAGACTCTCACCAAAGAAGGCCATGAGTAGTTCTTCCTTTCCTCCAGCAGCCCTCAACTGGTTGTAATAACGTCTCAAGTGTGCAACAGGATCACTGTGCCCTGCGTACTTCTCGAACTTAGGCATCTTAAAACCGGGGGGTAGGTTGATGTCTGGGAACATGCACAGGTCTTTATAGGAAACACTTCTATAATCTCCGATTCCTTTCAAATTCCTCATAGCTTGCTCTAAACTCTTCAGTTTCCGGGCTATGACATCCTGTTCCTCCGTTGCGACAGGTTTCTCCGTATCAAATGGAAATGCAGGCGGCTGAGTGTACCCATACGGTTCATTCAATTGCAGAGTAGGCTCCGTAGCATAATACTGACCATCTGAAACCTTCAGTGCTGGCTCACTGGAAGACCGAGGAAGCCTCATTGTGGGACGTACAACATATATGGGAGTTTCATGTGGTGGCGGGGCCATGAATACCGGTGTGATCGATGGCGCTGGCTGAGCAGCTGGTCTTGATTGGGGAGCTGCCAAGGGCACACCAGAATTGCCAGGATAATAATGTCGCGGAGTGAATCCTGGCACGTGCTCAGGTGACTCAGTAGGAGCAGAGAATTGTGCCTGAGAGAGCGGTGGGCAATTAGAGATATTCCCAAGACCTTCAGGGAGCGGAGGAGGAGGCATTCCGCTGGCCCATGCCCGGTGCAAATCTATCAATTGTTGCCTGAGCCTTACTACCTCATCATTGTGTTCTGAACTTTCTTCCTTGTGATCCTGATCCAGGTCAATGAGCGAATTTTCAATCTCCCTGCTATCCATTGCGAGCTTTGCTTTGGATTTAGTGAAGTATGGGTGACTAGCCAGAGTGCTGCAAACCTACCACTGTTATCTGAAAGAACATGCTCATCAAAGACGACATCCGTTAGGATTAGGGTATACCAAAAGCATGGGAATCACATTGGTAAAATTGCCCTAAGTTCATGTTCATTTCTACCAGCTTTTGAGGGTAGTGAGGTCATTTCAACATCATCCCGATTTTTATTTACACACTTTTTTTTTATCTACACCTATTACTATTTTTTTTTTATCAATATCTGTTCTTTTCCTCACGTTATCTACCTTTATTTTATCATTCTTTATGGCTTTTGTTTTCCTTAAAAGAGGAAAAATAATGAAAAACAACGAAACAAAATGATTAGATCGAACCGAAAAGTAGGCTGCCTACGTATCATGTTGTACATGAATTAGATCTTGCGTAGTTCGGGAAGCTTATGCATAAACATTACACAATTGAAGGTTTTTTTTTTTTTCACGAAACACGAAAACAAGTAAACAAAAGAAAGACGTAACATCCTAACATTTCGATGAAAGATAGCAAAACATACAACGAATTTAGGACCACTTTAAACTAAACAACAAATACAAAACAACACTTTAAACCCCTAACGATATGCGTGCAATAAAGACCCGAATATCAAAAACAACTTAACTCCGACTTAACACAGACACCAACCTACAATGACAGAAACATAAAAGACTCAAAACTACATAAAGATAAGACATGTTCTTTCAAACTGGTGCTCTGTGTGATGTCCCCGACTGAGATGAACCCATCTGTGAAGTCCCCACTTTTTCACTTATACTTTGTAACATGTTCTGCAACGACGTTTTGATACCCGGAAACAAATTTCTTGACAGTATCCCCGCCTCTTGGAGAGGACACCCGCAAAGGTTTTTCTGACACCCATCCACAGTTGTGATCAAACGCGACAACTGAACTCTCAAAAACTCCACCTTGACACCCGGATCTTCCTGCTCATCATCTTCTACCATGATTGCTTCCCGTATTCGCCCTCTAAGTTGGGCTGGTAAGGGTCTACTAATGACACGGGGCAGAGATTGTAGCCAGATTTCATAGTTTTGAGTGCATCCTGGATTTTCCTCGAAAGTATCGACACCTAACTTTATCGCGTTATTCCAGAATTGCTCATATTTGCTTTCCCCCACGGCTTGGTCTTTAAAGTACTCTACATCCTTTAGAAGGTCCATTATTTGGGGGACGTCTTGCATCCTACCCAACTGACGCATCACGCTTCTTGGACTGTAAGGCCTAGTGCAGTTAAGTCCTATCAAAACTAGAAAGAGTTGCATTTGAGATCCAATCAAGATTTTCTTAGGACAAAACCACATATAGCACCAAAGAATGTTGTTTGGAGTTCTTGATCCGAGAAATTCGATCCAAGAACTGACTCCAATAGGAAAAGAAAATTTGTCAAAACGCATTCTTTCTTGCATGGCTTGCACTCGATCATTCAGACAACGGTCGATCACATCTGCTCTAATCAAAGAAGGCGTATGCAAGTGCTCCATCATCCACAACTGCAATATCAGATTACTCCCCTCAAAAAATCGTACCCCTCCTTTTACTTCAGTTAAAGCCTTATATATTTCTGTTAAGATCATTGGTACAATGGTGACCTCATCTTTTTTCTTGAATAAAGCTATCACCACTGATTGTAGACGAGTATTGATACACCTCTCATTTAACGAAAACACTAAGATACCCAACAAAGCCAGACAGAAAACCTCCAGACGACGTTGTTCCCAGATTTTTTTGGTAGTACAGAATTCATCCCAAAAATAGTCGAAACCCTCTAAAGACCCAAATCTAGCAAACAAATAGTCCAAGGAAATCCAAGATTGTTTGAGACATCCCAGATGCTTGTTATCTTTTAATCCACAAAGTCGAAGGAATTTCTTACGAGTATGATTGCGGGCTAAAATCATCTGCTGGTCCATGTAAGTCAACCGAAACAAACAAGATATTTCTGCCAGGGTAGGAGTCAATTCACAACTTTCGAACCTAAACACCAAATTATTTGGATCCCAGAAAGTCAACGCAGCTTCTATTAAATTCGGACGAGGTGTGAGATCCATGAGTGTTACAAGATTGCCTAACACTTTCCTCACTTCGTGCTTTTCGGAGTAATTGAATGTGCCCCACCACTTGATCAACTTTTTGGGTACCTTGACAACCATAAGGACTCTAGACTTTGTGGACAGATCCATCCTGTAGTAGCAGATAAGAAATTGTCTCAAAATTTGATAAGAGCAAAAGGTTCCCAACCAATGGGAATTTGATGCGGACATACGTCGATGGGATAGACCGCTTCATGACTCCAAATCGCCGAACAGTAATGCTGAATAAAATCAGCCTACTTGGCTAACAACTCTAGGTTACGGAGTAAAAGACCTAGCCTAAGACCAAAATAAAGGTTACCGGACCCACCGAGGGTTGCCTACGTATCCCGCCCCGAGGGACGGAAATCAGGTATGCGTAGTTCGTCCAGATTGGACACTTAACGATTAACTAATAAATTGACCCTAACTTAAGAGACAACCAAAAACAAACGAGTGAAAACATTTTGGATTTTCAACCAAAACCCCGTACGAAAAATCCGAAACGAAACCAAAATCAACTGATTTCAAACTAAGCTAACGCAGCTTGCCGGAATCGAGGTCGAATTATCACTTTTCTACCGCGCCAGATCTCCGGCCAACCTGACAGTCAACGAAATAGCTTTTCTGGCTAGATTTCACCGGAGAAAAACAAAACGGAAACAGTATCTCCGTCTCGACTGTCCGAACCTACTGTCTCCCTCTCGATCTCTCTCGACTAGATCTCTCTGTTTCTCTCTCTCAGTTCCGACCCTCTCTCTCCGTTTCTCCCTCGCTCCGATCAGATCTCTCTCTCTCCGTTTCTCCTTCAACTCCGGCCAGATCTCTCTCCGTTTCTTTCTCCAATCTCTATTTTTTAGGTGCGTGTGTGCGTGTGATGTTCTGTGTAGAAGATGAGAATAGAATGTGTATGTGTATATATTTTGCTCCCTTATTCACTGTTAGTCGTCCCCCATTAATGGAAAATGTGAGGTTGTGTGCTTGTGCGAAGAAGAAAAGGAAACAAAAAGGGAGCTTTCAAAAAATAGCCATCCTGTATTTTTCGTGATCTCTCTCTCTCCCTTGAATTGTGAGTGGAATCTGTATATATAATGTGAGTGTTGTGCATGTAGGGTAGGTGGGGTAGAGTTTGTTAGGGTAGGGTAGGTAGGTGTTGTTTTTTTATTGGAGGGATAAGGGTTAGGTGTTGTTTTTTTATTGGGTGGGTTGTTAGAATATTAAGATAAAACAAAATTAGTTAGGGGTTGTTATTTTTTGTCATTTTGTGGAGGGATTATCACACGGGTGAGGGTACACGGTAGGATAGGGTAAACAATAGGTAAAAACGATATCGGGAAGGACGAAATTAGGTGTCTACACTTTTTTTTCGCATTTTAATGGCATATATCTACCCACTTGGACGCGTGTAAATATGAGGTTGGCGTGTGTATTTCATGCGCCAATACACTATAGGGATAATACTCACAAAAATACCTGAACTTTGATCGAATTTTCAGTTGAGCATACTGAACTTTGAGGGGGTCTTATTACCCCCTAGACTTTTTTTTCGTATTTTAATGACATATATCTACCCACTTGGACGCTTGTAAATATGAGATTGACACGTGTATTTCACGCGCCAATACACGTGTAAAAACGAGATTGGCGCGTGAGCCATCGAAACTGGGTATATATAGAATTTCGGAAGGAATTAAATTCACTTTAAAAAGTCTAGGGGTAATTTCAGTATGCTCAACTGAAAATTCGAAGAGAGCATGTACCTGTAGAGATGAAGGTCGAGTAGTTGGAGGTGAAGGACGAGGAACAATAATATTTTCAACACGACAACGGTTGCTAGTTGGACAATCTTCAAAATCCTTTGCATCTTTGTTGTAGCAAAATGTAACTTGATTCAAATAAGCATGAGTTGCATTAACGTCTGCGCAAGTGAATGACACTTCCTTCTCGTTTTGGTTGTTGACTGTTGTAACTGTTTTGAGTGAATTCAAGATTTCAACATTGGTGTACGTAGCAGAGTCACAAGGGACAATTCCATCTGATTGTATTAAGTGTTTTTCTAACAAATTTCCAATTTCATCTGACAATCTTATAGCCCTATTGAAATATTGTGTTGGACCTTTCAACTTTGTTGTTACTAGATATGTTCCATAAGTCTTCCAAGCTTCCTTCCACATTTCTTTGGGATCTTGTCTAGTGAGAGATGGCCAAAATGCGGTGAGTTGAGTGACCACTTGGGTAGTAAACTGTCACAAATAAAATTGGAGTTATCTTGTTAGCAGTGGCGAAGGTAGAAATTATTTAATTTTACCTTAAAATGTCTTTGAAAAGCTTGTTTGTATTGCTGAAGGCAAAAATATGATGTCACGAACTGAGCCGAAGCCCCGGGGCCGCGACGGGCATCCCGAACCACCAAGGTCCGAGAGACCCCAGCATCCCTCTTATGGACTGAGGTTTGACCCCACAGAATGAGATTTGCCTAGACATTAGGACTGAGGTTTGCCCCGCTTTACCGGGATTTGCCGTTTGAACTCTGGCCCACATCAACAGGGCTGACACAAGAGCGGCTCTGATACCATTCAGGTCACGACCCGAGCCGAAGCCTGGCCGCGACGGACATTCCGAACCATCAAGGCCCGAGAGATCCCTGTAACTTCCCAGGGCCGATACAGGAGCGGCTTTGATACCATTCAGGTCATGACCCGATCTGAAGCCTTAGTCGGGACGGGCGTCCCAAACCATCAAGGCCCGAGAGACCCCTGTAACTTCTCAGGACTGATACAGAAGCAACTCTGATACCATTCAGGTCACGACCCGAGCCGAAGCCTTGGCCGCGACGGACATCCCGAACCATCAAGGCCCAAAAGACCCCTGTAACTTTCCAACTCCATTAGTCATATTGTCCGCTCTGGGCCCCTAGATCTGCACGGCTTTAAAATGCGTCACTAGAGTAAGACTTGCTTACTTATATACCCAGTATCTCTCTTGTGTTATGCCGATGTGAAACTCCTTCTCTTAAGTTGGGTGTCACATATGATTTCACAATTCAACGTAGTACATCAGAGCAGGTCCGGATTCAGGGTCTGAATCTCAATGTAACCCAATCGAAGAAAAAAAGAGAGAGAAATAAAAATTCTTAGACAATCAACAAGTATGAGGTATGAAAAATATTAAAGTATAACAATATCTTTTTAGAAAATTAATATTTTAAACGAGATGGTTACAAATCATATTTAAACTTTTCAGACCATACAATAAAAGTTAATATTTTATACGAGATGGTCTTTATCAGAATATTTTTACTTTTCACTTTGAAAAATCGACA
The DNA here is from genome assembly GCA_030864215.1 of Capsicum pubescens. Taxonomy (NCBI): domain Eukaryota; kingdom Viridiplantae; phylum Streptophyta; class Magnoliopsida; order Solanales; family Solanaceae; genus Capsicum; species Capsicum pubescens. Next base: position 44,614,157 of record CM061544.1, on the reverse strand, counting down.
ATAATTTTTTTGTAGACTTCCATAAACTTCCAAAAATCTGTTTTTTCATGTAGAAGAAGAAAATGATGGATATTTGATTTTAGTATATAGTGTAGAATTGTTTTTAATAATAATAATAATAATAAAAAAACATACCACTGTTTTATCCCAATCTTTTGGTGCTGTATCTTTGCAATTCTCCAAAAATTTTCCATTAGAGTCAAGTCCCCAAAATCCAACCAAAGTGAATTGAAGAGGAGGAATTTTATTACATTTCACTGTTGTTTTGGTATCTTTATTACAGTAAGTTTCTGGCCATCTATAAACAAATTGTGTTTGTGCTACATTTTGTGAACAAACAGAAATGAAAAATAGTGTGAGAGTGACAAGAAAGAGTGAAAGGTTCTTCATTTTCATATTTTTTTTTTGTTCAGAATGTCTTTGAGAAATAATTGGTTATGAACCACATGAGAATTTATAGATAGGCTTATTATTAGGTCCTTTGTCTATTTTATCCCTCCCCCTCGGGTCTGAACAGGGCGACTCAAGCATATTCGTGACCTAAGATGAAAATTAAATGGAGATCTTAAAATTTTAAGAAAAAATAACGTTCTTTTAATGAACTCTATTTTCCAAATTATATAATTGATTTTTTCTAATTTTTCTTTTTTAAGTAATAATATAATCAATGCATTTAATCTTTCTTGAGACATAATACTCTACATAGATATATGAACTTCTTCTAATAATTCTTTTCTTTTATATAAAAAATTATTGTTTTCTATAAATAATATTCAATTCTTTTAAAAAAAATTATTTATATTATTGTAAAAAAAAAAAAGAGGCCTCTAAAATTTGGGGCCTAAGGCGGCCGCCTAATTATATTACAAGGTAGAGCCGCCCCTCGGTCTGAACACAATCAGTTTTAAAGGATTGCCAATGAAAAATAGACCGATTTAGCTAGATCAAAAAAAAGATGGTTGGTATAAAAGAAAATGATCGACTGACTTCGTGGTTAATTGGCAAGGAAAAAGAAAATTTAAAAATCGACTAAATCGTCGACAATTAGATCAATTTTTAAATCTGTGTCGGTCACAAGTGTTTTATTATATGCATAGTTATTAAATTATCATTGTGTCACCAGAAAATCACGAGTTTATGAATAAAGTATTTTCCTTTATGATCACACCTCTTACAAAAATGTAAGGGGTTAAATAATGCATAATATATTTAAGGAAAAACTAAGATGTATTAGTTGTATCAATATGTACAAGAAGATCTACAAGGATATTTTATATCAAATTGTGTTTATACTTTATATCTGATTTATATAACTTGATTTTGTTCTATAAAATACAGCTGATTCATGATATATTTTATATTTATATTTGTATTTTAATTTAATTTTGATTCATGATATATTTGTATTTGTATCTTATCTTATAAAATACATATTGTATTTGTTGATACGAATTCATGAACCACCCAAAAACAAATGATACATTTGCATAAAAAAATTACGTTTATAGTTGTGTATGATGCATTCTGTATACAAATTGTATTCGTTGAATAAATTGATTCACTGTAATACATTTATATACAAAAATACTATATATTTTTATTGAACCTGTTAAATAATTAATCCTACGTATGAAACAAAGTAATAAGAAACAAAGAATAAAGAGAGTAAAGTATTAGAGTTTATTTCACTGTTTTTTTTTTTTTCATATCATTTCTTGATATACATTACAATATGAGGAAAGTGGTATTTTATAAGTTAAGATTACTTGGCTATCAAATTTAATACTTAAATTACTTAAATATAATTTACACCAATCATACCTACAATGAGCACTAGCCATACTGGTGGTATACATATGAACCAAAGCTAATAATAGCTTCATACATAATAAAATCGTCAAAATAATCTGAAGTTGCTAGCTTTCGACAGATTTGTCAATAAATAATTACAATTCAATCTAAATAGTTAAATTATTTGGGATAATTAATTAAATTGTTGAATTTTTCACATTATTAAATTAATTTTTTTTTCTTACATAGTAATTTTGCTTAAAAATATTTGATAGATGGATAGAGGAAATGAAATCAAAAAAATATTAAGAATTGTGGAAGATAATGATTGTTGCAAAATTTTAATAATTCGTGTATTGTAACTTTTGGCTATTATGATGCTTTTAAATTTTAGATAAAAAAACAAAATTAATAAAAAAATTAAGCAATTGTTGTCAGAAATAATGGTGGTCCGATGACGGAGAATGATGTGGCTATGACAAAATAAAAAAGATGAAAAGAAAATAATGAATAAATGATAAATAAGAAGAAAAAAAATCAAAAGTTAATGGCTTTATCTAATATACAATGGGACCGTATTTATTTAATATACAACAGGCCTCCGTTTATTTAATATATAACAGGACCGTATTTATTTAATATACAATAGGACCATATTTATTTAATAGACAATAGGACCGCGTTTATTTAATATATAACAGGATCGTATTTATTTAATAGACAACAGGACCACATTTATTTAATATATAACAGGACCGTATTTATTTAATATAAAATAGGTCCGTATTTATTTAATATACAACAAGAAAGTTAATATCGAAAGCTGTCAAAAGTGGAATATTGTTGCAGTAGGAAAGTTAATATGGCAATTGGCTAGCAAGCAAGATGTGTTATGGGTAAAATGGATCCATGAAGTGTATATGAAAGGATCAGATGACATTTGGTGACACAAAGCTCTCCAAGATAGTAGTTGGTATTGGAGAAAACTAAAGGAAGTTAAAGAGGAAATGAAACAGTGGTACCAAAGGGGAACTTATATGTTAACATCCAACGGGAAATATTCCATGTCCTGTAGTTACAATGCCATGCTAGGGATGCTAAACAAGTGGACTGAATCAGATTTGATATGGAGCTCTATCATGCTACCAAGGTAAAGGATGATGTTGTGACTGGCTTATCAGGAAAGACTACTCACCAAGGAGAGAATACAGAAATTAAACTTGCAGATGGAAGATGAGGTTTGCTGCTTATGTGAGGAGGAAGCTGAGACTCAAAAACACCTGTTCATGGACAACAACTGGATGAATGAAGTGAAAATCAAATTTTCGCAATGATTTGGAGTTGTAATTCCCAGAGGTACAATATACCAAACACTTGCTTGGATTAAAAGAAGGTGTTGGAGGCAGTTGAAGAAGGAAATGGTGGCTGCAATGTATGGGGCTATGATCTACTATACTTGGCAAGCCAGGAATTGAAAACAATTCAGGAAGATAAATGTAAATACTGAGTTTACTATCACTCGAATCAAGAGGGAACTGAAGGAGAGAATGGCACTTATCCAAGGGTCGAGGAAAGCAAGACACTGTCAAGTTTTGATACAAAGAATAAATGTAACTAGCTAATAGTTTATTCGGTTTTCTATTGGTTCCTTTGAGGTCGAGTCGCACACAATTTAGTGCTCTTGATGCTTCTTGCTTTGTACAAATTTTTCTTGGTATGAGAATAATTCACAACTTATTGCTAAAAAAATATTTGTTTTTGTAAGTAATTTTCATTTGTTAATGTTGTCCAATCTTTATTTGGATCCCTATTATTTAATATACATCAGGACCGTATTTATGTAATATAAAATAGGACCGTATTTATTTAATATACAACAGGAATGCACTTATAAATATTTGTTGTTGTAAGTAATTTTCATTTGTTAATGTTGTCCAATCTTTATTTGGACCCCTATTATTTAATATACATCAGGATCGTATTTATTTAATATAAAATAGGACCGTATTTATTTAATATACAACAGGACCACGTTTATAAATATTTGTTGTGCAAGTAATTTTCATTTGTTAATGTTGTCCAATCTTTATTTGGACCCCTATTATGATTTATATAGCAGAAGTTTTTTGATGTACCAGACAACAAATTATAATTCTCAGTAAAAAAAACATTCACACTAACTATTTATATCAAATAATATTAATAATTTAATATACCATGGGTCGATGACAAATTTAGGTGAAATTATATATTATTATTTCATTTACATTGGTTAATGAATAAATAATCATGTGTGTAAGAAGTCAATATTATGAATTTATTGATTTTATATAAACATGATATTATGTGATTTCAAAGGTCAATGCTATTGTGGATCTAGTTCACAAATTAATTAATAAATGTATGAATTTTGTATATTTAAGTATAATATATATACCTACACATATAATATTTACAATTAGTGTATAGATTTTATATACTTTTGCCATATTGGTAAATAAGTTTATCCGGACTATATTTTTTTTTTCTCATTAAATGACAATGTGTGTCAAAGGTTAATATTATTACTTCAATATTTTGATAAAAATTGAGATGTAAATTTGCCTTTTTTTCAAAAAGATTTTTGGACATGTGACGATAAGTCAATCTATTTCACATCGTAGAACAATTTTCTAGTTGATAAAATAAAATATAAATAAATAAAAAGTCTAATGTGATGATAAAAACGTGTAATTTTTAATATAGATTCCCCTAAAAAAATGTGTGGTTACTTTATAATTAAGAACATTCCTCATGTATTGAGCCTTTTGAATATTGTCTATATAAATAATGATTGATGCGAATAAACATTTATCGTAATAAAATAGATAATTATGTAAATTATTATTCATTTCATATATTTCACTAGAGAGTTATTGCAATATTAATAAAATAGCTAATTATGTAAATTATTATTCATTTCATGTATTTCACTAGAGAGTTATTACAATTTATATATGTACTGTGTTTTGATTCTTCTTCGAACCAGATTCCAATAGGAGCTTTGTGAAATACCAAATGAAACAATTTTATTTTTAATCAGGTAAATAAATTAATGTTATAAGTATGTATTATTAATTAACATTAGTTAACAAATAAAAGTGCATATAAATATTAAAATTATTATTATGAATTTATTAGTGACATAAACATCATATTTTACAACTTCGAAGATCACTATAAGAAATGGACGATTTCTGTCCAAATTCAATGAGGACTATCTAACCATGAACATTGATCGATAACAACTTATTCACATTTTGAAGATTACTATTATAAGAAATGGACGATTCCTATCCAAATTCAATCAGGACTATCTAACCATACGCACTGATTGATATTATCAGATTTGTGTAATATATATAGGCATAACATGGTCCGACCCCTTCTTGGACCCAACCCATAATGGGGGTTGTTTGAAATATCAAACAAATAAATTTTATTCTCGCTGAGAAAAATCAATTCACATTTTGAAGATCACTATTATAAGAAATGGACGAGTCCTATCCAAATTCAATCAGGATTTATCTAACCATGAGCATTGATCGATAACGTGGTCCAACGTCTTTTTGGACCCAACTCATAATGGGGGTTGTTTGAAGTATTAAACAAACAAATTTAGTTCTCGTTAAAAAAACTTATTCACATTTTGAAGATCACTGTTATAAGAAATGGACGACTCTTAACCAAATTCAATCAAGACTATCTAACCATGCGTATTGATTGATATTGTAACACCCCGAATTTAAGTACATGTATTGGTGTATTAAGTACGTGATTGGTCTTATTTATATGGAATTAATTTTTTATTTTATTTATACCGGAATTTGCCCGTCGATGGTTCCATACGAAGTTTATTGAATAAGCTTTCCAACGATATAAAGATTTCCAAAAACGGATAAGTTTCGGATATAATCGAGCACGTTCGAAACTATAAAACGGTGGCCGGGATAGGGTGAATAGTAAATGTGCAGGAAAATTTCCTGCACACAAACTAGTGAGGCCTTCCAGTTTATTGGGTCGACTTTGAACGATCATAACTCCCTTAATATAATGAACTGGGAGATCTACCACATATCAAAAGAAAGATCTTTGAGTCTTATTTCCAATGCAATTGGTTTCACCCAAATCAACGTCTGAGTAAGGAGTTATACTCGTTTTACTTCAGCCTCTCAAAACAGTTTTTTAGGGACAACTTCAAACGATCATAACTCCTTGTACAGGACGAAATGGGTGACCTACTTTATATGAAATAAAAGCCCTTTGAATTATCTATCCAACGATACCAATTTCACCCAAATACGATATTGGAGCAAAGAGTTATAGCCGATTTACTTTAGCCTGACAAAACAGTCCACCATGGACAGATTCGGATTTACTTAAATTTTTAAGGGCAATATGGTCATTTTCCATCACCTCATGAACGAAAATTGGTCATTATATACATATAATTAGTCTCATATCCATCAATTATCATCAAATTATTAAAAATAAGAAACCCAAGCCTAATTTCAACTCCAATTATCTTGTGATTCAACCGTAGAAAATCCAAATTGATTCCGTAGTTGTGTTCACCGTCTCGAGGGCTTCGAGAAGCACCCCTTATTTGTGCCAACAGGACTTCGAAACCAAAAGGGCCATTTTATGGTAAGGATGTAAATTATGTTGGTGTTATTTATATGGATATGTATATATATATATATATATGCATGTGAGCATAAGAAGTATGTTATTTGATTGTTGTTGAAAGATGATTGGGAAATGATGTTGGATTATTCTTGTGCATGGTTGGATTATGTTGAATTGTGAAGGGATTTGGTATTGATGATGTGGTATTGAAATGATGATTATATATATATATATATATATATATATATATACACATAAACCTATTGTTCAAGTTGGTTTTTGGAATGTTTTGCAAATATTGATTGTATGGAATTATGGAAGAGAATTGTGGTGTTGGGTTGCTAATACTAGATGCCAAACATTTCATTGTAGATAAGTGATTTGTAAAGGCGGGAAGTTGTGTTGAATTGGTATCCGAATCTACAACGAGGTGTGTAAAGCATACTCTAACAATGTTCCTTGGCATGAAAACACCAATGTTCCATCAAATAAGATTCCGAGGTTGTCCAAAAACATGTATTGTTCTACATTACCAACGAAGTTGTTTCCATTCTATAAAGTGTAAAAATATTTCATTGATATACCAAAAGGCTCCTATTTCATTGTTGTGATATTGAAGATTCTGAAACACATTGTTGATGTACCAATGAGTCTTTATAACATCGTTATTGTATAGAAGGTCTATTACTTGATTCCTATTGATGTATCATTGTTCCAAAGGTACTATATTGGCATGAACACTAATGTAATAATCTCAAAAGCTTTTGAACTAAGTTATTGGAAAGATCTCTTATGTGTGTTAGTTGATATACGTGTGGGTGGTATCCCAGGGGCATAAGCCTAGCATGTGTCGATCCCTATTTATGTGTTTATGGGTGGTATCCCAGGGGCATAAGCCTAGCATAGGTCGATCCCAGTTGATATGTACTGGAAGCAGCCTAATGGTCACAGTACGGTACAGTATTGATTATTGTTAGGTGGTTGGAGGTTCGGGAGGAGGAGGTAATGGCGAATGATAATTGTAAAGAATGAAATGAACGAATGTATTCCGTTCCACAAATGTGTTTGAATTCAAGAACCCAATTCAGATTAATGATAATGTACATGATCCTAAAAGTGTTTATGAAGTGTGGTTCACTTCTATTATGATTTATTCACTTGCGTCTGATTTTCTTGATTCCCCATATCACATATGATTATTTACAGCTTTACATATTCTGTACATATTTCGTACTGACGTCCCTTACGGGGGACCTGCATTTCATGTTGCAGGCACAGGTGCTTCAGCTTACTCACAGCATAGATAGGAGCCAGGTCATACAACTATTGTTGGTGAGCTCCAGTTTGCTTCGGAGCTTTCCGAGTCGGTTCCTTATGTTTTGTCATTGTACAGGAGTCGTGTGTGGGCGGGGGTTTGTCCCGACCCTAGTTATGTCATGTATATCCTAGAGGATTTGTAGACATAAGGAAGGGTAAAGTCATGGAAGTTTATATAGTCATGTTATATTTGTATATGTGGTGGCCCCGACGGCCAAGTGTTATATATATATATTTGTGCTGATACAGGTAATTAGATTCTTCTATATGCAACGAAGTGCTGTCCAAATTTTTGGTGACATGTAAGTGAAAGTACAGGTATTTGAACGGGTTCTCCCGGGCCTTCTCGGCTTCGGGTGCCAGTCTGGCCCGATGGGATTTTGAGGCGTGACAAAAGTGGTATCAGAGCGGTTCGTCCTAGTGAGTCTACAAAACCGTGTCTACGTAGAGTCTTGTTTATCGGTGTGTTGTGCACCACATCTATAAACAGGAGACTATGGACATTTAGGAATTGTTTCTTTTCTTCATGTCTTAGATCGTGCGATAGAGCTTATATTGTATATGAAGTCATAGTTGACCACTGAATCAGTTTGTTTCTCTTATTATAGTAATGATGCCGGTTACCAGAAGCAAGAATACCGGTAAGCAAGTAGATGTGGTTGTCGGAGAGGGGACTAGTAAGTCACCCACTATACCAGCTAATCAAAGTGAGGCTCCAGCTGAGCATGCATCAGAAACTTCCCCCAGTCCGGAAGAAATAAGGGGGAGGAGAACTATATCCCCAGAGCTACCTATTAATGTTGTTGATCAAGATCTTAGAAATGCAGTGCAACTTTTGACTCATATTGTTGCTGGGCAAGCTCAAGGGAAAGATATTCCTACTGCAGGTCCTAGTGGTATAGATAGGGCGGCTAGTCTTCGAACACAGGATTTTCTTAAGATGGATCCTCCTACTTTTACCGGATCCGATCTTAACGAAGATCCGCAGGACTTTATTGATCAGATCCAAAGGGCCTTAGAGGTGATGCATGTATCGGGCAGAGAGACAGTGGAGTTAGCCGCGTATAGATTCAAAGGTGAGGCTATATATTGGTATGAAGACTGGAAACAGTCAAGGGGCATTGATGCACCCCCAGCTACTTGGGAAAAGTTCAAAGAGGCATTTATTGATCATTATCTTCCATATGAGACTCGTCAAGCCCGTGCGGATCAGTTCTTAAATCTTAGACAGGGTCATACAAGTGTGAGAGAGTATAGTCTTCGATTTAATTCCTTGTCCAGATATGCTCCTAATGTTATAGCTACTATGGATGACAGAGTTCATCGGTATGTGAATGGATTGGATCCGTATTTGGTTAGGGATTGTACTATTGTTGCACTGAATACAGACATGGATATAGCTAGGATCCAAGCATTTGCACAGAAAATGGAAGATCAGAGGCAAAGAAGAAGAACACAGGAATTTGAAAACGGATCTTCTAAGAGGGCCAGATCTACAGGGAAGTTTATGGCGCCACAGGGAGGTTTTAGACCTCAATTTTCTGCTAGACCACCTAGGCCATTATTTTCTTATTCTGCAGCTAGTGCTCCACCACAACATCAGGGGTTCAGAGGCAGTCAATTTGGGCAAAGAAGTGAGGGTCATAGTTCGCGATCAGTGGGTTACCAAGGGCAAGGGAATATGAGTCAATCGAGACCTCCTCGAGAGCCATGCAATAAATGTGAAAGGTATCATTTGGGAGCATGTCGGTTGGGTACCAATGTTTGCTTTTGGTGCGGTATGTCGGGGCATATGATGAGGGAATGCCCACGAAGGGACATAGGGGGTATGGCATGACCTACGGGGTCATTTGTTGCATCATCATCATCGATGCCTTATTCAGGAAGGGGTGCACAGCCAATGGGTCGTGTTAGAGGTGATAGAGGATCCACGAGTTCTAGCGGGGCTCATAATCGTACGTATGCTCTAGCGGATCGACAGAATTTAGAGGCTTCCCCAGATGTGGTTACGGGTATGTTGTCTATATTTTCATTCGATTTATATGCCTTAATTGATCCCGGTTCTACATTATCTTATGTTAATCCATTGGTTGCTGGAAAGTTCGAAAGAATACCCGAACTGTTAGTTAAGCCATTTGAAGTGTCCACACCGGTCGGGGAATCTATTATAGCTAGAAGGGTTTATCGAAACTGCATAGTAACTATTTGTGGTCGTGATACGAGGGCTGATCTTGTAGAGTTAGAAATGGTAGATTTTGATGTTATAATAGGTATGGACTGGTTGGTGTCTTGTTATGCCACAATTGATTGCTGCACGAAAAAGGTATATTTCCATTTTCCAAATGAATCAGTCCTTGAATGGAAAGGTGAAATTAGCGCGCCAAGAGGTAGATTTATTTCTTATTTTAAGGCAAGAAGAATTATTTCCAAGGGATACATATATCCTTTAGTTAGAGTAAGGGATACAGAAGCGGAGCCACCAACTCTTCACGCTGTTCCGGTGGTAAATGAATTTCCTGATGTATTTCCTGAAGATCTTCCAGGTTTGCCTCCTGAACGAGAAGTAGATTTTGGTATTGATGTAATATCAGGCACCCAACCAATCTCCATTCCTCCGTATAGAATGGCCCCAGGAGAATTACGAGAATTGAAAGATTTGCTAGAAAAGGGGTTCATTAGGCCTAGTATTTCCCCTTGGGGAGCACCTGTGTTATTTGTGCGCAAAAAGGATGGCTCGCTGAGGATGTGTATTGATTATCGGCAATTGAATAAGGTGACTATTAAGAATAAATATCCTCTCCCAAGAATTGATGATTTATTTGATCAGTTACAGGGCGCCAAGTGCTTTTCTAAGATTGATTTGAGGTCAGGTTACCACCAAGTGAGGGTCAAAGAAAAAGATATACCCAAAACAGCTTTCCGAACAAGGTATGGTCATTATGAGTTTCTAGTTATGTCATTTGGGCTAACAAATGCACCTGCAGCTTTTATGGATTTGATGAATAGGGTGTTTAAGCCATTCCTGGATGTATTTGTGATAGTTTTTATAGATGATATTCTAGTTTATTCTAGATCAGAAGAGGACCATGCCAATCACTTACGACAGACATTGCAGACTCTTCGTGATTGTAAGCTTCATGCAAAGTTCTCTAAATGTGAGTTTTGGTTAAAGTCGGTGGCATTTTTGGGTCATATTGTATCTAGTGAAGGGATAAAGGTTGATGCTCAAAAGATAGAAGTTGTGAAGAACTGGCCAAGGCCCACAACGCCGACGGAGATTCGTAGTTTTCTCGGGTTGGCCGGTTATTATAGGAGGTTTGTTAAAGACTTTTCTTCCATTTCAGCACCCTTAACCAAGCTAACCCATAAAGCATCCAAATTCCAATGGAATGATGCCTGTGAGAAGAGTTTTCAAGATTTAAAGAACAAATTGATTTCTACACCCGTGTTGGTACTTCCAGAAGGCACCGAAGGGTATACAGTGTATTGTGATGCTTCCAGAATTGGTTTAGGATGTGTATTGATGTAGCATGGTAAGGTAATAGCATATGCTTCTAGACAATTGCGGCCACATGAGAAAAATTATCCTACACACGATCTTGAGCTGGCAACATTTATTTTTGCTTTAAAGATATGGCGCCACTACTTATATGGGGTTCATGTTGATATATATACTGACCATAAGAGCTTGCAATATATTTCTAATCAGAAGGATCTAAATTTAAGGCAGCGGAGATGGCTTGAACTATTAAAGGACTACGATGTTGATATCTTGTACCATCCAGGGAAAGCAAATGTGGTAGCTGATGCGTTAAGTTGTAAGGCTATGATGGCGCCTATAGAAAGGCAAGGGATGGTTAAAGATCTTCACCAGTTAGCTAGTTTGGGAGTTCGCCTTCTTGAAACTCCGAATAAAGAGCTTATCGTACATAATGCTACGGAATCTTCATTAGTAGCTGAAGTGAAAGAGAAGCAATATGCAGATCCTATTTTATTATAGCTTAAGGAGAACATTCAGAGTGGTGCGACCAAGACATTTGAGCTTACGCGAGAAGGAGTACTTCAGTGCCAAAACCGATTGTGTGTGCCGGATGTAGACGGGCTAAGAAAGAAGATTATGATAGAGGCACATTTTTCAAGGTATTCCATTCATCCAGGATCAACCAAAATGTATCAAGATTTGAAAGATATGTATTGGTGGAATGACATGAAGAAGAGCATTGCAAAATTTGTAGCTGAATGTCCAAATTGTCAAAGAGTTAAAGTTGAGCACCAAAAACCCGGAGGCTATATGCAATGCATAGATCTTCCAATTTGGAAGTGGGACATGATCAACATGGATTTTGTTACAGGTTTGCCTCGTACAGCTCGGAAATTTAATTCTATATGGGTGATTGTGGATAGGTTTACTAAATCCGCACATTTCTTACCCGTTAAGACCACTTACACAGTTGAAGAATATTCGAAGCTGTATGTTAAAGAAATAGTCCGATTACATGGAGTGCCAACTTCTATTATATCGGATCGGGGAACTCAATTTACCGCAAACTTTTGGAAGTCTTTCCAACGGAGTTTGGGAACACAAGTGAATCTGAGTACAACTTTTCACCCTCTGACGGATGGACAAGCAGAGCGCACCATTCAAACACTTGAAGATATGCTATGAGCATGTGTTATAGATTTTAAAGGCAGCTGGGATGATCATTTACCTCTTATTGAGTTTGCCTACAATAATAGCTATCATTCAAGTATCAAAATGGCACCATATGAAGCTTTATATGGGAGGAAGTGTAGATCACCAATAGGATGGTTCGAAGCGGGTGGAACTCTTATGTTCGGACCGGATCTTGTGTATCAAGCCATAGAAAAAGTCAAGGTGATTCACCAACGGTTGAAAACAGCTCAAAGTCGACACAAGTCATATGCGGATAGTAGAAGAAGAGGGCTAGAATTTTCGTTAGGCGATTGGGTATTTTTGAAGGTATCGCCAATGAAAGGGGTGATGAGATTTGGCAAGAAAGGAAAGTTGAGTCCACGATATATAGGCCCGTATAAGATTATTCGAAGATGTGAGCAAGTTGCTTATGAATTAGAGCTACCCCAGGAACTCTCATCAGTGCATCCAGTTTTTCATGTATCGATGCTTCGAAAGTGCATCGGAGATCCGTCCCTTATTACTTCTACTGAAGATGTGCAAGTAACAGAAGATCTTACCTATGAGGAGATGCCTATTTCTATATTAGATCGTCAAGTTAAGAAGATGAGAAATAAAGAAGTAGCATCGGTGAAAGTACTTTGGAGAAATCAACAAAGGGAAGAGATTACATGGGAAGCTGAGGAAGCAATGAAATCTAAGTACCCTCATTTGTTCAAAGATGAAGAGGAAGTTCATGAAACGGAGTTAGAACATTAACAAGTAAGTTTTTGTTTATATATGCATAGTATTTATATGATGATGTGAATGTTAATGGTGGACTTGAACTTGTTTTGGTTGAATAACTACGCTAACATTCGAGGAAGAATGTCCTAAAGGGGAGAAGGATGTAACACCCCGTATTTAAGTACATGTATTGGCGTATTCAAGTACGTGATTGGTCTTATTTATATGGAATTAATTTTTTATTTTATTTATACCAAAATTTTCCCGTCGATGGTTACATACGAAGGTTATTGAATAAGCTTTCCAACGATATAAAAATTTCCAAAAACGGATAAGTTTCGGATATAATCGAGCACGTTCGGAACTATAAAACGGTGGCCGGGATATGGTGAATAGTAAATGTGCAAGAAAATTTCCTGCACACAAACTACTGAGGCCTGCCAGTTTTTTGGGTCGACTTTGAACTATCATAACTCCCTTAATATAATGAACTGGGAGATCTACCACATATCAAAAGAAATATCTTTGAGTCTTCTTTCCAATGCAATTGGTTTCACCCAAATCCAACGTCTGAGTAAGGAGTTATACTCGTTTTACTTCAGCCTCTCAAAACAGTTTTTTAGGGTCAACTTCAAACGATCATAACTCCTTGTAAAGGACGAAATGGGTGACCTAATTTATATGAAATGAAAGACCTTTGAATTATCTATCCAACTATACCAATTTCACCCAAATCCGATATTGGAGCAAAGAGTTATGGCCAATTTACTTTAGCCTGTCAAAACAGTCCACCATGGACAGATTCGGATTTACTTAAATTTTTAAGGGCAATATGGTCATTTTCCATCACCTCATGGACGAAAATTGGTCATTATATACATATAATTAGTCTCATATCCATCAATTATCATCAAATTATTGAAAATAAGAAACCCTAGCCTAATTTCAACTCCAATTATCTTGTGATTCAACCGTAGAAAATCCAAATTGATTCCGTAGTTGTGTTCACCGTCTCGAGGGCTTCGAGAAGCACCCCTTATTTGTGCCAACAGGACTTCGAAACCAAAAGGGCCATTTTATGGTAAGGATGTAAATTATGTTGGTGTTATTTATATGGATATGTATATATATATATATATATATATATGCATGTGAGCATAAGAAGTATGTTATTTGATTGTTGTTGAAAGATGATTGGGAAATGATGTTGGATTATTCTTGTGCATGGTTGGATTATGTTGAATTGTGAAGGGATTTGGTATTGATGATGTGGTATTGAAATGATGATTATATATATATATATATATATACACATAAACCTATTGTTCAAGTTGGTTTTTGAAATGTTTTGCAAATATTGGTTGTATGGAATTATGGAAGAGAATTGTGGTGTTGGGTTGCTAATACTAGATGCCAAACATTTCATTGTAGATAAGTGATTTGTAAAGGCGGGAAGTTGTGTTGAATTGGTATCCGAATCTACAACGAGGTGTGTAAAGCATACTCTAACAATGTTCTTTGGCATGAAAACACCAATGTTCCATCAAATAAGATTCCGAGGTTGTCCAAAAACATGTATTGTTCTACATTACCAACGAAGTTGTTTCCATTCTATAAAGTGTAAAAATATTTCATTGATATACCAAAAGTCTCCTATTTCATTGTTGTGATATTGAAGATTCTGAAACACATTGTTGATGTACCAATGAGTCTTTATAACATCGTTATTGTATAGAAGGTCTATTACTTGATTCCTATTGATGTATCATTGTTCCAAAGGTACTATATTGGCATGAACACTAATGTAATAATCTCAAAAGCTTTTGAACTAAGTTATTGGAAAGATCTCTTATGTGTGTTACTTGATATACGTGTGGGTGGTATCCCAGGGGCATAAGCCTAGCATGTGTCGATCCCTATTTATGTGTTTATGGGTGGTATCCCAGGGGCATAAGCCTAGCATAGGTCGATCCCAGTTGATATGTACTGGAAGCAGCCTAATGGTCACAGTACGGTACAATATTGATTATTGTTAGGTGGTTGGAGGTTCGGGAGGAGGAGGTAATGGCGAATGATAATTGTAAAGAATGAAATGAACGAATGTATACCGTTCCACAAATGTGTTTGAATTCAAGAACCCAATTCAGATTAATGATAATGTACATGATCCTAAAAGTGTTTATGAAGTGTGGTTCACTTCTATTATGATTTATTCACTTGCGTCTGATTTTCTTGATTCCCCATATCACATATGATTATTTACAGCTTTACATATTCAGTACATATTTCGTACTGACGTCCCTTATGGGGGACCTGCATTTTATGCTGCAGGCACAAGTGCTTCAGCTCACTCACAGCATAGATAGGAGCCAGGTCATACAACTATTGTTGGTGAGCTCCAGTTTGCTTCGGAGCTTTCCGAGTCGGTTCCTTATGTTTTGTCATTGTACAGGAGTCGTGTGTGGGCGGGGGTTTGTCCTGACCCTAGTTATGTCATGTATATCCTAGAGGCTTTGTAGACATAAGGAAGGGTAAAGTCATGGAAGTTTATATAGTCATGTTATATTTGTATATGTGGTGGCCCCGACGGCCAAGTGTTATATATATATATTTGTGCTGATACAGGTAATTAGATTCTTCTATATGCAACGAAGTGCTGTCCAAATTTTTGGTGACATGTAAGTGAAAGTACAGGTATTTGAACGGGTTCTCCCGGGCCTTCTCGGCTTCGGGTACCAGTCCGGCCCGATGGAATTTTGGGGCGTGACAGATATTGTCAGATTTGTGTAATATATATAGGCATAACGTGGTCCGGTACCTTCTTGGACCCAACTCATAATGGGAGTTGTTTGAAGTATCAAACAAACAAATTTAATTCTCGCTGAGAAATACTTATTCACATTTTGTGTATGTGAATAACTGCAACAAATTAATTTGATGGTACAAAATTATAACTTTTTTGTTTTGGGTCTTCCATCCGGTGTTCGGTGCCCGCATTGGAGCCCCGACTAATACGGATCGCGCGTTGCAGGGCCTATTAAGGTGGCAGCGCTCCCAACAGAGTTTTCTCTATACGCAGGGTCGAACCTTCAACCTCTGATTACGGGTGGAGCAGCCCCATCCACGGCACAACCACCCATGTTGGTGGTATAAAATTATAACTGATTATATAAAGGATATTATTAAATTGTCATTTTTCTAATTTTATTAAGATTAGTGAATGAATTTTGATTTTAAAGTAATCATTATATAACCAAAATGAGTCAGTCGAGCTGAGCCAAGTTGCCTCACCCGAGCCTAAGCTTTGGTCAAACTTTAACTGAGTCGAGCTGAGTCGAACTAAATCTATATCTTTATCTTTCAAAATTACTTATTATAAAATGGACCACTTTTACAATGACATATAGTTTTCTCTAAAGTTATTATAACAATTGATATATTGCAATTATCAAACGTGTTTTGTATGAGAGTGCTATTCCATTGGTAAGTTCAATAATTGACATAAATTTTTTGAAATAAAGATCCAACTAATGTAATATTTTTTATTTTAATTACAATACTATGTAAATATATATTAAAACAATTTGATGTGTATATATTATATTAGATGTGTCATATATTAAAGTGATTATATAAGATGTGTCATATATATATATATATACATATATATATATATATATACATATATATATATATATATATAAACTATATATGAAATTTTCTCGACTTCTTTGTGATGAAAAAATGATATTGTCGAATATTTTGAGAATGAATTATGGTGAGATGCATGTAATATTTTGAGAACGGATTATAAGATAATGTTCATGTTTAAGGTCGTACTTTTAGAGGCACAGGCAAAGCTAGAGATTAATTTCTTTTTATGTATGTATATACACATATATATAGCATATGATGAATTATATTCCTCTAATAAAAATTACTCCGCTGTCAATAGAGGATAGACAGACGTTGATTATTTAAAAAAAAAAATCAAAAATAAAAGATGAATAAGATCGGACCTATATTGTGATTTGGTCCAAGAAAAGGGTTGAACCACATTATAGTTGTACATTTATATAAATTGTATAGAAGTATATCTTACCAATTGAATTTGTATCTTCTTACATAATAAGACACATTTTTTTGTGTCCATTTTTTATAATAGTGATCTTCAAAATTAGATTCAAGATTTGATATTTATGAATTTCTACACATAGAGCCCCTATATAATGCAAAATGGTGTGTGTGTGTTTTTTTTTTTTTTTTTAATATTGAAATGTAATGCAAAATGGCAACATTTGGAAGAGATCCCATGTTGTAAACGTGCTTCTAGGATGACTTTTTCTTTTTCTAAATTGAAGTTAGAAGAATTTGGAGTGTAAGTGCAAGAAGAGAAATTTAAATAATTTCGTTTTTGGAGTTTTATATTTGAATTATTTTGCATGAGATGTGACTTTTCTACCTGAAATATTTTGTTTCAAATGTGATTTTTCTATCTGAATTATCGTCAACTATTTATTCAAAATACTTAATTAACTATGTATAGACCTACTTGAAGAATGATGATATTGAAAAAAAATCGAACGAGTCGATTAGCTTTTTATATACACTAGCTCTTTTAACTTCTGACAATCCATATTTCCGATTAGTTTTGATTTTCTTTATTATTTGTACTATTACATTCCATAATTATAATATTATATAGACACCTTTTGAATTAACTTATTTTAAGTATTTTTAAATTAAAATAACTTTTAAACACTTTTGAGCAGATTAAAAAAGTACATATAGGTTATAAATACTTAATTTTAAACTAACATACTTAAAAAAAAAAGAAAATCAAAAGCCAAAAATTTATCCAAGTGGATACATACTTGCAAGAAGGAAAAAAGGGGTCACTCTATGGCCCCTATAAAATGTTCTTATATAAAGCTCCCACTCTACCACTACATCAATCCATTCAAACAACTAATCTCCACCCCACCCCCCCCACCCCCCACCCACACACACAAGGAAAAAAGGAAAAGAAAAAAAGATGAAAAAACCTCCCTTCTTTCTCATTTTGCTAGTTGTAATAATTTCTCAACATGTTCATTCTCAACGTCCCCAACTCATGAGATTTGTGCTTCAATGGCCACAAACTTTTTGTACGCAACTGAATAATGCAGAACAACCAGGCAGGTGCACAGAACCAATTCTTCAGCATGATTTCACACTCCATGGACTTTGGCCATCAGATTCAAATGGATATCCCATTTCATGCACTGACACATCAAACCCAGATTGGAAGCAAGTGGTACTGAACTTTTAGACACGAGAGTTATGTTTTATGCATTGACGAGATATTTAAAAAAAGAAAACATATTTATTTAACATAATTATATATAAAAAATTTTATAATAAAGGATTACCTATTGTAAACAACTACTTTTTATCAAACCCGAGTTTTTATACCATTTTAGCGTTTTAATGTTTCTTTAGGTCAAATCTTTGACATTTGAAGTTTTACATGTAATAAGATATTTACATGCATTATCTATTAAATGATCTGATCGTGTAAATATGGTTGCAGTTTACACCGACTATAGAGAAAGATAATGTAAAGCACTTTTTATGTACAATAATTTTCCAACATGTGATAACAATACACAAGTAGGCCAATTGCTTCTATTATCATATCATCGTTTGATGTTTCATTACAAAGTTGTTTACATAGTACTACTTAGTTACCTATTAAATGGTCTGACTGCATAAATATTTTTGACAGTTTACAAAGGCTAGAGAGACCGAACTTCAGAAATTTTGGCCGTCACTCAGAGAGAGAGAAAAACCCCAAAAAGGGGTCGACTGGTCTCTATGGAAGCATGAGTGGCGTGTGCATGGAGTGTGTGGAGGAGCAGCAACAACAGCAGCAGCAATAGTATACTTTGATACAGCAATTAAGATCAATGCAATGATAAGAAAGGGAAACTTGTTCAATTACTTGAAAACAAATGGGATTATTGCATGTGATAGCTTGGCTTTTACTAGAAAAGAAATGGTCGACGCTATCCAAAAGGTGTTTATTCTTCCTCCTCCGCCCCCGCCTCCTCACGCTCCTCCCCCTCCTCGCGCTCCTCCCCCTCCTCCTCCACCTCCACCTCCACCTCCTCCGAACCTTAATGTTTACCTCTCATGTTATGAATTCGATTCAAGAAACAGAACTCATGTTTACTTGAACGAGGTTACCCTGTGCACTACTTTGGATTTGCAACCAACAAGGAGAATACAAGATTTAATGAAGTATATAACACTCAAAACAGCATCAACACGAGAAGAACAAGAGGATTACACTAACAATAAACAACGGTTACAACAACACAAGAAACAACAACAAAGATTACACTAGACAAGGGATAGATAGATAGACTACATGAAGGCATAATCTTAAGAACCCAAGAGCTTATTCCACTCTTGGACCCTTAACACTACACACAACAATTCACCTATCTCTTACGTAGGCACAAGAGGAACCTCAATCTCTCAAGCATCCAACGTTTCCAAGCTTGAATCCAACATGAGTGATTCCACACTCAAGTTGAAACCTAGTTACAATTTTCGCCACGGAGGGTCTTTCTCTCAAGAGAAATGTTTCTAAGTGTTACACTTTCATATTCATCAACATCTAAGATTAAAAACCCTAAGAGGTTCTATATATAGTGTATTACAAAATAGAATACAAAATGATCACAATACCCCTCAATGGTGAGGTGCCCATCAAGTGTAACTTAGGGGCTATTTTTAGTGCATTTAGGCCCTCTTTTACACTTCACTTGTGCACTTCCTTGGACGGATTCAATACGCACTCATTCTCGTCCATCCTCGTGGTCGTACTCGTATCATCCTCCCCTTCTTGAAAAGGATTCAACCTTGAATCCGTACCTTACAAATCAAGAGAAGACAAACAAGTACACATTCTCATGACATAAGGGGTTAAGGTTAGCAAAAATAACACATCAACATGCCATGTCGAGGCGGGAAAAAATTAAAGTATAGCCACGAGTCCTTTGTTTTAATCATGAAAAGATTAGTACAATTGCTACAAAGGAAGTGGCTTGGACAAGCATCAAGACAAAAGGAAAATAGGCCGAGAGTCATCCTTTCCCACCCAAAGATGGTGCCGAGATCAAATGGAAAAAATAGCCAAGGGCCTAAGCCGAGGCTAGCCCTTCCTTCCCCTAGAATGTCACTCCCACATTCACACACAAAAACATTTTCATACACATGATCTCTATGAACAAAACTAATTGCAATGTTTTTACCACACAAAATGTTCAAAGAGACATGCGCATTATCAAGAACAATTCTATAGACACCATCTCTAACTTGAGAATTTTTAAGCACTCCATTTACATGCTCAAGTAATGAACTACATTTAAGAGTAAACTAGTATAAACATTGTTCCAGTAACGTATTACTTTGGTGACAGAAGTTACGATTATGTTACGATTTTTCATAGACTAGTAGTTAGTCTTTATATTATCAATGCATATAACTTAAACTCGAAGAGAACACGTACCTGTAGAGATGAAGCTCGAGCAGTTGGAGGTGAAGGACGAGGAACAATAATGTTTGGAACATTACAACGTTGGCTAATGACAGAAGCTGGACAATCTTTATAATTTTTTGCATCATTTGTGTAGCAAAATGAAACTTGATTCAAATAAGCATGAGTTGCATTAATGTTTTTACAAGTAAATGACACTTCTTTTTGGTTCTGGCCTGTAACAGCTTTGAGTGAACTCAACAGTTCAGCATTGGTGTAATTAGCAGAGTCACAAGGTACAATTCCATCTTTTCCAATTAACTGACCTTGTAATAAATTTCCACCTCCAATTTCACCATTGAATCTTATAGCCCTATTGAAATATTGTGTTGGACCTTTTAAATAATTTGATAGACATGTTCCATATGTTGTCCAAGCTGCTTTCCACATTTCTTTGGGATCTTGTGTAGTGAGAGATGGCCAAAATACGGTGAGTTTATTGACCGTTTCAGCAGTAAACTGCGACAAATAAAATTAGAGTTATCTTGTTAGCAGTGGCGGAGACAGAAATCTTGTTTTGTATTTTTTATTTTTTTTTTGTAAAGGTGGTTTAGAGACCCCTTTAATAAATGTGCAGACATAAATTAAAAACAATTTATTTAGATTTAGGATTTAAATCTCATCGCTACCCTTTAGAAGAAAAAGAAAGAACATCTATGTGTTTGACGTATTAAAAATAATCAAGCCAAAAGATGAAAGGATGCATTGAATGTCACAACCTGAGCCGAGGCCCTGGTCGTAACGGGCATCCCAAATCACGAAGGCACGAGAAATCCCCTTAGACCAACCCACTAGTGAAGGCCCGAGAGACCTCTTTAGCCCAACCCACTGGTGATATTGTCCGCTTTGAGCCTAGGCCCGCACGTCTCTGAAAAGCGTCACTAGGGAGTAGGGCTTGCTTTCCTCGCTAGTTGGAAATAAAAGACTCAGGACAGAGAGGCCGCGACGAGCATCCCGAACCACGAAGGCCCGAGAGACCCCTGAGTCCAACCTACTAGTGATTTTGTCCACTCTAGGCCTGGGATCGCATGGCTTTAAAATGCATCACTATGGAGTAGGACTTGCTTACATATATACCCAGCATTCCTCCTGTGTTTTATCGATGTGGAACTTCTTATCATAAGTTGGGGTGTTACGTTGAAGTTTGTACAATGACATAGAAGGAAAAACATATAAAATGTATCTCTATTTACTAATTTCTTAATGAATGTGTCAAATTTATACAGGTCAACTAATATGAAATGAAGAAAGTATACAGTAAAACCTCTCTCTAGTGGGATATGTGAATCAAATTTCTTACATTAATGTAAAATTTGGGACTTCATTTTAGAGCTTGTATGAAAGAAGAGAACATCTTTATCAGAATATTTTGAGTAATGCATCTACTAACCCTCTAAATTATGACCAAATTTTCAACTATATACTCCAACTTCACAGAGGTTTCATCTTCTCCTGAACTAAATTCTAACATTTTTTTTTTCAATTTTCTTAACTGACATAGAACCTTTTATATATCATACTTTTTAGCTGACGTGTTATCTTTGATGTTGCCCTCATTTTATATAATAAAGGTGTTACGTCAGGAGGTAATAGGATCCCTATGAAGTTGGAATGTGCCGTAACAACTTTAATCATAGTTTGAGAGGGTACCAGTTGCTTATCTCGAATATTTTTGCTTTTCACTTTGGTCAATGAATAATAAACTGATGGATAATTAATTTTAGTATATATAGAATTGTTGTTAATACAAAAAAAAAAAAAAAAAAAAAAAAAAAAAACAGTTTGTCCCAATCTTGTGCTCCTGGAATTGGGCAACCTTATTGACCAGCATTGACAATTCCTCCATTGGAATTTATTCCCCAAAATCCAACTAAGGTAAATTGTAGAGGAATTTTATTACATGCCACTTTTGGAGTATCTTTTTTGCATTGAGTTTCTGGCCCATATATAGACAAATTGTGTTTGTTGTACTTGTGAACAAACAGAAATGAAAAGTAGTGTGAGAGTGACAAGTAAGAGTGAGAGGTTCTTCATTTTCATATGTTCTTTTTCAGATAGGCTATGAGAAAAAACTTAAACACATGAGAATTTAAAGATGGCTTATGAGGAGAAAAATAGAGTCCATAGACCCTCCCATGTCTTTAATTAAAAAAAGGGAATAAGTGGATCCTATAATTTTATTAAGTTAAAAAAATAAAGTCTCTTGAACAACTGGGACAGTTGTTCGACAACTGCATTAGTTGTCTCAATAACTTCGCAAAGTTGTCGAATAATTTTGCACAGTTGTCGAACAACTTCGCATAGTTGTTGAACAACTTTGATAATTGTTGAACAGCTTCGCAAAGTTGTCGAACAACTATCAAAGTTGCTCGACAACTGCGCAAAGTTGTTGGAACGAAAATATTTTTAAAAAAAAACTGAATTTTTTTTTGTCCCTTTCACCTAATTTTTAAAACTTGAAGGACTTTCACTTAATTGAGAAACTTATTTGTCCCTTTTAATTTAAAGTCCCACTTATGAGGGTCCTTTGTCCATTTTAAATAGAGATAAACATCCAGTTCTCCCTCGAGTTATGGTCAAAATTGCTACGACACACACCAACTTCACAGGGGGTCCTATTACCTCTTGAACTCAATTTAAGTGTATTTTCGTCACCCTTTTATGCTGACGTGACACCTTTATTTTATGATATTCTTATTTTGGTATTGATAAAAGCACTTTATCTATTGGATGCCCATGAGAGGCTAAATTGGTGATAGTGATGATTTATTGAAATGTGCCTATGAGAGGCTTGTTTGATAATGATAACTCCTTGTATTAATTCCATGAATGGCTTGTTGATGTTTGTATTGTTGATGAGTGTGTCACACCCCTTTTTCGACTCCAAAAAAAGATATGTATTTTAAGGTTTGAAAGAGTTTTTTATTAAAGTGACAAAATGAAGATTAGTTCCGAAAAAAGATTGTTTTTACATTCAAAATCAGAGTCGCCACTTGGCATAATCTGGTGTGCCAAGTCACCATTGAAAAATCCTTTTCGAAACCATTTGACTCTTTAAACCGATTTACGAACGGAGATTCCGGCTAAGGAATTCTGTTGACCGAGGGGAAGGTGTTAGGCACCCCTCGATCCCGTGGTTCAACCACGGTCGCTTGGTGGAGCGTATCGGCTAATTTGACATTACAAATGTACAAACCACATAAACACACAAAACAAGCAAACAAATAAATCACACAAAATTCAAAACAAACAAAAATAATGTTCAGTCCAAATTATACAATCCAAAATAAAAGAGGTGCTGAAATATAAAACTTATTCTATTCTAAACTAATCCTAAACTAAACTCCACCCGACGTTCCGGGTCTTGATCACGAGCCTCCTTTGCGTACATGCTACTTCAGGGCATTCCCCGGATAAATCAATACAAATCCTTCGGGGCATTCCTCGGCCAAATGAGTACAATTTAAACTTTTCGTGCAATAAAGTAGAAAGTACCATTCCCGCACATATTCAAACACTCCAATAAATCGTTATTCCTAAATTTGCCTAACCGGCCTACGTTTGCCTACCAAGTTCAACATATCACAATTCTATCATGTTTAACATTATCAATACATCAAAATTAATCAATATTCATTTTCCTCTATTTTTAATCTCCACCTTAATTCATTTTTAACCACGTGATTAACCCATTTCGATACACAATCCACCAATCGAGAATAACGAAAATTCACCAATCATGCTTAGCACATCACACACCCAAATGTCACCAACAGTTCACATCAACAAACAAACCACGGTATCGAATCACACGCAATCACAATCACATAAGAATTAAATAAAAGAGAAGAACGAATTGGACCTTAAATTTGAAGCTTTCAAACTCAATGTTATTCGAATAAAGAGAGTCCGCACCCGAAAACCTAGAGCCGAACCTTAACACCAACAATCCAACTCGACAAATAATGATCCGTTCACCGTCACTTTTCACGCCGTCACTGTTCACCGGTACTGTTCACCGGTTACTTTTTTTTTTTTTTCGTTGTTGTTCTTGTTCTTGTGAGGAAGATTATTTGGTGATTCTTGTTATTGTGAAGAAGATGATGATCAAAGAATGAGCCCCCTTTTTCTTCTTAGACTTTTTTCTTTTATAATGAGCATGAATTTGTTATGATGTGAGAATTTTGGTGGGTCCCCCATATATTCTTTCTTTGTGGACAAGAAAAAGGAGGGGGGAATCACATGGGTAGTTAGGGTAGGCGGAAGCTTTTAATTGGGTAGGTTGTTAGGATAAGATAAATTAGTTAGAGGTATTTTTTTGTTTAATTTTGTATTTTTGTGGGATATAATTACATGGGGTTGGACACATGGTAAGGTGAACTAAAAATGAATAAAATTAGACTTCGGGGGGGACAAAATTAGGTGTCTACATCATGCCCCCTTTGAAAGTAAACACGAAGTATTTTCAGACAAAGAAGTAGACAGCGAAACCAAATTTTGACCCGACCATTATTCAAAGAAAGAAACAGAAGGAAGAAGGACAATCGGGTCTTGACTTAAGACATCCTTCCTACCCAAATTATGAGAGAATCAAGTCACGGGTATTTCAAAGGATTGAAAGAGAAGTGGACTATACCGAGTTGGAGAGTCGAGTGAGGTTCCATCGAGGTTTCGGTCCGCGGCTCTGTCATTACATCAAAAAATAAAAATTACAAGTTAAAACATAAATGAAATTACAAAAATCCTATCTATACAACTTCTGTTGACTCTTGACCCGACTTTTATCACCCTATTCTTCAGGTGGGCTCCTGATTTGCAATTTCTTTCAACCTGTTGCTTGCCTTTCAATTTCTTCACCCTGTTCTCCAGGCGGGTTCCTGACTTGCTATTTCATCAACTTGTTGCCATGCTTTCAACTTCTGCACCCTGTTCTGCAGGCGGGCTCCTGACTTGCTATTTTTCAATCTGTTTAACTTTCAATTTCTTCACCGTGTTGCTTGGTTTTCCATTTATTCGCCCTATGCTTCGGGCATGCTCCTGAAATCACATCAAAACTGAAAAGAAAATTATCCCAAATAAAGAAATGCAATTTCTATGAGTTAATTGGAATGACTCGACTAAAAGGTACGTCTTATAGGAATCCAGGGGGATGACTCGACTAAAAGGTATGTCTTATAGGAATCAAAGGGGATGACTCGACTAAAAGGTACGTCTTATAGGAATCAAAGGGGATGACTCAACTAAAAGGTACGTCTTATAGGAATCAAAGGAAATGACTAAAAGGTACGTCTTCAAGGGGTCAAAGGGGATGACTCGACTAAAAGGTACGTCTTATAGGAATCAAAGGGGATGACTCGACTAAAAGGTGTGTCTTATAGGAATCAAAGGGGATGACTCGACTAAAAGGTACGTCTTATAGGAATCAAGGGAAATGACTCGACTAAAAGGTACGTCTTCTAGGAATCAAAGGGGATGACTCGACTAAAAGGTACGTCTTATAGGAATCAAAGGGGATGACTCGACTAAAAGGTACGTCTTATAGGAATCAAAGGGGATGACTCGACTAAAAGGTACGTCTTATAGGAATCAAAGGGGATGACTCGACTAAAAGGTACGTCTTCTAGGGGTCAAAGGGGATGACTCGACTAAAAGGTATGTCTTATAGGAATCAAAGGGAATGACTCGAATAAAAGGTACGTCTTCTAGGGGTCAAAGGGGATGACTCGACTAAAAGGTACGTCTTATAGGAATCAAAGGGGATGACTCGACTAAAAGGTACGTCTTATAGGAATAAAGGGAAATGACTCGACTAAAAGGTACGTCTTATAGGAATCAAAGGGGATGACTCGACTAAAAGGTACGTCTTATAGGAATCAAAGAGGATGACTCGACTAAAAGGTACGTCTTATAGGAATCAAGGGAAATGACTCGACTAAAAGGTACGTCTTCTAGGAATCAAAGGAAATGACTCAACTAAAAGGTACGTCTTATAGGAATCAAAGGGGATGACTCGACTAAAAGGTACATCTTATAGGAATCAAAGGGGATGACTCGACTAAAAGGTACGTCTTATAGGAATCAAAGGAAATGACTCGACTAAAAGGTACGTCTTCTAGGGGTCAAAGGGGATGACTCGACTAAAAGGTACGTCTTCTAGGAATCAAGACTTGAGTTAGGAAGTGCATTACCTAAGAAGCAAAATTCGAATTACCCAATCAAGGAAGTGTGTTTCCTTACCAATGATGTGTGAATTATCAAAACAATGAAGTGCGTCTCCTTACCAATGCTGCTTGAATTACCAAAAGAAGGAAGTGTGTCTCCTAGAGATCTTGCATTATGAGTTTTACCATGGTTTTGATTATCAAACCTGTGCAACAACCTTAACTCTTGCATTTGTTGAGGTGAGAAATTACGGCCTTTGATGTTTAGGCTCTGAAATCTTTGATCTGAATGCAACATGTATTCCTATTACATACAAAGAAAACTTGTGAGTTTAAAAACATGGTGGCTGGTTTGTGGCTTTGGCTTTTGAGGCAATTGCTCCTGCCCTCGTCACATTTAGCTTTGCTTCCAACCATTAGCATATGTCATTGACTTGTTGTATCATTGATTCAAACTCAACTTATTAAGAGTGACTCTGAAATAAACACAGTATTTCTGCTGAGGAAGACAAGTAGTGCCCAAATGCATCATCATATCCCTTGCATACTTAGCCTTAACATCCTCAAAGATTGATCTGAAGGTCTTTCTTTGGTTGTAACTTGGCTTTTGGATAGGGTTGGAAAGAAAGGATGGCATGAGGACCAAACGACACTTAAAGTGGGTTAGGACTTACAACTTTTGGAATCGACTCAAACAATGAGGATTAACTCATGCCCCAGTTTCTTTTGACTGGGTGACTCTAAATTGTTTATTTGGTTGGACCGAGCCCTCAGTAGGGCAGCCTACGTATCTCACCCTCGAGAGAGGAGAATCAGGTCATGCGTAGTTCTGGCAGCTTATTTTGCTTGATTCTGATTTTTTTTTCTTTTTTTTTTGCGGGGGGGATTTTTCCGACTCTATTTTTCTTCACTCTATTTTTCTCTTTTTTTTTTGACACATTTTTTCTCTCCTTTTTTTTTTTTGAACTTTTCTGACTATTGTTTTGCTCGACATTTTTTCTTCGAGCTTTTCTGACTATATTGATTCCAAAAGAGGTGTATGAAAGAAAATAAAACTAAAGCTCAAATGGGGTAAACAAAGGATGACACGATGTTTGGATGGCAGAATGAAATGCCTTCGTCATATCAATCTTTGAAAATGCAAGTACATATCATGCAATATGAAAGTGCACGATCAAGATCACTTATGAAATATTTTACAACACTAACTTGCCCCGAGCATGTGTGCCACATCTTTTCTACACTTGCCCAGCATACAACTCCACTTTGTTGTACATTCCTCATGCTGAAGGACTCATGACTTCGTGGAGCTAATTTTCTTCTTGTTCCTCTTGATAGGATCACGTAGACACTGTTTGACCTAATTAAGACATGTCTTTCAATTAATGACCAAGTTATTCTCACGATTTTCAAAATTATAGCCTTAATTTTTAAAGAAGGTTTCAACTTGATCACCAAATGCCCCAGCACTCTATCTATTTCCTCAGATGCTCTCTTTTTCTAACTTTAACCCTCTGATTCAATGTTCATTCTTAAACTGGATGTTAAGATCTAGCTGTAAATTTCACTAGCATATCATATCACTAGAGTCAACATAAAATGTACTATGTAAAAAAAAAAAAAAAAAAAAAAACATATATTTAAAACACAAAGAAAAAGGGGACACTCCATTTAATAAAAATGAAAGATAGAAGGGTTTGAACATAAACGACAAAGGGACAAAACAAGATAAATCCCGAACTACAACCCTGAAATAATTCGGAGAACGGAAAATAAAACAAAACAAACTACCAAACCCCTTCCTGGTAAGGAGAGGGGTGACTTCTCCATTGCTCAGCCTGACATCTTAGCCACTGACTTGCATATCAACATGACTGGAGCTTCCACCACTGTCAGACACATTTCCTTCAACAAATAAGCTCTGGATCCCCATGCTTAACTCATTGCCTCCCACAAATTGTGCAGTACCGCGTGCCGGTGAAGAACTCTGTGGGATGGTCGAAGGGCCAATATTTTGCACCACAATCAATTTATCTTGAATTATCTTTTCTATTTCTCTTTTCAAAGTGCGACAATCTTCAGTACTATGACCCTGAACATCAGAATGATATGCACATCGCACACTAGGATCAAAGCTTCTTGAATGCGGGTCAGGAGTATACCCAAGGAGAAGAGTGATCATGCCCTGTTGTACCAATCTATGGAATAAACTGGCATAGGATTCCCCAATAGGAGTGAAATTATCTTTTTCCTTCCTTCTCTTTGCGAACTCTGGCCTCGGATGAAATTTGGATTTAGAGTTCCCTTGGTAAATTTGTAGGGTTCAAGGATGATGTTGAGGGACAGGGTCATTCCATTGTGGATAAGGAGATGGATGAGCATACAATTGTGCATTGTTCACAGGATATCGAGGAAGTGGAATGGGATTTCTTGGATTTCGGAGAAAGAAACCTTGTTGCAAGTGGTTATATGGATCTGATATGTAAGCTCGGTATTGAGGCTGACAGTATTGGTGGGTTGAACCTCTCAAACTCTGCTTTGTCCCTGTCATGACAATAGGTGCATTTTCCTTCTTCTTTCCTTCAGTTTCCCTTGGTTAATTCCAATGTCGTCCCGAATGTTTCACAGAATCCTTCTGTCCATCAGGCTCCCCAAATTTTGATGTCTCAAAGCTGGGAGGAAGGTTAACACTTGAAGACATGCCCCAGTTTTTATATGAAACATCTCCACAGCCCATAAGTCCAGAGGAATTTTTCATATCATTTTCTACACTCTTCACTTTCCCAACCATTTTCTCTGGCTCTTTTGGCATGCTAGGCTTCTTAGTAAGAAATTTTGGCGGTTCACTTAACTTAACTGTAGTCTCAAGAGTATACCAATGATCATCAACAGTATTGAACGTGGAGTCACTAGTGGACTGGGAAATCACAATCGTTGGATTGATAGACAAAGTGGAAGCCTTAGTAGAAGGTTGAGCAACAAAAGCACAGACGGTATGTGGTGTTGTGAATGTGGTAGACTTATACTGAGGAGATAAAGAAAGAGTGGTGGAAGTATTGAGGTGCATTTGACGTGGAATGGACTCTGAGGCATGTTGTGGTGCATCAACAACAGTAGGAAACTGACTTTGCAATTTTGGTGGAAGACTCAAGGTATTTGCAGGGTCAAAAGTGGGGAACGGAGGTGGAGGCAGCCCACTGGCCCAAGCTCGGTACATTCCTATCATTTGTTGTCTCAGTCTCAAATTCTCTTCCTTTAAACTCTCAATTTCCCGACTCTTTGTTTCATCCATGATGCCACTCTCTATATCCTTGTTGGACACAACTAACCCTTCCTTGGATTTGGTGTGATATAGAGAACCAGCCAGGAAACCACAAACCAACCACCTTAAACTAACTGAACAAGAGGTATCAAATATGTTAGAGTTCAACATTTATTTTTTTAAAACCTCTTCTTTTTTTTTCTTGAAGAAAAATCACCGAACCCTAGAAGGGCGCCTACGTATCTCACCCCCGAAAGGGGAGAATCAGGTGTGCGTAGTTCGTGAAGTTTTACCAAAATGGCCAATTAAATTTTTTTTTTTTCTTTTTCTTGAAACTTTAAAAAGAAAAGAAAATAACAAATTATCAAAAGAATTGACGAAAATCTTTTTGCATTTTTTAGGTTTAAACTCCCTATACAAAAATGGAATCTATGATTACCAAAGAAGAATCTTTTTGGGTTTTCGATTTAGAATTTCATAGGAAAATGAAACTTGAAACTATTAAAGAAAAATCATTTTGTAGTTTTCTTTTAGAGATGTATATGAAACACCTACTCTAAGTGAAGAGTGAAGAAAATCTTTTTGAATTTTTCAGATTCCTGTACAACATGAAATCTATGGTTACCGAAGAAAATATTTTTGGATTTTCGATTTTAAATTTCATACGAAAATGAAACTTGAACCTATTAAAGGAAAATATATTTTTTTGCTTTCTTTTAAAGATGTACATGAGACACCTACTCTAAATGAAGAGTGAAGAAAATCTTTTTTGAATTTTTGAAATAAGATTCCCGAACCCACAATAGGTTGCCTATGTATCTCACTCCCGAGAGAGGAGAATCAGGGGTGCGTAGTTCGTCTAGATTGGACAATTAACGATTAACTAACAGATTGATCCTAACTTAAGGCACAACCAAAGACAAACGAATAAAATCTTTTTGAGGTTTTTTTTTTCTTTTAATTAGACACTTCAACTAAACTGACACCAACAATTATGAAGGAAAAAAAAATCTTTTTGGTATTTTCATTACATGAAATGTACAAATTTCTACCATTTTTTGCATTTTCTTTTATAAAAACTACTAAAAAAAATCTTATTTTTGAAAATTTCGAATTATGAATACATGCTAAAGGA
The DNA here is from genome assembly GCA_030864215.1 of Capsicum pubescens. Classification (NCBI taxonomy): domain Eukaryota; kingdom Viridiplantae; phylum Streptophyta; class Magnoliopsida; order Solanales; family Solanaceae; genus Capsicum; species Capsicum pubescens. The sequence continues at coordinate 44,582,858 of CM061544.1, read as the reverse complement.
GACAAATGAAAAATCGTTTTGATATTTTCGTTTTTGAGAAATGAGTGCAAAAGGTAAAAATCTTTTTTTTTTTGAATTTTTGGATTGTGAAGAACAAAAGCCATAAAGAACACTAAAAGCTACGACACTCTTTTTTTTTCTTCTTTTCGACTCACTTCCCTTTTTTTCTCTATTTTTTTCAACAATTCTTGCCTACGCACCTTACTTCTAACACATGTTTTCACCAAATCAGTCCGTCAAATGACCCCATTACCCTCAAAGATGCAACATTTAGCACGTAGGGATGCGTTAGAGGTGAGTCTCCTACAAAGGACCAAGTGGGCCCCACTAGGTCTCAATATAATGCACATAAGCATGGCTTAAAGGCTGACCTACGTTGTGGTTTACTAACAAGGCCGTTCGGGGGAGCATATGGTTGATAGTGGCTGCTTTGCTTTCCACCTACTCCATACATCCAACGGCTCCCCCCCTAAAATAAAGGTGACTCAACTAGAGTTCGTGCGCACGACGTGCGCTCCGAGACTTGTTGCGGAAAGAATTGAATCGGGTTATGCAAATGATGCCAGATATAAAGCGGTAACACATAGGATAAATACTGTAAACAAAGAGCACGAAAATGCACAAAAGTGAAAACACAAACAAAAATCACAAACAATGCTTATACACTCGTAATGCCAAACAAAGCTTATACGAGTCCAAAAAAAGCTCGGATTCTGAAATAGTCCCTAGCAGAGTCGGCAGAGCTGTCACACCCCTTTTTTGACTCCAAAAAAAAAATATGTATTTTAAGGTTTGAAAGAGTTTTTTATTAAAGTGACAAAATGAAGATTGGTTCCGAAAAAAGATTGTTTTTACATTCAAAATCAGAGTCGCCACTTGGCATAATCTGGTGTGCCAAGTCACCATTGGAAAATCCTTTTCGAAACCATTTGACTCTTTAAACCGGTTTACGAATAGAGATTCCGGCTAAGGAATTCTGTTGACCGAGGGGAAGGTGTTAGGCACCCCTCGATCCCGTGGTTCGACCACGGTCGCTTGGTGGAGCGTATCGGCTAATTTGACATTACAAATGTACAAACCACATAAACACACAAAACAAGCAAACAAATAAATCACACAAAATTCAAAACAAACAAAAATAATGTTCAGTCCAAATTATACAATCCAAAATAAAAGAGGTGCTGAAATATAAAACCTATTCTATTCTAAACTAATCCTAAACTAAACTCCACCCGACTTTCCGGGTCTTGATCACGAGCCTCCTTTGCGTACATGCTACTTCAGGACATTCCCCGGATAAATCAATACAAATCCTTCGGGGCATTCCCCAGCCAAATGAGTACAATTTAAACTTTTCGTGCAATAAAGTAGAAAGTACCATTCACGCACATATTCAAACACTCCAATAAATCGTTATTCCTAAATTTGCCTAACCGGCCTACGTTTGCCTACCAAGTTCAACATATCACAATTCTATCATGTTTAACATTATCAATACATCAAAATTAATCAATATTCATTTTCCTCTATTTTTAATCCCCACCTTAATTCATTTTTAACCACGTGATTAACCAATTTCGATACACAATCCACCAATCGAGAATAACAAAAATTCACCAATCATGCTTAGCACATCACACACCCAAATGTCACCAACAGTTCACATCAACAAACAAACCACGGTATCGAATCACACGCAATCACAATCACATCAGAATTAAATAAAAGAGAAGAACGAATTGGACCTTAAATTTGAAGCTTTCAAACTCAATGTTATTCGAATAAAGAAAGTCCGCACCCGAAAACCTCGAGCCGAACCTTAACACCAACCATCCAACTCGACAAATAATGATCCGTTCACCGTCACTTTTCACGCCGTCACTGTTCACCGATACTGTTCACCGGTACTGTTCACCGGTTACTTTTTTTTTTCGTTGTTGTTCTTGTTCTTGTGAGGAAGTTTATTTGGTGATTCTTGTTATTGTGAAGAAGATGATGATCAAAGAATGAGCCCTCTTTTTCTTCTTAGACTTTTTTCTTTTATAATGAGCATGGATTTGTTATGATGTGGGAATTTTGGTGGGTCCCCCATATATTCTTTCTTTGTGGACAAGAAAAAAGAGGGGGGGAATCACATGGGTAGTTAGGGTAGGCAGAAGCTTTTGATTGGGTAGGTTGTTAGGATAAGATAAATTAGTTAGAGGTAGTTTTTTGTTTAATTTTGTATTTTTGTGGGATATAATTACATGGGGTTGGACACATGGTAAGGTGAACTAAAAATGAATAAAATTAGACTTCGAGAGGGACAAAATTAGGTGTCTACAGAGTGTATAAATGATTATTGAAAATTTACCTGATGGAATTATCTTATGACTTTAAGTGTACTTATAAACTTGGTACATCATATATACTGTATATTGTGAGGTAGTGTAAATTTGATATTGATATTACTTGTTTATGATGGATCGGGTACCACGCCAGTACGGATATGTATATGTTGGATCGGGTACACATCGATACAAATATGTATATGTTGGATCGGGTACCACACCAGTACGGATATGTATATGTTGGATCAGGTACCACATCGATACGGATATGTATATGTTGGATCGGATACCACGCCGGTATGGATATGTATATGTTGGATTGGGTACCACGTTGGTACGGATATGTATATGTTGGATCGGGTACCACGCCAGTACGGATATGTATATGTTGGATCGGGTACCATGTCGGTACGAATACGGGTACCACGCCAGTATGGATATGTATGATGGATCGGGTACCACGCCGGTACGGTAATGTATATGGTGGATCGGGTACCATGCCGTTACAGTACATAAACATAGATTGTTCCCTGCAGGTCATGACAATTTGGGCAAAAATAAGCCCCATAGCATGTGTGTACATATTTGTGTTGAGTCTGTGAATTGCTACTCTTGATGGTTATATGGCTTGTTTGTGATCATAGTTTGTTCTGTTATTGTTGTATTGTTGACTCATTGGGTATTTAATTGTGTAATATGTATTTGAAAAAGTGAAACTTTGTACTTACTTATATGTTGGTTGACTTGCTTCATTTATACGTGGTTTAATCGTAGCTTACCAGAATGGCTAGTTATCATTCTTTAATATTATAAGAGAGCATTTGGTTGATAGCCCGAGAGTTTAGTGTGGGTTGTCTATGATTACGGATTTGTTCATGTGAATATGAGTAATGAAAAAGATAAGGTGAATAAAGATGAATAGTGATGAATCAGTGTTGGACTGTGGTTGATTGTATGAATTAATGAGGCTAGAGTATGTTAGTAGTGAATATAATATTGATGGAGTTGGAAGAGTAGTTGGATGATGTAAGTTATATAGGTAAAGTAACAATGTTATTACAACCTTAGTTGAATTATATTTGATTCAAGATGTCATGATTTATTTTCATTAATTCTATTTTATGATTATATGAACTGACACGGTCGGCTGATGATGCCTACCAGTACGTGTGGTTATACTGACCCTACTCTTCTACATTCTTTATTGGTATGTAGACTGAATACAAGTTAGTTTGCAGTTACTAGATGGATGACGATATTCAGCACTAACTTCTGCACTTTCTTCGTGACAGATGTTAGAGTCCTTGCATTATTTATTTTATTATCAGTCTATGTTGTAATAGGTAGCTCTTGTACATGTCTGGCCAAGTCTTGGGATAGTGAAGGACATTTGTAAGAAGTTTTTTAAAAAATTTATTTATTAGTATTTAATTTACTTTATTATATTTAATCATGTATTCCCTAAAAAATAGAAGTTTTTCACATATTTTAGTTGGGTAATAAGGGTTCTTCTAACTACTTAGAATAGCATAGGTGCCCGCACGATCTATTAATCTAGGTCGTGACAAAAACTATTGGATGGAATAGTTGGTTCCTGACCTTGAATTAATTAAGAGGGAAGAAATAATCATAATTTATTGGTCTAATGCATGCATATGCTATTGTATGCAATATTTCATATGTCAAACCAACGTATTAAGTCTTGTTCTCATTAGCAATGGTTTAGCTGTTTATTGAAGGCATTCAATGCCAACCATCATCATCAAGATGAATTTTCTTGATTGCAAAATCTAAAAATTATGTTTTTAACTCAATGTTATTGAGCAGGAAACTTTATGAATGTCAAACTGCAGGTGAGAATAAACATACAAGTGATAATCGTATATCGATGTATCTTAATAGATCACATGACTGGTGAATGGGCCCATATTCACCTTTTATATTTTTCAAATTTTGAGGGATCAAATCCCAACATTAGTTGGTCGAACCAACTTATCATGAGAACAAGCAACATAAACAATTCCTGAAAAATCATCTATTTCTTCAATATATGTCAATACTCAATATGCACATTTTTCGCAATGTAGTAATCGTTCATGTTAATTTATGAACTTTTATACTAGTAAACCTTAAGTTTACCATGACATGTGCCTTTTTTCTTTAGTAAATTTCAGATCTACTATTACATGAATAAATTTTCGAATTTACTACTTCAAAAGTAGATTTCAAAATAACTCTTCTCAGTTATTTTGCCTCATTCGGAGGGGAGTTATGATACTACTATCACAATCAAGTGCGCATTCGTATTGAAACAATCAAAATCCTCATTTCCTAGGAATGAAATATAATCGTTCCCTAAGTCTATCAAATTTTGATAGCTTATAACCTCTTTCGTGATATTTCTACTTTAGGAGCAAATCGAGGCATACATATAGTGTAGAGAGTTTTTCTCTAAACTATATTATAGTCATAATAAGTGTGCGAAAATATTATCACTGTTGATGATTATTACCATATTGTCACTTCACGCTTATTCATACACTCAATCACTTGTCTTCTTTCAAACATATTAAGCATTGCTACCACATTCACTTCATGGAATGAAGCATATTCAATGAGATATGGTTCATGACTTTTCATGAAATACACATTCTTTTGCTTTAGCCATTATTATGTCATCCATATGGTGCTTTGAGATTCAAACTCAACGTCTTATCCATATAAAGGCGTATTAAGCACATATCGATGAGACTTGAACGCAACATCTTACCCTTTTTAATGTAATGAAATTTGAATCTCCTATCTTAACCTCAATCAATAAGATAATATGTCAAATTGTAAAAGCCTTTCCCTCGAACCTTTTATATATTATAGTATAATAATTATATACAAAATTAAACAGCTTATGTTTCAAAGTAATCGAGGACTCAAATTAATACCAATTTTGATTTCAAAAATATAAAGATAAAATAAATCGTCAACGTAAAGCTTATCCTCCACCTGAAGCCTAACAAGATGCTGCACAACTTTAAGATATACTCCCTCCGTCTTATTACCCGTCTCAAATTTTCTAATTTGATGTCCCATTATACTTTGTCTTTTTTTACTTATCAAAACAAGATAATTTTTTTTTTTCAATTATACCCTTAATGTCTGCACATTTATTAAAGGGGTCTCTAAACCATCTTTACCAGAAAAAAAAATACAAAACAAGATTTCTTCCAGCTCCATTGCTAACAAGATAACGTCAAGTATTCTCAAAACATACTTGTCCTTTGACAAATATTATTTTGAGGATGTTGATTGTTCAACCACTATCCATCCACATAATCCTTCAATCACCACCCCCAATTTGTATAAGCTCTAACAAGATCATGTGACTTGTTTAACCTCCTCTATATGTGTAGAAACCCACAATTTATTTATTTTTTATTTAATTATTCATTTTTAAACAACATCCAAGTGAGGGTCTATAACCATGTACATAAATCCATGTGATCTACGAATGATCAAGAGAGTAATCGATGCACGACCTACAGTGTAGATCTACGATAGACCAAATGAATCGATGGACCCTCAAAGCACAAGTATATTTTTTACATGGCATTGATATGGGTCAGCATCGATGACAGTCTATTAAGTGTCACTAACAGTTCAAGATTGTTTGTTTAACCAACAGTTCAAGTGATTATGTGTTTAAACTTTTTTTAATTTAATTATTTTCTTTTACCTCCCTCAAATCATGTGATTATGTGTTTAAACTTTTTTAATTTAATTATTTTCTTTCAAACCACAAGTTACTGATGATTCATCGATTCATATTATATACAATTGACCTATATGTCTGGTCGAGGAATGACAATGTCTAAGATCGATGATAGTGCATAAAATATTATCTGATGTAGCATAGATCGATTTGCTTATCTACGATAGAATATAGATGTGATCTAGATTTATCATCACATAATTTTTACTCTTCGTGAGTTTAATCAAGACAGTCTACACTTGTATTCATTGAACAAGCATCTCCCTAAACACGATCCTCTAAATTTCTCTTATGCTTGGACCCTTACCATCACGAAAATGATTTACGCATAGTAAAGCAATCATCTCGAATGAGATTTTCTTATGCCTTTTCATGGCGTGTTCAACACCGCATGTGTGCAACCCGACATACTTGTATATTTGAAATCTATCTGAGGTTTCGTACTTTCTTGCTGCAATAACTAGCCACAACCAGGAGATACGCATTTCGCCTTCAAAAATTTGGTGCAGCTCTTCTACGTACGATAATCAAAAGACTGCCTCATCATTGCTCCATCTAGTAGTATTTTGAGCTCTTTCTTGTCGGCGAATGTTTGATGATAATAGAAATTGGTTCCGTCGGCGAAGGAATGTCCTAGTTGGGATCCCGTTCCACAGTCTTCTGCGCATCTTGCGAGTCCGATGAAACGTCTTCCATATACATAGAATCATCTTCCTTATTAATTGAATGATCTTCATTGTTCTCGTAATCATTCAAATCGTCGTCCACTATCGGGCGCCGAGGTGGTGAATTCATCGGTCCTTCAAAGGACCTCTCAACTACATTTATCCTTAAAATAGGCCTAAAACTATCTGCATCAACATCCTTCATGTACATCAACACATGTGCATCATTATTTATGATCGTAGGATTCACCTTTTCCCTTAAATGCATTAGATAACTAATCACCACATTGCTCGGCGTGCAATCTAGATCTCCACTCTACATTACGCTTGCAATTAATTTGTCGTATGAACTGTTGCGGCGAACAGCAATGGACAGTGTCACCTTGGTAAAAGATCTCTATTTTCAATATTTGGGAGTATCTACCCATTCTTCCATGAAATCACCAGAAATCAGAACAAATTCTACAATAGACATCTTAGAATTAAGCTTTGGTCGGCGGTAGATTATGTTGAGGGTCTATGTCGGGATGTATGCACGGTCGATGACTGAGGATGACTGGTCGATGACTGAGCAGATATCCGTACAAAAACTTGAAATTGTAAATATTGTTTCTAACCAACGATCATTGGGTTTATGGAATAGAGAAATGAACTTGGAGTCGTCTGAGCTACCGTAATGTACTTTCTAAAGAGTTTTTGAGTGATGTGAGTGATTTAAAGTTTTTTAACAATGGTGAAAAGTGTGTTTGAGAAGATAACAAACAAATGGGGTAACAATGGATGCAATGGACAAGCTTATGATATTTGTGGACTGATTTAGAGCTGATCGCCGAAAAATAATGCCGGAAAAGATGCTGGAATCAGAGATTTTTTGGAGGGAAAGAACCACCTTCTATTTTTAGCTTTTGGATTTTTTTTTTAATATTTTTGAAAACTTAGATATTTTTGTATCGTATAATAGTGGATGATGGAGTGGGTTGAAATGTATTATTATAAACTTGTGGATGAATTTGGTAAGTTGAAAATATTGGGTTAAAGTGTAGTATTACAAAACTTGTGGGTGAATTTGTCGAGTTAGAAAAGTTTGTGATGATGTGGATTAAATAGGATATATGGCAAATTTTTAAGAACTTTTGTCTAAATTGCTAAATAGTTTTCAAAAGAACCTTTTTGACATACTTCCCCATCATTATCAGCCACTAACACTAACCAGACCATTACCGACCATCATCACCACCAATATATATATATATATGCATCGTCCCTGGCGGACATAAATATTTCTTTTTCTTTTACCATATAATTATTTTATTCTAGTAAATTTATACCTAAATTATTTTGTCCGAATTATGACTTTCTTACCTGAACTATTACCAATTATTTATCCAAAATACACAATTGACAAACAATAATTCCTTTTTTCTACTTGGACGATAGTGATATTTAAAAAAAAAAAAAACTGAGTTGATTAGCTTTTTGTATCGATGAGCTCCTTTAACTTCCGAAAACCCATTTTTAGTCGATTTCCGATCAGTTTTGATTTTCTTTTCCATAATAATAATATTATATAGACACCTTTCGAATTTATTTTAAGTACTTTTAAATTAAAATAATTTTTAAACACTTTTGAGTAGATTAAAAAAGTACATATAAGTTATAAATACTTGATTTTAAACTAACATACTTAAAAAAAAAAATCAAAAGCCAAAAGTTTATCCAAGTGATACATACTTGAAAGAGGAAAAAAAGGTCACTCTATGACCCCTATAAAATGTTCTTATATAAAGCTTCCACTCTTCTACTACATCAATCCACTCAAACAACTAATCTTTCAACCCACACACACACACAAAAGAAGAAAAACATGAATAAACCTCCCATCTTTCTCATTTTGCTAGTTGTAATAATTTCTCAGCATGTTCATTCCCAAACTCCCCAACTCTTGAGATTTGTGCTTCAATGGCCACCAACTTTTTGTACGCAACTGAATCATGCACCACAACCAGGCAGGTGCACAGAACCAATTCTTCAGCATGATTTGACATTCCGTGGCCTTTGGCCAGCAGATTCAAATGGATTTCCCATTTCATGCCCTATACAACCAGACCCAAATTGGCATCAAGTGGTATTGACCTTTGACTTATCAATGGTAGACACCTAATTTCGTCCCTCCCCGATATCATTTTTACCCATTTTTTATCTTATCTTACCATGTGCCCTACCCCATGTAATTAATCCTCCACACAATAATAATACCACAACAAATTGACCACCCTACCTATTCAATTAAGACACTTCATCACCACCCTATCCCCCTACACGTTTTCTTCAAATTAGAAACTAATTCACATAGGATAACAATAAAAAGGTGGGCCCCATAGGAGAATATGCCTTGAATTGTCCTATTCCTAATAGAAAGGGGATCATTTTCTTTGACAATATACACTACATATCAAAAGGGGGAGGGTCCCACGATTTTCTCTCCATGATTCACAAAAAGAGGATATACACCAGGATTAAATTTGAGAATAGATACAATATGTACGAAGGAGAGAAAACAATTTTAGGGTGGGCTCTTCTTTTCTTCTTCAAGGAATATACACGTAGAACAGAGGAAGGTAAGCCATTGATCTCCATTTTCTTTTCTTTTTTTTATATAGACGCACAATACACTGACTTCATCAACATCTCATCTTCTCCAAAAGGGAGCTCACGAAAAAATAAACCCTGGGAGAGGCCCTATTTTCTTCCCTTTCTTCTTCATAGAGAAACCTTTAACACAGACAGACCTCACCATTCTTTTACTCTCACAGTCCACACACTAATACGCACATATCCGATCTCGAGAGAGAGAGAGAGAACGGCGAGTGAGAGGGTCTGAAAGAGTGAGGAAACGGCTAGCGTGGTGTTTTTTGGTGAAACCCTCATCGGAATCGCTACCGGAAAGGCACTGCCAGTCAGCCTTTCATAGCGCCATCACCGAAAAAGTCTTAAAACCATCGGGGTTCAATGAAAATAGCATTAAATAGGTGAAATTCCAGAATTTTGGGGTTCGTTCTTTCTTTAACGGGTCACAACGTTATTATATCGGACTGGTTAGGACGTTTCTGTCGAGATTTGGTAGTATTTCAGCTTTGTTCACAGTTATTGTTTTGGGTATTCATCTGTTTTCTTCGTTGGTTGCGGTTCGAATCAGATTTTGGAGATTTTCGCATCAGAGTTGGCTCGTAGTTGAGTTGGGGTATTCTCCGAGGTTTCGAAACGACTCTTATCTCTCTTCTTAAGTTAATCGAAAGCTCTTGAGGTCCAATTCTATCTTTTTTATTTTTAATCTTTACGTTATTATGGATAATCCGTGTGTTTGGTGTGCTTGAATCTTCATTGTGGGTTGTTTGTTTGTCGGATTTGGACGTAAAATCTTGATTGTGGGTTACATATCGAATTGGTTTCATCATGTTGAGATAAATGGGGTGGAATTGAGAAATTGATAAAAAATGAGCTAATTTAGATTTATGTTGATTTATTGTTTAATTCGGAATAAGCATGGATCTTGTTGAATTGAATAGGCGAAGTTTAAGTTTGGGTAGGCAAAACTTTAGGAATAAGTTTTCTTGTTGAATGTTTGAATGTGGGATTTGAGTTCAATGGTTTGGTTTTAGTTCTTGCATTTGGAAATGTATTCATTTAATCGGGGAATGCCCCGTAATCACTTGTATTTATTCGCCGGGGAATGCCCCGAAATATTTTGTATTTGGAGGACGTCCGTGACGAAGGCCCGAGGCATCGGGTAGCATGGGAGCGTAGCATAAAATTAGTGTAGGGTAGAATAGGATTTACATTTTCGCATTCTTTTTCTCTTTTGGTTTGTAATAAATTGGACTGAACACTAAATTTTAGACTATTTTGTTTTGTTTGCTTGATTGATTGTTTTGCGTGTTTTTGTGTGATTTATACATTCATAGTGTCAAATTAGCCAATACGCCCCACCAAGCGACCGTGGTCGAACCACGGGATCGAGGGGTGCCTAACACCTTTCCCTCGGTCAACAGAATTCCTTAGTCGGAATCTCTATTCGCAAACTAGTTTCAAGGAGTCAAATTATTTTTAAAAGGATCTTTCAAAGGTGACTTGACACATCGATTTATGCCAAGTGGCGACTCTGAGTTTAAATGTAAATAATCCTTTTTCGAAACAAAACCTTCATTTTTGTCACTTAATAATTAAAAACCCTTTCAAACTTAGAATTAAATTTATGGAGTTAAAAAAAGGGTGTGACATCAATAGAGTTAATACTTTATGTACTGACGAGATATTATTAAAAAAAAGAATATATATATATATATATATAGCATGATTACATATAATTTTTTTTACGATAAAGGATTACCTAATATAAACACCTATTTTTTTTATCGAACTTGAGTTTTTATACCATTTTAATGTTTGAATGTTTCTTTCAATTAAACTTTGACATTTGAGACTATATATGAATTTTAAGTCATATATAAGCTAGGTGTAAATCACTTTTTACATAAACAATACAGTTTCAACATGTGATAGGACATATGTAGGCTAGCTACTATTACTGTTAGATCATCATTTGATATTTACATGCATTATCTATTAAATTATCTGATTGTATAAATATTTTTGACAGTTTACAAAGACTAGAGAGATCGAACTTCAGAAATTTTGGCCGTCACTCAGAGAGAAACAACAACCCGGGGTCGACTGGTCTCTATGGATTCATGAGTGGCGTGTGCATGGAGTGTGTGGAGGAGCAGAAACAATAGCAGGAGCAATAGTATACTTTGATACAGCAATTAAGATCAATGCAATGATAAGAAAGGGAAACTTGTTCAATTACTTGAAAACAAATGGGATTATTGCATGTGATCCAAAAGGTGTTTACTTGAATGAGGTTTCATTGTGCACTGATTTGGCTGGCACTAACTTCATCGCATGCCCTCAACAACGTTTGAGATTAATTTTTAGCTTTGATTAAATTACTATACTAAAAATAAATGTCAAATAATACTTGTTCAGTTTGAAAAATTAATAGAAAATTTACACATTTCTATCTATTCTATCCTTAGCTATTAATTATAGTCTTTATCCAACACATTTCTCTAAGCATTGAATTAATTACTTCCTCCGTTTAGTTTTACTTATCACTCAATTGACACGACGCACTCACTAAGAAAACAATTATTGCTATATTCACTTTACCATATTACTATTATTAATTGATGTTTAGTACTCCTTCCGTTTCATTTTACTTGTCCCAAATTGGGATGACACAACAATTAAGAAAAATAATAAATAACATGGCTTGTTTACCAAAGTACCCCTATTAAATGATGTTTACATTTTAATTTAAAGAAAAGGTAATTAATGCAAAGGGTAAAACATAGAAAGAAAAGTTTGTTTTATCTTGACAAGTAAAATGGGACATCAACTTAGCCAATTTGGGACGGGTAAAATGGGACGGAGGGAGTAATAGATACTAAAAAATGATCTGAAAAATAAGTAATTAATGTTAAGTATAAAACATGAAAATAATAGTGACAAGTAAATCTGGACGGAGTGAATATATTCAGAGAGTGATATGACGAAATTACCTCTACCACTTACTCTTTCTTAACATATACGTCAAGCTAAGTCAATAATGGACAACTATTAATGAACAGAGACAGTAGTTCAAATAATTAAAGTAACATTCTTTTTCGAAACATGAAAGTGATTGATTCTATTATAAATGATACTTATTAGGTCTCACTGTAATTATTAAGAAACTACTGTATATATCAAATAAAAATAATTAATTTCAAGTTAACTTAATATTAGAATTTAATTATATATTGATTGTATGTATATTTTACTATCACAGATTTTAACTTTTGTATACATTTTTTTTTGTAGGATATTGCTGGAAGTAACAGATGGGATATATCCTGTGTTTGAATGATCATGTGTTAAATAATTATTCTACAGCTGAGATTAATCTTTGGCTTAGAATAAATAAATAAATAAATAAATAAATAAATAAATAAATAAATAAATAAATAAATAAATAAATAAATAAATAAATAAATAAATAAATAAATAAATAAATAAATAAATAAATAAATAAATAAAAGGAGAGAATGGAAACTCATTATCTTGACTAAAAGTTTATATTCTATTCTCTTGTTTATTTCTATGCGTTATTGTAACATCTAATGTACTCCATATATGATATATGTATGTATAGCTTATAAATGTGATTTTTTAAATCAGAATAAAGATGTATATTGGAATTCTAAATCTGTCTTTTCGAACTTGTTGGTTGGAAATAGATTATTTCAAGATAATTAATTAGGAAATTATCTATCTTAAAATTCATTATTTTACTATTATAATTTATATCTCAAATCAAACAATTTAAATAATTAATTTTAAAATAATTAATGTCAAAATTAATTATTTTAAAATAACTATTTTTCTGCCAAACAACTTTTGAATTAAGGTTCTTTATGTATATATGTGGGGATAAGAATGTGTCTACTGACATTGACAAGCCATTACTGGATGTACATTTGGCAATAAAATTTAGGTCCTATGTTTAATTTTAGGACCACTTTGGATCATTTATAGTACTTGTTGTTCTTTTTGTCATTTTCTTCTTGTCCTAGTTATAGGAGATTTATAGTAGTACATTTCTTTTGGGGAAAAAGGAAAAAATCCATTATTTTCACAACCACCACCATTGAGTATTGATCAACACTATCACCAATTATCCTTCCAAATTGACATTCACAATCACCACCTCCCAATGCCATCTTCTTTGATAACAATAATATTTTAATATATTTTTTTAAATAAAATCATCACGATTAAAAAATTAAGATCATGATGATATTTATTACGATCTAACCTTGATAAGTAAGTTCAGATCCCAAGAGTTTAGAAAAGTCAATAACAGTGATGCAACTGAACATGACGAGACTTCAAAAACGAAGTCAGACCGTACAACATAAATAAAAGCAAAAGTGTACCCAAAACCTGATATGATAAGTACAGAACATGTAATAATACAACTGAATTTGAAATATACCATCTGTCTCTGGAATAACTAAAGACATAAATAAAAGTAGAACGAGGTCTGAAAATGACTCTGGACACCTAGAATATGTCAGTACCTCGAGTCACCAACTATATCAATTATCAAGCAGGAACTCAATCACCTCGCGTAGTGTTCATACTAGGATCTACATCGAAAGGGCACAGTAGAAATGAGTATGGTCCACTCGTGCTCAGTCGATATTATTGATTGACTGAGCAAAGTAGAAAATAATATAAGTAAAGAAAATTATGAACACGTCATCTGCAAGCACAAAAATCCCAAATGGAAGCTCACGCCGTATCTACTAATAATTCTAATATATGAACAAAACGAAAACAACACAAGCGTACACGAAGAATACACTGAAATAAACACAAGTCAAGGAAACCAAATAAATCATAAAAGATGCATGTATGAATGCAATTCAACGTATGGGATGAAAGTTGAAAGCCATCGTATGACTTTCTGTATACACCAACCGAATTCGCAGCCTCCAGGTAGGACCCATGGGAGTTCGCAACCTATATACTGTATCTAATAGTTTAATCTCAATTCACCTCTCTGGCTCATGTTCATGGAGAGAGTTTTCATAAAAAGTGTCCATTTTCTTTCAAAAATAGTGTCTCTAAATAATATCAGTATCTCATGTATGTATATGTATGAAATGAGGATGTAATGCTCACAACCAACTCAATATGATAATATCCAATCCATCCAATACACATATATATAAGTGAGCCCAGAAATCAACTCAATACGTCAACAATTCATGATCATCAACTCCAATTAGGCACCATCAAAATAAAGATGCATGTAAGACATCATTAATATCATATCAACCCCTAACTCGGATCTTTCTATCATGATAAAGGCAATCAATGTTCAAATAAGGACTATATTAGAAAAATAATTCCCCATACGAGTATCATATCTATAATAAAGGCATTCAAATGTATAGATAAGGCCAATGATGTCAAATAAAGCTTTCGCACAGGCAACACACAACATCAGATATCACAAACTAACCACAACAGAACATAAGCTTCCACACGGACACACAACAGTAAAAATAATCTCAAAATATAAACCCCATAGTTATGTTTATCAATCCATAGCATGCGTTAAATATTTATTAACTACTCAGCTCAATCTGAAAGAAGTTAAGCCATAACCTACTTCGAAACGACGAAATCTCAATCTAAAGCGCTTCAACGCAGAGTCTTTCCTGTAGAAACAACCTTAGAATCAACTACAACATTCAAATATAGCATCAACGCATTAAAATAAAGTTAATGATACCCATGTTTCATATTTGATCTGAATCTAAAATGAATTTGAAAAACAAGTTCAAAACAAAAAGGATGAAATCAAAATTTTATTTTAAAAACACACTCCCCAAGGTTATAGAAGTCTGTAGGAGAAAACCCACGTGAAAATAGATTAAAAATGAGGTTTAGATTGAAGAAAAGTCCTTTCTAAAATTTAGCAGTAAAAACCTCAAATTTTCAATTTAAAACCATGATTTAAAATTATTTTTAATGATATAGTCGATGAAAAACTGCTAGGAAGGCCAAATAGAATGTACGTAGACTTCATCTTTATTTTTATTGGTAGAAAAACTGCTTCCAATAAGCTCTTCTCAAAAGAAATGCTAGGAAGCAGGTTGAAAGAAAAATACAATTAAATAGCAATTCACAAAGTAAATAAGGCAACAAATAATACTACAAATTGAAGAATACGAGACTACATACATGTAAAAGTTGTCGTTGCTTGATCGTAGAATTAAGACAATATATTTAAATTGTAAAAGTAAATCTATTACAGAAATACAAAATAAATTATATCCTTTGCTTTCATCATAAAAACTTACTTAAATTCGATATTTGCATCAAATCATTTACACTAAGGTGGCAATAATTTAATAAATACAAGTGCATATCAATGTGTAATCTTATGAAATCATTAGTTTAAACCAAACCAAGATAGTTGGTATTAGAAAAGATTGTGCAGAATAAAGTACAAATATTGAGTCACAATAAATAAAATAGAAAGATGATCACATTATTTGCTTCATTATTTAGTACATAACACAGTCACAATTGAAACATTATTATTCATCTTTCTATTATTACTTAGTAAACTTTCTTATAAAGCTTCACATAAATATTATATTAAAATAGTTGACCAAGGGTCTCCCATAAGACATTTGGTCCAATCTTTTCTCCAGTTTGAAGATCCTGCAAAAAAAAAAAAAAAAAACCATTATTTGTAAAACAATTTAATAAAATAGATTAAATTTAAGTTATTTACACTAATAGCATATGTGATAGCAAATTCTGTTAAGATTTTTCTGTAACACCCAACATAGGATAAGGAGTCTCACATCGATACCATTCTTGTCACGACTCGAGCCGAGGTCCTAGCCGAGATGGGCATCTTGAACCACGAAGGCCCGAGAGGCCCCCCTTAGCCTAGCCTAGTAATGATATTGTCCGCCCTGAACCCAGGTCCGCGCGCCTTTAAAGCACGTCACTAGGAAGGAAGGAAGACTTGCTTACTTATATACTCAATATCCCTCCTGTGTTTTTGCGATGTGGAACTCCTTATTCTAAGTTGAGGTGTTACATTTTCATAGACTTATAATTAATAATTAGTCTTTATATTATCAATGCATAAAACTTAAACTCAAAGAGAACACGTACCTGTAGAGATGAAGCTCGGGCAGTTGGAGTTGGAGGACGAGGAACAATAATGTTTGGAACATTACAACGTTTGCTAATGACAGTAGTTGGACAATCTGTATAATATTGTGCATTATTTGTGTAGCAAAATGTAACTTCATTCAAATAAGCATGAGTTGAATTAATGCTATTGCAAGTGAATGACACTTTTTTTTCTTTTTGGTTGTTGACTGTTGTAACTGCTGTGAGTGACTTCAAGATTTCAGCATTGGTGTAAGTAGCAGAATCACAAGGGACAATTCCATCTTTTCCAATTAATTGACCTTGTAATAAATTTCCTCCTCCAATTGCATCAGACAATCTTATAGCCCTATTGAAGTATTGTGTTTAATAGACTACATATATAATTATTAAATACATCTGGGTTATTCTGTAATTAGTTATTCTTCAGTTCTCTATATATACAGCTGTAACCCCTTCAATATTAAAGAGATCAATTATTATTAAATCAGTATCATGGTATCAAAGCTAGGGTTTCTTCTTCCGCCCAAACCCTAATCTCTCCTCTTTTCCGACGTGTGTGCGCCGCCGCCACCGTCTACACCACGCCGCACGGCCTCCCTCCTCCGCCGTAGGTCGGCGCCATGGACAAGGTTATTGATCCTCTGTCAAAATTACCGTCTGGAGTAAAATTACTGCTCAGGAATCTCCACAATCTCATCCCCGAAAAATTATCTGACAACAACTACCCGGCCTGGGCACTTAACGTCCGCACCGCCCTCGCAGCCAACTTGCTGCTCGGATGGATTGACGGTGCGGAGAAGCCGCAGCCCGAGACAGCCGAGAAGGACGGCGTCAAGCTCCCAAATCCCGACTACCTTCCGTGGATGATCGTAGACACTCAGATCCGAGCCTGTCTTCTCGCAGTTATTAGCCCCTCTGTGCACAAACACGCCCGGGGTTTTCTCACATCGGCTTCACTTTGGGACGCACTAGCCACAAGGTACAACTCTGTGTCCACGGCTCATATTTTTCAGTTGCGTGACAAATTGCATACTCTTCGGAAGGGAACGAAGACGATGACTCAATACCTTGATGATGTGGCCTCTATTCTGTCTGACCTAGATGCTGTGAACGAGATTATTCCTGAACGAGACGTGGTGAATGCCGTGATACGTGGTCTTCCGGCTGGCTATTCCTCTCTCAAACAGCATATTCGCCTCTCGCCTGTCGAAATCACTCTGAATCAACTGTCTGGATGGCTTAATGCAGAAGAATTGAATCTAGACATGGAACACAAATTACTGCTCGGAGAAGCCAGTTCCACCCCTGGCGTCACGGCTCTTTACTCGGCTGGCAGCGGAGGCTCGGCCAGGGGTCGCGGTGACGATCGCCGTAACCAAGGGCGAGGCAGCGGCGGCGGTGACCGTCGAAACACCGGGCAGCAAGGCAGAGGCGGGCCTCCACCGAGGGACGGCTTCCAGTCAGGCCGCGGACAGGGACGAGGAAACCAGCGGATGCCCACACGAGATCTTCCGACGTGCCAAATTTGTGCTAAACGGGGCCATTCTGCGGCTAATTGCTGGTATCGTTATGATGACTCGCAGAATGTAAATAGCCAGTCCGGAGGATCAAGGGCGATGCATGCGTCCACAAACGCTCAATCTGGCGATTGGTATCTAGACACAGGTGCTAACACCCATGTGACGTCGGATTATTCACAACTTCAAGCTCCTCATCCGTATCATGGCTCAGAAACTATTACAGTAGGCAATGGTCAATCCCTTCCCATCACAAACACCGGCTCTGGGTATGTCTATACCCCAAATGGTAAATTTCATCTCTCAACCCTTCACCACGTCCCTTCCCTCACATCCAATCTTTTATCTGTTTATCGCTTTACTAAAGAAAATAACTGCACCCTCATTTTTAATGACACCAATTTCCAGATAGTGGACAATACCACGAACCGGGTGCGGTACACGGGCCGCTGTGAGCATGGGCTATACACTCTTCCATCCAGGTCTCCGTCTGTTGTGAGTCAAGCCATTCTCTCGTCAACCTGGCATCGCCGGCTTGGGCACCCATCATCCGCCATCACCAAATCCATTTTATCTTCCTTAGGTTTTAATTTTTTAGAAAATTACATTGCGAGTCCTGTTCAGTGTCTAAATCTTGTCGTTTACCTTTTTCACTGTCTGAACACAAGGCCACTGCGCCATTTCAATTAATTCATTCTGATGTTTGGGGTCCAACCTCAGTTCCTTCTGTTCAAGGTTTTCGTTATTATATCTGTTTTGTTGATGATTACAGTAAATTCACTTGGCTTTATCCTCTGAAATTTAAATCCGAAGCTTATACTATTTTTGTAAACTTTGACCGAATGGTTCAAAATCAATTTAATGCCAAAATCAAAATTTTTCGAAGTGACAATGGCAAAGAATTTGTCAACAATGCATTTGGTGTTTTTCTTCAAAATCTAGGGGCTCTTCATCACACTTCATGTCCATATACCCCTGAACAAAATGGCGTTGCTGAGCGCAAACACCGTCACCTAATAGAAACAGTTGTTGCGCTCCTCCATGATTCCACCTTACCTGTTTCCTTTTGGGTTGATGCCCTTGCTACTGCCAACTACCTCATAAATCGCATGCCCACTCACACTCTCTCCAACTCCACTCCATATGCCCGTCTCTACAATCATCCACCCGACTATATCCATCTCCGCCCGTTTGGGTGTCTAGTTTATCCCTGGTTGCGTCCGCACACTCAACATAAACTTCAACCTCGGTCCACCCCTTGTGTCTTTCTAGGCTATCATCCCACTATCAAAGGTTACAAATGTTTCGATCCTGTATCTCAGAAAACATATGTTTCCCGTCATGTTCGTTTTGTGGAGGAACAATTTCCTTACACAAGTCTTTCCTCTACTCCATACTCCCCCAATCCACTT
Organism: Capsicum pubescens; assembly: GCA_030864215.1. Lineage (NCBI taxonomy): Eukaryota > Viridiplantae > Streptophyta > Magnoliopsida > Solanales > Solanaceae > Capsicum > Capsicum pubescens. Next base: position 44,563,358 of record CM061544.1, on the reverse strand, counting down.
GGCGTTGTGCCATTATTTCCGTCCTTTTCTCACGCTCATGCTCCGGCTCACTCGGCACCTAACCCGGTACCCCACTACACCACTACCCACCCGAAACCCCAAACCTCCCACCCGAACACCCAGCCGACTGCCACACAACCCACCACTTCCCTACATCATACTCCTAACACACATACAGCCACCCCATCCACCGCTGCACATCCCAGCTCCCACGGCAGCCCCACCCAACCCCCGCCCACACATCATACAACTCCACCACCCCTTCCTAATCACCCTCCACTCAACACTCATCCTATGACAACCCGAGCCAAGGCCGGTACCTTCAAACCCAAAGCCTACCACACTCAAATACCCTTTGATGCACATCCCACAACTGAGCCTACTACCTACAACCAAGCCTCCAAAAATAGTTTCTGGTGCCAAGCTATGGATGAGGAATTTCAGGCTCTGAATGAACAACGTACATGGGATTTGGTACCTCTGCCTAGTAACCGAAAGTCTATTGGGTGCAAATGGGTGTTTCGCATCAAACGAAATTCAGATGGATCTCTTTCTCGCTATAAAGCACGTCTGGTTGCAAAAGGGTATCATCAGGAGTATGGTGTGGATTATAAGGAGACCTTCAGCCCTGTTGTTAAGCAACAGACTATTCGTCTGGTCTTGTCTCTTGCTCTTCACTATGATTGGCCGCTTCATCAGCTAGACGTCAGCAATGCCTTTCTTCATGGTCATCTTGAGGAAGAAATCTATATGGTTCAGCCACCGGGATATGTTAATCCCAACCGTCCTCACTATGTTTGCAAGCTTCGCAAATCACTGTATGGCCTGAAACAGGCCCCTCGTGCCTGGTACACACGTCTCTCTACTTTTCTGCAGGGTCTTGGTTTTCGCACCTACCATCATGACAACAGCCTCTTCACCCTTCACTGTTCTCGAGGGACAGTCATCATTCTTATCTATGTGGATGATATTGTTATTACAGGCAGCTCGTCGTCACTCATCACTGAAATTACTGAAGCTATGCATCGTGACTTCAAACTTAAGGACCTCGGTCCTCTGGAGTTCTTTCTTGGCCTCGAACTCATCCGCAAATCGGGAACCATATTGATGCATCAGACAAAATATACCCTTGAACTTCTAAATCGGGCTGGAATGACAGACTGCAAACCCGCGGTCACTCCCATGGCAGTCCGCCAATCCCCAGGGCCGAATACTCCCTTTGCCGATCCTACACTATATCGGAGCCTCGTCGGTGGACTTCATTATCTTGCTGTTACTCGTCCGGACATCCAATATGCAGTCAATCGAGTCTCCCAATCAATGCATGCTCCCACAGAACAACACTTTCAGGCCTTGAAACGCATTCTGCGCTATCTTCAAGGTACTCTTCACTGTGGAATTTTATTTCAAAAGGGCTCGTTTGATATATCTGTTTTTTCTGATTCGGATTGGGCTAACGACAAAGATGATCGAAAGTCCACTACTGGATATATTGTTATGATGGGACCGAATCTGATTTCCTGGTGCACCAAGAAGCAAACGCGAGTGTCCCGTTCCTCCACAGAAGCAGAATATCGTGCCATGGCTGCGGGTGTTGCTGAAGCCATGTGGTTACGATACCTTACGGATGCACTTGGCATTCCTCCCACGAAACCACAGATTTATTGTGACAATCAGTCCACTATTTGTGTTACCAAAAATCCAGTCCTTCATGATCGTATGAAGCATGTTGGGTCTGACTGTCACTTTGTTCGCGATGAGGTACTTGCAGGAGCGATGGCCACGCACTATGTCCCATCTACTGACCAACTTGCTGACATTCTCACCAAGCCTCTTCCGTTACAGCCTTTTCAGTCTCTCTGCTCCAAGCTGCCCCTCGTTACCGCTGATCAGCTTGCGGGGGGATAATAGACTACATATATAATTATTAAATACATCTGGGTTATTCTGTAATTAGTTATTCTTCAGTTCTCTATATATACAGCTGTAACCCCTTCAATATTAAAGAGATCAATTATTATTAAATCTGTATCAGTGTTGGAGTTTTGAACTTTGATATTAGGCATGTTCCATATGTTGTCCAAGCTGCTTTCCACATTTCTTTGGGGTCTTGTGTAGTGAGAGATGGCCAAAATGCTGTCAGTTTATTGACCGTTTCAGTAGTAAACTGCCACAAATAAAATTAGAGTTATCTTGTTAGCGGTAGTATTATCTTAAGGCCAACGGTGTACTAGTTTATATGTATTTTTTTTTTTTGGTTATAATACTATCAGTCCTAAGCAGGGGTCTATCGGAAATTACCTCTCTACTTCACTTGAGGTAATGGTATGGTCTGCGTACACCCTACCCCCCAGACCCCACTATGTGGAAATGCACCGGGTATGTTGTTGTTAGCGTTGACGGATCGGAGGTAGGAATTATTTTACGGAAAAGGTACGAATATACTCCTGAATTTTGAAAAATGATACAGATATACCCTCCGTCATACTTTAGGTACAAATATGCCCTTATCGTTAATGAAAAGATACATACATACCCCTGAACTTTGATAAATGGTACAGATATACATTCCGTCAATGAAAAGGTACATATATACCCCTGAACTTTGATAGATGATACAGATATACCCTCCGTCATACTTTAGGTACAAATATACCCTTATCGTTAACGAAAAGGAACATATATACCTCTGAACTTTGATAAATGGTACAGATATATCCTCCGTCAATGAAAAGGTACATATATACCCCTGAACTTTGATAGATGATACAAATATACTCTCTGTCATACTTTAGGTACAAATATACTCTTGTCGTTAATGAAAAGGTACATATATACCTTTCTCACTAACGACAGGACACGTGTTACAATCTTGTTTATTTGCCCCTTTTTAATTTAATTTATCCCCATTCTGTCTGAAAATAACTTTAATTTAACCTATAAACCGATCCAAACATATAACGGAGAATATATATGTATCATTTATCAAAATTTAGAGATATATTAATATCTAAAGTATGATGAAGGATATATTTATATCATTTATGAAAGTTCAGAATTTTAGGATCCAAATCTCATTGCTACCCATTACAAGGAAAAAAGAAAAAACAAAAATCTCTTGCTTGACATATTAAAAAAATAATAATTAAGCCAACATGTCAAAAAGGTGTATTGAAGTTTGCAATTAAATAAATAAATGAGATCTATATTGAAATAAGATGGTTACCAATCTGCATTTAAAACCTCTCTTTAGTGGGATATGTATGTGAATCAAATTTCTACACTAATGTAAAATTTGGAACTTCATTTTAGAGCTAGTCATCTTTATCAGAATATTTTTGCTTTTCACTTTGATCAATGAATAATAAACTGATGGATAATTAATTTTAGTATATATAAAATTGTTGTTAATAGAAAAGGGAAAAAGAAAAAAAAAGACATACCACTTTGTCCCAATCATATGTTCCTGTATCTTGGCAACCTTGTTGAATTCCTCCACTGGAATCTGTTCCCCAAAATCCAACTAAGGTAAATTGTAGAGGAATTTTATTACATGCCACTTTTGGAGTAGCTTTTTCACAATAAGTTTCTGGCCATCTATAGACAAATTGTGTTTGTTGTACTTGTGAACAAACAGAAATGAAAAGTAGTGTGAGAGTGAGAAGTAAGAGAGAGAGGTTCTTCATTTTCATATGTTCTTTTTCAGACAGGCTATGAGAAAAAACTTGTTATGAACCATATGAGAATTTATAGATGGCTTATGAGGGTCCTTTGTCTATTTTAAATAGAGATAAAGCATCCAGTTACCTTGGAGTAACCGGTAAAATTAGTTGTCATGTGATTAGGAGGTCACGGGTGCAAATCTTGGAAACTTCGTTTGACAGAAATGCAAGGCAAGATTGTATACAATACACCCTTGTAGTGGGGGCCGTTCCCGAATCCTGCGCATAGCGAAAGCTTTAGTGCACCGAGCTATCCTTTTTTTTTATAGGCATCTAGTACTCCCTCGAACTATGGTCAAACTTTCTACGACAACACTCCAACTTCAAATGGTCCTATTACCCCCGAACTCAACTTTAGTGTATTTTTGTCACCCTTTTATGCTGACGTGACACCTTTATTACATAAAATGGGGATTACATTAAAGGTGTCACGTCAGTTAAAATGGATGACAAAATTACGCTAAAATTTAATTCAGGGTGGTAATAAGACCTTCGTGAAGTTGGAGTATGTCGTAGTAAATTTGATCGTATTTCAGGGGTTTACTAGATGATTTACTCTTTTAAATATGGGTTTTTATTTGGCATAATACATAATTGTGTCCTTTAACTTTGTTTCAACTTGTATTCATGCCCTCCAACTTAGAGTGTGCACAAGTAGACACTTAAACTTGTATAAAGTTGGACAAGTAGACATATGAGTCCTATCTGCCGGTCTGTGTGGGACAATTTGTGTCCTACATGGCATTCTACGTGTATCATGTCATGTAGGATTTGCGTGTCTACTTATTCAACTTTATATAAGTTGAAGTGTCTACTTCTGCAGCTTTAACCTCCACAATTCACCTTTCTTTTTTGTAGTGGATCACTTATGAAATTACTGGGCATATCATTCTTATAAATGTAAGGTAAGACTACATTTCAATATACTTAAGACATGTTTGGCTTTACATATTTCAAGTAGTTTTTGCAAAAAAAAATGATAAAAAGTGTTTGGCCATATAATTTGTTATTATTTAACAAATATTTTAAATTTCCTGAAACTAGACAAAACTTGTTTGCGGATCAAATTCTATTATTCAAAAAATTTAAAAAATTTAAATTTTACCCCAAACTTTATATTTTATAAAAATAATCCATCATTTATTAACCCCAACTAATATCTATTTGCCAATCAAACTCATTAATAAACCCTATTATTTGACTCAAATATGTAATAGCACTTGTTAAGCAATGTAAATAGAAAAATGAATTCTTCTTGGTGAGTTGAGAAAATTACGATAACCCCTACATTGATGTGTGAAATTATTTACAAGTAGATTGGAGCTAATTATTTATGAGTCTAATTTTTATCACAACCCTGTTCATTATAAAATAATAGTACAAAGTTATGAATAATTCTAATATATAGTTTTTAAAATTTATGTCTATAACTCATATTTTTTAAAAGGTTAAATATTTTCTCCAAAAACTTCACCAAAAATAATTTATCAAAAATATTTAAAAATCTAGTTACAATAGCTTAATGCATCATAAAAGAAATATACTTATAGTTGATGTTTACATCATACTATGATTATGTGATAAATTAAGGTGGGAGTATGTACTACAATTGTTGAGAAATAAAAGTGCATGCAAAATAAATGCTATTATGTATTTATCCATTCAATATAAATATCTAATATTAATGAATATCATGTTTCATTACCTTGTTGATTAGATAAAATGACAATAAATTATTTTTTTTATGTTTGAGAGTAACTCTAAAACAGTCGCTGCTAAATATGTCTTTAATACGTAATTTTTGTTGTCAAAAGTACTAACACTTTTGATCTCCATCAAATATTTGAGGAGACTTTTTAGATGATTCTGATTAAATTTAACCGAAGTGAAATGTATTTACTTATGATAAATTTAAAAGATCAAATTTTTTTAAGAATATTTTGAAGAAATTATTGTAAATTTATTCTCAAATATTTACTTATGCTAGATTACATCCAAGTAGGACCATTTATTCAATAATACATTGTATTCTTATTGGACCACACCTAAAAATGTTGATATGACAAAAGTGCCTTTGTTATTTTGTGAAAGAAAATACAATTTCAATTGGACAATTAGAAAGATATCGACGTATGCAAAAATTAGGTTAGTACGACCTTTAACTTGTAAAAATTAATTTATATTTATTATAAAAATGTAAAATAAAATTATGTGAAATATTTATACATAACATGGTTCGATTCTTATTGGACCACACCTAAAAATGTTGATATGAAAAAAGTGTCTTAGTTATTTTCTGAAAGAAAATATAATTTCAATTGAACCATTAGGAAGATATCGACATATGCAAAAATAAGTTTAGTACGACCTTTAACTTGTAAAAATAAATTTATATTTATTATAAAAATGTAAAATAAAACTATGTGTAATATATAGACATAACGTGGTTCGATTCGTATTGGATCACACCTAAAAATGTTGATATGAAAAAAATATCTTAGTTATTTTGCCAAAAAAAATACAATTTCAATTGGACCATTAGGAAGATATCGACATATGCAAAAATAAGGTTACGTTAGTACGACCTTTAACTTGTAAAAATAAATTTATATTTATTATAAAAATGTAAAATAAAATTATGTGTAATATACAGACAGAACGTGGTCCGGTCACCACGTTCATAACAAGAGTCCGTATGAAGTAAGGCATATGAAATGTCATTCTCATTGGAAAAACTTATTCACGTCAATAAATGCATAACATGTATTTGAGTATATATAATTAAGACTTAATTAAGTTAATTATATATATTTATATTTTATTAAATACTTAATCATAATAAATTTAAGCTAAATTTGTATAGATCTTAAAGCAAGTAAATATTTATCGGAATGAAAAAAAAAAAAATTATGGTATTCGCAAGACAACCAATAGATAAAAGATTTATTTTTCTAGTCTACAAACTATAGAATTATGTCATTTTCGTACATTATAAAACGTGGAAAAATCATGACTAATAGTCCACTAGGACAATGTTGATGTATGAAAGAATAAGAGTTTTTGTTACTTAATCATTATAAAATTACAAGTTTTAATTTGCAAGAATACAAAATAATATATAATATAAAGACACGTCGTAATATGGTCCGATTCTTCTTAAAATTTATATTAAAAATAAAACTTTTATGAAATAATAAGCGGATAAATTCTAGTTTTCATCGAAAAAATTTACTCACATCAATGATTTTTGTCAAATCATATTAATATATCGTGTTTAGTTGATAAGTTAAGGTGGACGTAGGTTATTTTAATTTAACATTATGAAATCATCAGTTTAATATAAACATGATATTTTATAACTTTGAAGGTCATAAGGGGCAAATTTAGAAACCCAATTACAAATTCACGTCAATAAAATAGCTTTTATCTCGATCTTCTATGATTACTAATAAATCGATAAGCTATTTGTAAATATTTGACTTTGAACTTAGTAATAATTATTGTAATGTTAACTTGAAATTGCTGTAAAAACTCATAAATATTAAATTTTGAATCTGTCACTGAAGGCTACTATTATAAAAAATAAACATAAAAAGTGTGTCCTATTTATATAAGAAAATACAAATTCAATTGATCCTAGTAAGATACACCTAATATATATGTATGTGTGTGTGTGTATATATATATATATATATATATATATAATGTGGTTCGATCCGCTCTTTGGACCAGATCACAATATGAGAGCATTGATTTGTCAGATTTGAGTAATTTTTGGACATAATGTGTGTTTGACGTCTTCTTGAACCCAGCTCATATGTATGTAAAAATATAATGTGGTCTGATCCTTTCTTTGGACCAGATCACAATATGGGAGCATTGATTTGTCAGATTTGAGTAATTTTTGAACATAATGTGTATTTAACGTCTTCTTGAAGATGCTCCCATGTGATCCGGTCCTTTCTTTGGACCAGATCACACTATGGGAGCATTGATTTGTCAGATTGGAGTAATTTTTGAACATAATGTGTATTTGACGTCTTCTTGAAGATGCTTCCATATTGTGATCTGGTCCAATGAAAGGATCGGACCACATTATATTTTTACACACACATATATATGTAAAAATATAATGTGGTCCGATCCTTTCTTTGGACCAGATCACAATATAGGAGCATTGATTTGTTAGATTTGAGTAATTTTTGGACATAATGTGTGTTTGACGTCTTCTTGAACCCAACTCATAACAGAAAGGGAACTGTGCAAAGTATCAATCAAACAAATATAATCAATATTGAGAAAAACTTATTTAAATTTTGTGAATATAAAAATTTTTCATTAGAATACTAGTTATTAAGATGAAGAGTTAATTATCATTTCATTTTTTTATATTTAATATATATTTTGAAAATTTCTATAAGAATAAACAAATATTATATGGCTTTGTCATAGAAATTTGAATTTGATGTAGAAATTATAACATGAAATTCCTTCATATAAAGAAGTTCTATTACAACACAGAAAAAGGTGAAGAGTTAATTATTGCTTCATTTTATTATATCTCATTTAGAAAAAAAAATTCCCAACGACCATTATCAATACTATATATGTCTTTCTCTTGAAAAACTGGATTTATTATAGAAATTTTGGTATGATATTCCTTCACGGTATGTGCATATAAAGAATTCTGATTGCAATGTTGAATATGATGAGTAGTTAATTATTGTTTCATTTTTATATTCAAATTATTTTTTAGTTTCTTTGATATAAAAGACAAATACTACATGAATTTATCTTTAAGTTTTGAATTTGTATAGACCTTATAATAATATCAAATCTTGAATTTGTCTCTAAAGGTCGCTATTATTAAAAATAGACAGAATAAAACGTGTCTTATTTATGTAAGAAAATACAAATTCTATTTGTCCATTTAGTAAGATACACACCTATACAATATGTATATATGTACAAATATAATGTGGTCCGATTCTTTATGTGGTCCGATTCTTTCTTTGGACCAGATCACAATATAGGAACTTCGTGAAGCACCAAAGGATGAATTTTATTTCTCAAAAGCTTTACTCGCTCTTGATATATATATATATATATATATTTGCATCTAATTCATATTATATATATACACACACACTATGATTAGGATATGAACCAAGGTAGAATATATATTATTAATTTGCACTCGTTAATAAATAAAAGGGTATTGAGAAAGTCGATATTATGAATTTGTTAGTTTAACATAAACATGATACTTTGAGATTCTGCAATTTTAAAGATCATTATTATAAGAAACAAACATCTTATATCAAATTCAATTAGGACCATATATCTATCGTTGAATATTGATTTATCAAATTAGTGTAATATATAAAAAAGATGTCGCCTGAACCTTCTTTGGACTTAGCTCACTGAGCTTTGTAATGTGCCGGACAAACAAAATTTTCATAAAAAGATTTACTTACATGATATTGCACCTGTTATTTGCTTCAAGTCATATCAATATATTGTAAGTAGGTAATAAATTAAGTCTGAAGTATATATTATCAATTAACATTATTGTAACACTCCAACTTAGGATAAAGAGTCTCACATCGGCAAAACACAGGAAAGATGTTGGGTGTATAAGTAAAGAACCCTTTTACTATAGTGGCATATTTTAAACTAAAAATTACACAAATACACAACTTATGTTTCCAATATTACAAAAAATCTCAACGTATATGTCGGTTATGTTATGTATATTAATAGGGAGAGACAGTAAAGTAATTAAAAAACCAGGAGAGAGTGTAATTACTTCCAAAAGGGTTGATATTTTTGTTATTTATACTTTTAAAGTCGTGCAGGTCTGGGCCTAGAGTGGTCAATATCACTAGTGGATTGGGCAGTTACAAATAGTATCAGAGCCACTCTTGTGTAAGCCGTATCGGTGTGGGTCAGGTAAACCTCAATTCTGAGTCTAAGCAAATTCCATTCGTGTTAGCCTTATCGGTGTGGGTCAGGCAAACCTCAATCCTGAGTCTAAGCAAATTCAATTCGGTAGGGCAAACCTTAGCGAGGACGCTGAATCCATAATAGGGGGAGTCCCACATCGACAAAATACAAGAAAGAAACTGGATATATAAGTAAACAGATCTTCCACTCTAATAACGCATTCTGAAATCGTTCAAGCCTGAGCCCATATCAAACAATATTACTAATGGAATGGGGCTAATCAGTTAACGAATAAAAGTGAATGTAAAAATTAAAGTCATCACTATGAATTCATAAGTGATATAAACATAATATTTTTTTACTTTGAAAGTTACTTTTACAAGAAATGGACGACTCCTATTCAAATTCAAATAGGACAATTTACCCATGTGCATTAATTTGTCAGAGTTGAATAATATATAAACATAACGTGTGTTTAACCTCTTCTTGAACCCAATTCATAATAAAAAGGGAACTGTGTAAAGTATCAAACAAACAAATTTAATTATTATTGAGAAAAAACTTATTTGCATTTTGTAATGTAAAGAATTTCCATCACAATAGTAATTATTAAGATGAAGAGTTAATTATCAATTAATTTTTTATATTCAATATATGTTTAAAAAAATTCTCTAAGAATAAACAAATACTATATGTCTTTGTCTTAGCCATTTGAATTTGATATAGAAATTATAACACGAAATTTCTTCACATTTTGTGCATATAAAGAAGTTCTATTACAACACAGAAAAAGATGAAGAACTAATTATTGCTTCATTTTTTTATATCACTTTTCTTTTAAAATAAAATTCTCTAAGGCTAATTAATACTATATATGTAATTGTATTATATAAATCTCAATGCAAGTAATAAATATTTATCTAAATAAAAAATAATTATTTCACTCACAAGACAACCATTAGATGGAAAAACCTAGTTTCCTAGTACTCTACAAACTTCTAAAAAATATGTCATTTTCTTACATTAAAAATGTGGAAAAATCATGATTAATGGTTCACTATGAAGATGTTTGTATGAAAGGGAAAGAGTTGTTACTCGATCATTATAAGATTACAAATTTAAGATCGTAAAAATACAAAATAAAATCACATATAATACAAAGACACGTCACAATGTGATTCGATTCTTCTTTGAATCTATATCAGAAAAGAAACTTTTGTGACATACCAATCAAATAATTTCTAATTTTCATTGAGAAAAATTTACTCACATCAATAATTTTTGACAAATCATATTAATATATTGTGTATATTTGATAGAGGTGAAAGCAAGTTATTGTAAGTTAACATTATGCATTCATTAGTTTAATATAAACATGATATTTCATATCTTTAAAGGTCATAAAGGACGAATTTAGAAGTCTAATTACGAATTTATATGAATTAAGTAGTTTTTATCTCGATTCTCTATAATTACTAATAAATCGATAAGTTATTTATAAATATTTGACTTTGAACTGAATAATTATTGTAATGTTAACTTGAAATTGTTGTGAAAACTCACAAATATCAAACTTTGAATCTGTTACTGAAGGTTATTATTATAAAAAATGAACATAAAAAGTGTGTCCTATTTATATAAGAAAGTACAAACTCAATTGGTCCACTAGTAAGATGTAAACCTGTAATATATATATATATTGTTTCATTTTTATATTCAAAAGTATTTTTTAATTTTTTTGATATACGAAATAATATTACATGAATTTATCTTTAAGGTTTGAATTTGTATAGACCTTCTAATAATATGTGTGTATGTATAAATTTATATAAGGTGGTCCGATTCTTTCTTTGGATCAGATCATAATATAGGAGCATTGATTTGTCAAATTTGAGTAACTTATGGACATAATGTGTGTTTGACGTTTTCTTAAACCCAGCTCATAACAGAAAGGGACCGTGCAAAGTATCAATCAAATAAATTTAATTAATATTGAAAAAAACTTATTTAAATTTTGTGAATATGAGAAATTTTCATTACAATATTAATTATTAAGATGAAGAGTTAGTTATCACTTATTTTTTTATATTTAATATATTTTTTTAAGAAATTCTCTAAGAATAAACAATTATTATATGGCTTTGTCTTAGAAATTTGAATTTGATATAGAAATTATAACATGAAATTTCTTCCCATTTTGTGCATATAAAGAAGTTCTATTACAATACAGAAAAAGATGAAGAGTTAATTATTGCTTCATTTTATTATATCTCTTTTTTTAAAAAATAAAAATAAATTCTCTAAGATTACAATCAATACTATATATGTCTTTATCTTGAAAATTTGGATTTATTATAGAAATTCTGACATGATATTCTTTCACGATATGTGCATATAAAGAATTCTGATTGCAATGTTTAATATGATGAGTAGTTAATTATTGTTTCATTTTTATATTCAAAAGTATGTTTTAAATTTCTTTGATATACAAAACAATACTACATGAATTTATCTTTTAAGTTTTGAATTTGTGTAGACCTTCTAATAATATCAGATCTTGAATTTGTCTCTAAAGGTCACTATTATAAAAAATGAACTGAACAAAACGAGTCATATTTATGTAAGAAATTACAAATTCTATTGGTCCCCCGATAAGATACACACCTATACAATTTGTATATATATACAAATATAATGTGGTCCAATTCTTTCTTTAGATCAAATCACAATTAGGAGCTTCGTGAAGCATCAAAGGGTGAATTTTATTTCTCAAAAAATTTACTCTCACTTACATCTAAGTCATATTATATACATATTATGATCAGGTGATGAACTACAGTAGAAGTATGTATTATTAATTAACTTAGTTAATGAATAAAAGTGTATCGTGAAAATCCGATATTATGAATTCATTAGTTTAATATAAACATGATATTTTGAGATTCTGCAATTTTAAAGGTCTCTATTATAAAAAGTAAACGTCTTGTATTCAAATTAAATAGAATAATCTATCGCTGAACATTGATCTATCAAATTTGTGTAATATATAAAAGAACTTGTGTAATATATAAAAAGAGATGTGTCTGAACTTTCTTTGAAGTTAACTCGCTGAGCTTTGTAATGTACCACACAAACTTTTCTTTCTTATTAGAAAAAAAATTACTTACACGATATTGCACCTATTATTTGCTTCAAGTCATATCAATATATTGTAAGTAGGTAATAAATTATGTCTGAAGTATGTATTATGAATTATGATTAATTAACGAATAAAAGTGCCTGTAAAAGTTAAAGTCATTATTATGAATCTATATAAGTAAAAAAAAAATTATTATGAATCTATAAGTGATATAAGCATAATATTTTAGGACTTTGAAGTTTGAAGGTTACTTTTACAAGAAAATGGATGATTCCCGTTCAAATTCAAACAGGACAATCTATGAGCGATATAAGCATAATATTTATTAGATTTGAGTAATATATAGACATAAGGTGTCTTCGGCGTCTTCTTTAACCTAGCTCATGATAACAAGTGGAAAATTGTGTAAAGTATCAACCAAATAAATTTAATTATTATTAAGAAAAACTTATTTACTTGTGAATGTAAAGAATGTTCATTACAATACTAATTATTAAGATGAAGAGTTAATTATCGCTTTATTTTTATATATTGAAAATAATTTTAAAAAATTTAAAAATAAACAATATACTATATGTCTTTGTCTTAGAAATTTTAATTTATAATTAGAAATTAATTATAACATGATATTTCTTCACATTATTTTGTGCATGTAAAGTAGTTCTATGACAATACTAAAAAGATGAAAAGGTTAAATAATACTTCATTTTTATATTATTTTAAAAAATCTTTTTTCTAAAATTAAGCAATACTGTATGTCTTTATTTTGAAAGTTTGGATTTAATATAGAAATTGTGACATGATATTCCTTCACATTATGTGCATAAAATTTGAGTAACGTGGAATCCCTCTTAACTAAGTCATTCATTAAAATCGTAGCACACTTAGGCGGAGCTATAAATCATTTATTACGTATATAATATAGTAGATGATAAACTTTCTTGATGAAAATTTCTCCCCCGTCACTAAATAATAGGTAAACACTGATTATTTAATGATGTAAGATGGATTAAATTCTCTTTGGTATTTCAAACTTGCAAAAAAGTATATTGGAATGTATCACAAATATACACCATTTAAGACAAAGGGGTGGTCCTATATATATATCCCACATTGTAAATGTTGTTCTATAAGAGGTACAAAATTTAATTTTTTTAACACTTTGTTCAAGTGGGTGTTACTAGCTAAACATACTCATGAGCTATCAAAAATTAATTAATTAAATTTTATACCCCTTATAATACTTTTACTCTAAATAGCTTTACACTTTTGATTAAAATTTATTCGTCCCACTATACTTTTGCGGTCTCTCTATTACCATCCGTTATGATCGGACTGAATTATCAAAGCAAAAGAAAAAATAAGATGAACACACCCAGATTTACGTGGAATCCTTGACAGAAAAAATCACGGGTAGAGAAATTTCACTATAATGGATGGAGAATACAAAGAGGAGAATGACGTATTTTTTGAACGTCTAAAATGACCCACTAAACACACTTATATAATATGTGTGTACAAATAAATCCTAAGCTCAAAAACATACAGGTCCCTGCGCTACCACCACAGACCCTATGAAAAATCACAAACATGTGTCGCACCGCGAACTTTTGAGGACCGGATCAACAAAATTCGGGTCACAAACTCTAACACCATCCATCTCCACCATCACAACTAGCATTACCGCCAGCTACATATTCTTCAATCACTATCGTCGACATTACAGGTTGCCATCATTACACTAATCATTACAACACTAACCACTTTCACTTTTACAATTATCACCATCATTGGTACTAACCACTAACACCAATCAAGCTATTACCATCCACCATCACCACTATATATATAAACTATCTCCACCATCACTGGCGGACATAAATATTTTTTTTTTTTATCACATAATAAATTTATTTTATTAAATTTATATTTTGGTAATAGTTAATTACTTTCTTATTTAAATTGTATCTTTTTTTATTTTATGTTTATTAATACATAAATTATGCACAACCACATGTTGAAGAAGAAATTCATGTAACACCCCTACTTAGGATAAAGAGTCTCACATCGGCAATACACAGGAGAGATGCTGGGTATACAAGTAAGTCTTACTCCACCGTGACGCATTTTAAAACCGTCCAGATTTAGTCCTAGAGCGGACAATATCACAAGTAAGTTGGACCATTACAAATGGTATCAGAGTTACTCTTGTGTCAGTCTTGTCGAAGTGAGCTAGAGTTAAGTTTAAGCACGAGTATATAAGTAAACATTCATTTCAGTCTAGTGACGCGTTTTGAAGTCGTGCGAGCCTGGGTCCAAAGAGAACAATATCACTAGTGGGTTGGGCCGTCAGAAATGGTATCAGAGTCATTCCTGTGTCAGCCTTGTCGGTGTGGACCAAAGTTCAAACTGACTTTGGCAAATCCCGATAAGCAAGGCAAACCTCAGTCCTGAGTCTAAGCAAATCCCATTCGGTGGGGTCAAACCTCAAACTTAGAATAAAGAGTCTCACATCGGCAAAACACAGAAGAGAGAGATATTTAGCATATAAGTAAGCAAACCTTACTCCCTAGTTACGCATTTTAAAGTCGTGCGGGTCTAGGCCCAGAGAGGATAATATCACTAGTAGGCTGAGCCGTACTTAATTATTCAGTGTTCAAATTTAAAGACAGCATCTTAATCATTAACGTTTAACTCTTAAAGAAAACAAATGAGGACCTTCATTATTTTTTTTTTCATTATTTTTTTTACCCCTCTATAGATGCTCCCATCTTTTTTTTATATATCCCTTGATGACTCGAACTCACGATCTTTATGTGAGGGTTGCCTACCATTCGAGCAACTCCCTCTGGTCGATAATAAATGAGACCTAAGAAAGAGAAAACCCTTAAAAATTTTCTTATAAATCTCCCACTTCATTTGCTTATCAACCAATCTCCACACACACAAACACAAGATCAAGATGAAGAAACTTTCCTTCTCTCTTCTTCCCATTTTGCTACTTGTAATAATTTCTCATGTTCACTCCCAGCTACCTTCTCGAGCACCAGTCAACTGGTATGTGCTTCAGTGGCCACCAACTTACTGTATCCAACTGAATAATGCAGACCCGCCAGGCAGGTGCATAGAACCAATTCTTGATCATAATTTCACACTCCATGGCCTTTGGCCAGCAGATGCAAATGGATACACAATTAGTTGTACGGATTCAGTAACTGTAAATTGGAACCAGCTGGTAAATATATACATATACATATATAATATGTAATTATGAGTCAATTGGACACACTTGTGATGTATTTTATTAAATTAACCTCATTAATGATGATTTGAAATTCTAAATTTGGCTTTTAATTATTACTTTCTTTTCTGGACTACAGATTCCACCAATCGAAAGTGAACTTAATAAATTCTGGCCAAATCTTAGAGAAGGCCAACCCAAATGGAGCTTATGGAAGAATGAGTATAACAAACATGGAGTATGTGGGGGTTTAACAGCAAAAGAGTACTTTGATGCAGCTATAAGTGTCAATAAGAAAATTACATTGGGAAACTTGTTCAATTACTTGAAAACAAGTGGTATTATTGCTTGTGATAGCTTGGCTTTTACTAAAGATCAAATTATTACCGCTGTCCAGAAGGTGTTTTCGTCTCCGCTTCATGTTTACCTCAGATGTCCTTCAACTGGCAAAAACGCCACTCATGGTTACTTGAATGAGGTTGTCCTGTGCACTGATTTGGTTAAGGGCCAATATAATTTCATTTCATGCCCTCAACCAGCTACTCCACAAACTTGTGACAAATTTCAGTTGCTAATGCTCCCTCATCCACAACCTCAAAGGTAAATTATATTAAAGATTTAATATATGAATTTAAGTTTTGTGCACCGTTAATGTACAAAATATTCTACACTATCAGGTAAACTTGACTTGCTATTGCAGGTTACCTAATTTTTTCTTTTTCAATTTTTATGTAAATAATTGGATAGTCTGCAATAACAGGTCAAATTGCCTAACAGTGTAGAATATATTGTTCACTAACGATGCACAAAATTTAAACTCTTAATATATTGCTTAGTTAAAAAACTTATTTGCATCCGATATTTAGTTAGCCAATTACATACTTATGCTCCCTCCTCCAAAAGCTAAAAAGGTAATTAGATCTCTTTTGAGATACAAATTGAAATAGTGAAGGTATATACATATATATATATATATATATATATGAAGGGAACTTGGAGTAACTAGTAAAGTTGCTGCAATGTAATTAGGAGGTTATGTTTTCAAGCCTTGGAAATAGCCTCTGGTAGAAATGCAAGATAAGGCTGCGTACGATACACCCTTGTGGTGGGGTCCATCCCCGGACACCGCGCATAGCGGTAGCTTTAGTACACCCACACCGGGCGAGTATAGAAACTTGTTCGAAATATATAAATGTGTTATTCTTTATGAAAGAGATTGATTATATACTAGTTCTTTTTTCTACATTAAGCATTGATTTTATCTTTTTTCATTTCTGTGTAGCACAAAAGCAGCACAAAGATTTGAGGAAGAAATAGATGAGACATCTCCTGAGCTTGAACAATCATGGGCTAAATATACATTTAGCAACTAGATTAATGAAAAAAAGACAGTCCGATACATTATCATCTTATTATGCACAGAGTTTGAGAAAGTATCGGATCAGAAGCAATTGAGATTAATGCTTGGCTTAAAATAAATAAAAAGAGGGGAATGAAATATGATGTAATTGATGACGTGTAAGCATAATGCTCACTCACAGTGTGAAAATAAATTACTATTACCTTAAATAAAAGTTTTATTCTACTCTCTTTTCAGAATTGGATCAAGCACGTTTATTTAAATTTAATAATGAAATAGTTTTATTTATCAAAACAAATATATGTTTTATTATAACATACGTTGATGTGCCTCGTAATGTGATGGTTTAAATCTGCCTTCAATGTTGGGTTATGCAGATGTTAAAATAAATTGTGACAAGTATTTTCAAGCTAGAACTTAAGTTTTTACAAATATATAAATTAGTAATATAAAGAAAATATTAAAATTTGCCCCCATATATATTATCCAAAAAATTGAACAATGTTATCGTTCGTTAAATATTTGTTCTAGTCTTATTTTCGCGGTTAGAAAAAAATCTCGATTTGCCTATATATATATATATATATACCAATATTGTAAAAAAAAAAAAGTTACTATCAATGAACCTTGATTTAACCAACGTATTACAAAGGCTTAATACATAAATTTGTGAATTAACTTGGCTTCAATATTCATCAATGTCCTCCAACTTTGAGTGTGCACAAGTAAACACTTAAACTTATATAAAGTTACAAGTAGAGACACATGCGCATGCGTCCTATGTGACCAACTCATGTCCTACATGACGTCTTATATATGTATTATGCCACTTAAAACTCATATGTCTACTTGTTCAACTATGTACTAATTTAAGTGTCAACTTATACACAAAAAAAATTAGAGGTCATGGATGTGAACTGAAGGCAAATTAAAGGTCAAGGGTTTTCTCGGGCCTATTCATATGGAACCTAATTAACGTAATTCTATGATACCGTGGAACTTCGGGGCTCTTTGGTTCAGCTAGCTAGGTACATAGTTCTGGAATCTATACGTGAATCAAGATCGATAAAAGAAAGTTTTACAATCATCGACTCAAACTCATTGTCGAATCTTACTCAGTGAAATATGAAGGTACTTATGACAAACGGGTCAATTTGATCTTTCACAATAAAGCGATAGACGAAACTGGCATGATATCTTATGTCTATTATACAAATCAAAATGTTTCACACATATATTGTCAAAGTCAACTAATGTTGATGCAACCTTGGCTAGCACCCCAATGTCGATTAACTTCAACTTTCATCGATGTCCTCTAACTTTGAGTGTGTATAAGTTACATTAAAATTTGTTTAAAGTTGAACAAGTAAACACATGCGTCCTATGTGACATCATACGTGACCAATTCATGTCCTACATGGTGTCTTACATGTATTATGTCACATAAGACTCATGGTGTCTACTTGTTGAACTGATCTGTACAAGTTTAAGTGTCTTGTGCACCTCCAAAATTAGAGGTAATGAATGTAAACAGAGGCCGAGTTAAATGACATACTTATGTATTAGGCACAATACATAAATATACCTTGAACTTGGTCTCAGATTAAATCTATAACTTCCAATTTTGGGTGTGTATAAGTAGTCACTTAAACTTGTATAAGGTTAAAAAAGGAGACACATATCTCCTATGTGGCGTCCTACGTGACTAATTCTTGTCCTACATGTCTTCCTACGTGTATTATGCTACATAGAACGTATGTGTCTACTTGTTCAACTTTATACAAGTTTAAGTTCCTACTTATGCACACTCAAAACCGAAGGTCATAGATAGAATTTGATGTCAAATTAAAAAATATGTTCATATATTACGGATATGTATTAGGTCTATTACAAATAAACATATTATATTGTCAAGACATGATATATATTATGCTTATTACAAATAAACACATATATTGTCTAGTCAAATTGTGTCACCACATCATAGCATTACCAAGTGATCAAAACTTGTCTACCACCCCAATGTTGATTGAGACATCGTGGATGCAAAAAACAAGATAGTGTCATTTCAAATTCCATTTATTTTGATTAAAAGAATCTTTTTTCCATTCATAGAGAGACCTCGTTACTTATAAAAAGACATCATTTTCACTCCATATTATTAGTATGAGAAAAGTCTAAAGTCACATCTAAATTATATAAGTAATCTATTACACACCTTAACTATATAAAAGTGATATTATTATCTCCCCGCGACCCCCATTCTAAGGCGCTTGTGTTACACTTATTTTAGGCGCGTCCAGCCTATTAAATAACAAAAGTAAACGGCTAAAAATATTAAGGAAAAATGCATCGTTTCCACCCCAAACTATAGTTGAAAAGTCGAATCCACACCTAAACTATAAAAGTGACCTATTACACACCTTAACTATAAAAAAGTGATACGTTTTACTGGCGTGGTGCTGACGTGGCAGCGCGTGTAAAACACTACACCACATGCAAGTGGTGGTAGCCTGACAAAGTGTAAATAGTTTCACTTTTTTATAGTTTAGGTGTGTAATAGGTTACTAGTATAGTTTAGGTGTTGCTTCGACTTTTCGGATATAGTTTGGGGTGAAAACGATTTCTTTTCCCTATGTCCATTGATAAATCTTGATCTAGAATTAAACGTATTCATTGTTTGGTCCTACCAATAAGAGGTGCCTCTCAAGTCACTAAACCAATTAAAATTCTACTCGATGACAATTAGTGTCAACGTTAAGTATCTATCTACGCATTTAATCATTGATATTTATCCAATTGATTACTTTTAAATTTTAATTATTCGATAAGTTATTTAATTCCATAGACATACACCTTAACTTATAATTATTTATATAAATTCTCGCACTTATAAAATAATTATAAAAATCTCAACTAATTATGTACCTTTGTTGGATATACCAGGAGCGAATTCTGTAGACAAGTCCAAAATCAAAAAATATATCGGAAGCTAATTGTGTATTTTTACAAATAAAAAATGCATTTTCGTTAGATGTATTATGTATGACAGACCCAAAATTAAAAAAATATATCAAAAATTAATTATATATATTTCTAAAGGAAAAAATATATCTTCGTCGAATGTATCGAGAAATAATTGTGTATATCTAAAATCAAAATTTTTAGTAATTATGTAAAATTTAATTTTTTTTTTTTAATAATTAAGGTACAAACTATCGAAATTTATATTGATTGCGGAATTTATATTGATTGCGTAGAATTTATTCCTAAATCTTAACTTTAAAATATTCTATTCTCTTATTATATAATAAAACCAAATTCAAACGCCATATAAATACCTTTCTTCATCTCCACTTCCCCTCCCCCTACCCCCCAACGCCCACTCCACCTTATCCTCCTATAATATACAATCGCATTTTCCGCATTTGTCATTTAATCAACAATAATTCACAATAATTTATAACCGGTGAAGGGTAAATCAGTCAATTCACATGGGTTCGCCGGAGAAGACGACGGCGGCGGCAGGTAAATCTCCGTCGTCGTCGTCATCATCATCATCGGTTACAATATGGGGATGTACAGGTACAACAATACACAAAGAAGATTTACGTAAGAGAATTACGATCCCTGAGTATTTAAGAGTAGCAATGAGAGAAGCAATTGGGAATAAGGACGTTGATTCCGTAATGCGGCATTACGAAATGGCGAATGCTGATGGTGTAGAGATTGTGAAGGCGTCGGAATCGCCGATTGTTGTGTTTATTAATGCGAAAAGTGGTGGTAGGCATGGACCGGAACTTAAAGCTAGATTGCAGGATCTCATGGGTGAAGAACAGGTACTGATTAAAAAATGATTATTTTTGTATTACTTTGTCGATTTTGTATTGTGCGGGATGAATCAGGGAAGGGCGGGATCATGAGGTTTATCGTAATCCGTGACTTTCTGGTTACATGACAATAACTTTATCAGTTACGTGTTATAAATGATTCGTTTTTAGTTGATATTTCCTTTTTTTGTGTGTGTTTATTGTATTTTAAACGGAAGCAAGTTCGAGTCGAGCAGAGCCGAGCTTTTTCTCAAAATGAGCCGAGTGGAGTGGAGCTTATTTTTCTGGAAATGAGCCGCGTCGAGGCGAGCCAGGATTTGAGGAAGGGCGGGACCATAAGGTTTATCATAATCGGTGACCTTCTGGTTACATGGTGACAACAACTTTATCAGTTACGTGTGATAAATGATTCATTTTTAGTCCATATTTCCTTTTTTTCATGTGTTTTGAATGAAAACGAGTCGAGTGTAGCCGAGCTTTTTTCTCAAAAAAGTGGAGTCGAGCTGAGCTTTTTCTCAAAATGAGCCGAGCTTTTTCACTAAACGAGCCGAGCAGAGCCAAGCTTTTTCACTAAACGAGCCGAGCAGAGCCGAGCTTTTTCTTGGAATGAGTCGAACCGAGTTTTTTCTCAGAACAATGCAAGGCGAGTCGAATGAAGTTAAATCCGTGACCTTCTGGTTACGTGACAACTTTATCATTTACGTGTGATAAGTGATTCATTTTTAGTCGATATTACCTTTTTTTGTGTGTGTCTTTATTATATTTTAAACATAAGCGAGTCGAGTCAAGTGGAGTGGAGTGGAGCTTTTTTCTCAAAATGAGCCGAGTCGAGTTGAGCCGAGAGGAGCTGAGTTTTTTCTCAAAACAAGTCAAGGCGAGTCGAATTGAGCTAAATACATGCTAGCTCTGTTCTTTGCTCAGTCGGCAATTTGCATTATGCGGGACCAGGGAAGGGCGGGACCATAAGGTTTGTTGTATGTAGCATTTCGTGCATTTTTTGCAAGAGGTTGCTTTTATGTGAACTCGTTACTGGAAGGTCACGTGACAATAACTTTACCAGTATACTTATGATAAAGGATTCATTTTTTTGGAGTTTATTGTATTTTGTGTATTTAAGTATTATATATGGGAAAAAGTAAAAGAATTGGTGTAGATTTTATGAGTTTAATTGTAAAATTTGTTTTTGTTTTTGTTACTATGGAATTTTTGGATTGTCGTGGGTCTATTGGAACTAACTCACTCTACCTTACAAAAATAGGTACTTGTGGAATTACATCGAGTATGTTGGAGTAACTGGTAAAGTTGCCCCCATGTGACTGGGGGTCATGGGTTTAACCCGTGAATATAGCGTCCTGCAGCAATGCAACTTTACCAGTTACTTCAAGCTCTCCTTCATTTACGTATGATAAATGATTCATTTTTACTGGTTCTTATTTTTTTTTTTGAGTGTTCATTGTATTTTGTGGATTTAAGTTATAACATAGCGGGAAAGGAAAAATTTGATGTATTTTATGAGTTAAATACTATCTATGTTCACTTTTACTTGTCATGTCTTGCTTCACGAGAGGTAATGTGACTAATTTTATTCAATGTTCTAAATTTAAACATCAGATTTTCAGACACTATAAGAAAAATACCTATAAATTGTAATCTTTCTCATATTGATATGATGGAAAATATATTCTTAAAATGTTGGTCAAAGTTCATGCAATTTGACTCACAAAAAGCGAAATGTTGTAAGTAAAAGCAAAAGTGAATGGAGGGAGTAGTAAAGTGCCATCTTTTGTTTGTTGTTCTTTTTGTTATTATGGGATTTTTTGATTGTCGAGGGTCTATCAGAAATAACTCTCTACCTTACAAAAATAGGGGTAAGGTTTGCACACATATTAGCCTCCCCAACCCTATTTGTGAAATTATATTGAGTATATAGTTTGTTTGTGAAGGGAAGCCTTGGAGTAACTGATAAAGTTACTGCCATGTGATTGGAAGGTCACGGGTTTAAGTTGTGAATATAGCATCCTGCAAAAATGCAACTACTAGTTACTTCAAGGCTCTCCTTCATTTACACATGATAAAGGATTCATTTCTAGTGGATCTTATTTTATTTTTTAGGTGTTTATTGTATTTTGTAGATTTAAGTTATTACGTAAGGGAAATGGAAAAACTTGATGTCAATTTTTTTTGAGTTTAATATTCTCTTTGTTCACTTTTACTAATCATGTTTTGCTTCACAAAAGTCAATATGACTAATCTTATTCAATGTTTTAAATTTAAAATTCAGATTTTCGAAAACTATAGGAGATTTACTATAAATTGTAATCTTTCTCAAATTAATATGATGAAAAAATACATCTTTAAAATGTTGATCAAAGTTTAAGCAGTGTGACTCTTTAAAAGCAAAATGTGATAAGTAAAAGTGAACGGAGGGAGTAGTAAACTTCTATTTTTTGTTTGTTTGCAAAGAGGAGCCCTGGAGTAATTGTTAAAATTGCTGCCATGTGACTAGGAGGTCATGAGTTCAAGCTGTGAAATAGCCTATTGCAGAAATGCTGGGCAAGGTTGCGTACGAAAGACCTTGTGGTCCGGCCCTTCCCTAGCGAGCTTTAGTTCCTTGGGCTGTCTTTTTTTTTTTTAAATGTTATTGTTTGTATGTTGAGTTGCAGTTTTTTCGTTGTATGTGGTTCCTTTTTCAATTTATTAATAATTTTCTTAAACAAACTATTTCTGGGTATTTATTGTGCAGCTATTTTGGTTGGAGTTATGATCTAGGCATGTACTACATGAGGAAATGATGCAATTTTTTTCTTTTTTTTTTCTTTCTGTGGGTTCCCTTTCTCTGATTGTTCACCAAAAAATTCAGTATACCATTTTTGGGAATTGATCCAGTTTTTGGTTTTAATTATTATTGTATTTATAGTGTTCACTTCACCTTATCAAAAATTTTTATAGTGATCACTTCGCGTTAATACACGCACTTCAATTCAGGAGTAGATTTTTTCAGATTAGGGAAGTGAAAGTTTGTTGAAATGATTGGATGTTATAATTCAGGAATCAGATTCTAGCAGATGATGAAAGAAAGTTTGTTCTTTGATTAGTCAAAACTTAAAAGAGGTAAACTCCTTATAAAAAAGATGACAAAGGAAGTGAACTTTTCCAGTGCAGTTTTGGCCTTTGGGTTTCTTTTTATAACTTCAGCTGCTAGTGCATGTTTCCCCAAGAAAGATGGAAGTGTCAGAATTAACTTCCGTCTTAAGGCTATTTAGATTGCTTGTGGAGATTTCTGGAACAAAATTTGTTGTAATCCATTTTATAGTGTTGCTTTTGAGAACATACATTTGAATTCCTATTCTCCTCTTTGACACCGTGGTCAATTTTCATGTAAAATGTGTATATTACTTGATGGGAGAAACTAGACAGGGTTCATATGAGTTGTTTTATGTTGAACGAATTCTAAGTAAAACATCGAGCATGCACCGTCCTCTAGTTCTCTTTTTGGTTCATCCAAGCTCGGTTAGCTGTTAAAACCACGACCCAAAAAAAGAAGATAAAAAATGTACCAGGTAGTGAAGAGAGACGCAATCATGAGTAGTTGGTAAACCTATTTAATAGAACTGCTTAAAGTTGTTAAAAGTTTTAACTTTTGATCTCTCTTTCTTGAAGTTTTCTTTACTAAGTTGCTCAAGTGCACAACTTGCTTTGTGGATGTGATGCCTAATGCATCCATCTATTGGCTAAAGTTGTTCCAACCAAATTTTGTGGATGGAGAAGTTGTGTGAATCGAAAAAACTTGTTATGTTGGCTGACACGAGTATGAAATGTAGGGCATGAAATGTAGGGCATGAGTCCGACTCGGTAATTTGCAACGTTTAGAAGGTTTTTAATAGATTCAAGGGATTGTCCAAGCACTACCCATATAGCTCAGTGGTTGGTAGAACATTTTTCTTGCAAACTGATGGTCTGTAGTTCAATCCTGCATGGGGCAAACATTCATTTTGGTTATATAAAAAGGGGACACTCTAAGATCAGTTCCGACATGCACTGAACCACCTTAGTTTTTAATTCAACAATATATATTCTTCCCTGGAGGGGAGCCTTGGAGTAGCTGGTAAAGTTGCTGCCATGTGACCACGAGATCACGTGTTCAAGCCTTGGAAACAACCTCTAGCAGAAATGCAATTTAAGGCTGCGTACAATACACCACACACCTTTGTGGTGGGGCCCTTCCCCTGACCTTATGCGTAGCGGGAGCTTTAGTGCACCGGGCTGCCCTTTTTCTTATAATATGTGTTCTTCCCAGCCCAAGTAAAGTAAGAATCAATTCTAGCACCCAAGGGTGTAGCCGAGTGGTGAATGAAGTGGGTGAGAATCATGAGGTCTCAGGTTCAAATCCCAACGTAGATGAGAACACTAAGCGATTTCGTTTTTTCTATCCTAGCCTTGGTGAATAGAGTTATCTGGGACCTGTTGGTGGTGGGAGGTGACAGGTATTCCGTGGATTAGTCGCGGTGTGTGAAAGCTGGACTTGACACCACAGATATTAAAAAAGAATTAATTCAAAGTATCTAAACCGGGTATGGTCATACCCTGTCAGACATTAATGCAACACTTCAACGACACGTCATATTTAAAGAAGTTGAGCTATGCCATATGAATCCTCACTAACCATGTTTTTCAATTTAGCCAACATTATACAAAATAAAAGTACTAGACGTTCCCTATATTTGATACCGTTATAAAAATCTCTAGTAGGGCTCAAAGGCTCTTAGAAGGCATAAAAGCTAAAACAAATGTACTAACATATCCAACTCCGAAGATTTAGAACTAGTGGCAAACTGCAAAGATTGAGGTACTTGTGACACTAGGCTTGAGCCCTATGCCATGCGAACTAAATATAGTATTTAAGTGAAGAAGGATAGTGGAACTATTATCCCCGAGTTTCAAGGTTGCGATTGGTCCTAATGGTTGGCCCCAAATGAATTCTTGGGTCATAAGTAAAAAGCATGACTAGAGCATATTCACAACTATCTTTCTCTCTTCCACTGTGCCATATCTTTCGCTAAGATTGCATAGGTTCCAAGGAAGTTTAGGTCTTTCGGGACAGCTTCCTTCCATTGATTTTTGGTCTATATCATCAGCTTTTTACACCTTCATTCATCATTCTTTCACATCTACCAACCGATGTATCTGAATGTTGCCCAGGACATGACCAAACCATCTCAAGCGACATTTTCTGATTTTATACTCAAATCTCTGCTACTTAAACCTTTTGGTGAATATGGTCAATTTTGATCTTATCTAATCTCGTGTGGCTGTACATCCTCATTTCTATGACACTCATTTTGGGGATGTGTTGGACTTTAACGACTCAAGCTCAATCCTATATAGTATTTCTGGTTTTATAACTGTTCTATAAGAGTTACCTTTCACTTGGGTATTCAGGCTTCTATCACATAACACCTCAATAGCACTGCTCTGTTCCAATTATCCGATTTTGATTTGATTTGTAACATCTTCATCTATCATTCTTTTCTCTTGGAACAATGAACCTACATATCTCCATGTAATTCATCTATCATTCCGTTCTCCTGGAACGAGCCTAGATATCTCCATGTGATGATGCATCTGGGCAAGATAAAAATCTATTTAATATAGTGGAAGGGATCAACATTGGACCAAAAAGAAAACTAGGAATGATAGTTTTTCTCTATTTATCTGTTTTCTACTTACCGAAATAAAAAATTGTCATTGAATTATGTGCTACCTGAAGTGAGAGAACCTGCTTATATTTGGGATAGCAGAAATAATTCATTTATTTTTCCTGAATAGTGTTCATTTACACTTTGGTTGCTTATTGTCTAAACTTTGAGTTTTGTGGTCTCTCTGATGGGGCAATGATGTTCTGATATTCCTTGGGAGGGGGAAAGTTGCTGGTTGTGTTGTTAGTAGGTTGTGTTTTCGAAAACATCTAGTTTGATGATTAAATAGTGTAATACCTATATTAAATACTTATCAAAGAAAAAAAAAAATCTACAATAAATAGTCATTTCTTTTAGAAATCACATTGATTTTTCTTTTCTTTTGATCTTATTTGTGTCTTTGCGT
This sequence comes from Capsicum pubescens, assembly GCA_030864215.1. Classification (NCBI taxonomy): domain Eukaryota; kingdom Viridiplantae; phylum Streptophyta; class Magnoliopsida; order Solanales; family Solanaceae; genus Capsicum; species Capsicum pubescens. The sequence continues at coordinate 44,536,018 of CM061544.1, read as the reverse complement.
TAAACTGTGCCAGGTTTTTGACCTTTCAGCTGTAAAGCCTAATGAGTTCGTTCAATATGGACTGAGTTGCCTGGAGAAGTTTGCTGCTCTTGGTGATACCTGTGCGAAAGAGACTCGTGAAAAGATAAGGATCGTGGTATGCATACTATGCGACATATTATTGCCCCTTTTTCTTCTTAAACAGTAGATATTCTCCCAGTTCATTCTTATCAAGGAGCTACATGTTCAATTTTCTGGTTTTGCAGGCAGCAGGAGGTGATGGTACTGTTGGCTGGGTACTTGGTTGCCTTGGTGAGCTCAAAAGACAGAATCGGGATCCAGTTCCACCCACTGGCATAATTCCACTTGGTACAGGAAATGACTTGTCCAGGAGTTTTGGTTGGGTAAGCTCCTAATGGTATCTTTTTCCAACTTGCTTGATCATCAGTTCTTACTGACTTCTTGTGACTAGTTTTTATGAAATCCTTGGAGCTTCACTTTTCAGGGTGGTTCATTTCCTTTTAACTGGAGGACAGCCACGAAAAGAATTCTTGACAGGGTTGCCAATGGTCCTGTCTGTCATCTTGATAGGTGAGTATTTTATTTATTGGTAGTTCTTAATAAAACTTTTCTATTTCCATGGTGTTAATCTCATAAAACCATTAACATGATGTTCTATTTGCTCTTTGAAGTTTATATAACAACTATGCCTCAACCCCGTTCTACTTTATCAATCTTCACTGACCAATAGCGACCATGTTACTTCATTTATACTGATCTCAAATCAATATTGTATAAATAAAAATAAAAACCACTAGAAGCTCTTTATATTTTGTGGTAATATACAAATCTCCGAAGGGCTAAGCAACTCCTAGAAAAGCATAGCACGTAATGAAAAATTGCTAACATGGCTAAAACCTAATCTCTATTAATGGTGTTTTCTATATAGATCTTTTCTTTCCCTGTTTGCTATCTTTTGCTTCATTTGCATGAATCTTTAGAAATTATACTTCCATTAAGATAACTTCCTTCCTGAGTGATTTTCGATCTACCTAGTCTTTTTCATCATTACTCGTAATGGTTTCACATCTTTGGAGTACAGAGCGGTGTATCTGGCGGCCGATGCAGGACATGACCATACCATATCAAGTGACATTTTCTCATGTTATCCTCGATGTGTGCTAGTTGAGCCTCTCATTTCTAATCTTTTATGCACATCTGTCTTAGCATTCACATCTCTGCACATCTTGTGAATGTGTTGGTTCTTGGCGGCCTCATGTTCACTCATGTAACGTTACTAATTTTATAACTTCCTAATAGAACTTAGCTTTCTATTTTGGTAAGCGTTCTTCTGCTACATAACATCTAGTTGCACTTCTCCATTTCAACCATCTGATTTCAATTCTATATGTAGCATCTTCATCATTTCATTCTCTTGGAACAACGATCCTACATATTTAATTGCTTACATTTAGGAAGCACAATCCCATCTATTCTCACCTCAATTTCGCGATCCGTCAATCCCGATTTCGATTCTATATGTAGCATCTTCGTCATTTCATTCAATTAATGATCCTTGATTTGACTAAACTTGCAGTGAACATATTCCGTCTTATTTCTACTTAATCCTTGCAATGCATATAATTAGTCTTGTTTCTACTTATTTGAAAACACTTACTCTCTAGAAGGCTTCTCCACAATTCAAGCTTTAGGTTGACACTTTCGCTAATTTTGTCAATTAGCATGATGTCGTCAGCAAATGGCGTACACCATGAGACCTCATCATGTATTATGTTAATTAACTCATCAATCACAAGGGGGAAAACAAGTACAGGCTCAATGCCAATCCTTGGTGTAAAACCCATGGTTATGAAAATGTCCTTTTCATCTTTACTACTGCTCGCACGTCATTGACGCCTTCACACATTTTTTACATCACTCTATGTATTATATAAATTCCTTTCTTCTCAAAAACTCGCCAAAGGACGTTTCTAGTTACTCTAATCATATAATTTTTTCTAGGTCAGTGAACACGTGTAGATCTTTCATCCTCTCGCGACATATTTCCATTCATCTCCTTACCAAGAATATAGCCTCTATTGTACATCTATTGTGCATAAATCCATTCTGGATGTCTGCCATTCTTGTTGTCTCCCTAACTTTACACTCCATTACTCTCCTATCCTTTTTCCTCATCCATTTAGTTTCCAGTAGGCATGAATATATATCTTCCTTTTTAGCGTATCCAGTGTTACTAATTTCATCAACTTTCCCATCAAAAAGTCTATGTTCCAGTTGCCAACTCGAATCTGTTTCTGTCGGACTAGCTTCTTTACCCCTCATCAGCCTTGCTCATACTCTCTCAAAGACAGGCGACACTGTGATGGACCCCTTGCCTATTTTTCATCACATCTGAATGTCGATGTAACATGTACTAAGGTGAGCACGTCTCAACAATATTTTTATTGTGGGGATTCATCATGAAATTGACTAGTTTTTATGCTAGTTATTAGTTTACCACAACCCTCCTTTGATTGGGCTTGGAATCTACAATGTGAGCCAACTCACACAAGCAAAGTTTGCTTTTTGAAGTTCATATATAGAGTTTAAAATTCAACTTCTATGTTTTTCAGCAACAACATATCCAGCTTAAACCCACAGGGTGGGGTCTAGGGAGTGTAAAATGTATGCAAACCTTACCCCCACCTCGTGGAGGTAGAGCCTTTGTTTTCGGAAGTAACACATACCAAAACAGTTTGAAAGTAAAAAACAAAAGTATAAAAGACATCAAATAATAGGGAAAGCATTACATAACATTAAAAGTAAAAAACAATAATAACAATCTAAATAATGCGATAACTGAAGCACAAGAAATAACATATAGTAACAAAAATCAAAGGATAAGAAACTACGAGAATAGTGCTATTATTACTGGTATGAAAGGAGAAACAAGTACAATGCACCAAACTACGACCAAGCCTATCAACCTGAAAAGCGAGATGATGCTCAACTACCTATTAACCTTCTACCTTAATGCACGACCTCCATATCCTCCTATCTAAGGTCATATCCTTGATAAGCTGAAGATGTGTCATGTCCTATCTAATCACGTCTTTCCAATAGTTCTGTCTACCTCCACCTTTCATTGAACCACCATAGTCAACCTCTCCCACCTTCTTATTGGGGCATCTGTACATTTCTTCACATGTCCGAGCCATGTCATCTACACTTCCCTCATCTTGTCCACCATCGAGGCCACTCCCACCTTGTCCTGAATATCTTCATTTCTAATCTTACCACTCCACCTCCACATCCTCATTTTCATAACTCTCATCTTCTAAATATGAGAGTTCTTAACTTGACGACACTCTGTCCTGTACAACAGAGTCGTCCTAACCACCACTTTATAGATACATTCTTATCACACAAGTCTTCGGAGAGGAGCCTTATTTTTCTCCACCCTGCACCAATACGATGTGTTGCATCATCGTTGTTCTTCCCATTTCCTTGGATTAATGACTCAAGATACTTGAAACTTCCTCTTTTGGGGATGGGCTATGTATGAAGTTTCACTTCCACATGAACCTCATGCTTTGCATCACTAACCTTGCACTACTAGTAGTCATCTTTGGTCTTGCTCAACCTGAACCCTTTAGACTCCAGGTTTGTCTCCAAACCTCCAGCCCAGTGTTTAGGCCATTGTGAATCTCGTCAATCCGTACCATGTCATCTGCAAATAACATGCACCTTGACACCTCATTTTGGATATGATGCGTCAATTCATCCATCACCGATACTTGAAATGGATTAAGAGTTGATTCCTGATGCAATATTGAAACCTTGTGTCTCTTATCGTAGTGTACCTGGAAACGTAAGTAAGGCTCATATTTCTTTGTATTGATGGTGGAAAGTGTTTTTATTTGCTGTTCTTTGTCTATCAATTGCAAAATCGATGTGTCAATCCAGATAATTATTAAGACAGAACATGATTTTACATCAATTTTATGTTGGTTGCAGAAGTTTTTGCTTTAGGATGGATATCCGATGCTTTATGCCCTTTCTTCTTTATTGTCTTCTACTTTAATTATTTGAGCCTCATTTATACTATTAGCAACTTTATCAATTAGCAGCTTTCCTTTGCAGCTGGAATCTTGTAATATCAATGCCAGCTGGGGAAGTTTTGGAGACACCTCATTCTCTAAAACCTTCGGACTGTGCATCTCTTGATCAGGTGGCTGAGGTATCTATTATGTTGAAACTCGTACTGCTTTCGTGACTGGACATGCATTGGTCCTAATCTATCATTATCTCATAATATAGTAATCTGGAATCAAATCTCTTTCACAGTTTCATTAGTCTCTGATAAATTCTCCTCACCTCGGTTTCTTCATAAAGGTTATCACTTTTAGTCAGAAGTATATTTGATTTTTATTAGATTTTTTATTATACTTGGTTGAGTGACTTATCTGATTTGTAATTCTTTTTTAAAAAGAAAATCTTCTTCTATCCATGTGTAACTATTAGCCCCAATTCGTGATTACTAAATCCCAGTGCTTCCACCAACTACATGGTGGCCAAAAGTCTCCCACCTAGACTCTCCTGGCTCCTAGAAGTACTTGTAGCTCATTACTGGTTGCTGTTGATCTTGTTAGTATGAGCAGCACATCCACTGTGCTAAAATTTGTTTCAGTACTTTGCTTAAGTTTTCTTCGATTCAACTGATTTCAACTTAATAATTGGCCAAATAGCATGCAGCTGCTGCCTACTAAATCCAATGACCTTCTCACCAGCTAGAAAGCTGATACCGAAAGACCTACAATCTAAAGCATGTGTTTATTAGCCATAAAGATCACTCGCTCTTCTAATTCCAGTATTCATACTATTACCATTACCATTCCGAATTATCAGTTTGATTTGCTATTTTTAAGTTCGATTTCAGTTAAGTGCGATATGGTAAGTTGGTAACCATAGTTTGTTCAACTTTAACTTACATATAATGAGAATTATGATTTCGATTTTTAAAGAAACATCTCAATTATATCATTCACATAAGAAATATTAAAGGAAGACAAAAACAATTCCCTTCATTAATTGATTATCAAAAAGGGCATTTTAATCTAGACAAACAGTTATTATAAAGTTTACATAATCTAATAAATAAGAATAAAAATAGACACAACTAACAAAAAAGAAATCAGAAATACAAAGATAGTAAAAAAGAAATACCCAATATTAAGTTGGATGTCTAAAAAGAATACTGCGACAATTTCAACATGAGATTAAATGAGATTTGATTTGTACTTGTACTAGTTTCTTATTTAGATGTTTTAAATAAATATTTTGTTCTTTCTAATCAAAATATAATTATGTTATAAGTCCTTAATATTCTCTAATCAATTAAATTTAAGATTTTAGGCCTTTTATTTGCTTATATCAGATTTTAAAAGGCTGGATGTTTTACTTAGACGGGGGGAGACGCAAGTTTTGACTTCCCTCTGGATCTTTAATCTTTTAATTTACACTTCAATAAAAAGCATAATAACAACAAAATATAGAAAGTGCATTAAAAGTTAATGAAAATTAAATGACTTCACTGAAAACAAAGTATCTAGCATATTTTTACTAGTATAAACAACACAATTATGTAAAGTTATCATTATATACAAATCAATTATACTTTTCAACTTCTAAACATTGGAAAATCATTATTTCTTAATAAATATTACCAAACTACATCATTTAAACATTATTCGTGTTAGAATATTAAGATGAATGTGTGGGGGCATACTAGGATAGATGTGATCAAGAATGAAGCTATTCGGGACAAGATGGGAGTGGCCTTCTTGGTGGACAACATGATGCACTTGCAGAACCTTGGAAACTCATGTTTGAGGTTTAATTTTGTGAATTACGCCGCAAGCAACCAACTATGCACACTAAACACACTTAGCACTCAACATTCAGGGCTTGCTCAACAGTTCATACCAAAATCATTTTTCAAATTCCCTAATTAACATAGTTAAGCCTCAAATTCTTTAACAAATGAATGATAAAAGTTAAGTTCATTTATAGAAATATGAAGATTGAGGATAACACAAATAACGAGTCATAGTATTGTATTATTACTAATTGGGGACATTGTGAGGATGAATATCATTTGAACATCCTTCTCAAAATAGCTAGAGAATTGAAATTTCATATCCCTCATTTTTATTGGTTTTCATATCTTATTTCTCTGTCTCTCAAAATTATCAGACTTTTCTTCTGGATGTGGGAGTTCTTGACCCGCCAACACTTTGTCCCATGCAACGTAGTTGGTCTGACCACCACTTTATAGAACTTACCTTTAAGGCTTTGGTGACACATTCTTATCACACAAGACAATGGATGCGAGCTTCCATTTCATCCACCCCGTTTCAATACGATGTGTAACATCATCATCAATCTACTCATTTCCTTGAGCTATTGACCGATATATATGTAACTTCCTTTTTTGGAGATGGCTTGTGTATTAATCTTACTTCCACATATGCCACGTGGGCTACGTCACTGACTTGACTATTAATTGTATATAAAATTAAATACTTTGGTTTTGTATTTGATATTTCAGTACTATTTTGTAAATGCTAAATACAAACTTTTTAAAAGTTTGGTATTTGGTATGCATTTTAAAAAGTTTGGTATTTAAATAAAAGGGCATCCTGGTGCACTAAACCTCCCGCTATGCGCAGAGTTCGGGGAAGAGCCCCACCACAAGGGTGTATTGAATGCAAGGCTGCGTACAATACACCCTGGTGGTGGGGCCCTTCCCTAGACCCTACGCATAGCGGGAGCTTTAGTACACTGGGTTGCCCTTTTTTTAAATACCTAACTTTCTATGTGCATACCAAATACCGTAATATCGAACTACAGTTACAAAAATTCCGAATTGGGTATGTTAATTCGGTATTTACCAAGTATGCATTCCCTTGTTAGAAGCATCCATACTGCATGTCTTTTCCCTAGTTGACAAAATGAGAGTTTGTAAATGAGTCGATCCTAGCCGCTTTTGGTTATGAATGCAGGTAAACTACCAACTTCATGGTTGTTAATATACTACTGAGGGCCCAAAAATCCCTTGAGAGATTTGCAATTTGGCCTAGCCACTCTCAGTGCTGTAAATTTGTTATATTACTAATGCTTCTCCAATTGAAAGTCACTTATGTTTGTTTGGTGCTATTTTATAGGTTCCTAAGGAAATCAATGCGCTGTAGACTTGTTAATAGATACTTATGTGCTCTTGATGAAAGTCAATCATCGTTCATTCAGTGATACTTAGTAGGTCCTAGTAAATTAGTTAAGCTTCGAAGTGTATGCTTTACTACAGATATTTATTGGAAATTTAGCATCTAGTACCTCTTGCAAGGTGTTCATTCTAAATGTAATATTTCAGCAATTCCTGTAGACTCTTGCTTATATGACTGTTGTTTTCGTACAACTAGATGATCAATTAGAACAAGTATCTTCATATGTTGGTTTTAATACATGAATTTTTTTATTCTATTCAGCTTATATAGTGCAGTGTTTGCAATTCGCAAGCTATGATATGTTTGTTGATTTCATTCCTAGTTTAATTGATTGGATATGACATAAGTTCATTTTGTCAATCAAGTGTCTTAAGGATAAATATCTTCTGCCTTCTCAATTATTAACTATAAATTGAGTCATCATGAGCACCTTTGATTTTTCTTGCGCCTTTTCAGTTGCTATGAATTGAGTCATCATGGGCACATTTGATTTTTCTTGCGCCTTTTCAGTTACTATGAATTGAGTCATCATGGGCACATTTGATTTTTCTTGCAATTTTCATTGATTCATCTATGACATTTTGTGCAGGAATTGGAATTTGACGGGGAATTACCCGAGAAGTTGTCCTATTATCAAGGAGTATTTTACAATTACTTTAGCATAGGTGTGCAACAGTAACTTGGTCTTACTAAAACATCAAAATACTTTCCATGTTCATGGTTTATTACATTATATACATCTATTGTTGCTATATTAACAAATCATATGACGGTCTATATCAGTGTTGAGGATCGAAGATCTTACTAAAGAAAGAAACTTTTGGTGTCTTACACCAACTTGCCCTGACTCAAGAACAAAAGACATTCTTTAGACAAATTAACAAAATCGAAATAATCAACATAGAAACCTGCCTATTTGTTACTTGACAACTTTTTCTTTTATTTATGGCCAACTTATACGTGATGAACAAGCAGCTGACAATCTTTCTTTGCCACAAATATTGCAGGAATGGATGCACAAGTTGCCTATGGTTTTCACCATCTACGCAATGAAAAGCCATACCTTGCTCAAGGTCCTCTTTCAAACAAGGTGGATGCTATCATAAACTTGTTTACATATTGTTGTTTTAATTTTATGAAGTTGCTTGATTTTTTAATTTCCTTAAATCAACTTGATAATAGCATATATATTTGTCAAAATGTAAAAAATGTGGTACCAGCAACACCTCCTGCAAGGAAAGGGATATAGAAAATTTGGTAAAAGATAGATGCCAAACCTTACCCGGGAGTCTGAGTTTTTTGTTTTGAGCCGGGGGTCTATCGGAAACAGCCTCTCTACCTCACTTCAGAGGTAGTGGTACGGACTGCATACACTTACCCTCCCCAGACCCCACTTTGTGGGAGTACACTGGATATGTTGTTGTTGTAGAGATGCCAAAACTTGTCTGAAGTGAAGCAAACTTCAGTCCCAAATGTGTAACATGTGATGAACACTCAATGGCCAGTGCTAACAGAATAAAGTTTCTCCACAGACATGTAAAACCTTGGAAGCTGTATATTGGGCGAACAATCATCGAAGTAATAATATCATTAGTCTTTCCACTTAAATGTAGGTGAGAAATTTGCACAGGATGCTTTTCTAATCTGGAGTCTAGAAAGCCATATTTGCATGTGTTGGTGGTACTTGGTAGCGCATATGTATCCAGGCACATCTTTAACAACAACAACAATAACATGCGTCATTCCCAAATTGTGGCCGGCTATAAGAATTCTCACTTCCTCATGTAATCTCAACTCATATCATCATCTTCCCAAATAAAAATAAAAAGATTAAGTGATAATAATATAAGAAGTTCTCTAACAAAGTCTACATGTGGATATCCCATGTAGAATGAAACTAAGCTCTACACTTATTTTCTTCTGCTTGGATTACTTTTATTAAGAATGGATCTTGGGCCTAACTCAACCTCAAAAGCTAGCTCATGAGGGGAGGATTGCCCAAGTCCATATAAGAAGATCAAGTACCCAACAATGTGGGACTTTTAACACTCCCCCGCACGCCCTGACCTTATTAACTTGAGCGTGAACAATATAATATGGGGGCCCAACATCGATGAACAAAGAATTTGGATGGGCCTAACTCTGATACCATATAACGAATGGATCTTGGGCCTAACCCAACCAAAAAAGCTAGCTCGAGGATCACCCAAGTTCATATAAGGAGACCAAGTACCCATCATTTTTCGGATGTGGGACTCCTAACAACTTTAGTAGAGGATTTCATTCTTCAGCTTTACTGGAAAGATTTTAGGGTACTTGGGTAATTACTGAAATTATGGTATATCCTATGATAGGGTTCTGAAGTTAGGTTCTTTTTGTAGTATGCATATCTACCAAAAATTATGTAAGGCTCTTGTGCTATGGATATTTTTGCTAGCTTATTTATGGTCAGTAGTTCTTGTCAGATTATTTGTCATTCTTACTACAGTATAAGTGTTGCCATCCTTTGATGTTTTATAGCCATTACTTGTCTTTTAGAGTTCTGTTACAAAGGCATAGACAACTTTGAAGTTTATAGTAATTGGTGTTTTAACTTTACAAAAGTACATTATATTTAGTTTCATGAAGTACAATGTTCTAGATTCTGACAAGAATTTTTTTTTCAGTTGATTTACTCAGGATACAGTTGCAAGCAAGGCTGGTTCTTTGCACCTTGTAGCAGTGATCCTGGGTTAAGGTTAGAACTTTCTCACTCAATTATCCTCTCAAATCCTGCATGCAACTGCTTTTTGTTTTTATTTGTTTTGTTTCCTGCATGCATAATCATATAATTTGCTTACCTCACTTGTCTAGTTCATCATAGGTTTATGTCAGAGCAAGATTAAGATATAAACCATTTCTTTCATCCATCAGAACAGCCCTGCTTGGTCACTTCTCTAGCTGGGGTTGACTTGTCCTAATTTTAGAAAGACATATTTTTCTTTGCACCTCAGATCAAAAGAAAGGGTTCCTTGTTTAGCTGGCCAATCATAATTTACATATATCTAACAATGAACAAAGATGTTGTTAGGCATGAAAGATAGCAAATCTGGACAGGTTCGAGATCTTTTTAGTATAAGAGATCAATTATCATGGACCACAAATTTCCTCATAGATTGGTTTAACATGTGTTTTTTAATCTTTTCTTGTAGTATTATTTAAAACTAATGATTTTCTGGTCAAAATCACGCACAAGAAACCTTTTCCATTTACTTTCTAACAACTCAATAAGATGTAGCTTCTTCATCTGTTGCCGTGGTTTCACAATTGTTCTTTAGGACAATCATCTGTATCAGTTGTCTGTCCGAAAATATATACTTATTTGTGATGCAGTTTATGTTTCCCGTGCTTTTATTCCTTTTTTTTCTCTGAGTATATGATTTTGCACCAGCGAATTTGTTGAGTATATGAATAAGTATGTGTTTTAGAGAATATCTAGTGCAAGATAACCTCTAATTTGTCTTAAATAAATTACTGAATATAGGGATGAGGTGAGCCCTGACAGAATGGAATGGTTATAGAGGATTCACTGAGCCAATTCTAACTAGTTGAAATTGAGGCATAGTATTACTAGTAGTTGTCATTTATGCATTTATACGTCTTTTTTAATGTTAGTATATTGGACACTATGAAACTTTGACAACAAAGAGATAAAAACACATTCTAAATCATGTTGAAGTGGTAGAACTTTGCATTTGTTGTGCTGCAAATTTGAAATTTCTTCATTAAAAAAGGTGCAAATTTGAGGAAGGTTTGACAAATGAATGCATAAGCAATGATTAGGGCATAGTGAGTTCAACACTAACATTGTATCCTTCAACCAGGTTGGATAATGCTTAAAAATGTATTTGGTATGTCAGTAAATCATGACGCAAACTCACTGTATTTGATACGAGAGAAGGATGATTGAAAATCTTTCAGTATTTAGATTTTTTATCTGGTGGTGTCAACTCATGAGTGCACAAGTACAACTGGTAGTCTTTTAGAGTTATATTTAATAATGGAGAATAACAAAGAAACATCTAAAAGTCCGGCATGCCCATCAAACTTTCCGCAGTATAATGGAGTGGGAGTTGCTCTCATCCTGTCATAAAAGCGGAAAAGAACTCGACATAGTGGAAATGCACTTTACCTTATGCCCAGATCGGGACGTTTGTACAGCAGGTGGTTTGATAAATCTCAATTGACACATCGGAATTTACCCTAACCTCAGCATCTCCTCTGGATTCTTGGATCTGATGCAAAGGAAAAGCTTCAAAGCATATATTAGTTTCATCCTCTGCTTATCCTTGCTGAAGCCTTGAAATCCAGTTTGAAGCCACTAGAGGAGTGTTTCCCTTAGGATTCCAAACAGCAGTAAAGAAAGCTCCCTGGTTATGCTTTCTAGGACTAGAGGTTGTTTGTGTTGTGGTCTGTCCTTCTGGCTATATATTAAATTACGACGTGCTGTGGTTTCTAGGACTAGACGTTGTTTGTGTTGTGGTCTGTCCCTCTGGTTATATATTAGATTGTGACGTGCTACATATTGCATAATTGTTTAAACAAAAAAGACTGCTCATGTTTCTCCATTAAAAGGTGTGAGGGTGCTGCATGTACTTCTTAATGTTGCACCAGTTCTGTTTTTTTCTCAAAAATAGACAGCTCATATTTCTCCATCTATCAATCTCAAGGGGTGCTAGTTTGCTTCTTGCACTTGTTAATGTCGCATTTGCTGGTGCAGGCTGCAATTTTTTTTTAGGTTATTACTTGCTGAATTTGAATACTACTATAGCTATATCATTAGGTATTACTTTGGAAATTTTGAGTATCATGAATGGTCGTAAGTGAGGGATGCCCTCTTCCCCTTCTTTGATATATCATGGCTTTGGATATGGTGTCTGACCTTACAAACTTGTTTTGGAAACAATTCTACTTGCTTTTGGTGTCTTGTAATTGCCTCATTTAGAAAATATCTTGGGAAAGATCTTTTTGCCATTTTTTTAACTGTTCCTTTTTAGAGAATCTAATGGTTATTGAATCTAGTAAACTGAAGCATATCTATGGTTCCTAAATGAGTTTTTTGATGCAGGGGATTAAATAACATTCTGCGGTTATATGTCAAGAAGGTCAATAGCTCGAAGTGGGAGCAAGTCCCTGTACCTTCAAGGTTGATTTATATCCTGTGGTGTCTATTAAATAGAACTATATATTAAAAAATTCATTGCAAAATCCAGAATTGGTTGGATACGTCAAAATCATATTTATCCTCTTTTTCTGGTTTTGGGGCAAATAGTCATCATACTCTAATAATATTTTAAAGTTCTATGTTTCTACATTCCTTATACGTGACCTTACATTCCTAATCCTTTCTGTTGCAGTGTTCGATCTATAGTGACTTTGAATCTTCCTAGCTATGGCAGTGGGAGGAATCCATGGGGGAATTTGAAGCCAGAATACTTGGAGAAGGTATTTTTTTTTTGTATTAGGCATATAGGATGGTAAATTTGATACTAGTGATGATGCACTTCCACTTTTCTTTGTCCATTTACTTCTAGTATTATATCTTTAGGGAGCTGTAAGAACCTTAATGGACCTGAATGATGTCCTGGTAGGCAAATAGACTTGTTTGGTCAGTTGACATCATGATTAAGCGGAACAGTTAGTTGATTTTTATATTGGATTGTGAACTTGATGGTTACTTTCTTCTTTAAGAAACTTAAGTTAGAAAACTCTTTATCAATGGTCAATTAGGATTTTTGCTTGTAATTTGTTGGGCATTTAAGTAGAACAAGTTGATGATTCCTTTCATTTTATCAAGCAATTTGCTTTTAGTCCAGCTTCTGCTTCAAGTACTGAATATGGTATAATTGCAGGTTTATTAAAAAAAAGAAAGAATCAATTTAGCTACTAGTCTCTGAGGTAGTTGAATTTGGTATATTTCTGTGCTATTGTAAATTGTTTTAGAGCACAATGAGCTGAAACCCCCAAGTGCTAAACTGTCTAATGTTTTGTTGTTTCTGATCTTCTATTGAAATGCAACAAACTGCATATTGGTAGTCTGGGCATTGCAGATTCTTTATCATACATTTCAAGGAAAGATCAGAAATCTGTATTTAGGGATGATGAAAGGGTTTTCCATAATATTGTGATCCTACTCAATAGTAGGATTGTTCAGTTGCCAGTTTTCCAAAAACGGTTGATGGAAACTATTGCATTATCCACTATAATATTGTTTTAAACAGTAAGATTGATTTCTTTTCACTTGCTTTTGAAATTTCAGAGAGGTTTTGTTGAAGCCCATGCAGATGATGGATATGTTGAAATATTTGGCCTGAAACATGGATGGCATGCTTCTATGGTTATGGCTGAACTCATCTCTGCCAAACATATTGCCCAGGTATGGAAACTGTTTTCTATCTTATGAATTCATCACATGCATTGCTTCACAGAGCTGAATGACATCTGGAGAATGCTATAATTTTTTGTCTCTTCTTGGTTACTGTCCTCTTTTTCTTCAAAAATATAATAATTCAAGAGTCTCTATCGATAATTGATGCGCAAAAAGTTACAAACTGAATTTGGCATCCGTAACTTGTATGCATGATCATTGTTTGCACTAATCTATCCTAACCAAAAGAGCCTTTGGCTTATTGTTCAGGGTGGATCATAGATGATGCTTCTAGGCTTAGTTTGTTTGTTTCTGAATGACGGGAAGTTTCATATGTCTAGGGTAACCAATCCTTTGATCTACATAGGAAATTCAGAAAAGGAGTTAAACACGTGGATCCTCTGAGCTTCATCGCTAATAGAAGCTAATTGTCAGCAGGTTTATTTGCTTCTGTATCAGTGTCTTACGGAGAATCCATGATCCTCAGCTAGCTTTCTGAATTTCCACTATGTACTTTTTGATCCTCCATGGTGGTTTCCTTTCTTTGTTGGCACATTTAGCAATCAATACAGAGTCTGTTTCTCCCCAAACATGGTTGATGCCATTGTTGACACACCATTTGATGCCAAAGAGTAATGCAGCAGCTTCAGACATTTTGCACGATTCCAGTCTTCCTAGGTCTGATCCATTTGACGGATGTGATCGTTCTTTGATGTATGTCTGTGTCACATGATTGGTATACACTCCCAAGTGTCTCTAACTCTGGCTCTTCCAAACTGAGTTTTGAGTACCTGCATTATGTTAAAGAGAATGTTAGTAGTTGATCTTGTATGTAGAAGGTTTTTCATCATCAAATTTGCTGCTACGCACCTCCAGGCTTCCCAGAAAATGAAAATGGGAAGTATCCTAACAATGCATGTGAGGAAAGGGTTGGGGGTCTTATGATTTCACTAGTTAAGGAGAGACACTTTTTAGACTTGAATGGCTCAAGTTAACGCCCAGAGGACCACCAAAATAATGCCTCATTTTTAGCATGGTTACCCTGGCATAATATGTGGTCCGCAGTCTCAAGTTCCCCCTCATGTAGGAGTTGCATTTGGGGACCAAATGATAGCAAATCTAGCTGATCTTTGGTCAGTAGCTAGTCTATTATGAGGGGCCCTCCAAGTGATAAAGATATCTTAAAAGGGATCCTTTTGTGCCAGACTTTGTTATCAACATGATTTAGTAGGATCCTACTTCTGCCTCAGATTATCCCAAGCTGAACCAAAAGAAAACTGCATCAATATGGCTTTGTCATCCTTTGCAATGTTCAGGGAGATTTGAAGCTCCCTGATCTTGTTCATTGTGTTAATAGGGAGCTGAGTGAGTAAAACCGTCCAGTCCCATTGGCCATTCGCCTGGCCTCTTTAACCTTGACGCTCCCAAGATTAAGGCCAGGTAACCATCTTGTAAAGAGGTCCAATGCTAGACTATTTATCATACCAAAATGAGACATCTCCTTTGCTTAACTCCCATTGGATATTGGCTTCAGCAGAGGCTTTTTTAATATCACTCAAAACTTTCCAGCTATGAGAATGGCTACCATTCTGCATTTGCATCAAGATAGGATCTGGCTTTCATGAACTCACTCCAAAGTGAGTTGCTAGTTCTCAAAATTCACCCTTTCTTACTGTTAAAGGCTTATAGCATGCCTCAAATATTAACTTTTTATAGAAGTAATTCATTAAAAAACATCTATGACCCTGTACACTGGTTTTTGTAACATATACTGCAGATCTTTTGTTCCCATCGCATGACCGTACACACTTGTCATATCTCGTGTTTACTGTTGTCACCAGACTTGCTTTTTCAACATTTGTGTACTTTTTAAAAAGTTTGGGCCCCCCGCGCATCTCCAAATGTGTGATCCACCAACACACACTCTCTCTCTCTCTCTCTGTCACTCACACACACACACGCTCTGTCTCTCTCTCTCACTCACACACACACATGTGCAAAGAGAATGTCATAGCTCATATTCATGTTTTCATCAGTTCATTTGTTTGACATTGTCACCGGAAGTACTGCTGGTCCGATTTTGTTTGAATTACAAAAATATCCTTCTCTATTTTATAGGCTTCAGCAATTAGGTTCGAATTACGAGGCGGGGAATGGAAAGAAGCCTATATGCAGGTGGATGGTGAACCATGGAAACAACCTATAAACAAAGAATTTTCAACCTTTGTGGAAATCAAGAGAGTACCCTTTCAGTCTTCTATGGTCCATGGGGAGTAGTATGCAATTGTTTTAATTTTTCTTTTTCCTCTCCTTTTCTTGTTCTAGATAGTTTTTTTTCCTCCCCGTAAATTCGTGTAAAGTAATTCTTTTAGCTCCAAGATCAGGAAACTGAATCAAATCTGGGCTATGTAATTTAAGAGGTACTA
Source organism: Capsicum pubescens (assembly GCA_030864215.1). Lineage (NCBI taxonomy): Eukaryota > Viridiplantae > Streptophyta > Magnoliopsida > Solanales > Solanaceae > Capsicum > Capsicum pubescens. The sequence goes on along the minus strand of CM061544.1, from coordinate 44,519,921 downwards.
TGCCAAAAAAGTTAACATTGTAGATTTATTCATATTTGGTTATGTAAAGAAATTAGTTGAGAATTGACGCAGCTAGGCAGTTACCATGTACGAATGATTTTATACATGTGTCGAGCTGCTGTCCAGACTTGTTTGGGCGTGAAGCATAGTTGTTGTTTAGATATTGGGCTGTCATTATTTGTCTTGTCATTTGATTTCTGTGTACGAGTAGTGTTGGGTTAAAGTGGTCTCAATGATTCTTTTCATATTATTTATGACTCAAACTCATTTGAACGCACATATCTCAAAAATTCATAGGCTAACACGCAAAAAATTAAAATAATTTTCAATTCTTGTATTTTCACTTACACATTTTTTTTTTTTATAAAAAAAAGCTATGTTTGCCATTGCAAAGCAACACGACAAACCAACCAGATCCACTCTATAGGTCGTGGGGGGATCGCTCCAGAAGTTTCGTCCAATTTTGGACCCACCTCTTGAACCGTGGGCTAACACCCATTGAAAGTCATAAAAAGTCTGCAATTCTTGTCGTTTCGCTCGTTTGATTTGGAAAATAGCTTTAACGGCCTCGTCAAACGAATTAGATCCACTCAATACGCCATCAGGGGACCTCTTGAGAAGTTTAGCCCAATTTCGGGCTCGGCGCCCAGACCCACCCCTCGAATCGTGGGATAACACATTCAAAGTCGCAAAAAAGTCACAATTCCGACCATTTCGCCCGTTTGACTTGGAAAATGGCTTCAACCGCCTTGTCAAACCAACTAGATCCACTTAATAAGTCGTTGGAGGACCACATGAGATAGTTCGCTCGTTCGACCACCCAAACGACCCCGCCGATCCCAAAAGCCCACACTCCTCCGCTCCTCATCCTGCCTGGGAGTCCGCGGTCCATTTTCGGTCCAAAATAAGCTCGGATAACACATCGATTTAGCTCGAAAATGGCTCGTTTAACACCCAAACGGCCCCGTCGACCTCAAAAGCCTGCACTACCCCGCTCCTCAGCCTGCCTGGGAGCCCCCAATCCATTTTCGACCAAAAACACGCCCGAACCCTAGGCCCACCCTCAGAATCGTGGGCTATAACACACCGATATGGCTAAAAAATGGTCGGTTCATGTCGTTTCGCCCGTTTTACCACCCAAACGGTCTCGTCGACACTAAAGGCCTACACACAACCTCACTGGCACGCCCCGATCAATTTTCGGCCCACAGCACGCCCGAACCCCGGGTCCACCCCCGGAATCATGGGCTATAGCACACCAATTTGGCCCAAAAATGCCCCGTTCACGCTGTTTCGCCCGTTTGTCCACCCAAATGGCCACAAATATAGAAATGACCACACTGAGATGATCCCTAACTTCTCTGGCACGCTCCAGTCAATTTTTGGCCCACAGCATGCTCAGACCCCTATCCCACCCCCAGAACAGTGGGCTATAACACACTAATTTGGCCTGAAAATGGCCCGTTCGTGCCGTTTTGCCCGTTTGTCAATCCAAATGGCCACGGATATTGAAACGGACCACATTGGAGCGATCCCAACTTTCCAGGCACGCTCCGGTCGATTTTTCAACCCACAACATGCCCGACCCCCGGAATTGTGGGTTATAGCACACCGATTTGGCCTGAAAATGCCCCATTCGCGTCGTTTCTCCCGTTTGTCCACCCAAATGGTCACGAATATTGAAACAGACCACACTGGGACGATCCCCAACCTCCTTGGCACGCCCCGATCAATTTTTGGACCACATCACGCCCAGACCCCGGACCCACCCCCGAAACCGTGGGCAATAGCACACCGATTTAGCTTGAAAACTCCCCGTTCACATCGTTTCGCTCGTTTGTCTACCCAAATGACCACGAATATTGAAATGGACCACACTAGGATGATCCCCAACGTCCCTGGCATGCCCCGGTCAATTTTTGACCCACAGCACACTTGAACTCCGAGCCCACCCCCAAAACCGTGGGTTATAGCACACCGATTTAGCCCGAAAATGCCCCATTCGGGCCGTTTCGCCCATTTGTCCACCCAAATGGCCACGAATATTGAAACGAACCACACTGGGATGATCCTCAACCTTCCTGACACGACCCGATTGATTTTTAGCCCACAACACGCTCGGACCCTGGGCCCACCCCGGAATCGTGGGCTATAGCACACCGATTTATCCCGAAAATGCCCCGTTCGAGCCGTTTCATTCGTTTGTTCACAAAAATGGCCATGAATATTAAAAAAGACCATATGGGATGATTTCCAACCTTTCTGGCATGCCCCAGACGATTTTTGGTCCATAGTATGCCCGACCCCGGGCCCACCCCAGAACGTGGGCTATAGCACATCGATTTGTCCCGAAAATACCCCGTTCGCGCCGTTTCGCTTATTTGTCTATCCAAATGGACACGAATATTGAAACAGACAATACTGGGATGATCCCCAACCTCCCTGGCACACCCCAGTCGATTTTTGACCCACAACATTCCGGTACCCCGAGCCCACCCCCTGAACCATGGGATATAGCACATCGATTTGGTCCAAAAACTTTTCGTTCATACCGTTTCTCCCGTTTGTCCACCCAAATGGGTAAGAATATTGAAACGGACCACACTGGGACAATCCCCAACCTCCCTGGCACACCCCGATCAATTTTTGACCCATAGCATGACCGAATCCCGGGCCCACACTAAAATCATTAGCTATAGTACACCGATTTGGTTCGAAAATACCCCGTTTGCGCCATTTCGCCCGTTTGTCCACCCAAATATCCACGAATATTGAAACGGACCACATTGGGATGATCCCCAACCTTCTTGGCCTGCCCCGATCGATTTTTGGCCCCCAGCACACTCGGACCTCGGGCCCACCCCCGGAACCGCTGGATATAGCACACCAATTTGGCCTAAAAATTCCCTGTTCGCGTCGTTTCGCCCGTTTGTCCACCCAAATGGCCATGAATATTGAAACAGACCACACTGGGACGATCTCCTACCTCCCTAGCATGCCCCGATTGATATTTGGCTCGCAGAACACCCAGACCCCGAGCCCACGTACGAAACCGTGGGCTATAGCACACTGTTTTGCCCGAAAATGCCTCGTTCGCGCTGTTTCTCCCGTTTGTGCACCCAAATAGCCACGAATATTAAAACAGACCACACTGGAATGATCTTCAATCTCCCTGGTATGCCCCGGTCAATTTTTGGTCAATAACACGACAGGACCCCAAGCCCACCCCCGGAATCATGGGCTATAGCACACCGATTTAACCCAAAAATGCCCCATTCGCGCTGTGTCGCCCATTGTCTATCCAAATGGTCAAAAATATTAAAACGGACCATACTGGGACGATCCCCAACCTCCCTGGCAGGCTCCGATTGATTTTCGACCCATAGCACGCTCGGACCTCGGGCACACCCAGAATCGTGGGCTAGAGCACGCCGATTTATCCCGAAAATGCCCCATTCGCGTTGTTTCGCTCGTTTGTCTACCCAAATGGCCACGAATATTGAAAGGAACCATACTGGGATGATCCCTAACCTCCCTGGCACATCCCGATTGATTTTCGACCCACAACACACCCGGAACCCTAGCCCACCCCCGAAATCATAGGCTATAGCACACCGATTTGACCCGAAAATGCCTCGTTCGCATCGTTTCGCCCGTTTGTCCACCCAAATAGCCACCAATATTGAAACGGAGCACACTGGGATAATCCCCGACCTCCTTGGCACGCCCTGGTCGAATTTCAGCCCACAACAAGCCCAAACCCCAGGCCTACCCCCGAAACTGTGGGCTATAGTACACGATTTGGCCCAAAAATGCCCCGTTCCCACCGTTTTGTCCGTTTATTCACCCAAATGTCCACAAATATTAAAATGGACCACTCTGGGATGATCCCCAACCTCCCTGACATGCCTCGATCAATATTTGGCCTACAGTACGCCCGAACGTCGGTCCTACTCTCCAAAACCGTGGGCTATAGCACATCGATTTTGCCCGAAAATGTCCCGTTCGCCGTTTTGCCCGTTTGTCCACCCAAATGGCCAAAAATATTAAAACGAACCATACTGGGATATTCCCCGACCTCCCGGACATGCCCCGGTCAATTTTTGGCCATAACACGCCTGGACCCCGTGTCCACCTCCGAAACTGTGGGCTATTACACACCGGTTTAGCTAAAAAATTCCTCGTTCGCACTATTTCTCCCATTGATCTACCCAAAGGGTCATGAATATTGAAACGGACCACACTGGGATGATCTCCAACCTCCCTGGCACGCCTCGGTTGATTTTTGACCTACAGCACGCCTGGACCCTGGGCTCACCCCCCAAAATCGTGGGCTATAGCACATCGATTTGGCCTATAAATGCCCCATTCTCGCCGTTTCGCTCGTTTATCTACCCAAATAGCCACAAATATTAAAACGGACCATACTAGTACGATCCCCAACCTCTTTGACTTGCCTCGATCAATTTTTGGCCCACAACAGGTACAGACCCCGGGCCCACCCCCGGAACCTAGGGCAATAGCACACCGATTTAGCCCAAAAATAAATCATTCGCGCCGTTTTGCCTGTTTATCCACACAAATGGCCACGAATATTGAAACGAACCACGTTGGGATGATCCCCAACCTCCTTAGCATGCCCCGATTGATTTTTGGCCCACAATACACCTGAACCCCGATCCTACCCCTGGAACAGTAGGCAATGTTCCGTTCACGCTGTCTCGCCTGTTTGTCCACAAAAATGGCCACGAGTATTGAAATGGACCACACTAGGACGATCCTCAACCTCCTTGGCATACCCCGATCGATCTTCGACCCACAGCACGATCGGACCCCGGGCCCACCCCCAGAACCGTGGTCAATAGCACTCCAATTTGGCCAAAAAACATCACGTTTGCCCTGTTTCTCACGTTTGTCCACCCGAATGGCCATGAATATTAAAATGGACCACAATGGGATGATCCCCAACCCCCCTGGCATGCCCTGATCAATTTTTAGCCCACAACACGCCCAAATCTCGAGCCCACCCCTAGAACCATGGTCTATAACACATCGATTTGGCCCGAAAATGTCCCATTCGCGCCGCTTTACCCGTTTGTCCTCCCAAATAGCCATGAATATTGACACAAACCATACTGGGATAATCCCCAACCTCCCTGGCATGCCCTGGTCGATTTTTGGCCAATAGCACGCTCGAACCCCGGGCCTACCCCAGTAATCGTGGGCTATTGCACATCGATTTAGCCCGAAAATACTCCATTCACGCCGTTTCACCCCCAATCAATTTTTGACACATAGCATGCCCGGACCCCCGACCCATCCACGAAATCGTGGGCTATAGCACATCGATTTGGCCTAAAAATGTCCCGTTCGTGATGTTTCGCCTATTTGTCCATTCAAATGGACACGAATATTAAAATGGACCACACTGGGAAGGTCCCCAACCTCCCTGGCATACCCCGGTTGATTTTTGGCCTACAGCATGCCCAGACCCCGAGCCCATCCACGGAACTATGGGATATAACATATCGAGTTGGCCCAAAAAGGCCCCGTTTGCACCGTTTTGCTCGGTTGTCCACCCAAAATGGCCACGAATATTGAAATAGACCACATTGGGATGATATTCAACCCCCCTAGCATACCTCGGTATATTATTGGCCCATAACACGCCCGAACCCTGAGCCCACCCATGGAACCGTGGGCTATAGCACACCGATTTGGCCTGAAAATGCCCCGTTCGAGCTGTTTTGCCCGTTTATCCACCCAAATGGCCATGAACATTGAAACAGACCACACTGGGATGATCCCCAACCTCCCTGGCAAGCCTTGGTCAATCTAAGGCCTACAACACGCTCGGACTCCGGGCCCACCCATGAAACCGTGGGCTATAACACACTGATTTAGCCCAAAAATGCCCCGTTCGTGTTGTTTTGCCCGTTTGTCCACCCAAATGGCCACGAATATTGAAATGGACCACACTGGGATGATTCCCAACCTCCCTGGCATGCCCCGGTCCATTTTTGGCACACAGCACGCCTGGAACCCGGGCCCATCTACGGAACCGTGGGCAATAGCACACCGATTTAGCTTGAAAACTCCCCGTTCACATCGTTTCACCCGTTTGTCCACTGAAATGACCACGAATATTGAAACGGACCACCCTAGGACGATCCCCAACATCCCTAGCATGCCCCGATCAATTTTTAGCCCACAACACGCTTGGTGGTACAAATCAGTCCACCAAGATACCAAAACAGTCCACAAAACGTGAGAAGAACAAGCAGCACAAAGGGATACAAGATGACAAATACAAAAATACACGGATTTGCAAAATAATAAAAGGATAGATAGTGAGACAAAGATTATATTACAAGAGTAAGAACCAAGTATATTTCAACATTAATCCCTAATGAATGTAGTAATCAAAACCACACTCTTACGGTGACCACCATGGTAATCGACTCACCTCAAGATCCACCGTTTCCAAGCAAAGAACAATATTGGCTTTTCCAAGCCCTATACTAAGGATGACTTTTCCAAGTCCTAACTAAGACTATACTAAGGTAGTCTACTCTCAAGAGAGAGGATTTCAAGTGTTTCAATTTTTCATTTTTCATAAACTAAAGAGAAAAGACCTAATAAGAGACTATATATAGCTTAACTTATTACATTGTATAATGGACCAAAATACCTTTAAGGAAAGAGAGGTCATCGGTTATTTCTTTAACATGTGCAAACCCTAAAATACCTTTAATGAAGGGTGTTTCTTTAATAATCCAGAACCATGGGGTCACACTTCAAAACTTGTAGTCTCGAATTGGCATCAAATGTAAGCCCCCAAGCAATCTTCCACACACGAGTTTGTTTAATGACATGCTCAAAATGGGTCTTCCATGCATGTTCTCATATCCTCGAGGTGACCAAGTCTTGAGCTTCTATGTGTTGGCCTCTAAAGATGTTATCAAAAGATAAGATGGCCATTTGTCCGTATCATCCTCCCCTTCTTGAAAGGGATTCGACCTCGAATCCAAACCTTGTAAAACCGAAGAGAGGACCAACAAATAAAAAATCCTCATGGCATAAGGGTTAGGGTTAGCACAATAAATTATCTCAACATGCCAAGGTTGCACATATTTGCAATATAACCTAGGATACTTTGAATGAAATATTAAAAACTCAATGAAAGATGTACGAAGGATTTGGTTGTGGGATTCACCAAGAGTGACACTTTGCTTGTCATGTAGACTAAGCAACAAGTTGGGTGCACCAACATCACCATTTCCATATTTGGCACCGGGATCAAACGAGAAGAGTGGCCATAGACACGGGTTTAGACAACACTCCCCTTTCTTGTGGTCTCCACCTAAACTAAATGACATACTTTCTATAATAGCATACATATCATCGAAATAAAATAGATAGTAGAGAAAAGTATCACTCAAGTCGACTTCTACTAAGGTGCCCTCATGTGCGTACTCACTACTAGTTTCTCAATCATTACCATGAGTAGTCTCAACAATAAAGTCACACAAAGTAGAAGGAATAACTTCCAAGACTACACATTCCTTACCCTTAAGAGTACTCTCATCTTTCAAGAAGAGATTTCCATCTTTAGGAGGAATGTTGTCACACCATAGTGGGTTAACATATAGGCTATAGCCTCCAAGGTAAGCTATACCATTTTTTTCACCACTAGGCTCATTAGGAGTGTTTATATCATTTTCAAACAAGACATTATACCTAAAGAGTGCATGATCTAACCCACGGGCAGATTTGGAACAGGCAAGTTCCTCACTTTCTAAGAGATCAATATCAAGTTTCAAAGAGGTTTCAAACACAAAATTGTCCCAAGAATAGCTCTCGGGTTCACTCCCCTTTTGTTGACCAACTTTTTCAAATACTTCACTCACTTGAGTTTGATTGATTAATCACATCACACACATACTCAAATGGTGTACAATTTTCACAAATAGGTTGATCAATACCAATTACACAAGACGATGTACTTTCGTTCAACATATAGGCTTCAACACTAGGTGGACATAAATTGATCTTATAAGAAGAGTCAATTTGGTCATCAATAGGATCAAATAGTGTATCCACACTCACAACATGTACATCGTCAAAAAAAGGCAAATAATCATTAGACTCACAAGTAAGTAAGCTACTACTCACACTCAATGGGCTACTAGCCACACTATTATCATTCACATGCATAAAAGTGTAAGAATTAGCTATTTTACCTTGAAGTTCTTGAGTCGACTCTCCTTTGCTGTGTTGTGAAGGTCCTCCACAAGCTTGGGCAGCAACTTCACTTCGGAATTGCTCTCCTTCACTTGCCATGTCGGTACCTACACAAATGTCCTTAGAAATAGAAGGACAAACAATGTTAGCTCGATTTGGTGGCAATCCCCTCACTTCGTTCCACACAACCTCTCATTTTTTCACTCTCGGATTACCACCTTGCATACCCTTACTCCTCTCAGTCTTTTGTATCTCATAAGAATTTGGATTGGAGTAAGTATTCACTTCTCTTTGCGGCTCGGGCAGCATGTATGTCACGAGGTGATTTCCCCACCGGTCTCTTACAACATTAGGCCAATTTTGCACATTTGGAACTCTATGTTGTGTAAATCAATCGGCACCTAAGCATAAATGACCGTATGTCAATGGAAGAATATTGCACCACACCTCTTCATGGTATTCAAATTGGGAGAAGACAACTTTGACCCTTTAGGTAACCTTAAACCCGTCCAAGAAATATGGAACAAGTAAAGGCTCGCGAAACAACCCCAAGTAGTCATCCATGGATGGAAGAATGTAGTTTATATAGTACCTTTCATTTAACACAACGAGGCAGCCCGGTATCCCACAAATGGTCACCTTTTCGGAGTGTACACTCCTTATCGGATCAACATTGTAAGGCATACGAGTACCTCTTAGTTTTGGAGATGTATACCCTTTTCTTCTCACTGGACAACCTCCACTAGAGCTAGTATAACCATTCACACTATATCGACCTTGACAAGAAGTACTACTAGGTGGAGGATATGAATCTTCACACTCCTCACGTGTACTCTCATCATAGCTCTCATAATCTTTGCGAACAAAATGGTTATACCTAACACCAAATCTAGGTTCGGGGTGAGAAGTGTAAAACTCCTCACATGCCTCAATGTTATCATAAGATCCATCACGAGGTCCTACATCATCTCTAAGTTCACCATAAGCACTAGGCACTTCATTCACCTCATTTTCTCCCTCAAAACCGTAACTCTCAAATCTGCCCAAGTTTTGATCATGGATATTTTCATAGCCTCCGCAATCTCCCTCAACTTCGTAGCCATAAAACCCCTCACTAAAATCATAGTCTCCCATGTTGTAGTCAAAATAATCCCCTTCTATCGAAGAAATGTTCCCCTTATATCACCTTTGTACCTACACAATGAACAAACAAGATTAGTAGTAAAAGCTCCTTGCCAACACTCGTATACACCCACCTTTGTGATTCTCACAATTGGAGCGGCGAATATTGAAAGTTGCTTATACTCCGGTAGTCAATAGGATGTCCATTCTACTTGGCGGTCGGAATGGATTCTTGTTTGATCGACTCAAGACACAAAAAAAAAATTTACTTACGAACTTGAAACAAAGAAGTTACTACGAGTTAAAAACGAGAAAAACACACAAATAACGAAGACACAAAAGAAACAGATTCAATAATTAATCTACAACTAAGTAGGTGATTACTAGTTGTTAATTAATTCTAGAATCAAGACATGGAACTAATAAAACAATAAAATGAAACTAAGAATCTAAAATTTTTGAGCTTAAGAAATTTTAGTGATGACGTGGTAGCCTCTCATTGGTTGTTGAAAATGGTCAAAAGTTTTGAGATTTTTTTTTCTTATTTTCAATTTGTATTGATCAATGTTCAATTGGAAGAGTGTATTTTCAATTTAGGGAGGGAAACAACAAGACTTAGAGGCTTTCAATGTTAAAAAAAAAGGCTTGACTTTTATTTCACCCTTTTGGCAAAACACCTTTTGAAGCCTTTGTCCCCCTTTCCTCTTTTGTAGGTCTTGGGAAGACCCTTTTCTCTCTTTTGGAAATAAGACCTTTTAAAAGTCTTTTGGCCCCCTTTGTTCCTTTATAATAGTCTTGGAATGTGTTTCAAGACTAACAAGACCACACCTTCTTTCTTCTTTGATTTTAGATCAAACAAACCACTTTCTCTACAACAAGATATGGAGATGTTGAAGAACACCAAGAACACAACTTTGAATCTTGGAGTTCTAAGGTTAACGTTGGACCTCCCAAACCTCAACAACACATATTCAAGCTCAAATCTTCAACAAAAACATCAACAAAACATTTTTTCAGACACCAATATTCAACAACAACATCAACAAAATATTTTTCCAGCCACCAATCTTCAACAACAATATCAACAACCTTCCAACATTCAAGAACCACTTGGATTTAGCTCAAAATTTAGATGTAGACTCTATTAGTGTTAGTGAAGAAGGGACTAACACTAGAAACAACAAAACACACAAAAAAACACAAGAAAACCAATCCTCAAATCTCGGCCCAAACACAAAATCAGGACAAATTACTTTTTTTTTGCGTTTTTCAGTTTTTCCAACACTATTTTTGTGATTTTTCAAGATAGCAAGCCCAAGATTGATCTCGTGGGAACAAAATAAATGATGGATTTGATACCAAATGATACAAATCAGTCCACCAAGATGCCAAAATAGTCCACAAAATGTGAGAAGAACAAGCAACACAAAGGGATACAAGATGACAAACACAAAAACACACAGATTTGCAAAATAATAAGAGGATAGATAGTGAGACCAAGATTATTACAAGAGTAAGAACCAAGTATATTTCAAAATTAATCCCTAATGAATGTAATAATCAAAACCACACTCTTACGGTGACCGCCAAGGTAATCGACTCACCTCAAGATCCACCGTTTCCAAGCAAAGAACAATATTGGCTTTTCCAAGCCCTATACTAAGGATGACTTTTCCAAGTCCTAACTAAGACTATACTAAGATAGTCTACTCTCAAGAGAGAGGATTTAAAGTGTTTCAATTTTTCATCTTTCATAAACTAAAGAGAAAAGACCTAATAAGAGACTATATATAGCTTAACTTATTACATAGTATAATGGACCAAAATACCCTTAAGGAAAGGGGAGGTCATCGGTTGTTTCTTTAACATGTGCAAACCCTAAAATACCCTTAATGAAGGGTGCTTCCTTAATGATCCAGAACCATGGGGTCACACTTCAAAACTTGTAGTCTCGAATTGGCATCAAATGTAAGCCCACACGCAATCTTCCACACACGAGTTTGTTTAATGACATGCTCAAAATGGGTCTTCCATGCATGTTCTCGTATCCTCGAGGTGACCAAGTCTTGAGATTCTATGTGTTGGCCACTAAAGATGTTATCAAAAGATAAGATGGCCATTTGTCCGTATCATCCCTCCTTCTTAAAAGGGATTCGACCTCGAATCCAAACCTTGTAAAACCGAAGAGAGGACCAACAAATAAAAACTCCTCATGGCATAAGGGTTAGGGTTAGCACAACACAAATGGGTAAGACATACTGGAGGCTTTTATGGTCTGTGAAGATATCTACATGAACTCCATAGAGATAATGCCTCCAAATATTCAAGGCAAAAACTACCACTGCTAACTCAAGATTATGAGTAGGATAATTCTTCTCATGTGGCTTTAACTGTCTGGAGGCGTAGGCTATGACCTTACCATGCTGCATAAGTACACAACCTAAACCCACTCTGGATGCATCACAATAAACTACAAAACAGTCTGAGCCATCTGGAAGAGCTAGAACTGGAGCTGAGGTGAGTCGAGTCTTCAACTCTTGAAAGCTCTTCTCACATGAATCTGACCACTAAAACTTAATCTTCTTCTGAGTCAATCTGTACATGGGAGATGCAATAGAAGAAAATCCCTCGACAAACCGTCTGTAATAGCCAGCCAAACCTAAGAAACTCCTGATATCTGATGGAGATACGGGTCTGGGCCAGTTTCTTACTGCCTCGGTTTTCTGAGGATCTACTCTAATGCCATCACCAGAAACAATATGGCTAAGGAATGCTACTTATCTTAGCCAAAATTCTCACCTGCTGAACTTAGGGAATAACTGGTGATACCTGAGAGTCTGAAGAACAAGCCTGAGATGGTCTGCATGATCATGCTCTGTGCGAGAATAGACCAAAATATCATCTATAAAGACTATGACAAACATGTCCAAGTACTGCTTGAACACACGGTTCATCAAATCTATGAAAGATGTAGGGGCATTGGTAACACCAAATGACATGACTAAAAATTTGAAGTGACCATACCAAGTACGGAAAACTGTCTTCGGAATGTCATATTTTCTAACTCTGAGTTGATGATAGCCTGATCTGAGGTCTATCTTGGAGAAGTAAATGACACCTGAAGTTGGTTGAATAGATCATCAATCTCGGGAAGAGGATATTTATTCTTGATCGTGAACTTGTTGAGTTGACGGTAATCAATGCATATCCTGAGAGAACCGTCTTTCTTGCGCACGAATAATACTGGTGCACCCATGGGGAAACATTGGGTCTGATGAATCCCTTATCTAAGAGATCCTTCAACTGATCTGTCAGTTTCTTGAGTTCTGCTGGTGCCATTCCGTATGGAGGGATAAAAATAGTTTGAGTATTCGAAAGAAGGTCTATGCCAAAGTCTATTTCCCTTTCGAGAGGAATGCCTAGAAAATCTTAAGGAAAGACATTTGAGTATTCATTAACAACTGGGACTGTTTTGAGACTGGGAGATTCAGAACTGGAATCTTTAACATGCACGAGATGATACACACACCCCTTAGAAATCATTTTCCTTGCCCAAAGGTAGGAAACAAGTTGACCCCTGAACGCTGAAATACTACCCTTCCACTCTAGGATGGGCTCATTTGGGAACTGAAACTGAACTATCCTATTTCTGCAGTCGACTGTAGCATAGCAGGAATGAAGCCAATCCATGCCGGGAATGACATTAAAATCAGTCATCTCTAACTTAACTAAATCTGCTGACGTGGATTTCTGAGATATTATAACCGAGCGGTTCCTGTATACCCGCCGGGATATGATGGTTTTACCCACTGGGGTAGAGACTGAAAAGGGCTCTGCTAGAATTTCGGGACTGATTCCGAAATTGCCTGCTATGTATAGAGTAACAAAAGACAAGGATGCGCCTGGGTCTAGCAAAGCATAAACATGAACATGGAAAATCTGCATCAGGAGAATTTTCCAGATCCTGCCGGGACTGAAGAACATAGAGTCTGTTTGGACGTTGCCCACTGGTAGCACTGGAAATGGCACCCTGCTGGTTCGGGCGACCGAACTGAGCTGCAAAATGATTTTGCTGACCCTAAAGACTTGACTGCAGATACTCCCTAATCCTGTGGCCTGGCTTTCCACAACCAAAATAGACATCACTACCGGCTCTGTAAATGCCCTTGTGGTTCTTACCACAAGTCTGACAAAGTGGATTCGTTCGTGCACTGCTAACACTGCCCTGAGATTTAGAGCCTGGCGCTTTGTCTTTGTTGCCATCTCTGAACTTCGACACTGGAGCGCTGGCAGAGAAAGGGGCTGGAATGGCTGACTTGGAGCAAAACTATGAACAATTTACTCCATCTGACTTGGGGTGAGCAAAGTTGAAGTTACCTGACCTTGCTCTCTTGTTCTGCCTCTCCCTAGTCTTAACCTTCTGCTCTTCTACTTGCTGGGAATGGGTCATGAGTCTGGCTAAGGTCATATCACCGATCAGCATCGTAGACCTACACTCATTTACCACGCTATCGTCTACCCCTGACATGAACTTGCTCATCTTAGCCCTATTGTCTACAACCACATGAGGAGCATACCTGGCTAGCGGAGTAAATCTGAGAGAATACTCCCTAACTGTTATATTCCCCTGCCTGAGGTTAATAAACTCAAGAACTTTAGCTTTCCTCAGCTCTTGGGGAAAGAATCTGTCTAAGAAGGCCATTACAAATTTCTCCCACTCGATAGGGCTTGCATCATCTAACCTCTCAAACTTCCACCGTTTGTACCAATCATGAGCAATATCCTATAACTGGTAGGCGGCTAACTCGACACTCTCAATAGAAGTAACACCCATGATGTCAATGACCTTCTGGACTTGGTCAATGAACTCCTGAGGGTCCTCATCAGACTTAGACCCATGGAAAGATGGAGGGTTCATCCGGGTGAAGTCCCGAACCCTAGCTGCTATGGGATTGGCCACTGGATTAGCTGGAATGACCGGTGGCCATTCATTCTGAGCATCCATGGAATGAGCAAGTGTGGTAAATGTGGCTCTAAACTCTGCATGGGAAACATGTTCGCCCAAAGGATCTTCGGGTTGAGGAGTTGGCTGGTTTCTTCATTTTGGGGCCATGGTCTAGAATAAGAGAAGAATGGATTAGACTGAGAGTTTAACTTATGATTATGCTCACTAGCATGACATGAATACTAAAGAAATGGGACTGTTCCTAAAACATCTTATAGACTCCTGTACATAAATGTGGCGCGCAACACACCCATGTACAAGACTCTACTAGATGCGGCTTTCAGATTTCCTAGGACTCTATTGAACCTTAGGCTTTGATACCAAGTTTGTAACGCCCCAATTTGCTGAACCGGAATGCTACACGATGATCATGACCCCGAGGGACCACAAGCTAACCCATGACTGATATCTGTACCTGTATACTGCCAATCATGACATAATAATGCGGAATACGTAAAACTATAAGGCCATAAGGTTCAACTGAATAAAACCATGTCTGAAAATCATAACGTCCATGTGTGTGAAAATACCCAAAATAACTCAATCTGAAAGCTAAGTCTGAACGTAAATCTGAACATAAATTTGAAAGCCTCTAAACTATCTGAATATGGAGTTGAAGGAACATGTCTCCAACTAACTCCGTAAAACTGAACTGAAGAAATAAATAAATGTATCAAATCATATTGTCCTTGAATCAATAAGGACTCACTGTGTCTCTGCGACTGGAATGCTACCGCTACTGCTGGTCTGGAGCTCGTGTCTCGGAACCTATGGTGTAACGTGAAAAGAAAGCACCATAGCGCAACTGCGTCAGTACAACTGGAGTACTGAGTATACGAGAAAGGTAGGATGAACATAAAGGGTTTCATGTATGAACAACACTGACTGACTAATATGAACGTGGGAGTGCGAACATGCATATATAGAAACTGGGACCATGAATGCGTGATAGCAAAACTTGTAAGCTAATACATGGTTTACTGATAACTGTCATGACTGATATTGCAAGCTAATAAGATGGACGACTGTATCTGAAAGTCCTGTATATACTGAAATCCGAAGAACGCCCGGAGTTCTTTTACTGAGACTGATACTGAAACTGTGGGAGGTAGTGTTTAACCGACATGCCCCATGTATGCCGTTATGTCTAAGCTGGGGTCGAATCTCTGCCCCGACTGAAGGGGTGTCAATATTATGCCATGGGTAAGGAAAGCTTGTGAGTGACCCTTATCTGGCAGGTACTTAATGAGAATGGTGGAAACCCTAAACTGACAGGTTAAACCACCTCATCAACCCTAATTTGATAGGTTAAGATGTCTCAACCTACGCTGGCTACGTATTTCTGTAACACAAGGACTGCTTCTAAGAATCACACCCTGAACTGGCGGGTGAGTTCCTATCCTTGGGTTTACTCGGTGCTAACCTCTACTCCTATCTGGAGGGACTGGACATGAATAAATGACTATACATGACTTAACCTGACTGAATTCTGTTGACTGGCGGAATGTTACTGATATCTGACAACTGACTGAGATCATGAGGTTTTCCTGAGTCACATGACTGACTGAAGTCTATGGAATCATAGCTTGAGTTCAGATATCGTGAAACATGACATGGCTCTAGGCATACAACTATAGTTTTCGGGTACGAATACCCCCAGGACTCGATAGGAGGAAACTTACACACATGACATGACTTGATCACAAGATTTGAGTCCACAATTCACAATATCATAAGCAGGGGATAGTATAGTTCATGTATTTATTCAACATTTCAAACATGATAGGAAAAGCATGGATATATTTTGGGTACATAATTTATATCCCCGTTATCATACATGCTTTATACCACAACAATAACAACACATAATTTGGATGGAAATTCATATTGGAGTGTATGGCTAACATGAACTTGTTATTTAGATATCATGAAATCATGTAAATATGAAGTTCTAACATACTAGGCATTTTATCAAACACCTTGTATGCATTCCTTAAGGCATAGGTGGATTTCATACTTGTATTCTATCAATCCATCTAAAGATCATGTCATTCAACTAACAACATAACTTTCATTAGATATACAATCACGATACTATTATATAGCAAAACTAATAAGCATCAACATGGGTATGATCATATCACCACAACTAACCAAGCTTTTGTATTTTAAATATTGATTCTTGAACTCCACGGACAAAAGAAATCCATGGATGAACACTACACATACCTTGGAAGGGAGGTTCTTGATGATTGACAGAGGAATTTCCTTGAAATTTGATCTTCAAGCTTAATTGTGCAACCCTAGTTTTTTTTCTCCTATGGTGCTCTTGGATAAAGAACTTTGAGATGTTAATAGGGTTGTAATGTGTTTAGAAGCTATAAATTTTGTAAGGTTAGGTTTAGGGACATGTAAGGAGTGTTAAAATACTTAACTACCCTCGAAATAACTCCAAAACTAAGTATTTTCGTGGCTGAAATCATACATAGGCGCCGCATATGATATCGCCTATGCTTACATAGGCGTCGCATATGCTATCGCCTATGCTTACATAGGTGCTGCATATGCTATCGCCTATGCTTATATAGGCGCCGCATATGCTATCGCCTATGCTTACATAGGCGCCGCATATGATATCGCCTATGCTTTCCAGTGGCCATGTGCGATTGGTTAGGCGACACATTCTACTTTGAAAGGCCATAACTCCTTGCTCGGGTGTCGAATTTTGATGAAATTGGTATCGTTGGAAAGCTAATTCGATTCTCTACAATTTGGTGGGTCTAAATATGCCAAAATCTTATATATAAATGACGTTACTCTTGTTCAAAAATGACCCTTGCAAAATCGAACACTAAGACTTGATGGATTCAAAAACTCTTAGCTTGCATCACTCTAAGCGACTCATATGAGCATGCTTAAGACATAGCAAGCTATCCTATCGCTAGGATATTCATTATAAGTCATGCACTAAAATTCTACTCACAGGATAAGAGGTTTCATACGTAGGAAAACTTATTCACTTTCTAGCTTAAAAACATGCAGGGTATTACAGTTTAACTTTTCATGGCCATTTGAGTAGATGAATGGGCAAAATGGCACGAATGAGGCATTTTTGGGCCAAATCGATGTGCTATAGCCTACGGTTTCGAGGGTGGGCCCAAGGTCCGAGCGTGCTGTGGGCCAAAAATTGACCGAGGCATTCCAGGAAGGTTGGGGATCATTCCAGTGTATTCCGTTTAATTTTTCGTGGCTATTTGGGTGGACATACGGGTGAAACGGAGCAAATAGGGCATTTTTGGGCCATATCGGTGTGCTATAGCCCACGATTTTAGGGGTGGGCCTAGGGTTTGGGTGTGCTGTGGTCCAAAAATCGGCTGAGGCATGCTAGGGAGGTTGGGGATCATCCCAGTGTGTTCTGTTTAATTTTTTTGGCCATTTGGGTGGACAAGCGGGGGAAACGGCATGAACAAGGCATTTTTGGGCTAAATCGGTGTGCTATAGCACACGGTTTTGGGGGTGGGCCCGGGGTTCGAGCGTTCTGTGGGCCAAAAATTGACTAGGGCATGCCAGAAAGGTTGGAGATCATCCCAGTGTGGTCCGTTTAATTTTTAGTGTCCATTTAGATGGACAAACAGGCAAAACGGCGAAAATAAGGCATTTTTATGCCAAATCGGTGTGCAATAGCTCACGGTTTCGAGGGTGGGCCCGGGATCCTGGTGTGCTGTGGGGAAAAAATTGACTGGAGCATGCTAGGGAGGTTGGGGATTATCCCAGGATGGTCCATTTAAGTTTTCGTGGCCATTTAGGTGGACAAACAGGCAAAACGATGTGAATAGGGCATTTTTGAGCAAAATTGGTGTGCTATAGCCCAAGTTTCGGGGGTGGGCCTGGGGTTCGAGCGTACTATGGGCTGAAAATCGATCGGGGCATACCAGGGAGGTTGGGGATCGTCCCAGTATGGTTCGTTTCATTTTTCATGGCTATTTGGGTAGACAAACGGGCGAAACGACTTAAACGGGACATTTTCAGGCCTAATCGAAGTGCTATAGCCCACGGTTTAGGGGGTGGTACCGGGCGTGCTGTGGGCCAAAAATCGACCGGGGTGTACCAAGGAGGTTGGGGATCGTGTCAGTATGGTCCGTTTAATTTTTTGTGTCCATTTGGGTTGATAAATAGGCAAAACGGCAAGAATGGGGCATTTTCGGACAAAATTGGTGTGCTATAGCCCACTGTTTTGGGGGTGGGCCCCGAGGTCCGGGCGTGCTGTGGGCCGAAAATCGATCGGGGAGTGCCAGAGGGGTTGGGGATCGTCCCAGTATGGTACGTTTATTTTTTTGTGGCCATTTAGGTGGACAAACGGGCGAAAAGGTGTGAACGTGGCATTTTCAGGAAAAATCGGTGTGCTATAGCCCATGGATTTGAGGGTGGGTTCGGGGTTCGGGCGTGTTGTCAGCCAAAAATTGACTGGGGCATGCCAGGGAGGTTGGGGATCGTCACAATTTGGTCTGTTTAATTTTTTGTGGCCATTTGGGTTTTAAAATGGAAGAAACGGCACGAATGGGGCATTTTTGGGCCAAATCGGTGTGTTATAGCCACCGGTTTTGGGGGTGGGCCGAGGGTTCGGGCGTGCTGTGGGCCAAAAATCAATTGAGGCGCTCTAGGGAGGTTGGGGGATCATCCCAGTATAGTATGTTTAATATTTCGTGGCCATTTGGGTGAAAAAATGGGCGAAACGACGTGAACGGGGCATTTTTGGGCCAAATCGGTGTGCTATAGCCAACGGTTTCGGGGGTGGGCCCGGTGTTCGGGCGTACTGTGGGCTAAAAATCAGCCGAGGCATGCCAGGGAGGTTAGGGATCGTCCCAATGTGTTCCGTTTAATTTTTTGTGGCCATTTTGGTGGACAAACAAGCAAAACGGTGGGAACGAGGCATTTTCGGGCCAACTTGGTGTGCTATAGCCCATGGTTTTGGGGGTAGGCTCTGGGTCCGGGCGTCCTGTGGGTCGAAAATCGACTAGGGCATGTCAGGGAGGTTGGGGATCATCCCAATGTTGTCCGTTTTATTTTTTGTGGCCATTTGGATGGACAAACGGGCGAAACGGCGTGAACGGGGCATTTTTGGGCCAAATTGGTGTGCTAAAACCCACGGTTTTAGGGGTGGGCCCAGAGTTCGGGCTTTCTGTGGGTGAAAGATTATTCAGGGCGTACCAGGGAGGTTGGGGATCATCCCAGTGTGGTTCGTTTAATTTTTCGTGTCCATTTGGGTGGAAAAACTGGCGAACAGGGCATTTTTGTGCAAAATTGGTGTGCTATAGCCTACGGTTTTTGGGGTGGGCTCAGGGTTTGAGCGTGCTGTGAGCCAAAAATTGATCAGGGCATGCCACGGGGGTTGAGGAACATCCCAGTATCGTTCGTTTAATTTATCATGGCCATTTGGGTGAACAAACTGGCAAAACGGCGTAAACGGGATATTTTTAGGCCAAATCAGTGTGCTATAGCCCACGGTTTTGGGTGTGGCCCCTGGGATCCGGGCGTACTGTGGGACAAAAATCTATCGGGGCGTGCCAGGGACGTTGAAGATCGTCTCAGTGTGGTCCGTTTAATTTTTCGTGGCCATTTAGGTGGACAAATAGGCGAAACAGCGAGAATGGGGCATTTTTGGGCCAAATCGAAGTGCTATTACCCACGGTTTCGTGGGTGGGCTCGGGGTCCAGGGTGTTGTGAACTAAAATTCAACCTAGGCATGCCAGGGAGGTTGGGGATCGTCCCAGTATGGTCCATTTAATTTTTTGTGGCCATTGGGTGGACAAACGGGCGAAATAGCGAGAACAGAGTATTTTCGGGCCAAATCAGTGTGCTATAGCACATGGATATGAGGGTGGACCCGGGGTCCGGGCATGTTGTGGGCCGAAAATCAATCGGGGAGTGCCAGGGAGGTTAGGGATCGTCCCAATATGATCTGTTTTATTTTTTTGTGGCCATTTAGGTGGACAAACAGGCGAAAAGGTGCAAACGGGGCATTTTTGGGCCAAATTGGTGTACTATAGCCCGCGGTTTCGGGGGTGGGCTCGGGGTCTAGGCGTGCTGTCGTCCAAAAATTGACCAGGGTATGTCAGGGAGGTTGGGGATCATCCTAGTATGGTCCGTTTAATTCTTTGTGGTTATTTCGCTAGACAAACAGGCGAAAGGGCGCGAATGGGGCATTTTTGGGCCAAATTGGTGTGCTATAGCCCACGGTTTTGGGGATGAAGCCTGGGTCCGAGTGTGCTGTAGGCTAAAAATTGACCAGGGCGTGCCAGGGAGATTGGGTATCGTTCCAGTATTGTCCGTTTAATTTTTCGTGGCCATTTGGGTGGACAAACAGGCGAAACACGAATGGGCATTTTCGAGCCAAATCGATCTTCTATTACCCACGGTTTTAGGAGTGCGCATGGGTTCAGGCATGCTATGGGCCAAAAATCGACCTTGACGCGCCAGGGAGGTTGGGGATCGTCCCAGTGTGGTCCATTTATTTTTTCGTGGAAATTTGGGTGGACAAACGGGTAAAACGGCACTAACGGGGCATTTTTGAGCCAAATCGGTGTGCAATAGACCACGGTTTTGGGGTTCGGCCCGGGGTCCAAGCGTGCTATGGGCCAAAAATTAACCGGGGCGTGCTAGGGAATTGGGGATCCTCCTAGTATGTTCCGTTTAATTTTTTGTGGATATTAGTGTGGACAAACATGCCAAACAGTGCGAACGAGGCATTTTTAGGAAAAATTGGTGTGCTATAGCCCACGATTTCGGGGATGGGCCGGGGGTTCAGGTGTGCTGTGGGCTGAAAATCGATCGGGGCATATCAGGGAGGTTGGGGATAGTCCCAGTGTGATCCGTTTAATTTTTCATAGCCATTTGGGTGGACAAAAAAATCGAAACGGCGCGAACGGGGCAGTTTTGGGCCAAATCAGAGTGCTATAGCCCATGGTTTCGTGGGTGGTCCCGGGCATGCAGTGGGTTGAAAATTGACCGGGGCGTGCCAGGGAGGTTGGGGATCATCCCAATGTGGTTTATTTAATTTTTTGTGGTAATTTGGGTGGACAAACGGGCAAAACGGCATGAACGGGCCATTTTCGGGCCAAATCGGTGTGCTATAGCCTATGGTTTTGGGGGTGGGCCCGGGGTTCGGGTGTGCTGTGCAATAAAAATCAACCGAGGCATGCCAGGGAGGTTGGGGATCATTCCAGTGTGATCCGTTTAATTTTTCGTTGCCATTTGGGTTGACAAAAGGGCAAAACCACGCGAATGGGGCATTTTCAGGCCAAATCGGTGTGCTATAGCCTACGGTTTTGGGGGTGGGCCCGGGGTCCGAGCGCTCTGTGGGCCAGAAATCGATTGGGGCATGCCAGGGAGTTTGGGGATCATCCCAGTGTGGTCCGTTTAATTTTTCGTGTCCACTTTGGTGGACAAACGACCAAAATGGCGCGAATGAGGTGTTTTCAGGCCAAATTGGTATGTTGTAGCCCACGATTTCAGGGGTGGGCTCGGGGTTCAGGCGGGATGAAGATCAAAAATTGACAGGGGTATGCCAGGGAGGTTGGGGATCGTCCTAGTGTGGGCCGTTTAATTTTTCGTGGCCATTTGGGTGGACAAACAAGCGAAACGGCGTGAACGGTGCATTTTCTGGCCAAATTGGTCTGCTATAGCCCACGATTTTGGGGGTAGGCCTTGGATCCGGGCGTGTTGTGGACCAAAAATGAACCGGGGAGTGCCAGGGAGGTTGGGGATCATCCCAGTATGGTCCGTTTAATTTTTCATGGCTATTTGGGGTGGAAAACAGGCGAAACGGCGCGAACAGGGCATTCTCAAACCAAATCAGTGTGCTACAGCCCACGGTTTTGGGGTGGGCCCGGGGTTCGAGCGTACTGTGGGTCAAAAATTAATCGGGGCATGCCAGGGAGGTTGGGATCTGTAACACCCCATATTCAAGTACGTGTATTGGCGTATTCAAGTGCATGTATTGGTCTTATTTATATGGAATTAATTTTTTATTTTATTTATACCGGAATTTGCCCGTCGATGGTTCCATACGAAGGTTATTGAATAAGATTTTCAATGATATACAGATTTCCAAAAACGTATAGGTTTCGGATATAATCGAGCACGTTCGAAACTATAAAACGGTGGCCGGGATATTTGGGAATAGTAAATGTGCAGGAAAATTTTCGGCACACAAACTACTGAGGCCAGCCAAATTTTTGGGTCAACTTCAAATGATCATAACTCCCTTAATATAATGAACTGGGAGATCTGCAACCTATGAAAATAAATATATTTGAGTCTTCTTTCCAATGCAATTGGTTTCATCCAAATCCAACGTATGAGTAAGGAGTTATACTCGTTTTACTTCAGCCTATCAAAATAGATTTTTAGGGTCAACTTCAAACGACCATAACTCCTTGTACATGACGAACTGGGTGGCCTACTTTATATGAAATGAAAGCCCTTTGAATTATCCTTCCAACTATATCAATTTCATCCAAATCCAATATCGTAGGAAAGAGTTATGGTCGATCTACTTTAGCTTGCCAAAACAGTCCACCAAAGGATAAATTTGACATTATTTAAATTTTAAAGGCATTTTGGTCATTTCCTATTATATTATGGACGGGAATATGTGTATATATACATGTATATGAGTTCAAAAACTCATTTTCATCATCAATCATTGAGAAAGAACAAACCTAGCCAAATTTGACCTTTAAATTACTTTTGATTCAACCGTAGAAATTCCAAAGTAATCCGATAATTGCGTTTGTTATCTCGAGAGCTTCGAACGACACCTATTATTTGTGCAAACAGGATTGCATAATCAAGAGGTGAATTCTAAGGTATGAATATTATTTGCCTTTGTTCTTTTCCATATGTATATGTGTGATAGAGAATTATATGTATTGGTTGTTATTGAAAGGTGATGGAAATAGGGTTATGGACTATTTTGCATGGTTTGGTTGTATCGAATTGTGGAAGGTGGATATGGTAATTGAGTTATGGAAGGTGGATATGGTGATATACTATTGAATTGATGATTATTTATGTCTATGGCTCAATTTGGTTTAATGGATTGGTTGGAAGGATAAATGAATCCAAACTTGATATTGGAGGATGTTGTATGAATATGCATGGCATGTGAATGTAATAGGAGTATAAGAGGGTTAAAGTGACACCCTTTTATGGTGTAATTAAGGCTTACTACTTAACCACTAGTTTAGTGAATTCAAACAATTGAATTGTGACGTTTGGTTGCTAATACTAGATTGCTATATATGTTCATTGTAGATAAGTAATCCGAAAAGACGGGAAGTCCATTTGGGACTAGTATTGAAGGTTGACAGTCAGGTATGTAAAGCATAATCTATACCATATCTTTGGCATGAAAGTGAACAATTGTTCTAGTAAGAAAGTTTCCAAAGTTATCCTACGTTACCAATGGACTTGTTTCCACCCTACAAGATGTCAAGACATTCCAATACTTACTTGTTTTCCAAATCTTACATGTTTATTTCACTAATGAATGTCAGAAGGTATCCGGTTACTCAAACAAGATCCCTGTGCTATTAATGACTCCAAAACGTTTCATTGATATACCAATAAGTTCCTACTTCATTGTTATGGCATTGATGACTCCAAAACACTTCATTGATGTGCCAATGAGTTCTTACTTCATTGTTATTGCATTGATGGTCTATTTATATGTCTCTTATTGATGTATCATTGTTTCAAAGTATCAAAAATACGGTGGTGACCGAAATAACAATCTCAAAGATTAATTGAACTAAGTGATGGAAGTTCTCTCTTATCGGGTGGTATCCCAGGGACATAAGCCTATCATGGGTCGATCCCTATTTATGTATTTATGGGTGGTATCCCAGGGGCATAAGCCTAGCATGGGTCGATCCCAGTTGATATGTACTGGAGGCAGCCTAATGGTCACAATATAGTACAGTAATGATTACAAAGATGATAAGAATGAAGGTAAACTGATTGACTAAATACAATGTACAGGTTGTCACAAGTTCTAGTAAGTGTGGTCCACTCCTATTACGATTTATTCACTTGTTGCTGATTTCTATTGAGCTCCTATATCATATATGATTATCTACAACTTTACATACTCAGTACATATTTCGTACTGACGTCCCCCACAGGGGACCTGCATTTCATACTGCAGGCACAGGTACCTCAGCTCATACACCGTACAAGTAGGAGCCAGGATATCCAACTGTTTTTGGTGAGCTCCAATTTGCTTCGGGGCTTTCCGTATCATATCCAGTCACTTTTGGTATTGTATAGAAGTTAGTTATATGGCGGGGTGTGTCCTGACCTTAGTTAAACTCTGTGAATTGTCTAGAGGATTTGTTGACCTAATGTACAGTCAAGGTGGTGTTTTGTTAATAGACATGATGGCTCCAACGACCAAGTATTGTATATACATATATATGTGTGCTCAAGCTTATACAGGTGATTATTTCCTTTTATATGCGACATGATACTGTCCAAATTTCGGGTTGTCATAGAGGTATGCATGGGAAGTATAAGGTTATGAGCTGGTTATCCCGGGCCTCCTCGGTTACGGGTGCCGGTCCGCCCCAATAGGATTTGAGGTGTGACAAAAGTGGTATCAGAGAAGTTCATCCTAGTGAGTCTACAAAGCCGTGTCTACGTAGAGTCTTGTTTATCGGTGTGTCATGCATCGCATCTATAAATAGGAGGCTATGGACATTTAGGAATTATGTCTTTTCTTTATGTCTTAGATCGTGCGATAGAGCCTATATTGTATATGAAGTCATAGTTGACCACTGAATCCATTTGTTTCTCTTATTATAGTAATGATGCCGGTTACCAGAAGCAAGAATACCGGTAAGCAAGTAGATGTTGCTGCCGGAGAGGGGACTAGTAAGTCACCCACTATACCATCTAATCAAAGTGAGGCTCCAGCTGAGCATGCATCAGAAACTTCTTCCACTCCGGAAGAAATAAGGGGGAGGAGAACTATATTCCCAGAGCCACCTATTAATGCTACTGATCAAGATCTTAGAAATACAGTGCAACTTTTGACTCGTATAGTTACTGGGAAAGCTCAAGGGAAAACCATTCCTACCACGGGTCCTAGTGGTACAGATAGGGCGGCTTGCCTTCGAACACAGGATTTTCTTAAGGTGGATCCTCCCACTTTTATTGGATCAGATCTTAACGAGGACCCACAGGACTTTATTGATCAAATTCAAAGGGACTTAGGTGTTATGCATGTAACAGGTAGAGAGATAGTGGAGTTAGCGGCGTATAGATTCAAAGGGGAGGCTATATATTGTTACGAGGACTAGAAACTATCTAGGGGTATTTATGCACCCCCAGCTACTTGGAAAAAGTTCAAAGAGGCATTTCTTGATCATTATCTTCCATTCGAGATTCGTCAGGCCCGTGCATATCAGTTTTTAAATCTTCGTCAGGGGAATATGAGCATGAGGGAGTACAGTCTCCAATTTAATTCCTTGTCGAGATATGCTCCTAATATTGTAGCTACTATGGATGACAGAGTTCATCAATATGTGGATAGGCTGGATCTATATCTGGTTAGAGATTGTACTATTGCCGCTTTGAACAAAGATATGGACATAGCGAGGATCCAAGCTTTTGCACAGAAAATGGAATATCAGAGGTAGAGGAGAAGAACACAGGAATTAGAAAGAGGATATTCCAATAGGGCCAAATCTACAGGGCAGTTCATGGCATCCCAAGGAGGGTTCAGACCACAGTTTTCTGCTAGACCACCTAGGCCATTATCTTCTTATTCTGCAGCTAGTGCCCCACCACAGTTCCAAGGGTCCAGAGAAAATTAATTTGGGCACAAAAGTGAGTCAGAGTTCGCGGACAGTGGGGTACCAAGGGCAAGGGAATATGAGCCAATCGATACCTCCTCGAGAGCCATGCAATAAATGTGGAAGGTATCATTTGGGCGTATGTCGGCTGGGGACCAATGTTTTCTTTTGGTGCGGTATGTTGGGGCATATGATGAGAGAATGCCCACGAAGGGGCATAAGGGGTATGGAATGACCTACAAGGTCATTTATTGCATCATCATCATCGATGCCTTATTCAAGAAGGGGTACACAACCAATAGGTCGTGTTAGAGGTGATAGAGGAGCCACGAGTTCTAGCGGGGCTCAAAATCGTACGTATGCTCTAGCGGATCGACAGAATTTAGAGGCTTCCCTAGATGTGGTTACGGGTACGTTGTCTATCTTTTCATTCGATGTATATGCCTTAATTGATCTCGGTTCTACATTATCTTATGTTACTCCATTGGTTGTTGGAAAGTTCGAAAGACTACCCGAACTGTTAGTTAAGCCATTTGAAGTATCCACACCGGTTGGGGAATCTATTATAGCTAGAAGGGTTTACCGAAACTGCATAGTAACTATTTGTGGTCTTGATACGATGGCTGATCTTGTGGAGTTATAAATGGTAGATTTTGATGTTATAATGGGTATGGACTGGTTGGCGTCTTGTTATGCCATAATTGATTGCTGCACGAAAAAGGTATATTTCCATTTTCCAAATAAATCAGTCCTTGAATGGAAAGGTGAAATTGGCACGCCAAGAGGTAGATTTATTTCTTATTTTAAGGCAAGAAGAATGATTTCCAAGGGATACATATATCATTTAGTTAGAGTAAGGGATACATAAGCGGAGCCACCAACTCTTCACGCTGTTCTAGTGGTAAATGAATTTTCTGATGTATTTCCTGAAGATCTTCCAGGTTTGCCTCTTGAACGAGAAGTAGAGTTTGGTATTGATGTAATACCAGGAACCCAACCAATATCCATTCCTCCGTATAGAATGGCCCCATCAGAATTACGAGAATTGAAAGAGCAATTGAAAGATTTGCTAGAGAAGGGATTCATAAGTCCAAGTATGTCCCCCTGGGGAGCACCAGTGTTATTTGTGCGCAAAAATAATGGCTCGCTGAGGATGTGTATTGATTATCGGCAACTGAATAAGGTGACTATTAAGAATAAATATCCTCTCCCAAGAATTGATGATTTATTTGATCAGTTACAGGGCGCCAAGTGCTTTTCTAAGATTGATTTGAGGTCAGGTTACCACCAAGTGAGGGACAAAGAGAAGGATATACCCAAGACAACTTTCCGAACATGGTATGGTCATTATGAGTTTCTAGTTATGTCATTTGGGCTAACAAATGCACCCGCAACTTTTATGTATTTGTGATGTATTTGGGAAAAATCGATGTGCTATAGCCCATGGTTTCGGGGGTGGGCCCGGGGTCCGAGCGTGCTTTAGGACAAAAATCAACCAGGGCATGCCAGGGAGGTTGGAGATCATCCCAGTATGGTCCGTTTAATTTTTTGTGGCCATTTTGGTGGACAAACGGGTGAAACGGTGAAAATAGAGCATTTTCGAGCCAAATCGATGTGCTATAGCACACGGTTTTGGGGGTGGGCCGGGGGTCCGGGCATGCTGTGGGCCAAAAATCAACTGGGGCGTGCCAGGAAGGTTAGGGATCATCCCAATGTGATCCGTTTAATTTTTTTGGCCATTTGGGTGGACAAACGGGCGAACAGGGCATTTACGGGAAAAATCAGTGTGCTATAATCCACAGTTTTGGGTGTGGGCCTGGGGTTCGAGCGTACTGTGGGCCAAAAATCAATCGGGGCGTGCCAGGGGGGTTGAGGATCATCCCAGTGTGGTTCGTTTAATTTTTTGTGGCCATTTGGGTGGACAAACGGGCGAAATAGCGCGAACGGAGCATTTTCGGGCTAAATCGGTGTGTTATAGCCCACGGTTTTGGGGATGGGCCAGGGATCCGGGCGTTCCGTGGGCAAAAAATTGATCGGGGCGTGCAAGGGAGGTTGAAGATCGTCCCAGTGTGGTCCGTTTAATTTTTTATAGCCATTTTAGTGGACAAATTGGCGAAACAGCGTGAACGGGGCATTTTCGGGCTAAATCAGTGTGCTATAGCCCACGACTTTGGAGATGGGATAGGGGTCCGGGGTGCTGTGCATCAAAAATCAACCGAGGCATGCCAGAGAGGTTGAGGATCATCCTGGTATGGTCCATTTAATTTTTTGTGGCAATTTGGGTGGATAAACGGGAGAAACGATGAGAACGGGGCATTTTTGGGCCTAATCAGTGTGCTGTAGCCCACACTTTAGAGAGTGGGCCCAAGGTCCGGGCGTGCTGTGGGCCAAAAATTGATCGAGGCATGCCAGGGAGGTTGGGGATCATCCCAGAGTGGTTTGTTTAATTTTTCGTGACCATTTAGGTGGACAAAAGGGCGAAATGGCGCGAACGGGGCATTTTCGAGCCAAATCGGTGTGATATAGCCTATGATTTTAGGGGTGGTCTTGGGTTATGGGCGTGATGTGGGCCAAAAATTGATTGGGACGATCCAGGGAGGTGGGATCATCCCAGTATTATCCGTTTAATTTTTTGTGGCCATTTGAGTGGACAAACAATCGAAATGGCGCGAATGAGGCATTTTCGGGACAAATCAGTGTGCTATGGCACATGATTTTGGGGCAGGGCTCGGGATTCGGGTGTGCTGTGGACCAAAAATTGACCGGGGTGTGCCAGTGAGGTTGGGTATCATTCCAGTATGGTCCGTTTAATTTTTTGTGGCCATTTGGGTTGACAAACGGGCGAAACGACACGAACGGGACATTTTTGGGCAGAATTGGTGTGTTATAGCCCACGGTTTAGTGGGTGGGCCCGGGTTCGGGCATTTTGTGGGCCAAAAATCGATCGAGACATGTCAGGGAGGTTAGGGATCGTCTTAGTGTGGTTCGTTTAATTTTTTATGGCTATTTGGGTGGATAAACTGGCAAAACAGCGCGAATGGGGCATTTTCAAGCTAAATCAGTGTGCTATAGCCTATGGTTTATGGGTGGGCCCGGGGTTTGGGCATGCTGTGGGCCGAAAATTGATTGAGGCGTTCCAGGGAGATTGGGGATCGTCTTTGTGTGCTCCGTTTAATTTTTCGTGGCTATTTGGGTGGACAAACGGGCAAAACGGTGTGAATGGGGCATTTTTGGGCCAAATCATTGTGCTATAGCCCACAGTTTTGGGGGTGGGCCCGGGGTCCGGGCGTGTTGTGGGTAGAAAATTGACCAGGGCATGCCAGGGAGGTTGGGGATCGTTCCAGTGTGGTCTGTTTAATTTTTTGTGGTCATTTAGGTGGATAGAAGGGTGAAACAGTGCGGACGAGGCATTTTTGGGCTAAATCGGTGTGCTATAGCCCATGGTTTTGGGGGTGGTCCTGGGGTCCGAGCGTGCTATGGGCCAAAAATCTACCGGGGCATGCCAGGGAGGCTGGGGATCATCCTAGTGTGGTCCGTTTAATTTTTCGTGGCCTTTTGATTGGACAAACGGGCGAAACAACACTATCAGGGAATTTTTGAGCCAAATCGGTGTGCGATAGCCCACGGTTTTGGGGGTGGGTCTGGGGTTCGGGTGTGCTGTGGGTTGAAAATCGATCGGGGCATGATAGGGATATTGGGGATCATCCCAGTGTAGTTCATTTAATTTTTCATGGCCATTAGGATGGACAAATGGGGGAAACAGCACGAACGGGGCATTTTCGGGATAAATTGGTGTGTTATACCCTACTATTTTGGGGGTGGGCCTGGGGTCCAGGCGTGCTGTGGGTCGTAAATCAACCAGGACATGCTAGGGAGGTTAGGGATCATCCCAGTGTGGTCCGTTTAATTTTTTGTGGCTATTTGGGTGGACAAACAGTCTAAATGGTGCGAACGAGGCATTTTCGGGTCAAATCGGTGTGCTATGGCTCACAATATCAGGGGTGGGCTCGGGGTCCGGGCATGCTTTGGACCAAAAATTGACCAAGGCATGCCTGGTAGATTAGGTATCATCCCAGTGTGGTCCGTTTAAATTTTCGTGGCCATTTGGGTGGACAAACGGGTGATACGGCACGAACGGGACATTTTCGGGCCAAATCAGTGAGCTATAGCACACGATTTTGAGGGTGGTCCCGGGGTTCAGGCATGCTGTGGGACAAAAATTGACCAGGGCGTGCCAGAGAGGTTGGGAATCATTCCAGTATGGTCCGTTTAATTTTTTGTGGCCATTTGGGTGGACAAACAGGCAAAACGCTGCGAACGCGATGTTTTTGGGTAAAATTAGTATGCTATAGCCCACGGTTTTTGGGGTGGGCTTGGGGTTCGGGCGTGCTGTGGGATGAAAATCAACCGGAGGTTGGTGATCATCCCAATATGGTCCGTTAAATTTTTCGTGGCCATTGGGTGGACAAACGAGCGAAATGGCGCGAACGAGACATGTTCGGGCCAAATCGGAGTGCTATAGCCCACGGTTTTGGGGGTGGACCCGAACGTGCTCTGGGCCAAAAATTGATCGGGGCGTGCCAGGTAGGTTAGGGATCATCTCAGTGTGGTCCGTTTAATTTTTTGTGGCCATTTTTCAGGCCAAATCGGTGTGCTATAGCCCACAGTTTTGGGGGTGGGCCCTGAGGTCCGGGCGTGCTATGGGCCAAAAATTGATCGGGGCATGCCAAGGGGCTTTGGGATCGTCCCAGTGTTGTTCGTTTAATTTTTCGTTGTAATTTGGGTGGACAAACGCGGGAAAAGGTGCAAACGGGGCATTTTCAAGAAAAATCGATGTGCTATAACCCACGGTTTTAAGGGTGGCATCGGGTTCCGGGTGTTCTTTGGGCCGAAAATCGACCGGGGCATGCCAGGGAGGTTGGGGATAGTTGCAATGTGGTTCGTTTAATTTTTGTGGCCATTTGGGTGGACAAACGGGCGGACAGGGCATTTACAGGCAAAATCGGTGTGCTATAGCCCATGATTTTGGGGGTGGGCCCGGGGTTCGAGCGTGCTGTGGGCCGAAAATTGATCGGGGCATGCCAGGGGGGTTGAGTATCATCCCAGTATGGTCGTGTAATTTATCGTGTCCATTTGGGTGAATAAACTGGCAAAATGGCACGAACTGGGCATTTTCGGGCTAAATAAGTGTGCTATAGCCCAGGGTTTTGGGTGTGGGCCTGGGACCTGAGTGTGCTGTGGGTCAAAAATCTACCGGGGCATGCCAGGGATGTTGGGGATAGTCGCAGTATGGTCTGTTTAATTTTTTGTGGCCATTTGGGTAGACAAATGGGTGAAACAGAGCGAACGAGGCATTTTTGGGCCAAATTGATGTGCTATTACCCACGGTTTTGGGGGTGGGCTCGGGATCCCGAGTGTTGTGAATAAAAAATCGACCGACGCGTGCCAGAGAGGTTGGGGATCATCCCAGTGTGGTCCATTTAATTTCTTGTGGCCATTGGGTGAACAAATGGACACAACAGCGAGAAATAGGCATTTTCGGGCCAAATCAGTGTGCTATAGCCCACGGTTATGAGGGTGGGCCCGGGCGTGCTGTGGACCAAAATTCATTCGAGGCATGAAAAGGAGGTTGGGGATCATCCCAGTTTGGTCCATTTTATTTTTGTGGCCATTTGGTTGGACAAACGGACAAAACGATGCAAATGGGGTATTTTCAGGTCAAATCGGTATGCTATAGCCCACGGTTTAGGGGGTGGGCTCCGGGTATGGGCGTTCTATAGGCCAAAAATCGATCGGGACATGCCAGGGAGATTAGGGACGGTCCCAGTCTAGTCCGTTTTATTTTCCGTGGCCATTTGGGTAGACAAACGGGTGAAACAGCGCGAACGGGGCATTTTCAGGCTAAATCGATGTGCTATTACCAATCGTTTCGGGGGGGGGGGGGTGCCGAGGTCTGGGCGTGCTGTTGGCCAAAAATCGACCGTGGCGTGCCAGGGAGGTTGGGGATCGTCCTAGTGTGGTCCGGTTAATTTTTCGTGGCCATTTGAGTGGGCAAACGGGCGAAACGGCACAAACGGGAAATTTTCGGGCCAAATTGGTGTGCTATAGCCCACGGTTTCATTGGTGGGCCCGCGTCTCAGGCGTGCTGTGGGATAAAAATTGATCGGGGCGTACCACGGAGGTTGGGGATCGTCCCAGTGTAGTCCATTTAAGTTTTCATGGATATTTGGGGGGTCAAAAGGGCGAAACCGCATGAATGAGGCATTTTGAGCCAAATCTATGTGTTATAGCCCACGGTTTTGGGGGTGGTCCCGGGTTCTGGGCGTACTATGGTCCAAAAATTGATCGGGGTATGCCAGGGAGGTTGGGGATCATCCCAGTGTGGTCCGTTTCATTTTCCGTGTCCATTTGGCTAGACAAATGGGCGAAACTGTGAATGGGGTATTTTCAGGCCAAATCGGTGTGCTATAGCCCACGGTTTTGTGGGTGGTCCAGGGTGTGCTATGGGCTGAAAATCGACCGGTGCATGCCAGGGAGGTTGGGGATCGTCCCAATATGGTTCGTTTAATTTTTTGTGGCCATTTGGGTGGACAAACAGGTGAAACAGCAGGAACGGTGCATTTTTGGGCTAAATCGGTGTGCTATAGCCCACGATTTCAAGGGTGAGAGCGGGGTTCGGGTGTGTTGTGGGATGAAAATCAACCGAGGTGTGCCAGGGAGGTTGGGAATCATCCCAGTATGGTCTGTTTAATTTTTTGAGGCCATTTGGGTTGATAAATGGGCAAAACCACGCGAATAGGGCATTTTTGGGACAAATCGGTATGCTATAGCCTACGGTTACGGGGGTAGGCCCGGGGTCTGTTCTTGCTGTGGGCCGACAATTGACCGGAGCATGCCAGAGAGGTTGAGAATCATCCCAGTGTGGTATTTTTAATTTTTGTGGCCATTTTGGTGGACAAACGGCCGAAACGACGTGAACGGGGTATTTTCGGGCTAAATCGATATGCTGTACCCCACGGTTTCGGGGGTGGGCTCGGGGTTTGGGCGTGCTATAGGCCGTAAATCAACATAGGAATGGAAGAGAGGTTGGGGATCATCCTAGTGTGGTCCATCTAATTTTTCGTGGCCATTTGGGTGGACAAACAAGAGAAACGGTGCGAACGGGGCATTTTCGGGCCAAATCGGTGTGCCATAGCCCATGGTTTTGGGGATGGGACCTAGGTCCGGGCATGATGTGGGCCAAAAATCGACCGAGGCATTCCAGGGAGGTTGGGGATCATCCCAGTGTGGTCCCTTTAATTTTTTGAGGACATTTGGGAGGACAAACAGGCGAAACGGCGCGAATGGGGCATTTTTGGGCCAAATTTGTGTTCTATAACCCACGGTTTTGAGGGTGGGCCTGTGGTTCGGCCATGTTATGGGCTGAAAATCGATCGGGGAGTACCAGGGAGATTGGGGATCATCCCAGCGTTGTCCGTTTAATTTTTTGTGGCCATTTGGGAGGACAAACGGGCAAAACGGTGCGAACGGGGCATATTTGGGCCAAATCGGTGTACTATAGCCCATGGTTTTGGAGGTGGGCCCGGGGTACGGGCGTGATGTGGGCCAAAAATCGACCGGGGCATGACATGGAGGTTGGGGATCATCCCAGTGTGGTATGTTTAATATTTCGTGGCCATTTGGGTAGACAAACGGGAGAAACGGCGCGAACGGGGAATTTTTAGGCAAAATCGATGTGCTATAGCCCACGGTTTCGGAGGTGGGTGATAATGCTCAAATTACACTCTTGAATGGGTATAAGCGATCGTCGTCAATATATATACCCAACTTCGGAGTCGGGGTCGAATCTACAGGGAACAATGTGAGTGGCGATTAAACTAGTTCGAAACTATAGCTACAAGTTAAATTCAAATACATAATAAGAAAAGGACAAAATAGGGGTTTTTATCAATCAAATTTTTTTTAACCTTTCAACTTATTTTAGAACTCAAAACTTAGATTTTAATATTTTGAATCAATGATATCGAGAAACAAGGGTTGTGATCACTATGACTATTAATCTCCAGTTACGGCATCAATCATTAAACAGAAAGTTGGTAGCTTCCGAGTCCCTGTTGATAATTCACGACCTCTAGTCTATTTCTTCGTTAGAAGCAAATAAAACCTAAGGCATAACCTAATGTTTGCAACCAATAGATTCAAGTTTAAACAACAAAATTTCAAGACGTTCCCACAATCACTCAAACCCTAATCCAACTATTAAATCAATGAAATAATAATCATAGATCCCACAACCCTAGTTGTGGGTTTTAGTTGCTCATAAGATAGAAAGAGATAACAAAGATTAAATTCATAACTTAAAGCAAGTGAACTTACAAAAGATGAAATTCAAAGTTGTTTCTCCTTCAAGTACAATAAGAATTTACCACAACTAAATCAAAGGATGGAAAATTGAATTCTAAGTTAAGAGAGTCAAAAACAAGTGCCCTTTACTAAGTTACAAGATGTCAAAAGTTGCTTCCCAAGTTGTGAATGAAACCCTAAAAGATGCTATTTACACTAAAGCCTAATTAAGGAAATAAAATAACAAAACTTAATTAAATTCTCGGAATAGGTGACGCCCAAGCTAACGCCGCGTCAAGAGTCTGACGCCCTATGACGGATGGCGTCAGAATGCTTCAGTTGTCTTCAAAATCTGTCTTAGGCTGATGATGTAGCTGATGCCGCGTCACCGATCTGACTACGTATCACCAACGTCGTCAGATTTCTTCTTCAAACTCAATTCTTTGGTTTAAGCTGACGCCTTTCATGATGCCTTATCACCAACTTGACGCCTTATCACCAACATCATCAAAACTTCTTCTCAGGCTTCAAGTTTTTGGTTAAGGTTGACGCCAATACTGATAAGCTATCACAAGGATGGCGACGTATCACGGAGGTCGTCAGCCATGATTTTTTTTCCTCAAATTTTCAACTCTTTTTCTCCATTGTCGTTTGTGTTTATTCCTTCAGCCTTTTACTGCAATATCATGAGCAATCACATCAAAACAACAAGAGTTGCTTCAGAATTCACAATTATTTTGAGCTAAAAAGCATTAAATGTGTTAGATTTTGCTCACACATCAACACCCTCAACTTAAAACAATTACTTGTCCTCAAGCAACTACATAACACCATACTACGATGCTTAACCAAGAGACACATAAGATACCTATCACAGTTGATTATCAAGTTTAGCTCAAAACTCATGCCACTCTCCATGTTTAATCTAATTTTGCATATCCATAAAGATTAACAATGTGACCCAAAGGAATCAAGATATGACATCAATTCAACAACAATAACCATGTATATGTACAAGTTACACTACCCAAATAAGTAAACAACTAGTAATGCAACCGATGTGCCCTTACAACAAAGAAGTCCTTCCTCACTCATATATGAACTCAAGCATGTCAATGAGGGGACGGTCAAGAGACACTCACTCTCAGAAAGAAATTCCAATCAATGCATGTCAAATACCATATGCTTTCCCTTATTTTCATTACCAAGGTGTCTAGACAGGTAAGTTAGGATCACTATAGGTCTTTTCTTCGGCTTGTAATGTAGGCTAAGGTATGGTTTGATATTCAATGGCATTTAGAGTGACTAAGCCTCCTTGGGGTTCACTTATTAACCTTTTTCTTCTTTTTCTCCTTTTCTTTATCACACATTATTCAGGATGGATGTGGCTTTTCTTATTCATTTTTTTCACAACTATTCTTTTCTTATTCTTTTTCCATAGCACCCTACTTTTTATTCTTCTTTCTTTTATTCGACAATTCCTCATACTCATTTTACATCACGCACCCCTATGATAGCCACCCTCAACTTAGGCTATTTGCCTAAGTCAAGGTGCACAGTGTCCAAGGAGGACCAGGGCTAAAACAAGTTCATTATGATATAAATGGGAAGGTGATAGGTGTCATAGAAAGAAATGGTCAATTCAAGCTCAAAACAGGGATCAAGAGATATCATGCATAACAGGGAAGGTCATTTAGGCTAAAAGTGGACTAACATCAACAACGACCTATGATCCTTTCCTAACCCCTATCTTACAACCAAAGTAAGACTAACCGGGAAAGTTCTGGATTTAACACACAAAGGGAACTAAGTAGTATCTCACACACACATGGCACAAAGATGCATCACAAGCTACTACCTATCCGGTTCATGCGATTATTTAGCAGTGGATATCATGTCACTAGTACTATTTCCATAACAAGATGCACAGTGGTCACACATAAATGTATATCACACAGTAATAAAACAGACCAACGGAGAGGTGCTTATCAGTCTCAGAAATCAACAAAACTATGTCAACTATCCTAGATACTTATTTTTCTCCCAATTAACCACAACACATTACAAAAAAACATAATACGCCTAAATATGCCGGCTCTACTAGGAACAAGACTCCGGGGAAAAGAGACACGACAACAAAAACCCCAGGAGAACATCAACACCCATAAGTAGCCCCACCCTCAACTTAATATCATGCATTGTTCCCAACACGTCAAATCAAAACAAGAGAGTTAGAAACATACCTGTGGCACCATGGGTGCGAAGATCTGATGTCAATCACATAATACGAATACAAACAACAAAATACCTTGGGTTGCCTCCCAAGAAGCGCCTAGTTTAACGTCGCGGCATGACCCAACTCAGATTTTTCCTCCACCTTAAGGATATGAATTTCACCCCCAACTTAGAGTCCATATTCTTGCCTCGCTCATAGGGAGGTGGTACAAAGATTAAGAAGCCGAGTAATGGATGATGCATGGTAAACAACTCAGCTTTAAAGTGAGGTGTGTTTTTGTGTTGCTTATCAAGTGTAAAATAAAGAATATAGGATTCTTGTTCCTCATCTTCACAGTCTTCCACTATTTTAGATGATTCCAAAGATAAGATATCATCTAAACATAATGTGGAAAAATGCTTCGAGTGTGGAACAACAAATCCTACTTCAAAATTTACACTATCCTCTACACACTCACTTTTATTCATCTTCTCAACATTTTTACTTTGAATTGGGTTAGAGTCTTCATAAGAGATTGGCTTGGCTTCTTCTTTTTCCTCTAGAACCATTCCTTTAATCTTGGCATCATCCCTCATGGTTGGCTCGGTTGGTTGGGAAATCTCCAAGGTCTCGATATCTATCTTTTCTCTTCCCTCGTTAAATACCCTAATGTCTTGACATATGTCACATATGGTATCATTTGTTGTGTCTATACGATCCAACATTAGTTGAAGCATAGCTTTAATGTCACTCTTTCCAGTGCTTCTTTCTTTCTTTTCTTGATCATAAGACCTGTCATACTCATAAGAAGAACTAGAACTTGGGTTAGCGCAATAGGGGGAGGGGGAATTTGGGAAATCACTCCAATTTCCATCTTGGCCATCACATAAAGAACAATTATACTCCCGGTAGGATGGAGATAGTGCACACATCTCTCTCCGGGGAGCATATCTATAATCTTGCCAAAAGTGAGGTCCATCATAATATGGACATGGATCATCTAGATAGCATTTCCTACCATCAAACTCATGTTCATTCCAAGATGCCATAGTAATAAGTAAATTAGAATAAAAATTTACCTAACACAAGAAATAAAAGAAAACTAAAAACAAATATTTACAAGT
The DNA here is from genome assembly GCA_030864215.1 of Capsicum pubescens. Taxonomy (NCBI): domain Eukaryota; kingdom Viridiplantae; phylum Streptophyta; class Magnoliopsida; order Solanales; family Solanaceae; genus Capsicum; species Capsicum pubescens. The sequence continues at coordinate 44,482,013 of CM061544.1, read as the reverse complement.
TTGAATTCAAGAAAGTAGGCTAAAATTCCAAACCAACTCAATACGCCAAATTGTTCCCCGACAACGGCGCCATTTTTTGACAACGCTCAAATTACACTCTTGAATGGGTGTAAGCGAACGTCGTCAATATATTTACCCAACTTCAGAGTCGGGGTCGAATCCACAGGGAACAATGTGAGTGGCGATTAAACTAGTTCGAAACTATAGCTACAAGTTAAATTCAAATACATAATAAGAAAAGGACAAAATAGGGGTTTTTATCAATCAAACAAATTTTAACGTTTCAACTTATTTTAGAACTCAAAACTTAGATTTCAATATTTCGAATCAATGATATAGAGAAACTAGGGTTGTGATCACTATGACTATTAATCTCCATTGAATAATAACTGTTCATGATTCTCGTGATAGGTGGGAACAAAAGATTATCCCTGCCGATGAAACTATCTGACTTATCTCTCGACCTCACCAGATAATTTATTATCTAATTCTCTTGAACTTAGATAACATATCTATTTCCAACTGAATGTTATCTCAAGTAGATTGATCCAGTTACGGCATCAATCATTAAACAGAAGGTTGGTAGCTTTCGAGTCCCTGTTGATAATTCACAACCTCTAGTCTATTTCTCCGTGAGAAGCAAATAAAACCTAAGTCATAACCTAATGTTTGCAACCAATAGATTCAAGTTAAAACAACAAAATTTCAAGACGTTCCCACAATCACTCAAACCCTAATCCAACTATTAAATTAATGAAATAATAATCATAGATCGCACAACCCTAGTTGTAGGTTTTAGTTGCTCATAAGATAGAAAGAGATAACAAAGATTAAAATCATAACTTAAAGCAAGTGAGCTTACAAAAGATGAAATTCAAAGTTGTTTCTCCTTCTAGTACAATAAGAATTTACCACAACTAAATCAAAGGATGGAAAATTGAATTCTAAGTTAAGAGAGTAAAAAACAAGTGAACTCCCCTTTACTAAGTTACAAGATGTCAAAAGTTGCTTCCCAAGTTGTGAGTGAAACCCTAAAAGATGCTATTTATAATAAAGCCTAATTAAGGAAATAAAATAACAGAACTTAATAAAATTCTCGGAATAGTTGATGCCCAAGCTGGCGCTGCGTCAAGAGTCTGATGCCCTATCACGGATGGCATCAGAATGCTTTAGTTGCCTTCAAAATCTGTCTTAGGCTGACGATGTAGATGACACCGCATCACCGATCTGACGACGTATCACCAACGTCCTCAGATTTCTTTTGCGAACTCAATTCTCTAGTTTAAGCTGACGCCCTTCGTGATGCCTTATTACCAACTTGACGCCTTATCACCAACGTCGTCAGAACTTCTTCTCAAGCTTTAAGTTCTTTGTTAAGGTTGACGCCAATGATGATACGCTATAACAAGGCTAAAGACGTATCATGGAGGTCGTCAGCCATGATTTCTTTTTTTTTGCTCAGATTTTTAACTCTTTTGCTCCATTGTCATTTGTTTTTATTCTTTCAACTTTTTACTGCAATATCATGAGCAAGCACATCAAAACAACTAGAGTTTCTTTAGAATTCACAATTATTTTGAGCTAAAAAGCATTAAATGTGTTAGCTTTTTCTCACACATCAGTGGGCCCGGGGTTCGGGCGTGTTGTAGGTCAAAAATTGACGAGGGCGTGCTAGGGAGGTTGGAGATCGTCCCAGTATGGTCTATTTAATTATTTTCATCTATTTGGGTGTACAAACAGGCAAAATGGCATGAATGGAGCATTTTCTGGCCAAATCGGTGTGCTATAGCACACGGTTTTGGGGGTGGGTTGGGGGTCCGGGCGTGCTGTGGGCCAAAAATCAATCGGGGCATGTCTGGGAGGTTGGGGATAGTCCCAGTATGGTCCATTTAATTTTTCATGGCTATTTGGGTGAACAAACGGGCGAACAGGTCATTTACGAGAAAAATCGGTGTGCTATAACCCTCGATTTTAGGGTGGACTAGGGGTTCGAGCGTGCTGTGGGCCAAAAATCGACCGAGGTGTACCAGGGGGGTTGAGGATCATCCCAGTATGGTTCGTTTAATTTTTTGTGGCCATTTGGGTGGACAAACGGATGAAACGACGTGAACGGAGTATTTTTGGGCCAAATCGGTGTGCTATAGCCCACGGTTTTGGGGGTGGGCCAGGGATCCGGGCGTGCTATGGGCAAAAAATCGATTGGGTCATACCAGGGATGTTGGGGATAGTCCCAGTGTGGTCCGTTTAATTTTTTGTGGCCATTTGGGTGGACAAATGGGCAAAACAGCATGAACGGGGCATTTTTAGGCCAAATCGGTGTGCTATAGCCCACGATTTTAGGGGTGGGCCTGGGGTCTGAGGTGATGTGAATTGAAAATTGACCGAGGCATGCCAGGGAGGTTGGGGATCATCCTAGTATGGTCCATTTAATTTTTTGTGGCTATTTGGGTGGACAGACGGGCGAAACGATGAGAACGGGGCATTTTTGGGCCAAATCAGTGTGCTATAGCCCACAATTTTGAAGGTGGGCCCGAGGTCCATGTGTGATGTAGGCCAAAAATCGACCGGGGCATGCCAGGGAGGTTGAGGATCATCACAGTATGGTTCATTTAATTTTTTGTGACCATTTGGATGGAAAAACGGGCAAAACGGCACGAACGGGGCATTTTTGAGCCAAATCGGTGTGCTATAACCCACAGCTTCAGGGGTGGGCCCAGGGTCTGAGCGTTCTATGGGACAAAAATCGATCGGGGCATGCCAGGGAGGTGGGGATCATCCGAGCATTATCTGCTTAATTTTTCATGTCTATTTGGGTGGAAAAAAGGGCAAAAGGGCGCGAACGGGGAATTTTGGGCCAAATCAGTGTGCTATAGCCCACGATTTTGGGGGTGGGCAGGGGTTCGCATGTGATGTGGGCCGAAAATTGACCGATACATTCCAGGGAGGTTTGGAATCATTCCAGTATGGTCCGTTTAATTTTTTGGGGCCATTTGGATTGAAGAATAGGTGAAACGGCGTGAACTGGGCATTTTCGGGCCAAATCGGTGTGCTATAGCCCACGGTTTATGGGGTTGACCCAGGTCATGGCGTGTTGCTAGCCAAAAATTGATCGGAACGTGCCAGGGCGGTTGGGGATCGACCCTTTGTTGTCCGTTTAATTTTTCGTGCATATTTAGTTGGACAAACGGGCAAAACGGCACGAACGGGGAATTTTCAATCCAATTCGGTGTGCTATAGCCCACGGTTTCAGGGGTGGGCCTTGGGTCCGGGTGTGTTGTGGGCCAAAAATCATTTGGGGTATGCCAGGGAGGTTGGGGATCATCCTAGTGTATTCCGTTTAATTTTTCATGGCTATTTGGGCGGTCAAACGGGAAAAACGATGCAAACGGGGTGTTTTCAGGCCAAATCGGTGTGCCATATCCCACGGTTTTGGGGGTGGCCTCGGGGTCTGAGCATGCTGTGGGCCAAAAATCGATTGAGGCATGCCTGGGAGGTTGGGGATCGTCCTAGTATGGTCCGTTTAATTTTTCGTGGCCATTTGTATTGACAAACGGGCAAAAAAGGTGCGAACGGGGCATTTTCAAAATAAATCGGTGTGCTATAGCTCACGATTCCGAGGGTAGCCGTCCAGGCGTGTTGTGGGCTGAAAGTTGACCTGGACGTGCCAGTGAGGTTGGGGATCATCACAGTATGGTCCTTTTAATTTTTCGTGGCCATTTAGGTGGCCAAACAGTCGAAACGGTGTGAACGGGGAATTTTTAGGACAAATTGGTGTTCTATAGCTCACAGTTTCGGGGTGGGCCAAGGATTCGGGCATGTTATGTGCTGAAAATCGACTGGGGCATGCCAGGGAGGTTGGGTATTATCCCAGTATGGTCCGTTTCATTTTTCATGGCTATTTGGGTGGAGAAACTGGAGAAACGGCGCGAACAAGGCATTTTTGGGCCAAATCAGTGTGCTAAAGCCTACAGTTTTGGGGGTGGGCCAAGGGTTCAGGCATGCTGTGGGCCAAAAATTGACCGGGGCATGCTAGGGAGGTTGGGGATCATTCCAGTGTGGTCTGTTTAATTTTTTGTGGCCATTTGGGTGGACAAATGGGCAAAACGGCATGAACGGGGTATTTTTGGGCCAAATTGGTGTGCTATAGTCAACGTTTTTGGGGGTGCGCTTGGGGTACGAGCGTTATGTGGGCCAAAAATTGGCCAAGGCATGCCAGGGAGGTTGGGATCGTCCCAGTGTGGTCCGTTTAATTTTTCATGGCCATTTGGGTGGCCAAACAGGCGAAACGGCTAAACGAGGCATTTTTAGGACAAATCGGTGAGCTATAGCTTACGGTTTCGGGGGTGTGCCTGGGGTATGATCGTGCTGTGGGCCGAAAATCAACCGAGACATGCCAGGGAGGTTGGGGATTGTCCCAGTGTGGTCCATTTAATTTTTTGTGGCCTTTTAGGTGGACAAACAGTTGAAACGGTGCGAATAGGGCATTTTCGAGCCAAATGACTCACAATTTTGGGGGTTGGGCTTGGTGTTCGGGCGTGCTGTGGACTAAAAATCAATTGAGGCTAGCCAATGAGGTTGGGATCATCTCAGTATGGTCCGTTTAATTATTCGTGGCTATTTGGGTTGACATACGGGCGAACCGGCGCGAATGGTGCATTTTTGGGCTAAATCGGTGTACTATAGCCCATGGTTTCATAGGTGGGCCCAGATTCCGGGCGTGTTGTGGGCCAAAAATTGTCTGGGGCATGCCAAGGAGGTTGAGGATCATACTCGTGTGGTTCGTTTAATTTTTCATGGCTATTTGGGTGGACAAACGAGTGAAACGACGTGAATGGGGAATTTTCGGACTAAATCGGTGTGCTATAGCCTACAGTTTTGGGAGTGGGCCCAGGGTCCGGGCATGTTGTGGACTGAAAATCGATCGGGACGTGCCAGGGAGATTGGGGATCATCTCAGTATGGTCCATTTAAATTTTTATGGCTATTTGTATGGACAAACGGGAAAAATAGCGCGAACGGGTCATTTTCAGGCCAAATCGGTGTGGTATAACCCATGGTTTAAAGGGTGGGCCCGAGGTCCGGTCGTGCTGTAGGTTGAAAATTGACCAGGGTGTGCCAGGGAGGTTGGGGATCATTCCAGTGTGGTTCGTTTAATTTTTTGTGGCCATTTAGGAGGACTAAAGGGAGAAAGGGCGCGAACGAGGCATTTTTAGGCCAAATTAGTGTGCTATAGCCCATGTTTTTAGGGTGGGCCCAAGGTCCGGACGTTCTATGGTCCAACACTCGATCGTGGCGTGCCAGGGAGGCAGAGGATCATCCCAGTATGGTCCGTTTAATTTTTTGTGGCCTTTTGGGTGGACAAATGGGTAAAACAACATGAACGGGGAATTTTCGAGCCAAATCGGTGTGCGATAGCCCACGGTTTCTGGGGTGGGTCTGGGGCTCGGGTGTGTTGTGGGACCAAAATTGATTGGGGCATGCTAGGGAGGTTGGGGATCATCCAGTGTGGTCCATTTAATTTTTTGTGGCCATTTTGGTGGAAAAACGGGCGAAACGGCGCGAACGGGGCATTTTTGGGATAAATCAGTGTGCTATAGCCCACGATTTTGGAGGTGTGCCTGAGGTCCGGGCGTTCTTGGGGCGAAAAATTTTTAGGGACATGCCAGGGAGGTTGGGGATCATCCCAATATGGTGCATTTAATTTTTCGTGGCCGTTTGGGTGGACAAACAGTTGAAACGGCATGAATGGGGAATTTTCAGGCCAAATCAGTGTCTTGTGGCTCATGATTTTGGGGGTGGGGCCGGGGTCAGGGAGGGATGTGGAGAAAAAATAGAACGAGGCATGCCAGGGAGGTTGAGAATCATCCCAGTGTGGTCCGTTTAATTTTTCGTGGCCATTTGGGTGGACGAACGGGTGAAACGGCGCGAACGGGGCATTTTCGGGCAAAATCGGTGTGTTATGGCTCACGACTTCGTGGGTGGGCCTAGTTCAGGGCGGGCTATGCAGAAAAAATTGACCGAGGCATCCCAGGGAGGTTGGGGATCATCCCAGTGTGGTCTGTTTAATATTTCATGGCCATTTTGGTGGACAAACCACTGAAATGGAGCGAACGGGGAATTTTCAGGATAAATTAATGTGCTATAGCCCACGATTTTGGGTGTGCGCTCTGGTTCCGGGCGTTCTGTGGGCCGAAAATCGACCGGGACATGCCAGGGTAGTTGGGGATCATCTTAGTGTGGTCCGTTTAATTTTTTGTGGCCATTTGTGTGGATAAGTAGTCAAAACGGTGCGAATGGTGCATTTTTGGGCCAAATCGGTATGATATGCCTCACTATTTTGGGGGTGAACCCAAGAGTGATGTGGACCAAAAATCAACCGAGGCGTGCCAGGAAGGTTGGGGATCATGCCAGTGTGGTCCATTTAATTTTTTGAGGCCGTTTGGGTGGACAAACGGGTGAAACAGCGCGAATGGGGCATTTTTAGGCTTAATCAATGTGCTATATGACACGGTTTTGGGGGTGGGCCCAGGGTTCAAGCGTACTGTGGGTCAAAAATCAACCAGGCCGTGCCAGGAAGGTTGGAGATCATTCCAGTGTGGTCAGTTTAATTTTTCGTGGCCATTTGGGTGAATGAGGCATTTTTGGGCCAAATCGGTGTGCAATAGCCCACAGTTTTGGGGGTGGGCCCGGGATCCTGGCGTACTGCCAAAAATCGATCGGGGCATGCTAGGGAGGTTGGGGATTGTCTCAATATGGTCCGTTTAATTTTTTGTGGCCATTTGGGTGGACAAACAGGTAAAACGATGCGAATGGGGCATTTTCAAGAAAAATTGGTGTGCTATAGCCCAAGTTTTCGTGGGTGGGCCTGGGGTTCGGGTGTATTGTGGGCTGAAAATTGATTGGGGCATGACAGGGAGGTTGGGGATTGTCCCAGTGTGGTCCGTTTAATGTTTCGTGGCTATTTGGGTGGTCAAACAGGCAAAACGACGCGAACGAGACATTTTTTGGCCAAATTGGAGTGCTATAGCCCACGGTTTCAGGGGTGGTATCGGGCGTGCTATGTTCCGAAAATTGACCGGGGCATTCCAGGGAGATTGGGGATCATCCCAGTGTGGTCAGTTTAATTTTTCGTGGCCATTGGGTGGATAAATAGGCTTAACGGCACGAACGGGGCATTTTTGGGCAAAATCGGTGTGCTATAGCCCACTTTTTTAGGGGTGGGCCCCGAGGTCCGGGCGTGCTGTGGGCCAAAAATCGATCGTGGAGTGTTAGGGGGGTTGGGGATCATCCCAGTGTGGTCCGTTTAATTTTTTTAGGCTACTTAGGTGGACAAACGTGCGAAAAGGTGTGAACGTGGCAATTTTAGGAAAAATTGGTGTGCTATAGCCCATGGTTTTGAGGGTGGGCTCGGGGTTCGGGCGTTCTGTGGGACGAAAATTGATCAGTGCATGCCAGGGAGGTTGAGGATCATCACAATGTGGTCCGCTTAATTTTTTGTGGCCATTTGGGTGGAAAAACGGGCGAAACAGCGCGAATGGGGCATTTTCGGGCCAAATCGATGTGCTATAGCCCCCGATTTCGGAGGTGGGCCAAAGGTTCGGGCGTGCTGTGGGCCAAAAATCGATTGGGACGTGCTAGGAAGGTTGGGGATCATTCCAGTATGGTCCATTTAATTTTTCGTGGCAATTTGGGTGAAATGGCCCGAACGGGGCATTTTTGGGCCAAATCAGTGTGCTATATAGCCAACGGTTTTGGGGGTGGGCCCGGTGTCCGGGTGTTTTGTGGGCCAAAAATCAGCCGAGGCATACCAGGGAGGTTGGGGATCATCCTAGTGTGGTGCATTTAATTTTTCGTGGCCATTTGGGTGGACAAACAGTCTAAACGGCATGATTGGGGAATTTTTGGGATAAATTGGTGTGTTGTGGCTCACGATTTCGGGGGTGAGCCCGGGGTCAAGGCGGGCTGTGGAGCAAAAATAGAACGAGGCATGCCAGGGAAGTTGGGAATCATCCCAGTGTGGTCCGTTTAATTTTTCGTGACCATTTGGGTGGACAAACGGGTGAAACGGCGCGAACGGGGCATTTTTGAGCCAAACCGGTGTGCTATGACTCACGATTTCATTGGTGGGCCCGGGGTTAGGGTGGGCTGTGGATCACAAATTGACCGAGGCATGTCAGAGAGGTTGGGGATCATCCCAGTATGGTCTGTTTAATTTCTCATGGCCATTTTGGTGGACAAACGACTGAAACGGCGCGAACGGGGCATTTTTAGGATAAATTGGTGTGCTATAGCCCACGATTTCAGGGGTGCGCCCTGGGTACGGGCGTGCTGTTGGCCGAAATTCAACCGGGACATGTCAGGAAGGTTGGGGATCATCTCAGTGTGGTCCGTTTATTTTTTCGTGGCCATATGGGTGGACAAGTAGTCAAAACGACGCGAACGGTGCATTTTCGGGCCAAATCGGTATGTTATGCCACACGATTTTGAGGGTGAACCCGAGAGTGCTGTGGACCAAAAATCGACCAAGGCGTGCCAGGGAGGTTGGGGATCCTCCCAGTGTGGTCTGTTTAATTTTTCGTGGCTATTTAGGTGGAAAAACGGGTGAAACGGCGCGAACGGGGCATTTTTGGTCTTAATTGATGTGCTATAGGACACGGTTTTGGGGGTGGTCCCAGGGTTTGAGCGTGCAATGGGCCAAACATCGACCAAGGCGTGCCAGGGAAGTTGGAGATCATCACAGTATGGTCAGTTTAATTTTTCGTGGCCATTTTGGTGGACAAACGGGTGAAACGACGGGAATGAGGCATTTTCGGGCCAAATCAGTGTCCAATAGCCCACAGTTTTGGGGGTGGGCCCAGGATCCTGGCGTGCTGTGGGCCAAAAAATGACCGGCATGTGCTAGGAAGTTTGGGGATTGTTCCAGTATGGTCCGTTTAATTTTTCGTGGCCATTTGTGTGGATAAACAGGCGAAACAATGCGAATGGCGCATTTTCAAGCAAAATTGGTGTGCTATAGCCCACGGTTTCAAGGGTGGGCCTGGGGTTCGGGTGTACTGTGGGGTGAAAATCGGTCGGGTCATGTCAGGGAGGTTGGAGATTATCCCAGTATGGTTCGTTTAATTTTTCGTGGCTATTTGGGTGGACAAACAGGAGAAATGGCGCGAACGGGGCATTTTTACGCAAAAATACAGTGCTATAGCCCATGGTTTCGGGGGTGATATTGGGCGTGCTGTGGGCTGAAAATCGACCAGGGCATGCCAAGAAGGCACAGTGAGGTCTGTTTAATTTTTTGTGGCCATTTGAGTGGATAAATAGGCGAAACGGCACGAACGGGGCATTTTCGAGCAAAATCAGTGTGCTAAAGCCCACATTTTTAAGGGTGGGCCCCGAGGTTCGGGCGTGCTGTGGGCTAAAAATCGATCGGGGAGTGCCAGGGGGGTTGGGGATCATCCCAGTGTGGTCCGTTTAATTTTTTGTGGCTATTTAGGTGGACAAACCGGCGAAAAGGTGTGAATGTGGCATTTTCAGGAAAATCGGTGTGCTATAGCTCATGGTTTTAAGGGTGGGCTCGGGGTTCGGGCGTGCTGTGGGACAAAAATTGACCGGTGCGTGCCAGAAAGGTTGGGGATCATCACAATGAGGTTCGCTTAATTTTTTGGGGCCATTTGGGTGGGAAAATAGGAGAAACAGCGCGAATGGGGCATTTTTGGGCCAAATCAGTGTGCTATAGCCCCTGGTTTCGGGGGTGGGCCAAAGGTTCGAGCGTGCTGTGGGCCGAAAATCAATTAGACTGTGCCAGGGAGGTTGGGGATCATCACAGTATGGTCCGTTTAATTTTTCGTGGCCATTTGGGTGGACAAATGGGCGAAACGGCGTGAACGAGGCATTTTTGGGCCAAATCGGTGTGCTATAGCCAACGGTTTTAGGGGTGGGCCGGTGTCCGGGTATACCATGGGCCAAAAATCGGCCGAGTCATGCCATGAAGGTTGGGGATCGTCCCAGTGTGGTCCGTTTAATTTTTTATGGCCATTTAGGTGGACAAACAAGCAAAATAGAGGGAACAGGGTTTTTTGGGCCAAATCGGTGTGCTATAGCCCATGGTTTCGGGGGTGGGCCTTGGGTCCGGGCGTGCTATTGGCCCAAAATCGACCGGGGTATGCCATGGAGGTTCAGGATCATCCCAATGTGGTCCGTTTAATTTTTTGTGGCCATTTGGGTGAACAAACTGGCAAAACGGGGCATTTTCGTCCCAGTGTGGTCAGTTTAATTTTTCGTGGCCATTTGGGTGGACAAACGGGTGAAACGACGCGAATGAGGCATTTTTAGGCTAAATCGGTGTGCAATAGCCCACGGTTTTTGGGGTGAGCCCGGGATCCTAGCGAGCTGTGGGCCAAAAATCGACCGGGGCGTGCTAGGAAGGTTGGGGATTGTCCCAGTATGTTCCGTTTAATTTTTCGTGGCCATTTGGGTGGACCAACAGGTGAAACGATGCGAACGACGCATTTTTGAGCAAAATTGGTGTGCTATAGCCCAAGGTTTCAAGGGTGGGCCTGGGGTTCGGGCGTACTGTGGGCTGAAAATCAGCCGGGGTATGCCAGGGAGGTTGGGGATCGTCCCAGTGTGGTCCGTTTAATTTTTCGTGGCTATTTGGGTGGACAAATGGGCGAAACGGCGCGAACGGGGCATTTTTAGGCCAAATTGAAGTGCTATAGCCCACGGTTTTGGGGGTGGTACCGGGCGTGCTGTAGGCCAAAAATCGATCGGGGCGTGCCAGGGAGGTTGGGAATCGTCACAGTGTGGTCTGTTTAATTTTTTGTGGCCATTTGAGTGGATAAATAGGTGAAACGACACGAACGGGGCATTTTTGGGAAAAATCAGTGTGCTATAACCCACTTTTTTAGGGGTGGGCCCCGAGGTTCGGGCGTGATGTGGCCTAAAAATTGATCGGGGAGTGACAGGGGTTTGGGGATCATCCCAGTGTGGTCCGTTTAATTTTTTGTGGCCATTTAGGTGGACAAACGGGAGAAAAAGTGTGAATGTTGCATTTTCAGGAAAAATCGGTGTGCTATAGCTCTTGGTTTTGAGGATGGGCTCGGGGTTCGGGCGTGCTGTGGGACGAAAATTGACCGGTGCGTGCTAGGGAGGTTGGGGATCATCACAATGTGGTCCGCTTAATTTTTTGTGGCCATTTGGGTGGTAAAATGGGAGAAACAGCGCGAATGGGGCATTTTTGGGCCAAATCAGTGTGCTATAGCTCCTGGTTTCGGGGGTGGGCCAAAGGTTCGGGCGTGCTGTGGGCCGAAAATAAATTAGGCTGTTCCAGGGAGGTTGGGGATCATCACAGTATGGTCCGTTCAATTTTTCGTGGCCATTTGGGTGGACAAATGGGCGAAACGGCGTGAACGGGGCATTTTTGGGCCAAATCGATGTGCTATAGCCAACGGTTTTAGGGGTGGGCCGGTGTCCGAGTATACTGTGGGCCAAAAATTGGCCGAGTCATGCCATGGAGGTTGGGGATCGTCCCAGTGTGGTCCGTTTAATTTTTTGTGGCCATTTAGGTGGACAAACAAGCAAAACGGAGGGAACGGGGTATTTTCGGGCCAAATCGGTGTGCTATAGCCCATGTTTTTGGGGGTGGGCCCTGGGTCCAGGCGTGCTATTGGCCAAAAATCGACCGGGGTGTGCCAGGGAGGTTGGGGATCATCCCAATGTGGTCCGTTTAATTTTTTGTGGCCATTTGGGTGAACAAACTGGCAAAACGGGGCATTTTCGTCCCAGTGTGGTCAGTTTAATTTTTCGTGGCCATTTGGGTGGACAAACGGGTGAAACGATGCGAATGAGGCATTTTCAGGCCAAATCGGTGTGCAATAGCACACGGTTTTGGGGGTGGGCCCGGGATCCTAGCGTGCTGTGGGCCAAAAATCGATCGGGGCGTGCTAGGAAGGTTGGGGATTGTCCCAGTATGGTCCGTTTAATTTTTCGTGGCCATTTGGGTGGACCAACAGGCGAAACGATGCGAACGATGCATTTTTGAGAAAAATTGGTGTGCTATAGCCCAAGGTTTCGAGGGTGGGCCTGGGGTTCGGGCGTACTATGGGCTGAAAATCGGTCGGGGTATGCCAGGGAGGTTGGGGATCGTCCCAGTGTGGTCCGTTTAATTTTTCGTGGCTATTTGGGTGGACAAACGGGCGAAACGGCGCGAACGGGGCATTTTTGGGCCAAATTGAAGTGCTATAGCCCACGGTTTCGGGGGTGGTACCGGGCGTGCTGTGGGCCAAAAATTTATCGGGGCGTGCCAGGGAGGTTGGGAATCGTCACAGTGTGGTCTGTTTAATTTTTTGTGGCCAATTGAGAGGATAAATAGGCGAAACGGCATGAACGGAGCATTTTTGGGCAAAATCAGTGTGCTATAACCCACTTTTTTAGGGGTGGGCCCCGAGGTTCGGGCGTGATGTGGGCTAAAAATCGATCGGGGAGTGCCAGGGGGTTGGGGATCATCCTAGTGTGGTCCGTTTAATTTTTTGTGGCCATTTAGGTGGACAAACGGGAGAAAAGGTGTGAATGTTGCATTTTCAGGAAAAATTGATGTGCTATAGCTCTTGGTTTTGAGGATGGGCTCGGGGTTCGGGCGTGCTGTGGGACGAAAATTGGCCGGTACGTGCTAGGGAGGTTGGGGATCATCACAATGTGGTCCGCTTAATTTTTTGAGGCCATTTGGGTGGAAAAACAGACGAAACGGCGAGAATGGGGCATTTTCGGGCCAAATTGGTGTGCTATAGCCCCCGGTTTTAGGGGTGGGCCAAAGGTTCGAGCGTGCTGTGGGCTAAAAATCGATTGGGGTATGCCAGGGAGGTTGGGTATTGTCCCAGTATGGTCCGTTTAATTTTTCGTGGCCATTTGGGTGGACAAATGAGCGAAACGGCGCGAACGGGGCATTTTTGGGCAAAATCGGTGTGCTATAGCCAATGGTTTTGGGGGTGGGCCCGGTGTTCGGGCGTGCTGTGGGTCAAAAATTGACCGAGGCATGCCAGGGAGGTTGGGGATCGTCCCAATATAGTCCGTTTAATTTTTTGTGGCCATTTGGGTTAACAAACTGGTAAAACGGGGCATTTTCGGTCCAAATCAGTGTGCTATAGTCCACGGTTTTGGGTGTGGCCCCGGGATCCGGGTGTGCTGTAGGCCAAAAATCTACCGAAGCGTGACAGGGACGTTGGGGATTGTCCCAGTGTGGTCCGTTTAATTTTTTGTGGCCATTTGGGTGGACAAATGGGCGAAACTGCGCGAATGGGGCATTTTTGGGCCAAATCGAAGTGCTATTACCCACGGTTTTAGGGGTGGGCTCGGGGTCCGAGATGCTGTGAATCAAAAATTTACAGAGGCATTCCAGGAAGGTTTGGGATCATCGCAGTATGGTCCATTTAATTTTTTGTGGCCATTGGGTGGACAAATGGGCGAAACGATGAAAATGGGGCATTTTCGGGCCAAATCAGTGTGCTATAGCCCACGGTTACGAAGGTGGACCCGGGGTCCGAGTGTGTTGTCGGCCGAAAATCGACTGGGGTATTTCAGGAAGTTTAGGGATCATCCCAGTATGATCCATTTTATTTTTTGTGGCCATTTAGGTGGACAAACGGGCGAAACAGCGCGAATAGTGCATTTTTGGGCCAAATCAGTGTGCTATAGCCCATGGTTTCGGGGGTGGACTCGGGGTCTAGTCGTGTTGTGGGCCGAAAATCAACCGGGGCTTGCCAGGGAGGTTGGGGATCATCCCAGTATGATCCATTTAATTTTTCGTGGCTATTTGGGTCGACAAACGGGCGAAAAGGCGCGAACGGGGCATTTTTGGGCTAAATCTGTGTGCTATAGCCCACGGTTTTGGGGGTGGGCCCGAGGTCCAGGTGTGCTGTGGGATGAAAATCAATCGAGGAGTGCCAGGGAGGTTGGGGATTGTCCCATTGTGGACCGTTTAATTTTTTTGGCCATTTGGGTTGACAAACGGGTAAAATCGCGCGAACGAGGTATTTTTAGGCCAAATCGACGTGCTATAGCCTACGGTTTTGGGAGTGGGCCTGGGGTCCGAGCGTACTGTGGGCCGATAATTGACTGAGGCGTGCCAGGGAGGTTGGGTATTGTCCTAGTGTGGTCCGTTTAATTTTTTGTGGCCATTTGGGTGGACAAATGGGCGACACAGCGCTAATGGGGCATTTTTGGGCCAAATCGAAGTGCTATTACCCATGATTTTGTGGGTGGGCTTGAGGTTCGAGGTGTTGTGAATCGAAAATTTACTGAGGCATTCCAGGGAGGTTGGGATCATCGCAGTGTGGTCCATTTAATTTTTTGTGGCCATTGGGTGGACAAACGGGCGAAACGGCGAGAACGGGGCATTTTCGGGACAAATTAGTGTGCTATAGCCCACGGTTACGAGGGTGGACCCGGGGTTCGAGTGTGTTGTGGGTCAAAAATCGACCGGGGCGTGCCAGGAAGTTGGGGATCATTCCAGTGTGATCCGTTTTGTTTTTTGTGGCAATTTGGGTGGACAAACGGGCGAAACAGTGCGAGTGATTCATTTTCGGGCCAAATCGGTGTGCTATAGCCCATGGTTTCGGTGGTGGGCTCGGGGTCTAGTCGTGCAGTGGGCCAAAAATCGACCGAGGCATGCCAGGTAGGTTGGGGATCATCCCAGCATGATTCATTTAGTTTTTTGTGGCTATTTGCATCGACAAAATGGGCGAAAAGGCATGAACGGGGCATTTTTGGACCAAATCTGTGTGCTATAGCCCACGGTTTTGAGAGTGGGCCCATGGTCCGGGTGTGCTGTGGGCCAAAAATCAACTGAGGAGTTCCAGGAAGGTTGGGGATTGTCTCAATGTGGACCATTTAATTTTTTTAGCCATTTGGGTGGACAAACGGGTAAAACCGCACGAATGAGGAATTTTTAGGCCAAATCAGCGTGCTATAGCCTACGGTTTTGGGGGTGGGCCCGGGGTCCGAGCATGCTGCGGGTCGGAAATCGACCGAGGCATGCCAGGGAGGTTGGGGATCATCCCAGTGTGGTCCATTTAATTTTTCGTGGCCATTTTGGTGGACAAACGGCCGAAACGGCACGAACGGGGCATTCTCGGGATAAATTGGTGTGCTATAGCCCATGATTTTGGGGGTGCGCCCGGGGTCTGAGTGTGGTGTGGGATGAAAATCGACCGGGACATGCCAGGGAGGTTGGGGATCATCTCAGTGTGGTCCGTTTATTTTTTCGTGGCCATTTGGGTGGACAAATAGTCAAAACGGATCGAACGAGGCATTTTTGGGCCAAATCGGTGTGCTATGCCTCGCGAAGAGTTGCTTCAGAATTCACAAATTTTTTGAGCTAAAGAGCATTAAATGTGTTAGGTTTTGCTCATACATCAGTGGGCCCGAGGTTCAAGCGTGTTGTAAGTCAAAAATCAATCGGGGCGTACCAGGGAGGTTGGGATCATCCCAGTGTGGTCCGTTTAATTTTTTGCGGCCATTTGGGTGGACAAACAGGTGAAACGGCATGAACGGGGCATTTTCTGGCCAAATCGGTGTGCTATAGCACATGGTTTTGGGGGTGGGTCGGGGGTCCGTGCGTGTTGTGGGCCGAAAATCAACCTGGGCGTGCCAAAGAGGTTGGGAATCATCCCAGTGTGGTTCGTTTAATTTTTCGTGGCCATTTGGGTGGAAAAATGGGCAAACAGGGCATTTACGAGCAAAATCGATGTGCTATAACCAACGGTTTTGGGGTGGGCTCGGGGTTCGAGCGTGCTGTGGGCCAAAAATCAATCGGGGCATGCCAGGGAGGTTAAGGATCATCCCAATATGGTTCGTTTAATTTTTTTTGGCCATTTGGGTGGACAAACGGGTGAATCGGCGTAAATGGAGTATTTTCGGGCCAAATCGGTGTGCTATAGCCCACGATTTTGGGGGTGGGCCAGGGATCCGAGAGTGTTGTGGGCGAAAAATTGACCGGGGCATGCCAGGTATGTCGGGGATTGTCCCAGTGTGGTCCGTTTTATTTTTCGTGGACATTTGGATGGACAGACGGGCGAAACGACACGAACGGAATATTTTCGGGATAAATTGGTGTGCTATAGCCCACGATTTTGGGGATGGGCCTTAGGTCCGGGCATGCTGTGGCCCAAAAATCGACCGGGGCATGCTAGGGAGGTTGGGGATCATCCCAGTATGGTCCGTTTAATTTTTCGTGGCCATTTGGGTTGACAAACTGGCAAAACGGCGAGAACGGGGTATTTTTTGTCCAAATCTGTGTGCTATAGCCCATGATTTAGTGGGTGGGCCCATGGTTTGGGTGAGCGGTGGGCCAAAAATCGATCAGGGCATGCCAGGGATGTTAGGGATCATCCGAGTGTGGTTTTTTTAATTTTTTATGGCCATTTGGGTGGACAAACGGGCGAAACGGCGTGAATGGGGCATTTTTGGGTCAAATCGAACTTCTATAGTTCACGGTTTTGGGGGTGGGCCCGGGGTCCGATCATGCTGTGGGCCGAAATTCGACCGGGGCATGCTAGGGAGGTTGGGGATCATCCCAGTGTGGCCCGTTTTATTTTTTGTGGCTATTTGAGTGGACAAACGGGCAAAACGGCGCGAACGGGACATTTTTGGGCTAAATCGATGTGCTATAGCCTACGGTTTCGCGAGTAGGCCTAGGGATCGGGCATGCTGTTGGTTGAAAATCGACCAAGGTATGGTAGGGAGGTTGGGATCGTTCCAATATGGTTCGTTTAATTTTTCATGGGCATTTGAGAGGACAAAAGGGTTTAACGGCGCGAACGAGGCATTTTTTAGCAAAATCAGTGTACTATAGCGCATGGTTTTGGGGGTGGGCCCAGTGTCCGGGTGTGCTATGGGCTGAAAATCGACTGGGGCATTCCAGGGAGGTTGGAATCATCCTAGTGTGGTCTGTTTAATTTTTCGTGGCCATTTGGGTGGACAAACGAGTGAAACGGAGCAAATGGGGCATTTCGGGCCAAATCGGTGTGCTATAGCCCACGGTTTTGGGTCGGGACACAATGGTATGCTATAGCCCTTGGTTTTGGGGGTGGGCCGGGGTCCGGGCGTGCTTAGGACCAAAAATCGACCGAGGCATGCCGAAAAGTTAGGGATCATCCCAGTGTGGTCCGTTTAATTTTTTGTGGCCATTTGGGTGGAAAAACGGGCGAAACGGCGTGAACGGTGCATTTTTGGGCCAAATTGGTGTGCTATAGCCTACGGTTTTGAGGGTGCGCCAAGGATCAGGGCGTACTGTGGGCCAAAAATTGACAGGGGCGTGCCAGGGAGGTTGGGGATTATCCTAGTGTGATACATTTAATTTTTCGTAGCCATTTGGGTGGACAAACGGGCGAAACGGCGCGAACGGGGAATTTTTGGGCCAAATTGTAGTGATATAGCCCACGGTTTTAGGGGTAGGCCAGGGGTCCGGGTGTGTTGTAGGAGAAAAATCGACCGGGGCATACCGGGAGGTTGGGGATCGTCCTAGTGTGGTTCGTTTAATTTTTCATGGCCATTTCGGTGGACAAACGAACCAAACGGCGCGTATGGGGCATTTTTTGGCCAAATCGATGTGCTATAGCCTACAGTTTTGGGGGTGGGCCCAGGGTTCGGGCGTACGGTGGGCCAAAAATCTATCGGGGCGTGCCAGGGTAGTTGGGGATCATCCCATTATGGTTCGTTTAATTTTTTGTGGATATTTGGGTGGACAAATGGGAGAAACGACGCAAACGGGGCATTTTCAGGCCAAATCGGTGAGCTATAACCCTCAGTTTTGGGGGTAGGCCCAGGGTCGGGGCGTGCTGTGAGCCGAAAATTGATCAGGGTATGATAGTGCAGTTGGGGATTGTCCCAGTGTGTTCCGTTTAATTTTTCGTAGACATTTGGTTGGACAAACAGGAAAAACGACGCGAACAGGGCAATTTCGGGCAAAATCGGTGTGCTATAGCCCACGATTTTGGGGGTGGGCCTTGGGCCTGGGTATGCAGTGGGCCAAAAATTGATCGGGGCATGCCAGGGAGGTTGGGGTTCGTCCCAGTATGGTCCGTTAAAGTTTTTGTGGCTATTTGGGTGGACAAAAGGGAAATATGACGCGAATGGGGTATTTTCGGGCCATATCGATGTGCTATAGCCTACGGTTTTGAGGGTGGGCTCGGGGTTCGGGCGTGCTGTGGGACAAAATCGACCGGGGCATGCCAGAGAGGTTGGGGATCATCCTAGTATGGTCCATTTAATTTTTTGAGGCCATTTGGGTGGACAAACGGGAGAAAAGGCGCGAACGGGGCATTTTCAGACAAATCGGTGTGCTATAGCCCACAGTTTTGAGGGTGGGCTACGGGTACGGGCGTTTTTTAGGCCAAAAATTGACCGGGGCGTGCCAGGGAGTTTGAGGATCGTCCCAGTGTGGACCGTTCAATATTTTATGGCAATTTGGGTGGACAAACGGGTGAAACGGAGTGAATGGGGTATTTTCGATCTAAATTGGTGTGCTATAGCCCACAGTTTTGGGGGAGGGCCAAGGGTTTGGGCGTGCTGTAGGCCATATATTGATCGGGGCATGCCAGGGAGGTTGAGGATCATCCCAGTGTGGTCCGTTTAATTTTTTGTGGCTATTTGGGTAGACAAACGGGCGAAACGGCGCGAACAGAGCATTTTTGGGCCAAATCGGTGTGCTATAGCCCAGAGTTTCGGGGCCCAGCCCGTGGTCCAGGCGTGCTGTGGGCCGAAAATTAACCAGAGCGTGCTAGTGTGATTGGGAATCTACAGCGTGAATGGGGCATTTTTAGGCCAAATCGATATGCTATTACCCACGATTTCGGGGGTGGGCTCAGAGTTCGGGTGTGTTGTGGGCCAAAAATCGATAGGGGCATGCCAGGGAAGTTAGGGATCTTTCCTGTGTGGTCCGTTGAATTTTTTGTGACCATTTGGGTGTGGAAACGGGTAATATAGAGCAAACAGAGCATTTTCGGGCCAAATCGGTGTGCTATAGCCCACAGTTTTGGGAGTGGGCCCGGGGTCCGGGTATGCTGTGGGCCAAAAATCGATCGGGGTGTGCCAGGGAGGTTGGAGATCATTCCAATATGGGCCGTTTAAGTTTTCGTGGTAATTGGGTGTACAAAAGAGCGAAACAGCACGAATGGGGCATTTTCAAGCCAAATTGGTGTGCTATAGCACACGGTTTCTGGGGTGGGCCTGGGGTCCGGGCGTGCTGTGGGCTAAAAATTTATCGAGGCATGCCAGGCAGGTTGGGGATTATCCCAGTGTGGTCTGTTTAATTTTTCTTGGCCATTTGAGTGGACAAACGGGCGAAACGGTACGAATGTGGCATTTTGGGCCAAATTAATGTGCTATAGCCCACGGTTTTAAGGGTGGGCCCAGAGTTCGAGCGTGCTGCTAGACGAAAATCGATCGAGGCATGCCAGGGAGGTTGGAAATCATCCTAGTATGGTTCGTTTAATTTTTTGTGGCTATTTGGGTGGACAAACGGGTGAAACAGCGCGAACGAGGCATTTTCAGGCAAACTCGTTGTGCTATAGACCACGATTTTGGGGGTGGTCCCGGGGGTCGGGCGTGTTGTGGGCCAAAAATTGACAAAGGGCTTGCCAGGGAGGTTGGAGATTATCTTAGTGTGGTTTATTTAATTTTTTTTGGCCATTTGGGTGTACAAACGGGCGAAACGGCATGACCAGGGCATTTTCTGGCCAAATTAGTGTGCAATAGCCAACGGTTTTGGGGGCTGGACCGTGGTTCGGACGAGCTATGGGACGAAAATTTATCGGGGCATGTTAGAGGGGTTGGGGATCATCTTAGTGTAGTCCGTTTAATTTTTCGTGGCCATTTGGTTGGACAAACGGGCGAAATGGTGCGAACGGGGCATAGTCAGGCCAAATCAGAGTGCTATAGCCCACAGTTTTAGGGGTGGGCCCGAGCGTGCTGTGAGCCAAAAATTGACCAAGGCTGTCCAGGGAAGTTGGGGATCTTCCCAGTGTGGTCTGTTTAATTTTTTGTGGATATTTGGATGGACAAACGGGCGAAACGGCGTGAAAGAGGCATTTTCTGGCCAAATTGGTGTGCTATAGCCTACGGTTTCAGGGGTGGGCATGGGGTGCGGACGTGCTGTGCGCCGACAATTAATCGGGCGTGACAGGGAGTTTGGGGATCATCCTTGTATGGTTCGTTTAATTTTTTGTGGCTATTTTGGTGGACAAACGGCCGAAACAGCAAGAACAGGGCATTTTTGGGCCAAATCAATGTGCTGTAGCCCACGATTTTGGGGGTGGGCCTAGGGTTCGGGCATGTTGTTGGCAAAAAATTGACTGGGGCATGCCTGGGAGGTTGAGGATCAATCCAGTGTGGTCCGTTTATTTTTTAGTGGCCATTTGGGTGGACAAATGAGCGAAACGGCGTGAATGGGGCATTTTCGGGCCAAATCAGTGATCTATATCCCACGGTTTCGGGGGCGGGCCCTGGGTCTTAGAGTGCTGTGGGTCAAAAATCGATCGAGGCGTGGCAGAGAGTTTTTAGATCATCCCACTGTGGTCCGTTTAATTTTTCGTGGCTATTTGGGTGGAAAAATGGGAGAAACGGTGTGAACAAGGCATTTTTGGGAAACAATAGTGTTTCATAGCCCACGGTTTTGGGGGTTGGCCCGGGGTCCGGGCGTGCAGTAGGCTAAAAATCGATCGGGGCATGCGATGGAGGTTGGGGATCATCCCAGTGTGGTCCGTTTAATATTTTGTGGCCATTTGGGTGGACAAACGGGTGAAACGGCCCAAGCGGGGCATTTTCAGGCCAAATTGGTGTATTATAGGCAACGATTTCAGAGGTGGGCTCGGGGTTCAGGCATGCTGTGGGCCAAAAATTGGCTGAGGCATGCCAGAGAGGTTGGAGATCATCCCAGTGTGGTCCGTTTAATTTTCTGTGGCCCTTTGGGTGGACAAACGAGGGTAACAGCATGAACGGGGCATTTTTGGGTCAAATCGGTGTGCTATAGCCCACATTTTTGGGGTTGCACCCGGGGTCCGGGTGTACTGTGTGCCAAAAATTGACTGGGGTATTCCAGGGAGGTTGGGGAATATTCCAGTCTGGTTCGTTTAATTTTTTGTGGCTATCTGGAAGAGCTAGAACTGGAGCTGAGGTGAGTCGAGTCTTCAACTCTTGAAAGCTCTTCTCACATGAATCTGACCACTAAAACTTAATCTTCTTCTGAGTCAATCTGTACATGGGAGATGCAATAGAAGAAAATCCCTCGACAAACCGTCTGTAATAGCCAGCCAAACCTAAGAAACTCCTGATATCTGATGGAGATACGGGTCTGGGCCAGTTTCTTACTGCCTCGGTTTTTTGAGGATCTACTCTAATGCCATCACCAGAAACAATATGGCTAAGGAATGCTACTTATCTTAGCCAAAATTCTCACATGCTGAACTTAGGGAATAACTGGTGATACCTGAGAGTCTGAAGAACAAGCCTGAGATGGTCTGCATGATCATGCTCTATGCGAGAATAGACCAAAATATCATCTATAAAGACTATGACAAACATGTCCAAGTACTGCTTGAACACACGGTTCATCAAATCTATGAAAGATGTAGGGGCATTGGTAACACCAAATGACATGACTAAAAATTTGAAGTGACCATACCAAGTACGGAAAACTGTCTTCGGAATGTCATATTTTCTAACTCTGAGCTGATGATAGCCTGATCTGAGGTCTATCTTGGAGAAGTAAATGGCACCTGAAGTTGGTTGAATAGATCATCAATCTCGGGAAGAGGATATTTATTCTTGATCGTGAACTTGTTGAGTTGACGGTAATCAATGCATATCCTGAGAGAACCGTCTTTCTTGCGCACGAATAATACTGGTGCACCCATGGGGAAACATTGGGTCTGATGAATCCCTTATCTAAGAGATCCTTCAACTGATCTTTCAGTTTCTTGAGTTCTGCTGGTGCCATTCCGTATGGAGGGATAGAAATAGTTTGAGTATTCGAAAGAAGGTCTATGCCAAAGTCTATTACCCTTTCGAGAGGAATGCCTAGAAAATCTTCAGGAAAGACATTTGAGTATTCATTAACAACTGGGACTGTTTCGAGACTGGGAGATTCAGAACTGGAATCTTTAACATGCACGAGATGATACACACACCCCTTAGAAATCATTTTCCTTGCCCAAAGGTAGGAAACAAGTTGACCCCTGAACGCTGAAATACTACCCTTCCACTCTAGGATGGGCTCATTTGGGAACTGAAACTGAACTATCCTATTTCTGCAGTCGACTGTAGCATAGCAGGAATGAAGCCAATCCATGCCGAGAATGATATTAAAATCAGTCATCTCTAACTCAACTAAATCTGCTGACGTGGATTTCTGAGATATTATAACCGAGCGGTTCCTGTATACCCGCCGGGATATGATGGTTTTACCCACTGGGGTAGAGACTGAAAAGGGCTCTCCTAGAATTTCGGGACTGATTTCGAAATCGCCTGCTATGTATAGAGTAACAAAAGACAAGGATGCGCCTGGGTCTAGCAAAGCATAAACATGAACATGGAAAATCTGCATCAGGAGAATTTTCCAGATCCTGCCGGGACTGAAGAGCATAGAGTCTGTTTGGGTGTTGCCCACTGGTAGCACTGGAAATGGCACCCTTCTGGTTCGGGCGACCGAACTGAGCTGCAAAATGATTTTGCTGACCCTAAAGACTTGACTGCAGACACTCCCTAATCCTGTGGCCTGGCTTTCCACAACCAAAATAGACATCACTACCGGCTCTGTAAATGCCCTTGTGGTTCTTACCATAAGT
Source organism: Capsicum pubescens (assembly GCA_030864215.1). NCBI lineage: Eukaryota > Viridiplantae > Streptophyta > Magnoliopsida > Solanales > Solanaceae > Capsicum > Capsicum pubescens. The sequence continues at coordinate 44,459,185 of CM061544.1, read as the reverse complement.
CTGACAAAGTGGATTCGTTCGTGCACTGCTAACACTTCCCTGAGATTTAGAGCCTGGCGCTTTGTCTTTGTTGCCATCTCTGAACTTCGACACTGGAGCGCTGGCAGAGAAAGGGGCTGGAATGGCTGACTTGGAGCAAAACTATGAACAATTTACTCCATCTGACTTGGGGTGAGCAAAGTTAAAGTTACCTGACCTTGCTCTCTTGTTCTGCCTCTCCCTAGTCTTAACCTTCTGCTCTTCTACTTGCTGGGAATGGGTCATGAGTCTGGCTAAGGTCATATCACCGATCAACATCGTAGACCTACACTCATTTACCACGCTATCGTCTACCCCTGACATGAACTTGCTCATCTTAGCCCTATTGTCTACAACCACATGAGGAGCATACCTGGCTAGCGGAGTAAATCTGAGAGAATACTCCCTAACTGTTATATTCCCCTGCCTGAGGTTAATAAACTCAAGAACTTTAGCTTTCCTCAGCTCTTGGGGAAAGAATCTGTCTAAGAAGGCCATTACAAATTTCTCCCACTCGATAGGGCTTGCATCATCTAACCTCTCAAACTTCCACCGTTTGTACCAATCATGAGCAACATCCTATAATTGGTAGGCGGCTAACTCGACACTCTCAATAGAAGTAACACCCATGATGTCAATGACCTTCTGGACTTGGTCAATGAACTCCTGAGGGTCCTCATCAGACTTAGACCCATGGAAAGATGGAGGGTTCATCCGGGTGAAGTCCCGAACCCTAGCTTCTATGGGATTGGCCACTGGATTGGCTGGAATGACCGGTGGCCATTCATTCTGAGCAGCCATGGAATGAGCAAGTGTGGTAAATGTGGCTCTAAACTCTGCATGGGAAACATGTTCGCCCAAAGGATCTTCGGGTTGAGGAGTTGGCTGGTTTCTTCATTTTGGGGCCATGGTCTAGAATAAGAGAAGAATGGATTAGACTGAGAGTTTAACTTATGATTATGCTCACTAGCATGACATGAATACTAAAGAAATGGGACTGTTCCTAAAACATCTTATAGACTCCTGTACATAAATGTGGCGCGCAACACACCCATGTACAAGACTCTACTAGATGCGGCTTTCAGACTTCCTAGGACTCTATTGAACCTTAGGCTCTGATACCAAGTTTGTAACGCCCCAATTTGCTGAACCGGAATGCTACACGATGATCATGACCCCGAGGGACCACAAGCTAACCCATGACTGATATCTGTACCTGTATACTGCCAATCATGACATAATAATGCGGAATACGTAAAACTATAAGGCCATAAGGTTCAACTGAATAAAACCATGTCTGAAAATCATAACGTCCATGTGTGTGAAAATACCCAAAATAACTCAATCTGAAAGCTAAGTCTGAACGTAAATCTGAACATAAATTTGAAAGCCTCTAAACTATCTAAATATGGAGTTGAAGGAACATGTCTCCAACTAACTCCGTAAAACTGAACTGAAGAAATAAATAAATGTATCAAATCATATTGTCCTTGAATCAATAAGGACTCACTGTGTCTCTGCGACTGGAATGCAACCGCTACTGCTGGTCTGGAGCTCGTGTCTCGGAACCTATGGTGTAACGTGAAAAGAAAGCACCATAGCGCAACTGCGTCAGTACAACTGGAGTACTGAGTATACGAGAAAGGTAGGATGAACATAAAGGGTTTCATGTATGAACAACACTGACTGACTAATATGAACGTGGGAGTGCGAACATGCATATATAGAAACTGGGACCGTGAATGCGTGATAGCAAAACTTGTAAGCTAATACATGGTTTACTGATAACTGTCATGACTGATATTGCAAGATAATAAGATGGACGACTGTATCTGAAAGTCCTGTATATACTGAAATCCGAAGAACGCCCGGAGTTCTTTTACTGAGACTGATACTGAAACTGTGGGAGGTAGTGTTTAACCGACATGCCCCATGTATGCCGTTATGTCTAAGCTGGGGTCGAATCTCTGCCCCGACTGAAGGGGTGTCAATATCGTGCCACGGGTAAGGACAACTTGTGAGTGACCCTTATTTGGCAGGTACTTAATGAGAATGGTGGAAACCCTAAACTGACAGGTTAATCCACCTCATCAACCCTAATCTGATAGGTTAAGATGTCTTAACCTACGCTGGCTACGTATTTCTGTAACACAAGGACTGCTTCTAAGAATTACACCCTGAACTAGCGGGTGAGTTCCCATCCTTGGGTTTACTCGGTGCTAACCTCTACTCCTATCTGGAGGGACTGGACATGAATAACTGACTATACATGACTTAACCTGACTGAATTCTGTTGACTGGCGGAATGTTACTGATATCTGACAACTGACTGAGATCATGAGGTTTTCCTGAGTCACATGACTGACTGAAGTCTATGGAATCATAGCTTGAGTTCAGATATCGTGAAACATGACATGGCTCTAGGCATACAACTATAGTTTTCGGGTACGAATACCCCCAGGACTCGATAGGAGGAAACTTACACACATGACATGACTTGATCACAAGATTTGAGTCCACAATTCACAATATCATAAGCAGGGGATAGTATACTTCATGTATTTATTCAACATTTCAAACATGATAGGAAAAGCATGGATATATTTTGGGTACATAATTTATATCCCCATTATCATACATGCTTTATACCACAACAATAACAACACATAATTTGGATGGAAATTCATATTGGAGTGTATGGCTAACATGAACTTGTTATTTAGATATCATGAAATCATGTAAATATGAAGTTCTAACATACTAGGCATTTTATCAAACACCTTGTATGCATTCCTTAAGGCATAGGTGGATTTCATACTTGTATTCTATCAATCCATCTAAAGATCATGTCATTCAACTAACAACATAACTTTCACGAGATATACAATCACGATACTATTATATAGCAAAACTAATAAGCATCAACATGGGTATGATCATATCACCACAACTAACCAAGCTTTTGTATTTTAAATATTGATTCTTGAACTCCACGGACAAAAGTAATCCATGGATGAACACTATACATACCTTGGAAGGGAGGTTCTTGATGATTGACAGAGGAATTTCCTTGAAATTTGATCTTCAAGCTTAATTGTGCAACCCTAGTTATTTTTCTCCTATGGTGCTCTTGGATAAAGAACTTTGAGATGTTAATAGGGTTGTAATGTGTTTAGAAGCTATAAATTTTGTGAGGTTAGGTTTAGGGACATGTAAGGAGTGTTAAAATACTTAACTACCCTCGAAATAACTCCAAAACTAAGTATTTTCGTGGCTGAAATCATACATAGGCGCCACATATGATATCGCCTATGCTTACATAGGCGTCGCATATGCTATCGCCTATGCTTACATAGGTGCCGCATATGCTATCGCCTATGCTTATATAGGCGCCGCATATGCTATCGCCTATTCTTACATAGGCGCCGCATATGATATCGCCTATGCTTTCCAGTGGCCATGTGCGATTGGTTAGGCGACACATTCTACTTTGAAAGGCCATAACTCCTTGATCGGGTGTTGAATTTTGATGAAATTGGTATCGTTGGAAAGCTAATTCGATTCTCTAAAATTTGGTGGGTCTAAATATGCCAAAATCTTATATATAAATGACGTTACTCTTGTTCAAAAATGACCCTTGCAAAATCGAACACTAAGACTTGATGGATTCAAAAACTCTTAGCTTGCATCACTCTAAGCGACTCATATGAGCATGCTTAAGACATAGCAAGCTATCCTATCGCTAGGATATTCATTATAAGTCATGCACTAAAATGCTACTCACAGGATAAGAGGTTTCATACGTAGGAAAACTTATTCACTTTCTAGCTTAAAAACATGCAGGGTATTACAGTTTAACTTTTCATGTCCATTTGAGTAGACGAATGGGCAAAATGGCACGAACGAGGCATTTTTGGGCCAAATCGATGTGCTATAGCCTACGGTTTCGAGGGTGGGCCCAAGGTCCGAGCGTGCTGTGGGCTAAAAATTGACCGAGGCATCCCAGGAAGGTTGTGGATCATTCCAGTGTATTCCGTTTAATTTTTCGTGGCTATTTGGGTGGACATACGGGTGAAACGGAGCAAATGGGGCATTTTTGGGCCATATCGGTGTGCTATAGCCCACGATTTTAGGGGTGGGCCTAGGGTTCGGGTGTGCTGTGGTCCAAAAATCGGCTGAGGCATGCTAGGGAGGTTGGGGATCATCCCAGTGTGGTCTGTTTAATTTTTTTGGCCATTTGGGTGGACAAGCGGGGGAAACAGCGTGAACGAGGCATTTTCGGGCTAAATTGGTGTGCTATAGCACACGGTTTTGGGGGTGGGCTCGGGGTTCGAGCGTTCTGTGGGCCAAAAATTGACTAGGGCATACCAGGAAGGTTGGAGATCATCCCAGTGTGGTCCGTTTAATTTTTAGTGTCTATTTAGATGGACAAACAGGCAAAACGGCGAAAATAAGGCATTTTTATGCCAAATCGGTGTGCAATAGCTCACGGTTTCGAGGGTGGGCTCGGTATCCTGGTGTGCTGTGGGGCAAAAATTGACTGGAGCATGCTAGGGAGGTTGGGGATTATCCCAGGATGGTCCATTTAAGTTTTCGTGGCCATTTAGGCGGACAAACAGGCAAAACGATGTGAATAGGGCATTTTTGAGCAAAATTGGTGTGCTATAGCCCAAGTTTCGGCGGTGGGCCTGGGGTTCGAGCGTACTATGGGCTGAAAATTGATCGGGGCATGCCAGGGAGGTTGGGGATCGTCCCAGTATGGTTCGTTTCATTTTTCATGGCTATTTGGGTGGACAAACGGGCGAAACGACTTAAACGGGACATTTTCAGGCCTAATCGAAGTGCTATAGCCCACGGTTTAGGGGGTGGTACCGGGCGTGCTGTGGGCCAAAAATCGACCGGGGTGTACCAAGGAGGTCGGGGATCGTGTCAGTGTGGTCCGTTTAATTTTTTGTGTCCATTTGGGTTGATAAATAGGCAAAACGTCAAGAACGGGGCATTTTCGGACAAAATCGGTGTGCTATAGCCCACTGTTTTGGGGGTGGGCCCCGAGGTCCGGGCGTGCTGTGGCCGAAAATCGATCGGGGAGTGCCAGAGGGGTTGGGGATCGTCCCAGTATGGTACGTTTATTTTTTTGTGGCCATTTAGGTGGACAAACGGGCGAAAAGGTGTGAACGTGGCATTTTCAGGAAAAATCGGTGTGCTATAGCCCATGGATTTGAGGGTGGGTTCGGGGTTCGGGCGTGTTGTCAGCCAAAAATTGACTGGGGCATGCCAGGGAGGTTGGGGATCGTCACAATTTGGTCTGTTTAATTTTTTGTGGCCATTTGGGTTTTAAAATGGAAGAAACGGCACGAATGGGGCATTTTTGGGCCAAATCGGTGTGTTATAGCCACCGGTTTTGGGGGTGGGCCGAGGGTTCGGGCGTGCTGTGGGCCAAAAATCAATTGAGGCGCTCTAGGGAGGTTGGGGGATCGTCCCAGTATAGTCTGTTTAATATTTCGTGGCCATTTGGGTGAAAAAATGGGCGAAACGACGTGAACGGGGCATTTTTGGGCCAAATCGGTGTGCTATAGCCAACGGTTTCGGGGGTGGGCCCGGTGTTCGGGCGTACTGTGGGCTAAAAATCAGCCGAGGCATGCCAGGGAGGTTAGGGATCGTCCCAATGTGGTCCGTTTAATTTTTTGTGGCCATTTTGGTGGACAAACAAGCAAAACGGTGGGAACGAGGCATTTTTGGGCCAACTTGGTGTGCTATAGCCCATGGTTTTGGGGGTAGGCTCTGGGTCCGGGCGTCCTGTGGGTCGAAAATCGACTGGGGCATGTCAGGGAGGTTGGGGATCATCCCAATGTTGTCCGTTTTATTTTTTGTGGCCATTTGGATGGACAAACAGGCGAAACGGCGTGAACGGGGCATTTTTGGGCCAAATTGGTGTGCTAAAACCCACGGTTTTAGGGGTGGTCCCGGAGTTCGGGCTTTCTGTGGGTGAAAGATTATTCAGGGCGTACCAGGGAGGTTGGGGATCATCCCAGTGTGGTTCGTTTAATTTTTCGTGTCTATTTGGGTGGAAAAACTGGCGAACAGGGCATTTTTGTGCAAAATTGGTGTGCTATAGCCTACGGTTTTTGGGGTGGGCTCGGGGTTTGAGCGTGCTGTGAGCCAAAAATTGATCAGGGCATGCCACGGGGGTTGAGGAACATCCCAGTATCGTTCGTTTAATTTATCATGGCCATTTGGGTGAACAAACTGGCAAAACGGCGCAAACGGGATATTTTTAGGCCAAATCAGTCTGCTATAGCCCACGGTTTTGGGTGTGGCCCCGGGATCTGGGCGTACTGTGGGACAAAAATCTATCGGGGCGTGCCAGGGACGTTGGAGATCGTCTCAGTGTGGTCCGTTTAATTTTTCGTGGCCATTTAGGTGGACAAATAGGCGAAACAGCGCGAATGGGGCATTTTTGGGCCAAATTGAAGTGCTATTACCCACGGTTTCGTGGGTGGGCTCGGGGTCCAGGGTGTTGTGAACTAAAATTCGACCTAGGCATGCCAGGGAGGTTGGGGATCGTCCCAGTGTGGTCCATTTAATTTTTTGTGGCCATTGGGTGGACAAACGGGCGAAATAGCGAGAACAGAGTATTTTCGGGCCAAATCAGTGTGCTATAGCCCATGGATATGAGGGTGGACCCGGGGTCCGGGCATGATGTGGGCCGAAAATCAATCGGGGAGTGCCAGGGAGGTTAGGGATCATCCCAATATGATCTGTTTTATTTTTTTGTGGCCATTTAGGTGGACAAACAGGCGAAAAGGTGCAAACGGGGCATTTTTGGGCCAAATTGGTGTACTATAGCCCGCGGTTTCGGGGGTGGGCTCGGGGTCTAGGCGTGCTGTCATCCAAAAATTGACCAGGGTATGTCAGGGAGGTTGGGGATCATCCTAGTATGGTCCGTTTAATTCTTCGTGGTTATTTCGCTGGACAAACAGGCGAAAGGGCGCGAATGGGGCATTTTTGGGCCAAATTGGTGTGCTATAGCCCACAGTTTTGGGGGTGAAGCCTGGGTCCGAGTGTGCTATAGGCTAAAAATTAACCAGGGCGTGCCAGGGAGATTGGGTATCGTTCCAGTATTGTCCGTTTAATTTTTCATGGCCATTTGGGTGGACAAACAGGCGAAACACGAATGGGCATTTTCGAGCCAAATTGATCTTCTATTACCCACGGTTTTGGGAGTGCGCATGGGTTCGGGCATGCTATGGGCCAAAAATCGACCTTGACGCGCCAGGGAGGTTGGGGATCGTCCCAGTGTGGTCCGTTTATTTTTTCGTGGAAATTTGGGTGGACAAACGGGTAAAACGGCACTAACGGGGCATTTTTGAGCCAAATCGGTGTGCAATAGACCACGGTTTTGGGGTTCGGCCCGGGGTCCAAGCGTGCTATGGGCCAAAAATTAACCGGGGCGTGCTAGGGAATTGGGGATCCTCCTAGTATGGTCCGTTTAATTTTTTGTGGATATTAGTGTGGACAACCATGCCAAGCAGTGAGAACGAGGCATTTTTAGGAAAAATTGGTGTGCTATAGCCCACGATTTCGGGGATGGGCCGGGGGTTCAGGTGTGCTGTGGGCTGAAAATCGATCGGGGCATATCAGGGAGGTTGGGGATAGTCCCAGTGTGATCCGTTTAATTTTTCATAGCCATTTGGGTGGACAAAAAAATCGAAACGGCGCGAACGGGGCAGTTTTGGGCCAAATCAGAGTGCTATAGCCCATGGTTTCGTGGGTGGGCCCGGGCATGCAGTGGGTTGAAAATTGACCGGGGCGTGCCAGGGAGGTTGGGGATCATCCCAATGTGGTTTATTTAATTTTTTGTGGTAATTTTGGTGGACAAACGGGCAAAACGGCATGAACGGGCCATTTTCGGGCCAAATCGATGTGCTATAGCCCATGGTTTTGGGGGTGGGCTCGGGGTTCGGGTGTGCTGTGCGATAAAAATCAACCGAGGCATGCCATGGAGGTTGGGGATCATTCCAGTGTGATCCGTTTAATTTTTCGTTGCCATTTGGGTTGACAAAAGGGCAAAACCACGCGAATGGGGCATTTTCAGGCCAAATCGGTGTGCTATAGCCTACGGTTTTGGGGGTGGGCCCGGGGTCCGAGCGTTCTATGTGCCGGCAATCGATTGGGGCATGCCAGGGAGTTTGGGGATCATCCCAGTATGGTCCGTTTAATTTTTCGTGTCCATTTTGGTGGACAAACGACCAAAACGGCGCGAATGAGGTGTTTTCGGGCCAAATTGGTATGTTGTAGCCCACGGTTTCAGGGGTGGGCTCGGGGTTCAGGCGGGATGAAGACCAAAAATCGACAGGGGCATGCCAGGGAGGTTGGGGATCGTCCTAGTGTGGGCCGTTTAATTTTTCGTGGCCATTTGGGTGGACAAACAAGCGAAACGGCGCGAACGGTGCATTTTCTGGCCAAATTGGTCTGCTATAGCCCACGATTTTGGGGGTAGGCCTTGGATCCGGGCGTGTTGTGGACCAAAAATGAACCGGGGAGTGCCAGGGAGGTTGGGGATCATCCCAGTATGGTCCGTTTAATTTTTCATGGCTATTTGGGGTGGAAAACAGGCGAAACGGCGCGAACAGGGCATTCTCGAACCAAATCAGTGTGCTACAGCCCACAGTTTTGGGGTGGGCCCGGGGTTCGAGCGTACTGTGGGCCAAAAATTAATTGGGGCATGCCAGGGAGGTTGGGATCTGTAACACCCCGTATTCAAGTACGTGTATTGGCGTATTCAAGTACATGTATTGGTCTTATTTATATGGAATTAATTTTTTATTTTATTTATACCGGAATTTGCCCGTCGATGGTTCCATACGAAGGTTATTGAATAAGATTTTCAACGATATACAGATTTCCAAAAATGTATAGGTTTCGGATATAATCGAGCACGTTCAAAACTATAAAACGGTGGCCGGGATATTTGGGAATAGTAAATGTGCAGGAAAATTTTCGGCACACAAACTACTGAGGCCAGCCAAATTTTTGGGTCAACTTCAAATGATCATAACTCCCTTAATATAATGAACTGGGAGATCTGCAACCTATGAAAATAAATATATTTGAGTCTTCTTTCCAATACAATTGGTTTCATCCAAATCCAACGTATGAGTAAGGAGTTATACTCGTTTTACTTCAGCCTATCAAAATAGATTTTTAGGGTCAACTTCAAACGACCATAACTCCTTGTACAGGACGAACTGGGTGGCCTACTTTATATGAAATGAAAGCCCTTTGAATTATCCTTCCAACTATATCAATTTCATCCAAATCCAATATCGTAGGAAAGAGTTATGGTCGATCTACTTTAGCTTGCCAAAACAGTCCACCAAAGGATAAATTTGACATTATTTAAATTTTAAAGGCATTTTGGTCATTTCCTATTATATTATGGACGGGAATATGTGTATATATACATGTATATGAGTTCAAAAACTCATTTTCATCATCAATCATTGAGAAAGAACAAACCTAGCCAAATTTGACCTTTAAATTACTTTTGATTCAACCGTAGAAATTCCAAAGTAATCCGATAATTGCGTTTGTTATCTCGAGAGCTTCGAACGACACCTATTATTTGTGCAAACAGGATTGCATAATCAAGAGGTGAATTCTAAGGTATGAATATTATTTGCCTTTGTTCTTTTCCATATGTATATGTGTGATAGAGGATTATATGTATTGGTTGTTATTGAAAGGTGATGGAAATAGGGTTATGGACTATTTTGCATGGTTTGGTTGTATCGAATTGTGGAAGGTGGATATGGTAATTGAGTTATGGAAGGTGGATATGGTGATATACTATTGAATTGATGATTATTTATGTCTATGGCTCAATTTGGTTTAATGGATTGGTTGGAAGGATAAATGAATCCAAACTTGATATTGGAGGATGTTGTATGAATATGCATGGCATGTGAATGTAATAGGAGTATAAGAGGGTTAAAGTGACACCCTTTTATGGTGTAATTAAGGCTTACTACTTAACCACTAGTTTAGTGAATTCAAACAATTAAATTGTGACGTTTGGTTGCTAATACTAGATTGCTATATATGTTCATTGTAGATAAGTAATCCGAAAAGACGGGAAGTCCATTTGGGACTAGTATTGAAGGTTGACAGTCAGGTATGTAAAGCATAATCTATACCATATCTTTGGCATGAAAGTGAACAATTATTCTAGTAAGAAAGTTTCCAAAGTTATCCTACGTTACCAATGGACTTGTTTCCACCCTACAAGATGTCAAGACATTCCAATACTTACTTGTTTTCCAAATCTTACATGTTTATTTCACTAATGAATGTCAGAAGGTATACGGTTACTCAAACAAGATCCCTGTGCTATTAATGACTCCAAAACGTTTCATTGATATACCAATAAGTTCCTACTTCATTGTTATGGCATTGATGACTCCAAAACACTTCATTGATGTGCCAATGAGTTCTTACTTCATTGTTATTGCATTGATGGTCTATTTATATGTCTCTTATTGATGTATCATTGTTTCAAAGTATCAAAAATACGGTGGTGACCGAAATAACAATCTCAAAGATTAATTGAACTAAGTGATGGAAGTTCTCTCTTATCGGGTGGTATCCCAGGGACATAAGCCTATCATGGGTCGATCCCTATTTATGTATTTATGGGTGGTATCCCAGGGGCATAAGCCTAGCATGGGTCGATCCCAGTTGATATGTACTGGAGGCAGCCTAATGGTCACAGTATAGTACAGTAATGATTACAAAGATGATAAGAACGAAGGTAAACTGATTGACTAAATACAATGTACAGGTTGTCACAAGTTCTAGTAAGTGTGGTCCACTCCTATTACGATTTATTCACTTGTTGCTGATTTCTATTGAGCTCCTATATCATATATGATTATCTACAGCTTTACATACTCAGTACATATTTCGTACTGAAGTCCCCCACAGGGGACCTGCATTTCATGCTGCAGGCACAGGTACCTCAGCTCATACACCGTACAAGTAGGAGCCAGGATATCCAACTGCTTTTGGTGAGCTCCAATTTGCTTCGGGGCTTTCCGTATCATATCCAGTCACTTTTGGTATTGTATAGAAGTTAGTTATATGGCGGGGTGTGTCCTGACCTTAGTTAAACTCTGTGAATTGTCTAGAGGCTTTGTTGACCTAATGTACAGTCAAGGTGGTGTTTTGTTAATAGACATGATAGCTCCAACGACCAAGTATTGTATATACATATATATGTGTGCTCAAGCTTATACAGGTGATTATTTCCTTTTATATGCGACATGATACTGTCCAAATTTCGGGTTGTCATAGAGGTATGCATGGGAAGTATAAGGTTATGAGCTGGTTATCCCGGGCCTCCTCGGTTACGGGTGCCGGTCCGCCCCAATAGGATTTGAGGTGTGACAAAAGTGGTATCAGAGAAGTTCGTCCTAGTGAGTCTACAAAGCCGTGTCTACGTAGAGTCTTGTTTATCGGTGTGTCATGCATCGCATCTATAAACAGGAGGCTATGGACATTTAGGAATTATGTCTTTTCTTTATGTCTTAGATCGTGCGATAGAGCCTATATTGTATATGAAGTCATAGTTGACCACTGAATCCATTTGTTTCTCTTATTATAGTAATGATGCCGGTTACCAGAAGCAAGAATACCGGTAAGCAAGTAGATGTTGCTGCCGGAGAGGGGACTAGTAAGTCACCCACTATACCATCTAATCAAAGTGAGGCTCCAGCTGAGCATGCATCAGAAACTTCTTCCACTCCGGAAGAAATAAGGGGGAGGAGAACTATATTCCCAGAGCCACCTATTAATGCTACTGATCAAGATCTTAGAAATACAGTGCAACTTTTGACTCGTATAGTTATTGGGAAAGCTCAAGGGAAAACCATTCCTACCACGGGTCCTAGTGGTACAGATAGGGCGGCTTGCCTTCGAACACAGGATTTTCTTAAGGTGGATCCTCCCACTTTTATTGGATCAGATCTTAACGAGGACCCACAGGACTTTATTGATCAAATTCAAAGGGCCTTAGGTGTTATGCATGTAACAGGTAGAGAGATAGTGGAGTTAGCGGCGTATAGATTCAAAGGGGAGGCTATATATTGGTACGAGGACTAGAAACTATCTAGGGGTATTTATGCACCCCCAGCTACTTGGAAAGAGTTCAAAGAGGCATTTCTTGATCATTATCTTCCATTCGAGATTCGTCAGGCCCGTGCATATCAGTTTTTAAATCTTCGTCAGGGGAATATGAGCATGAGGGAGTACAGTCTCCAATTTAATTCCTTGTCGAGATATGCTCCTAATATTGTAGCTACTATGGATGACAGAGTTCATCAATATGTGGATAGGCTGGATCTATATCTGGTTAGAGATTGTACTATTGCCGCTTTGAACAAAGATATGGACATAGCGAGGATCCAAGCTTTTGCACAGAAAATGGAATATCAGAGGTAGAGGAGAAGAACACAGGAATTAGAAAGAGGATATTCCAATAGGGCCAAATCTACAGGGCAGTTCATGGCATCCCAAGGAGGGTTCAGACCACAGTTTTCTGCTAGACCACCTAGGCCATTATCTTCTTATTCTGCAGCTAGTGCCCACCACAGTTCCAAGGGTCCAGAGAAAATCAATTTGGGCACAAAAGTGAGTCAGAGTTCGCGGACAGTGGGGTACCAAGGGCAAGGGAATATGAGCCAATCGATACCTCCTCGAGAGCCATGCAATAAATGTGGAAGGTATCATTTGGGCGTATGTCGGCTGGGGACCAATGTTTTCTTTTGGTGCGGTATGTTGGGGCATATGATGAGAGAATGCCCACGAAGGGGCATAGGGGGTATGGAATGACCTACGGGGTCATTTATTGCATCATCATCATCGATGCCTTATTCAAGAAGGGGTACACAACCAATAGGTCGTGTTAGAGGTGATAGAGGAGCCACGAGTTCTAGCGGGGCTCAAAATCGTACGTATGCTCTAGCGGATCGACAGAATTTAGAGGCTTCCCTAGATGTGGTTACGGGTACGTTGTCTATCTTTTCATTCGATGTATATGCCTTAATTGATCCCGGTTCTACATTATCTTATGTTACTCCATTGGTTGTTGGAAAGTTCGAAAGACTACCCGAACTGTTAGTTAAGCCATTTGAAGTGTCCACACCGGTTGGGGAATCTATTATAGCTAGAAGGGTTTACCGAAACTGCATAGTAACTGTTTGTGGTCTTGATACGATGGCTGATCTTGTGGAGTTATAAATGGTAGATTTTGATGTTATAATGGGTATGGACTGGTTGGCGTCTTGTTATGCCATAATTGATTGCTGCACGAAAAAGGTATATTTCCATTTTCCAAATAAATCAGTCCTTGAATGGAAAGGTGAAATTGGCGCGCCAAGAGGTAGATTTATTTCTTATTTTAAGGCAAGAAGAATGATTTCCAAGGGATACATATATCATTTAGTTAGAGTAAGGGATACATAAGCGGAGCCACCAACTCTTCACGCTGTTCTAGTGGTAAATGAATTTTCTGATGTATTTCCTGAAGATCTTCCAGGTTTGCCTCTTGAACGAGAAGTAGAGTTTGGTATTGATGTAATACCAGGAACCCAACCAATATCCATTCCTCCGTATAGAATGGCCCCATCAGAATTACGAGAATTGAAAGAGCAATTGAAAGATTTGCTAGAGAAGGGATTCATAAGTCCAAGTATGTCCCCCTGGGGAGCACCAGTGTTATTTGTGCGCAAAAATAATGGCTCGCTGAGGATGTGTATTGATTATCGGCAACTGAATAAGGTGACTATTAAGAATAAATATCCTCTCCCAAGAATTGATGATTTATTTGATCAGTTACAGGGCGCCAAGTGCTTTTCTAAGATTGATTTGAGGTCAGGTTACCACCAAGTGAGGGACAAAGAGAAGGATATACCCAAGACAACTTTTCGAACATGGTATGGTCATTATGAGTTTCTAGTTATGTCATTTGGGCTAACAAATGCACCCGCAACTTTTATGTATTTGTGATGTATTTGGGAAAAATCGATGTGCTATAGCCCATGGTTTTGGGGGTGGGCCCGGGGTCCGAGCGTGCTTTAGGCCAAAAATCAACCAGGGCATGCCAGGGAGGTTGGAGATCATCCCAGTATGGTCCGTTTAATTTTTTGTGGCCATTTTGGTGGACAAACGGGTGAAACGGTGAAAATAGAGCATTTTCGAGCCAAATCGATGTGCTATAGCACACGGTTTTGGGGGTGGGCCGGGGGTCCGGGCATGCTGTGGGCCAAAAATCATCTGGGGCGTGCCAGGAAGGTTAGGGATCATCCCAATGTGATCCGTTTAATTTTTTTGGCCATTTGGGTGGACAAACGGGCGAACAGGGCATTTACGGGAAAAATCAGTGTGCTATAATCCACAGTTTTGGGTGTGGGCCTGGGGTTCGAGCGTACTGTGGGCCAAAAATCAATCGGGGCGTGCCAGGGGGGTTGAGGATCATCCCAGTGTGGTTCGTTTAATTTTTTGTGGCCATTTGGGTGGACAAACGGGCGAAATAGCGCGAACGGAGCATTTTCGGGCTAAATCGGTGTGTTATAGCCCACGGTTTTGGGGATGGGCCAGGGATCCGGGCGTTCCGTGGGCAAAAAATTGATCGGGGCGTGCAAGGGAGGTTGAAGATCGTCCCAGTGTGGTCCGTTTAATTTTTTATAGCCATTTTAGTGGACAAATTGGCGAAACAGCGTGAACGGGGCATTTTCGGGCTAAATCAGTGTGCTATAGCCCACGACTTTGGAGATGGGATAGGGGTCCGGGGTGCTGTGCATCAAAAATCAACCGAGGCATGCCAGAGAGGTTGAGGATCATCCTGGTATGGTCCATTTAATTTTTTGTGGCAATTTGGGTGGATAAACGGGAGAAACGATGAGAACGGGGCATTTTTGGGCCTAATCAGTGTGCTGTAGCCCACACTTTAGAGAGTGGGCCCAAGGTCCGGGCGTGCTGTGGGCCAAAAATTGATCGAGGCATGCCAGGGAGGTTGGGGATCATCCCAGAGTGGTTTGTTTAATTTTTCGTGACCATTTGGGTGGACAAAAGGGCGAAATGGCGCGAACGGGGCATTTTTGAGCCAAATCGGTGTGATATAGCCTATGATTTTAGGGGTGGTCTTGGGTTATGGGCGTGATGTGGGCCAAAAATTGATTGGGACGATCCAGGGAGGTGGGATCATCCCAGTATTATCCGTTTAATTTTTTGTGGCCATTTGAGTGGACAAACAATCGAAATGGCGCGAATGAGGCATTTTCGGGACAAATCAGTGTGCTATGGCACATGATTTTGGGGCAGGGCTCGGGATTCGGGTGTGCTGTGGACCAAAAATTGACCGGGGTGTGCCAGTGAGGTTGGGTATCATTCCAGTATGGTCCGTTTAATTTTTTGTGGCCATTTGGGTTGACAAACGGGCGAAACGACACGAACGGGACATTTTTGGGCAGAATTGGTGTGTTATAGCCCACGGTTTAGTGGGTGGGCCCGGGTTCGGGCATTTTGTGGGCCAAAAATCGATCGAGACATGTCAGGGAGGTTAGGGATCGTCTTAGTGTGGTTCGTTTAATTTTTTATGGCTATTTGGGTGGATAAACTGGCAAAACAGCGCGAATGGGGCATTTTCGAGCTAAATCAGTGTGCTATAGCCTATGGTTTATGGGTGGGCCCGGGGTTTGGGCATGCTGTGGGCCGAAAATTGATTGAGGCGTTCCAGGGAGATTGGGGATCGTCTTTGTGTGGTCCGTTTAATTTTTCGTGGCTATTTGGGTGGACAAACGGGCAAAACGGTGTGAATGGGGCATTTTTGGGCCAAATCATTGTGCTATAGCCCACAGTTTTGGGGGTGGGCCCGGGGTCCGGGCGTGTTGTGGGTAGAAAATTGACCAGGGCATGCCAGGGAGGTTGGGGATCGTTCCAGTGTGGTCTGTTTAATTTTTCGTGGTCATTTAGGTGGATAAAAGGGTGAAACAGTGCGGACGAGGCATTTTTGGGCTAAATCGGTGTGCTATAGCCCATGGTTTTGGGGGTGGTCCTGGGGTCCGAGCGTGCTATGGGCCAAAAATCTACCGGGGCATGCCAGGGAGGCTGGGGATCATCCTAGTGTGGTCCGTTTAATTTTTCGTGGCCTTTTGATTGGACAAACGGGCGAAACAACACTATCAGGGAATTTTTGAGCCAAATCGGTGTGCGATAGCCCACGGTTTTGGGGGTGGGTCTGGGGTTCGGGTGTGCTGTGGGCTAAAAATCGATCGGGGCATGATAGGGATATTGGGGATCATCCCAGTGTAGTTCATTTAATTTTTCATGGCCATTAGGATGGACAAATGGGGGAAACAGCACGAACGGGGCATTTTCGGGATAAATTGGTGTGCTATACCCTACTATTTTGGGGGTGGGCCTGGGGTCCAGGCGTGCTGTGGGTCGTAAATCAACCAGGACATGCTAGGGAGGTTAGGGATCATCCCAGTGTGGTCCGTTTAATTTTTTGTGGCTATTTGGGTGGACAAACAGTCTAAATGGTGCGAACGAGGCATTTTCGGGTCAAATCGGTGTGCTATGGCTCACAATATCAGGGGTGGGCTCGGGGTCTGGGCATGCTTTGGACCAAAAATTGACCAAGGCATGCCTGGTAGATTAGGTATCATCCCAGTGTGGTCCGTTTAAATTTTCGTGGCCATTTGGGTGGACAAACGGGTGATACGGCACGAACGGGACATTTTCGGGCCAAATCAGTGAGCTATAGCACACGATTTTGAGGGTGGTCCCGGGGTTCAGGCATGCTGTGGGACAAAAATTGACCAGGGCGTGCCAGAGAGGTTGGGAATCATTCCAGTATGGTCCGTTTAATTTTTTGTGGCCATTTGGGTGGACAAACAGGCAAAACGCTGCGAACGTGATGTTTTTGGGTAAAATTAGTATGCTATAGCCCACGGTTTTTGGGGTGGGCTTGGGGTTCGGGCGTGCTGTGGGATGAAAATCAACCGGAGGTTGGTGATCATCCCAATATGGTCCGTTAAATTTTTCGTGGCCATTGGGTGGACAAACGAGCGAAATGGCGCGAACGAGACATGTTCGGGCCAAATCGGAGTGCTATAGCCCACGGTTTTGGGGGTGGACCCGAACGTGCTCTGGGCCAAAAATTGATCGGGGCGTGCCAGGTAGGTTAGGGATCATCTCAGTGTGGTCCGTTTAATTTTTTGTGGCCATTTTTCAGGCCAAATTGGTGTGCTATAGCCCACAGTTTTGGGGGTGGGCCCTGAGGTCCGGGCGTGCTATGGGCCAAAAATCGATCGGGGCATGCCAAGGGGCTTTGGGATCGTCCCAGTGTTGTTCGTTTAATTTTTCGTTGTAATTTGGGTGGACAAACGCGGGAAAAGGTGCAAACGGGGCATTTTCAAGAAAAATCGATGTGCTATAACCCACGGTTTTAAGGGTGGCATCGGGTTCCGGGTGTTCTTTGGGCCGAAAATCGACCGGGGCATGACAGGGAGGTTGGGGATAGTTGCAATGTGGTTCGTTTAATTTTTGTGGCCATTTGGGTGGACAAACGGGCGGACAGGGCATTTACAGGCAAAATCGGTGTGCTATAGCCCATGATTTTGGGGGTGGGCCCGGGGTTCGAGCGTGCTGTGGGCCGAAAATTGATCGGGGCATGCCAGGGGGGTTGAGTATCATCCCAGTATGGTCGTGTAATTTATCGTGTCCATTTGGGTGAATAAACTGGCAAAATGGCACGAACTGGGCATTTTCGGGCTAAATAAGTGTGTTATAGCCCAGGGTTTTGGGTGTGGGCCTGGGACCTGAGTGTGTTGTGGGTCAAAAATCTACCGGGGCATGCCAGGGATGTTGGGGATAGTCGCAGTATGGTCTGTTTAATTTTTTGTGGCCATTTGGTTAGACAAATGGGTGAAACAGAGCGAACGAGGCATTTTTGGGCCAAATTGATGTGCTATTACCCACGGTTTTGGGGGTGGGCTCGGGATCCCGAGTGTTGTGAATAAAAAATCGACCGACGCGTGCCAGAGAGGTTGGGGATCATCCCAGTGTGGTCCATTTAATTTCTTGTGGCCATTGGGTGAACAAATGGACACAACAGCGAGAAGTAGGCATTTTCGGGCCAAATCAGTGTGCTATAGCCCACGGTTATGAGGGTGGGCCCGGGCGTGCTGTGGACCAAAATTCATTCGAGGCATGAAAAGGAGGTTGGGGATCATCCCAGTTTGGTCCATTTTTTTTTTTGGCCATTTGGTTGGACAAACGGACAAAACGATGCAAATGGGGTATTTTCAGGTCAAATCGGTATGCTATAGCCCATGGTTTAGGGGGTGGGCTCCGGGTATGGGCGTTCTATAGGCCAAAAATCGATCGGGACATGCCAGGGAGATTAGGGATGGTCCCAGTCTAGTCCGTTTTATTTTCCGTGGCCATTTGGGTAGACAAACGGGTGAAACAGCGCGAACGGGGCATTTTCAGGCTAAATCGATGTGCTATTACCAATCGTTTCGGGGAGGGGGGGTGCCGAGGTCTGGGCGTGCTGTTGGCCAAAAATCGACCGTGGCGTGCCAGGGAGGTTGGGGATCGTCCTAGTGTGGTCCGGTTAATTTTTCGTGGCCATTTGAGTGGGCAAACGGGCGAAACGGCACAAACGGGAAATTTTCGGGCCAAATTGGTGTGCTATAGCCCACGGTTTCATTGGTGGGCCCGCGTCTCAGGCGTGCTGTGGGATAAAAATTGATCGGGGCGTACCACGGAGGTTGGGGATCGTCCCAGTGTAGTCCATTTAAGTTTTCATGGATATTTGGGGGGTCAAAAGGGCGAAACCGCATGAATGAGGCATTTTGAGCCAAATCTATGTGTTATAGCCCACGGTTTTGGGGGTGGTCCCGGGTTCTGGGCGTACTATGGTCCAAAAATTGATCGGGGTATGCCAGGGAGGTTGGGGATCATCCCAATGTGGTCCGTTTCATTTTTCGTGTCCATTTGGCTAGACAAATGGGCGAAACTGTGAATGGGGTATTTTCAGGCCAAATCGGTGTGCTATAGCCCACGGTTTTGTGGGTGGTCCAGGGTGTGCTATGGGCTGAAAATCGACCGGTGCGTGCCAGGGAGGTTGGGGATCGTCCCAATATGGTTCGTTTAATTTTTTGTGGCCATTTGGGTGGACAAACAGGTGAAACAGCAGGAACGGTGCATTTTTGGGCTAAATCGGTGTGCTATAGCCCACGATTTCAAGGGTGAGAGCGGGGTTCGGGTGTGTTGTGGGATGAAAATCAACCGAGGTGTGCCAGGGAGGTTGGGAATCATCCCAGTATGGTCTGTTTAATTTTTTGAGGCCATTTGGGTTGATAAATGGGCAAAACCACGCGAATGGGGCATTTTTGGGACAAATCGGTATGCTATAGCCTACGGTTACGGGGGTGGGCCCGGGGTCCGTTCTTGCTGTGGGCCGACAATTGACCGGAGCATGCCAGAGAGGTTGAGAATCATCCTAGTGTGGTATTTTTAATTTTTGTGGCCATTTTGGTGGACAAACGGCCGAAACGACGTGAACGGGGTATTTTCGGGCTAAATCGATATGCTGTACCCCACGGTTTCGGGGGTGGGCTCGGGGTTTGGGCGTGCTATAGGCCGTAAATCAACATAGGAATGGAAGAGAGGTTGGGGATCATCCTAGTGTGGTCCGTCTAATTTTTCGTGGCCATTTGGGTGGACAAACAAGAGAAACGGTGCGAACGGGGCATTTTCGGGCCAAATCGGTGTGCCATAGCCCATGGTTTTGGGGATGGGACCTAGGTCCGGGCATGATGTGGGCCAAAAATCGACCGAGGAATTCCAGGGAGGTTGGGGATCATCCCAGTGTGGTCCCTTTAATTTTTCGAGGACATTTGGGAGGACAAACAGGCGAAACGGCGCGAATGGGGCATTTTTGGGCCAAATTTGTGTTCTATAACCCACGGTTTTGAGGGTGGGCCTGTGGTTCGGCCATGTTATGGGCTGAAAATCGATCGGGGAGTACCAGGGAGATTGGGGATCATCCCAGTGTGGTCCGTTTAATTTTTTGTGGCCATTTGGGAGGACAAACGGGCAAAACGGTGCGAACAGGGCATATTTGGGCCAAATCGGTGTACTATAGCCCATGGTTTTGGAGGTGGGCCCGGGGTACGGGCGTGATGTGGTCCAAAAATCGACCGGGGCATGACATGGAGGTTGGGGATCATCCCAGTGTGGTACGTTTAATATTTCGTGGCCATTTGGGTAGACAAACGGGAGAAACGGCGCGAACGGGGAATTTTTGGGCAAAATCGATGTGCTATAGCCCACGGTTTCGGAGGTGGGTGATAATGCTCAAATTACACTCTTGAATGGGTATAAGCGATCGTCGTCAATATATATACCCAACTTCGGAGTCGGGGTCGAATCTACAGGGAACAATGTGAGTGGCGATTAAACTAGTTCGAAACTATAGCTACAAGTTAAATTCAAATACATAATAAGAAAAGGACAAAATAGGGGTTTTTATCAATCAATTTTTTTTTAACCTTTCAACTTATTTTAGAACTCAAAACTTAGATTTCAATATTTTGAATCAATGATATCGAGAAACTAGGGTTGTGATCACTATGACTATTAATCTCCAGTTACGGCATCAATCATTAAACAGAAAGTTTGTAGCTTCCGAGTCCCTGTTGATAATTCACGACCTCTAGTCTATTTCTCCGTTAGAAGCAAATAAAACCTAAGGCATAACCTAATGTTTGCAACCAATAGATTCAAGTTTAAACAACAAAATTTCAAGACGTTCCCACAATCACTCAAACCCTAACCCAACTATTAAATCAATGAAATAATAATCATAAATCCCACAACCCTAGTTGTGGGTTTTAGTTGCTCATAAGATAGAAAGAGATAACAAAGATTAAATTCATAACTTAAAGCAAGTGAACTTACAAAAGATGAAATTCAAAGTTGTTTCTCCTTCAAGTACAATAAGAATTTCCCACAACTAAATCAAAGGATGGAAAATTGAATTCTAAGTTAAGAGAGTCAAAAACAAGTGCCCTTTACTAAGTTACAAGATGTCAAAAGTTGCTTCCCAAGTTGTGAATGAAACCCTAAAAGATGCTATTTACACTAAAGCCTAATTAAGGAAATAAAATAACAAAACTTAATTAAATTCTCGGAATAGGTGACGCCCAAGCTAACGCCGCGTCAAGAGTCTGACGCCCTATGACGGATGGCGTCAGAATGCTTCAGTTGTCTTCAAAATCTGTCTTAGGCTGATGATGTAGCTGATGCCGCGTCACCGATCTGACTACGTATCACCAACGTCGTCAGATTTCTTCTTCAAACTCAATTCTTTGGTTTAAGCTGACGCCTTTCATGATGCCTTATCACCAACTTGACGCCTTATCACCAACATCATCAAAACTTCTTCTCAGGCTTCAAGTTTTTGGTTAAGGTTGACGCCAATACTGATAAGCTATCACAAGGATGGCGACGTATCACGGAGGTCGTCAGCCATGATTTTTTTTTCTCAAATTTTCAACTCTTTTTCTTCATTGTCGTTTGTGTTTATTCCTTCAGCCTTTTACTGCAATATCATGAGCAATCACATCAAAACAACAAGAGTTGCTTCAGAATTCACAATTATTTTGAGCTAAAAAGCATTAAATGTGTTAGATTTTGCTCACACATCAACACCCTCAACTTAAAACAATTACTTGTCCTCAACCAACTACATAACACCATACTACGATGCTTAACCAAGAGACACATAAGATACCTATCACAGTTGATTATCAAGTTTAGCTCAAAACTCATGCCACTCTCCATGTTTAATCTAATTTTGCATATCCATAAAGATTAACAATGTGACCCAAAGGAATCAAGATATGACATCAATTCAACAACAATAACCATGCATATGTACAAGTTACACTACCCAAATAAGTAAACAACTAGTAATGCAACCGATGTGCCCTTACAACAAAGAAGTCCTTCCTCACTCATATATGAACTCAAGCATGTCAATGAGGGGACGGTCAAGAGACACTCACTCTCAGAAAGAAATTCCAATCAATGCATGTCAAATACCATATGCTTTCCCTTATTTTCATTACCAAGGTGTCTAGACAGGTAAGTTAGGATCACTATAGGTCTTTTCTTCGGCTTGTAATGTAGGCTAAGGTATGGTATGATATTCAATGGCATTTAGAGTGACTAAGCCTCCTTGGGGTTCACTTATTAACCTTTTTCTTCTTTTTCTCCTTTTCTTTATCACACATTATTCAGGATGGATGTGGCTTTTCTTATTCATTTTTTTCACAACTATTCTTTTCTTATTCTTTTTCCATAGCACCCTACTTTTTATTCTTTTTTCTTTTATTCGACAATTCCTCATACTCATTTTACATCACGCACCCCTATGATAGCCACCCTCAACTTAGGCTATTTGCCTAAGTCAAGGTGCACAGTGTCCAAGGAGGACCAGGGCTAAAACAAGTTCATTATGATATAAATGGGAAGGTGATAGGTGTCATAGAAAGAAATGGTCAATTCAAGCTCAAAACAGGGATCAAGAGATATCATGCATAACAGGGAAGGTTATTTAGGCTAAAAGTGGACTAACATCAACAACGACCTATGATCCTTTCCTAACCCCTATCTTACAACCAAAGTAAGACTAACCGGGAAAGTTCTGGATTTAACACACAAAGGGAACTAAGTAGTATCTCACACACACATGGCACAAAGATGCATCACAAGCTACTACCTATCCGGTTCATGCGATTATTTAGCAGTGGATATCATGTCACTAGTACTATTGCCATAACAAGATGCACAGTGGTCACACATAAATGTATATCACACAGTAATAAAACAGACCAATGGAGAGGTGCTTATTAGTCTCAGAAATCAACAAAACTATGTCAACTATCCTAGATACTTATTTTTCTCCCAATTAACCACAACACATTACAAAAAAACATAATACGCCTAAATATGCCGGCTCTACTAGGAACAAGACTCCGGGGAAAAGAGACACGACAACAAAAACCCCAGGAGGACATCAACACCCATAAGTAGCCCCACCCTCAACTTAATATCATGCATTGTTCCCAACACGTCAAATCAAAACAAGAGAGTTAGAAACATACCTGTGGCACCATGGGTGCGAAGATCTGATGTCAATCACATAATACGAATACAAACAACAAAATACCTTGGGTTGCCTCCCAAGAAGCGCCTAGTTTAACGTCGCGGCATGACCCAACTCAGATTTTTCCTCCACCTTAAGGATATGAATTTCACCCCCAACTTAGAGTCCATATTCTTGCCTCGCTCATAGGGAGGTGGTACAAAGATTAAGAAGCCGAGTAATGGATGATGCGTGGTAAACAACTCAGCTTTAAAGTGAGGTGTGTTTTTGTGTTGCTTATCAAGTGTAAAATAAAGAATATAGGATTCTTGTTCCTCATCTTCACAGTCTTCCACTATTTTAGATGATTCCACAGATAAGATATCATCTAAACATAATGTGGAAAAATGCTTCGAGTGTGGAACAACAAATCCTACTTCAAAATTTACACTATCCTCTACACACTCACTTATATTCATCTTCTCAACATTTTTACTTTGAATTGGGTTAGAGTCTTCATAAGAGATTGGCTTGGCTTCTTCTTTTTCCTCTAGAACCATTCCTTTAATCTTGGCATCATCCCTCATGGTTGGCTCGGTTGGTTGGGAAATCTCCAAGGTCTCGATATCTATCTTTTCTCTTCCCTCGTTAAATACCCTAATGTCTTGATATATGTCACATATGGTATCATTTGTTGTGTCTATACGATCCAACATTAGTTGAAGCATAGCTTTAATGTCACTCTTTCCAGTGCTTCTTTCTTTCTTTTCTTGATCATAAGACCTGTCATACTCATAAGAAGAACTAGAACTTGGGTTAGCGCAATAGGGGGAGGGGGAATTTGGGAAATCACTCCAATTTCCATCTTGGCCATCACATAAAGAACAATTATACTCCCGGTAGGATGGAGATAGTGCACACATCTCTCTCCGGGGAGCATATCTACAATCTTGCCAAAAGTGAGGTCCATCATAATATGGACATGGATCATCTAGATAGCATTTCCTACCATCAAACTCATGTTCATTCCAAGATGCCATAGTAATAAGTAAATTAGAATAAAAATTTACCTAACACAAGAAATAAAAGAAAACTAAAAACAAATATTTACAAGTTTGAATTCAAGAAAGTAGGCTAAAATTCCAAACCAACTCAATACGCCAAATTGTTCCCCGACAACGGCGCCATTTTTTGATAACGCTCAAATTACACTCTTGAATGGGTGTAAGCGAACGTCGTCAATATATTTACCCAACTTCAGAGTCGGGGTCGAATCCACAGGGAACAATGTGAGTGGAGATTAAACTAGTTCGAAACTATAGCTACAAGTTAAATTCAAATACATAATAAGAAAAGGACAAAATAGGGGTTTTTATCAATCAAACAAATTTTAACGTTTCAACTTATTTTAGAACTCAAAACTTAGATTTCAATATTTCGAATCAATGATATAGAGAAACTAGGGTTGTGATCACTATGACTATTAATCTCCATTGAATAATAACTGTTCATGATTCTCGTGATAGGTGGGAACAAAAGATTATCCCTGCCGATGAAACTATCTGACTTATCTCTCGACCTCACCAGATAATTTATTATCTAATTCTCTTGAACTTAGATAACATATCTATTTCCAACTGAATGTTATCTCAAGTAGATTGATCCAGTTACGGCATCAATCATTAAACAGAAGGTTGGTAGCTTTCGAGTCCCTGTTGATAATTCACAACCTCTAGTCTATTTCTCCATGAGAAGCAAATAAAACCTAAGTCATAACCTAATGTTTGCAACCAATAGATTCAAGTTAAAACAACAGAATTTCAAGACGTTCCCACAATCACTCAAACCCTAATCCAACTATTAAATTAATGAAATAATAATCATAGATCGCACAACCCTAGTTGTAGGTTTTAGTTGCTCATAAGATAGAAAGAGATAACAAAGATTAAAATCATAACTTAAAGCAAGTGAGCTTACAAAAGATGAAATTCAAAGTTGTTTCTCCTTCTAGTACAATAAGAATTTACCACAACTAAATCAAAGGATGGAAAATTGAATTCTAAGTTAAGAGAGTAAAAAACAAGTGAACTCCCCTTTACTAAGTTACAAGATGTCAAAAGTTGCTTCCCAAGTTGTGAGTGAAACCCTAAAAGATGCTATTTATAATAAAGCCTAATTAAGGAAATAAAATAACAGAACTTAATAAAATTCTCGGAATAGTTGATGCCCAAGCTGGCGCTGCGTCAAGAGTCTGATGCCCTATCACGGATGGCATCAGAATGCTTTAGTTGCCTTCAAAATCTGTCTTAGGCTGACGATGTAGATGACACCACATCACCGATCTGACGACGTATCACCAACGTCCTCAGATTTCTTTTGCGAACTCAATTCTCTAGTTTAAGCTGACGCCCTTCGTGATGCCTTATTACCAACTTGACGCCTTATCACCAACGTCGTCAGAACTTCTTCTCAAGCTTTAAGTTCTTTGTTAAGGTTGACGCCAATGATGATACGCTATAACAAGGCTAAATACGTATCATGGAGGTCGTCAGCCATGATTTCTTCTTTTTTGCTCAGATTTTTAACTCTTTTGCTCCATTGTCATTTGTTTTTATTCTTTCAACTTTTTACTGCAATATCATGAGCAAGCACATCAAAACAACTAGAGTTTCTTTAGAATTCACAATTATTTTGAGCTAAAAAGCATTAAATGTGTTAGCTTTTTCTCACACATCAGTGGGCCCGGGGTTCGGGCGTGTTGTAGGTCAAAAATTGACGAGGGCGTGCTAGGGAGGTTGGGGATCATCCCAGTATGGTCTATTTAATTATTTTCATCTATTTGGGTGGACAAACAGGCAAAATGGCATGAATGGAGCATTTTTTGGCCAAATCGGTGTGCTATAGCACACGGTTTTGGGGGTGGGTTGGGGGTCCGGGCGTGCTGTGGGCCAAAAATCAATCGGGGCATGTCTGGGAGGTTGGGGATAGTCCCAGTATGGTCCATTTAATTTTTCATGGCTATTTGGGTGAACAAACGGGCGAACAGGGCATTTACGAGAAAAATCGGTGTGCTATAACCCTCGGTTTTAGGGTGGACTAGGGGTTCGAGCGTGCTGTGGGCCAAAAATCGACCGGGGTGTACCAGGGGGGTTGAGGATCATCCCAGTATGGTTCGTTTAATTTTTTGTGGCCATTTGGGTGGACAAACGGATGAAACGACGTGAACGGAGTATTTTTGGGCCAAATCGGTGTGCTATAGCCCACGGTTTTGGGGGTGGGCCAGGGATCCGGGCGTGCTATGGGCAAAAAATTGATTGGGTCATACCAGGGATGTTGGGGATAGTCCCAATGTGGTCCGTTTAATTTTTTGTGGCCATTTGGGTGGACAAATGGGCAAAACAGCATGAACGGGGCATTTTTAGGCCAAATCGGTGTGCTATAGCCCACGATTTTAGGGGTGGGCCTGGGGTCTGAGGTGATGTGAATTGAAAATTGACCGAGGCATGCCAGGGAGGTTGGGGATCATCCTAGTATGGTCCATTTAATTTTTTGTGGCTATTTGGGTGGACAGACGGGCGAAACGATGAGAATGGGGCATTTTTGGGCCAAATCAGTGTGCTATAGCCCACAATTTTGAAGGTGGGCCCGAGGTCCATGTGTGATGTAGGCCAAAAATCAACCGGGGCATGCCAGGGAGGTTGGGGATCATCACAGTATGGTTCATTTAATTTTTTGTGACCATTTGGATGGAAAAACGGGCAAAACGGCATGAACGGGGCATTTTTTAGCCAAATCGGTGTGCTATAACCCACAGCTTCAGGGGTGGGCCCAGGGTCTGAGCGTTCTATGGGACAAAAATCGATCGGGGCATGCCAGGGAGGTGGGGATCATCCCAGCATTATCTGCTTAATTTTTCATGTCTATTTGGGTAGAAAAAAGGGCAAAAGGGCGCGAACGGGGAATTTTGGGCCAAATCGGTGTGCTATAGCCCACGATTTTGGGGGTGGGCAGGGGTTCGCATGTGATGTAGGCCAAAAATTGACCGATACATTCCAGGGAGGTTTGGAATCATTCCAGTATGGTCCGTTTAATTTTTTGGGGCCATTTGGATTGAAAAATAGGTGAAACGGCGTGAACTGGGCATTTTCGGGCCAAATCGGTGTGCTATAGCCCACGGTTTATGGGGTTGACCCAGGTCATGGCGTGTTGCTAGCCAAAAATTGATCGGGACGTGCCAGGGCGGTTGGGGATCGACCCTTTGTTGTCCGTTTAATTTTTCGTGCATATTTAGTTGGACAAACGGGCAAAACGGCACGAACGGGGCATTTTCAGTCCAATTCGGTGTGCTATAGCCCACGGTTTCAGGGGTGGGCCTTGGGTCCGGGTGTGTTGTGGGCCAAAAATCATTTGGGGTATGCCAGAGAGGTTGGGGATCATCCTAGTGTATTCCGTTTAATTTTTCGTGGCTATTTGGGCGGTCAAACGGGAAAAACGATGCAAACAGGGTGTTTTCAGGCCAAATCGGTGTGCCATATCCCACGGTTTTGGGGGTGGCCTCGGGGTCTGAGCGTGCTGTGGGCCAAAAATCGATTGAGGCATACCTGGGAGGTTGGGGATCGTCCTAGTATGGTCCGTTTAATTTTTCGTGGCCATTTGTATTGACAAACGGGCAAAAAAGGTGCGAATGGGGCATTTTCAAAATAAATCGGTGTGCTATAGCTCACGATTCCGAGGGTAGCCGTCCAGGCGTGTTGTGGGCTGAAAGTCGACCTGGACGTGCCAGTGAGGTTGGGGATCATCACAGTATGGTCCTTTTAATTTTTCGTGGCCATTTAGGTGGCCAAACAGTCGAAACGGTGTGAACGGGGAATTTTTAGGACAAATTGGTGTTCTATAGCTCACAGTTTCGGGGTGGGCCAAGGATTCGGGCATGTTATGTGCTGAAAATCGACTGGGGCATGCCAGGGAGGTTGGGTATTATCCCAGTATGGTCCGTTTCATTTTTCATGGCTATTTGGGTGGAGAAACTGGAGAAACGGCGCGAACAAGGCATTTTTGGGCCAAATCAGTATGCTAAAGCCTACAGTTTCGGGGGTGGGCCAAGGGTTCAGGCATGCTGTGGGCCAAAAATTGACCGGGGCATGCTAGGGAGGTTGGGGATCATTCCAGTGTGGTCTGTTTAATTTTTTGTGGCCATTTGGGTGGACAAATGGGCAAAACGGCATGAACGGGATATTTTTTGGCCAAATTGGTGTGCTATAGTCAACGTTTTTGGGGGTGCGCTTGGGGTACGAGCGTTATGTGGGCCAAAAATTGGCCAAGGCATGCCAGGGAGGTTGGGATCGTCCCAGTGTGGTCCGTTTAATTTTTCATGGCCATTTGGGTGGCCAAACAGGCGAAACGGCTAAACGAGGCATTTTTAGGACAAATCGGTGAGCTATAGCTTACGGTTTCGGGGGTGTGCCTGGGGTCTGATCGTGCTGTGGGCCAAAAATCAACCGAGATATGCCAGGGAGGTTGGGGATTGTCCCAGTGTGGTCCATTTAATTTTTTGTGGCCTTTTAGGTGGACAAACAGTTGAAACGGTGCGAATAGGGCATTTTCGAGCCAAATGACTCACAATTTTGGGGGTTGGGCTTGGTGTTCGGGCGTGCTGTGGACTAAAAATCAATCGAGGCTAGCCAATGAGGTTGGGATCATCTCAGTATGGTCCGTTTAATTATTCGTGGCTATTTGGGTTGACATACGGGCGAACCGGCGCGAATGGTGCATTTTTGGGCTAAATCGGTGTACTATAGCCCATGGTTTCATAGGTGGGCCCAGATTCCGGGCGTGTTGTGGGCCAAAAATTGTTTGGGGCATGCCAAGGAGGTTGAGGATCATACTCGTGTGGTTCGTTTAATTTTTCATGGCTATTTGGGTGGACAAACGAGTGAAACGACGTGAATGGGGAATTTTCGGACTAAATCGGTGTGCTATAGCCTACAGTTTTGGGAGTGGGCCCAGGGTCCGGGCATGTTGTGGACTGAAAATCGATCGGGACGTGCCAGGGAGATTGGGGATCATCTCAGTATGGTCCATTTAAATTTTTATGGCTATTTGTATGGACAAACGGGAAAAATAGCGCGAACGGGTCATTTTCAGGACAAATCGGTGTGGTATAACCCATGGTTTAAAGGGTGGGCCCGGGGTCCGGGCGTGCTGTAGGTTGAAAATTGACCAGGGTGTGCCAGGGAGGTTGGGGATCATTCCAGTGTGGTTCGTTTAATTTTTTGTGGCCATTTAGGAGGACTAAAGGGAGAAAGGGCGCGAACGAGGCATTTTTAGGCCAAATTAGTGTGCTATAGCCCATGTTTTTAGGGTGGGCCCAAGGTCCGGACGTTCTATGGTCCAAAACTCGATCGGGGCGTACCAGGGAGGCAGAGGATCATCCCAGTATGGTCCGTTTAATTTTTCGTGGCCTTTTGGGTGGACAAATGGGTAAAACAACATGAACGGGGAATTTTTGAGCCAAATCGGTGTGCGATAGCCCACGGTTTCTGGGGTGGGTCTGGGGCTCGGGTGTGTTGTGGGACCAAAATTGATTGGGGCATGCTAGGGAGGTTGGGGATCATCCAGTGTGGTCCATTTAATTTTTTGTGGCCATTTTGGTGGAAAAACGGGCGAAACGGCGCGAACGGGGCATTTTTGGGATAAATCGGTGTGCTATAGCCCACGATTTTGGAGGTGTGCCTGAGGTCCGGGCGTTCTTGGGGAGAAAAATTTTTAGGGACATGCCAGGGAGGTTGGGGATCATCCCAGTATGGTGCATTTAATTTTTCGTGGCCGTTTGGGTGGACAAACAGTTGAAACGGCATGAATGGGGAATTTTCAGGCCAAATCAGTGTGTTGTGGCTCATGATTTTGGGGGTGGGGCCGGGGTCAGGGAGGGATGTGGAGAAAAAATAGAACGAGGCATTCCAGGGAGGTTGAGAATCATCCCAGTGTGGTCCGTTTAATTTTTCGTGGCCATTTGGGTGGACGAACGGGTGAAACGGCGCGAACGGGTGAAACGGCGCGAACGGGGTATTTTCGGGCAAAATCGGTGTGTTATGGCTCACGACTTCATGGGTGGGCCTAGTTCAGGGCGGGCTATGCAGAAAAAATTGACCGAGGCATTCCAGGGAGGTTGGGGATCATCCCAGTGTGGTCTGTTTAATATTTCGTGGTCATTTTGGTGGACAAACCACTGAAATGGAGCGAACGGGGAATTTTCAGGATAAATTAATGTGCTATAGCCCACGATTTTGGGGGTGCGCTCTGGGTCCGGGCGTTCTGTGGGCCGAAAATCAACCAGGACATGCCAGGGTAGTTGGGGATCATCTTAGTGTGGTCCGTTTAATTTTTTGTGGCCATTTGTGTGGACAAGTAGTCAAAACGGTGCGAATGGTGCATTTTTGGGCCAAATCGGTATGATATGCCTCACTATTTTGGGGGTGAACCCAAGAGTGATGTGGACCAAAAATCAACCGAGGCGTGCCAGGAAGGTTGGGGATCATGCCAGTGTGGTCCATTTAATTTTTTGAGGCCGTTTGGGTGGACAAACGGGTGAAACAGCGCGAATGGGGCATTTTTAGGCTTAATCAATGTGCTATATGACACGGTTTTGGGGGTGGGCCCAGGGTTCGAGCGTACTGTGGGTCAAAAATCAACCAGGGCGTGCCAGGAAGGTTGGAGATCGTTCCAGTGTGGTCAGTTTAATTTTTCGTGGCCATTTGGGTGAATGAGGCATTTTTGGGCCAAATCGGTGTGCAATAGCCCACAGTTTTGGGGCATGCTAGGGAGCTTGGGGATTGTCTCAATATGGTCCGTTTAATTTTTTGTGGCCATTTGGGACGACAAACAGGTAAAACGATGCGAATGGGGCATTTTCAAGAAAAAATGGTGTGCTATAGCCCAAGTTTTCGTGGGTGGGCCTGGGGTTCGGGTGTATTGTGGGCTGAAAATTGATTGGGGCATGACAGGGAGGTTGGGGATTGTCCCAGTGTGGTCCGTTTAATGTTTCGTGGCTATTTGGGTGGTCAAACAGGCAAAACGACGCGAACGAGACATTTTTCGGCCAAATTGGAGTGCTATAGCCCACGGTTTCAGGGGTGGTATCGGGCGTGCTATGTTCCGAAAATTGACCGGGGCGTTCCAGGGAGGTTGGGGATCATCCCAGTGTGGTCAGTTTAATTTTTCGTGGCCATTGGGTGGATAAATAGGCGAAACGGCACGAACGGGGCATTTTTGGGCAAAATCGGTGTGCTATAGCCCACTTTTTTAGGGGTGGGCCCCGAGGTCCGGGCGTGCTGTGGGCCAAAAATCGATCGTGGAGTGTTAGGGGGGTTGGGGATCATCCCAATGTGGTCCGTTTAATTTTTTTAGGCTACTTAGGTGGACAAACGTGCGAAAAGGTGTGAACGTGGCAATTTTAGGAAAAATTGGTGTGCTATAGCCCATGGTTTTGAGGGTGGGCTCGGGGTTCGGGTCTGTGGGACGAAAATTGATCGGTGCATGCCAGGGAGGTTGAGGATCATCACAATGTGGTCCGCTTAATTTTTTGTGGCCATTTGGGTGGAAAAACGGGCGAAACAGCGCGAATGGGGCATTTTAGGGCTAAATCGATGTGCTATAGCCCCCGGTTTCGGAGGTGGGCCAAAGGTTCGGGCGTGCTGTGGGCCAAAAATCGATTGGGACGTGCTAGGAAGGTTGGGGATCATTCCAGTATGATCCATTTAATTTTTCGTGGCAATTTGGGTGAAATGGCCCGAACGGGGCATTTTTGAGCCAAATCAGTGTGCTATATAGCCAACGGTTTTGGGGGTGGGCCCGGTGTCCGGGTGTTTTGTGGGCCAAAAATCAGCCGAGGCATACCAGGGAGGTTGGGGATCATCCTAGTGTGGTGCATTTAATTTTTCGTGGCCATTTGGGTGGACAAACAGTCTAAACGGCATTATTGGGGAATTTTTGGGATAAATCGGTGTGTTGTGGCTCACGATTTCGGGGGTGAGCCCGGGGTCAAGGCGGGCTGTAGAGCAAAAATAGAACGAGGCATGCCAGGGAAGTTGGGAATCATCCCAGTGTGGTCCGTTTAATTTTTCGTGACCATTTGGGTGGACAAACGGGTGAAACGGCGCGAATGAGGCATTTTTGAGCCAAACCGGTGTGCTATGACTCACGATTCCATTGGTGGGCCCGGGGTTAGGGTGGGCTGTGGAGCACAAATTGACCGAGGCATGTCAGAGAGGTTGGGGATCATCCCAGTATGGTCTGTTTAATTTCTCATGGCCATTTTGGTGGACAAACGACTGAAACGGCGCGAACGGGGCATTTTTAGGATAAATCGGTGTGCTATAGCCCACGATTTCAGGGGTGCGCCCTGGGTACGGGCGTGCTGTTGGCCGAAATTCAACCGGGACATGTCAGGAAGGTTGGGGATCATCTCAGTGTGGTCCGTTTATTTTTTCGTGGCCATATGGGTGGACAAGTAGTCAAAACGACGTGAACAGTGCATTTTTGGGCCAAATCGGTATGTTATGCCACACGATTTTGAGGGTGAACCCGAGAGTGCTGTGGACCAAAAATTGACCAAGGCATGCCAGGGAGGTTGGGGATCATCCCAGTGTGGTCTGTTTAATTTTTCGTGGCTATTTAGGTGGAAAAACGGGTGAAACGGCGCGAACGGGGCATTTTTGGGCTTAATTGATGTGCTATAGGACACGGTTTTGGGGGTGGTCCCAGGGTTTGAGCGTGCAATGGGCCAAACATCGACCAAGGCGTGCCAGGGAAGTTGGAGATCATCACAGTATGGTCAGTTTAATTTTTCGTGGCCATTTTGGTGGACAAACGGGTGAAACGACGGGAATGAGGCATTTTCGGGACAAATCAGTGTCCAATAGCCCACAGTTTTGGGAGTGGGCCCAGGATCCTGGCGTGCTGTGGGCCAAAAAATGACCGGCATGTGCTAGGAAGTTTGGGGATTGTCCCAGTATGGTCCGTTTAATTTTTCTTGGCCATTTGGGTGGATAAACAGGCGAAACGATGCGAATGGCGCATTTTCAAGCAAAATTGGTGTGCTATAGCCCAGGGTTTCAAGGGTGGGCCTGGGGTTCGGGTGTACTGTGGGGTGAAAATCGGTCGGGTCATGTCAGGGAGGTTGGAGATCATCCCAGTATGGTTCGTTTAATTTTTCGTGGCTATTTGGGTGGACAAACAGGAGAAATGGCGCGAACAGGGCATTTTTACGCAAAATTACAGTGCTATAGCCCATGGTTTCGGGGGTGATATTGGGCGTGCTCTGGGCTGAAAATCGACCAGGGCATGCCAAGAAGGCACAGTGTGGTCTGTTTAATTTTTTGTGGCCATTTGAGTGGATAAATAGGCGAAACGGCACGAACGGGGCATTTTTGAGCAAAATCAGTGTGCTAAAGCCCACATTTTTAAGGGTGGGCCCCGAGGTTCGGGCGTGCTGTGGGCTAAAAATCGATCGGGGAGTGCCAGGGGGGTTGGGGATCATCCCAGTGTGGTCCGTTTAATTTTTTGTGGCTAGTTAGGTGGACAAACCGGCGAAAAGGTGTGAATGTGGCATTTTCAGGAAAATCGGTGTGCTATAGCTCATGGTTTTGAGGGTGGGCTCGGGGTTCGGGCGTGCTGTGGGACAAAAATTGACCGGTGCGTGCCAGAAAGGTTGGGGATCATCACAATGAGGTTCGCTTAATTTTTTTGGGCCATTTGGGTGGGAAAATAGGAGAAACAGCGCGAATGGGGCATTTTTGGGCCAAATCAGTGTGCTATAGCCCCTGGTTTCGGGGGTGGGCCAAAGTTTCGAGCGTGCTGTGGGCCGAAAATCAATTAGACTGTGCCAGGGAGGTTGGGGATCATCACAGTATGGTCCGTTTAATTTTTCGTGGCCATTTGGGTGGACAAATGGGCGAAACGGCGTGAACGGGGCATTTTTGGGCCAAATCGGTGTGCTATAGCCAACGGTTTTGGGGGTGGGCCGGTGTCCGGGTATACCATGGGCCAAAAATCGGCCGAGTCATGCCATGAAGGTTGGGGATCGTCCCAGTGTGGTCCGTTTAATTTTTTATGGCCATTTAGGTGGAGAAACAAGCAAAATAGAGGGAACAGGGTTTTTTGGGCCAAATCGGTGTGCTATAGCCCATGGTTTCGGGGGTGGGCCTTGGGTCCGGGCGTGCTATTGGCCCAAAATCAACCGGGGTATGCCATGGAGGTTCAGGATCATCCCAATGTGGTCCGTTTAATTTTTTGTGGCCATTTGGGTGAACAAACTGGCAAAACGGGGCATTTTCGTCCCAGTGTGGTCAGTTTAATTTTTCGTGGCCATTTGGGTGGACAAACGGGTGAAACGACGCGAATGAGGCATTTTTAGGCTAAATCGGTGTGCAATAGCCCACGGTTTTGGGGGTGAGCCCGGGATCCTAGCGAGCTGTGGGCCAAAAATCGACCGGGGCGTGCTAGGAAGGTTGGGGATTGTCCCAGTATGTTCCGTTTAATTTTTCTTGGCCATTTGGGTGGACCAACAGGTGAAACGACGCGAACGACGCATTTTTGAGCAAAATTGGTGTGCTATAGCCCAAGGTTTCAAGGGTGGGCCTGGGGTTCGGGCGTACTGTGGGCTGAAAATCAGCCGGGGTATGCCAGGGAGGTTGGGGATTGTCCCAGTGTGGTCCGTTTAATTTTTCGTGGCTATTTGGGTGGACAAATGGGCGAAACGGCGCGAACGGGGCATTTTTAGGCCAAATTGAAATGCTATAGCCCACGGTTTTGGGGGTGGTACCGGGCGTGCTGTAGGCCAAAAATCGATCGGGGCGTGCCAGGGAGGTTGGGAATCGTCACAGTGTGGTCTGTTTAATTTTTTGTGGCCATTTGAGTGGATAAATAGGTGAAACGACACGAACGGGGCATTTTTGGGAAAAATCAGTGTGCTATAACCCACTTTTTTAGGGGTGGGCCCCGAGGTTCGGGCGTGATGTGGGCTAAAAATTGATCGGGGAGTGACAGGGGTTTGGGGATCATCCCAGTGTGGTCCGTTTAATTTTTTGTGGCCATTTAGGTGGACAAACGGGAGAAAAGGTGTGAATGTTGCATTTTCAGGAAAAATCGGTGTGCTATAGCTCTTGGTTTTGAGGATGGGCTCGGGGTTCGGGCGTGCTGTGGGACGAAAATTGACCGGTGCGTGCTAGGGAGGTTGGGGATCATCACAATGTGGTCCGCTTAATTTTTTGTGGCCATTTGGGTGGAAAAATGGGAGAAACAGCGCGAATGGGGCATTTTTGGGCCAAATCAGTGTGCTATAGCCCCTGGTTTCGGGGGTGGGCCAAAGGTTCGGGCGTGCTGTGGGCCGAAAATCAATTAGGCTGTTCCAGGGAGGTTGGGGATCATCACAGTATGGTCCGTTTAATTTTTTGTGGCCATTTGGGTGGACAAATGGGCGAAACGGCGTGAACGGGGCATTTTTGGGCCAAATCGATGTGCTATAGCCAACGGTTTTAGGGGTGGGCCGGTGTCCGAGTATACTGTGGGCCAAAAATTGGCCGAGTCATGCCATGGAGGTTGGGGATCGTCCCTGTGTGGTCCGTTTAATTTTTTGTGGCCATTTAGGTGGACAAACAAGCAAAACGGAGGGAACGGGGTATTTTCGGGCCAAATCGGTGTGCTATAGCCCATGTTTTTGGGGGTGGGCCCTGGGTCCGGGCGTGCTATTGGCCAAAAATCGACCGGGGTGTGCCAGGGAGGTTGGGGATCATCCCAATGTGGTCCGTTTAATTTTTTGTGGCCATTTGGGTGAACAAACTGGCAAAACGGGGCATTTTCGTCCCAGTGTGGTCAGTTTAATTTTTCGTGGCCATTTGGGTGGACAAACGGGTGAAACGATGCGAATGAGGCATTTTCAGGCCAAATCGGTGTGCAATAGCACACGGTTTTGGGGGTGGGCCCGGGATCCTAGCGTGTTGTGGGCCAAAAATCGATCAGGGCGTGCTAGGAAGGTTGGGGATTGTCCCAGTATGGTCCGTTTAATTTTTCGTGGCCATTTGGGTGGACCAACAGGCGAAACGATGCGAACGATGCATTTTTGAGAAAAATTGGTGTGCTATAGCCCAAGGTTTCGAGGGTGGGCCTGGGGTTCGGGCGTACTATGGGCTGAAAATTGGCCGGGGTATGCCAGGGAGGTTGGGGATCGTCCCAATGTGGTTCGTTTAATTTTTCGTGGCTATTTGGGTGGACAAACGAGCGAAACGGCACGAACGGGGCATTTTTGGGCCAAATTGAAGTGCTATAGCCCACGGTTTCGGGGGTGGTACCGGCCGTGCTGTGGGCCAAAAATTTATCGGGGCGTGCCAGGGAGGTTGGGAATCGTCACAGTGTGGTCTGTTTAATTTTTTGTGGCCAATTGAGAGGATAAATAGGCGAAACGGCACGAACGAAGCATTTTTTGGCAAAATCAGTGTGCTATAACCCACTTTTTTAGGGGTGGGCCCCGAGGTTCGGGCGTGATGTGGGCTAAAAATCGATCGGGGAGTGCCAGGGGGTTGGGGATCATCCTAGTGTGGTCCGTTTAATTTTTTGTGGCCATTTAGGTGGACAAACGGGAGAAAAGGTGTGAATGTTGCATTTTCAGGAAAAATTGATGTGCTATAGCTCTTGGTTTTGAGGATGGGCTCGGGGTTCGGGCGTGCTGTGGGACGAAAATTGGCCGGTGCGTGCTAGGGAGGTTGGGGATCATCACAATGTGGTCCGCTTAATTTTTTGAGGCCATTTGGGTGGAAAAACAGACGAAACGGCGAGAATGGGGCATTTTCGGGCCAAATTGGTGTGCTATAGCCCCCGGTTTTAGGGGTGGGCCAAAGGTTCGAGCGTGCTGTGGGCTAAAAATCGATTGGGGTATGCCAGGGAGGTTGGGTATTGTCCCAGTATGGTCCGTTTAATTTTTCGTGGCCATTTGGGTGGACAAATGAGCGAAACAGCGCGAACGGGGCATTTTTGGGCAAAATCGGTGTGCTATAGCCAATGGTTTTGGGGGTGGGCCCGGTGTTAGGGCGTGCTGTGGGTCAAAAATTGACCGAGGCATGCCAGGGAGGTTGGGGATCGTCCTAATATAGTCCGTTTAATTTTTTGTGGCCATTTAGGTGGACAAACAAGCAAAACGGAGGGAACGGGGTATTTTCGGGCCAAATCGGTGTCCTATAGCCCATGTTTTTGGGGGTGGGCCCTGGGTTCGGGCGTGCTATTGGCCAAAAATCGACTGGGGTGTGCCAGGGAGGTTGGGGATCGTCCCAATGTGGTCCGTTTAATTTTTTATGGCCATTTGGGTGAACAAACTGGTAAAACGGGGCATTTTCGGTCCAAATCAGTGTGCTATAGTCCACGGTTTTGGGTGTGGCCCCGGGATCCGGGTGTGCTGTAGGCCAAAAATCTACCGGAGCGTGACAAGGACGTTGGGGATTGTCCCAGTGTGGTCCGTTTAATTTTTTGTGGCCATTTGGGTGGACAAATGGGCGAAACTGCGCGAATGGGGCATTTTTGGGCCAAATCGAAGTGCTATTACCCACGGTTTTAGGGGTGGG
Organism: Capsicum pubescens; assembly: GCA_030864215.1. Lineage (NCBI taxonomy): Eukaryota > Viridiplantae > Streptophyta > Magnoliopsida > Solanales > Solanaceae > Capsicum > Capsicum pubescens. The sequence continues at coordinate 44,421,340 of CM061544.1, read as the reverse complement.
CTCAGGGTCCGAGATGCTGTGAATCAAAAATTTACAGAGGCATTCCAGGAAGGTTTGGGATCATCGCAGTATGGTCCATTTAATTTTTTGTGGCCATTGGGTGGACAAATGGGCGAAACGATGAAAATGGGGCATTTTCGGGCCAAATCAGTGTGCTATAGCCCACGGTTACGAAGGTGGACCCGGGGTCCGAGTGTGTTGTCGGTCGAAAATTGACCGGGGTATTTCAGGAAGATTAGGGATCATCCCAGTATGATCCATTTTATTTTTTGTGGCCATTTAGGTGGACAAACGGGCGAAACAGCGCGAATAGTGCATTTTTGGGCCAAATCGGTGTGCTATAGCCCATGGTTTCGGGGGTGGACTCGGGGTCTAGTCGTGTTGTGGGCCGAAAATCAACCGGGGCTTGCCAGGGAGGTTGGGGATCATCCCAGTATGATCCATTTAATTTTTCGTGGCTATTTGGGTCGACAAACGGGCGAAAAGTCGTGAACGGGGCATTTTTGGGCTAAATCTGTGTGCTATAGCCCACGGTTTTGGGGGTGGGCCCGAGGTCCAGGTGTGCTGTGGGCTGAAAATCAATCGAGGAGTGCCAGGGAGGTTGGGGATTGTCCCATTGTGGACCGTTTAATTTTTTTGGCCATTTGGGTTGACAAACGGGTAAAATCGCGCGAACGAGGTATTTTTAGGCCAAATCGACGTGCTATAGCCTACGGTTTTGGGAGTGGGCCTGGGGTCCGAGCGTACTGTGGGCCGATAATTGACTGAGGCGTGCCAGGGAGGTTGGGTATTGTCCTAGTGTGGTCCGTTTAATTTTTTGTGGCCATTTGGGTGGACAAATGGGCGACACAGCGCTAATGGGGCACTTTTGGGCCAAATCGAAGTGCTATTACCCACGATTTTGTGGGTGGGCTTGAGGTTCGAGGTGTTGTGAATCGAAAATTTACTGAGGCATTCCAGGGAGGTTGGGATCATCGCAGTGTGGTCCATTTAATTTTTTGTGGCCATTGGGTGGACAAACGGGCGAAATGGCGAGAACGGGGCATTTTCGGGACAAATTAATGTGCTATAGCCCACGGTTACGAGGGTGGACCCGGGGTTCGAGTGTGTTGTGGGTCAAAAATCGATCGGGGCGTGCCAGGAAGTTGGGGATCATTCCAGTGTGATCCGTTTTGTTTTTTGTGGCAATTTGGGTGGACAAACGGGCGAAACAGTGCGAGTGATTCATTTTCGGGCCAAATCGGTGTGCTATAGCCCATGGTTTCGGTGGTGGGCTCGGGGTCTAGTCGTGGAGTGGGCCAAAATCGACCGAGGCATGCCAGGTAGGTTGGGGATCATCCCAGCATGATTCATTTAGTTTTTTGTGGCTATTTGCATCGACAAAATGGGCGAAAAGGCATGAACGGGGCATTTTTGGACCAAATCTGTGTGCTATAGCCCACGGTTTTGAGAGTGGGCCCATGGTCCGGGTGTGCTGTGGGCCAAAAATCAACCGAGGAGTTCCAGGAAGGTTGGGGATTGTCTCAATGTGGACCATTTAATTTTTTTAGCCATTTGGGTGGACAAACGGGTAAAACCGCACGAACGAGGAATTTTTAGGCCAAATCAGCGTGCTATAGCCTACGGTTTTGGGGGTGGGCCCGGGGTCCGAGCATGCTGCAGGTCGGAAATCGACCGAGGCATGCCAGGGAGGTTGGGGATCATCCCAGTGTGGTCCATTTAATTTTTCGTGGCCATTTTGGTGGACAAACGGCCGAAACGGCACGAACGGGGCATTCTCGGGATAAATTGGTGTGCTATAGCCCATGATTTTGGGGGTGCGCCCGGGGTCTGAGTGTGGTGTGGGATGAAAATCGACCGGGACATGCCAGGGAGGTTGGGGATCATCTCAGTGTGGTCCGTTTAATTTTTCGTGGCCATTTGGGTGGACAAATAGTCAAAACGGATCGAACGAGGCATTTTTGGGCCAAATCGGTGTGCTATGCCTCGCGAAGAGTTGCTTCAGAATTCACAAATTTTTTGAGCTAAAGAGCATTAAATGTGTTAGGTTTTGCTCATACATCAGTGGGCCCGAGGTTCAAGCGTGTTGTAAGTCAAAAATCAATCGGGGCGTACCAGGGAGGTTGGGATCATCCCAGTGTGGTCCGTTTAATTTTTTGCGGCCATTTGGGTGGACAAACAGGTGAAACGGCATGAACGGGGCATTTTCTGGCCAAATCGGTGTGCTATAGCACATGGTTTTGGGGGTGGGTCGGGGGTCCGTGCGTGTTGTGGGCCGAAAATCAACCTGGGCGTGCCAAAGAGGTTGGGGATCATCCCAGTGTGGTTCGTTTAATTTTTTGTGGCCATTTGGGTGGAAAAATGGGCAAACAGGGCATTTACGGGCAAAATCGATGTGCTATTACCAACGGTTTCGGGGTGGGCTCGGGGATCGAGCGTGCTGTGGGCCAAAAATCAATCGGGGCATGCCAGGGAGGTTAAGGATCATCCCAATATGGTTCGTTTAATTTTTTTTGGCCATTTGGGTGGACAAACGGGTGAATCGGCGCAAATGGAGTATTTTCGGGCCAAATCGGTGTGCTATAGCCCACGATTTTGGGGGTGGGCCAGGGATCCGAGAGTGTTGTGGGCGAAAAATTGACCGGGGCATGCCAGGTATGTCGGGGATTGTCCCAGTGTGGTCCGTTTTATTTTTCGTGGACATTTGGATGGACAGACGGGCGAAACGACACGAACGGAACATTTTCGGGATAAATCGGTGTGCTATAGCCCACGATTTTGGTGATGGGCCTTAGGTCCGGGCATGCTGTGGCCTAAAAATCGACCGGGGCATGCTAAGGAGGTTGGGGATCATCCCAGTATGGTCCGTTTAATTTTTCGTGGCCATTTGGGTTGACAAACTGGCAAAACGGCGAGAACGGGGTATTTTTTGTCCAAATCTGTGTGCTATAGCCCATGATTTAGTGGGTGGGCCCATGGTTTGGGTGTGCGGTGGGCCAAAAATCGATCAGGGCATGCCAGGGATGTTAGGGATCATCCGAGTGTGGTTTTTTTAATTTTTTATGGCCATTTGGGGTGGACAAACGGGCGAAACGGCGTGAATGGGGCATTTTTGGGTCAAATCGAACTTCTATAGTTCACGGTTTTGGGGGTGGGCCCGGGGTCCGATCATGCTGTGGGCCAAAATTCGACCGGGGCATGCTAGGGAGGTTGGGGATCATCCCAGTGTGGCCCGTTTAATTTTTTGTGGCTATTTGAGTGGACAAACGGGCAAAACGGCGCGAACGGGACATTTTTGGGCTAAATCGATTTGCTATAGCCTACGGTTTCGCGAGTAGGCCTAGGGATCGGGCATGTTGTTGGTTGAAAATCGACCAAGGTATGCTAGGGAGGTTGGGATCGTTCCAATATGGTTCGTTTAATTTTTCATGGGCATTTGAGAGGACAAAAGGGTTTAACGGTGCGAACGAGGCATTTTTTAGCAAAATCAGTGTACTATAGCGCATGGTTTTGGGGGTGGGCCCAGTGTCCGGGTGTGCTATGGGCTGAAAATCGACTGGGGCATTCCAGGGAGGTTGGAATCGTCCTAGTGTGGTCTGTTTAATTTTTCGTGGCCATTTGGGTGGACAAACGAGTGAAACAGAGAAAATGGGGCATTTCGGGCCAAATCGGTGTGCTATAGCCCACGGTTTTGGGTCGGGACACAATGGTATGCTATAGCCCTTGGTTTTGGGGGTGGGCCGGGGTCCGGGCGTGCTGAGGACAAAAAATCGACCGAGGCATGCCGAAAAGTTAGGGATCATCCCAGTGTGGTCCGTTTAATTTTTTGTGGCCATTTGGGTGGAAAAACGGGCGAAACGGCGTGAACGGTGCATTTTTGGGCCAAATTGGTGTGCTATAGCCTACGGTTTTGAGGGTGCGCCAAGGATCAGGGCGTACTGTGGGACAAAAATTGATAGGGGCGTGCCAGGGAGGTTGGGGATTATCCTAGTGTGATACATTTAATTTTTCGTAGCCATTTGGGTGGACAAACGGGCGAAACGGCGCGAACGGGGAATTTTTGGGCTAAATTGTAGTGATATAGCCCACGGTTTTAGGGGTAGGCCAGGGGTCCGGGTGTGTTGTAGGAGAAAAATCGACCGGGGCATACCGGGAGGTTGGGGATCGTCCTAGTGTGGTTCGTTTAATTTTTCATGGCCATTTGGGTGGACAAACGAACCAAATGGCGCGTATGGGGCATTTTTTGGCCAAATCGATGTGCTATAGCCTACAGTTTTGGGGGTGGGCCCAGGGTTCGGGCGTACGGTGGGCCAAAAATCTATCGGGGCGTGACAGGGTAGTTGGGGATCATCCCATTATGGTTCGTTTAATTTTTTGTGGATATTTGGGTGGAAAAATGGGAGAAACGACGCAAACGGGGCATTTTCAGGCCAAATCGGTGAGCTATAACCCTCAGTTTTGGGGGTAGGCCCAGGGTCGGGGCGTGCTGTGAGCCAAAAATTGATCAGGGTATGATAGTGCAGTTGGGGATTGTCCCAGTGTGTTCCGTTTAATTTTTCGTAGACATTTGGTTGGACAAATAGGAAAAACGACGCGAACAGGGCAATTTCGGGCAAAATCGGTGTGCTATAGCCCACGATTTTGGGGGTGGGCCTTGGGCCTGGGTATGCAGTGGGCCAAAAATTGATCGAGGCATGCCAGGGAGGTTGGGGTTCGTCCCAGTATGGTCCGTTAAAGTTTTTGTGGCTATTTGGGTGGACAAAAGGGAAATATGACGCGAATGGGGTATTTTCGGGCCATATCGATGTGCTATAGCCTACGGTTTTGAGGGTGGGCTCGGGGTTCGGGCGTGCTGTGGGACAAAATCGACCGGGGCATGCCAGAGAGGTTGGGGATCATCCTAGTATGGTCCATTTAATTTTTTGAGGCCATTTGGGTGGACAAACGGGAGAAAAGGCGCGAACGGGGCATTTTCAGACAAATCAGTGTGCTATAGCCAACAGTTTTGAGGGTGGGCTACGGGTACGGGCGTTTTTTAGGCCAAAAATTGACCGGGGCGTGCCAGGGAGTTTGAGGATCGTCCCAGTGTGGACCGTTCAATATTTTATGGCAATTTGGGTGGACAAACGGGTGAAACGGAGTGAATGGGGTATTTTCGGTCTAAATTGGTGTGCTATAGCCCACAGTTTTGGGGGAGGGCCAAGGGTTTGGGCGTGCTGTAGGCCATATATTGATCGGGGCATGCCAGGGAGGTTGGGGATCATCCCAGTGTGGTCCGTTTAATTTTTTGTGGCCATTTGGGTGGACAAACGGGCGAAACGACGCGAACAGAGCATTTTTGGGCCAAATCGGTGTGCTATAGCCCAGAGTTTCGGGGCCCAGCCCGGGGTCCAGGCGTGCTGTGGGCCGAAAATTGACCAGAGCGTGCTAGTGTGATTGGGAATCTACAGCGTGAATGGGGCATTTTTGGGCCAAATCGATGTGCTATTACCCACGATTTCGGGGGTGGGCTCAGAGTTCGAGCGTGTTGTGGGCCAAAAATCGATAGGGGCATGCCAGGGAAGTTAGGGATCTTTCCTGTGTGGTCCGTTGAATTTTTTGTGACCATTTGGGTGTGGAAACGGGTAAAATGGAGCAAACGGGGCATTTTCGGGCCAAATCGGTGTGCTATAGCCCACAGTTTTGGGAGTGGGCCCGGGGTCCGGGTATGCTATGGGCCAAAAATCGATCGGGGTGTGCCAAGGAGGTTGGAGATCATTCCAATATAGGCCATTTAAGTTTTCATGGTAATTGGGTGTACAAAAGAGCGAAACAGCACGAATGGGGCATTTTCAAGCCAAATCGGTGTGCTATAGCACACGGTTTCTGGGGTGGGCCTGGGGTCCGGGCGTGCTGTGGGCTAAAAATTTATCGAGGCATGCCAGGGAGGTTGGGGATCATCCCAGTGTGGTCTGTTTAATTTTTCTTGGCCATTTGAGTGGACAAACGGGCAAAACGGTGCGAATGTGGCATTTTTGGGCCAAATTGATGTGCTATAGCCCACGGTTTTAAGGGTGGGCCCAGAGTTCGAGCGTGCTGCTAGACGAAAATCGATCGAGGCATGCCAGGGAGGTTGGAAATCATCCTAGTATGGTTCGTTTAATTTTTTGTGGCTATTTGGGTGGACAAACGGGTGAAACAGCGCGAATGAGGCATTTTCAGGCAAACTCGTTATGCTATAGACCACGATTTTTGGGGTGGTCCTTGGGGTCGGGCGTGCTGTGGGCCAAAAATTGACAAAGGGCTTGCCAGGGAGGTTGGAGATTATCTTAGTGTGGTTTATTTAATTTTTTTTGGCCATTTGGGTGTACAAACGGGCGAAACGGCATGACCAGGGCATTTTCTGGCCAAATTAGTGTGCAATAGCCAACGGTTTTGGGGGCTGGACCGTGGTTCGGACGAGCTATGGGCCGAAAATTTATCGGGGCATGTTAGAGGGGTTGGGGATCATCTTAGTGTAGTCCGTTTAATTTTTCGTGGTCATTTGGGTGGACAAACGGGCGAAATAGTGCGAACGGGGCATATTCAGGCCAAATCAGAGTGCTATAGCCCACGGTTTTAGGGGTGGGACCGAGCGTGCTGTGGGCCAAAAATCGACCAAGGCTGTCCAGGGAAGTTGGGGATCTTCCCAGTGTGGTCTATTTAATTTTTTATGGATATTTGGATGGACAAACAGGCGAAACGGCGTGAAAGAGGCATTTTCTGGCCAAATTGGTGTGCTATAGCCTACGGTTTCAGGGGTGGGCACGGGGTGCGGGCGTGCTGTGCGCCGACAATTAATCAGGCGTGACAGGGAGTTTGGGGATCATCCTTGTATGGTTCGTTTAATTTTTTGTGGCTATTTTGGTGGACAAACGGCCGAAACAGCAAGAACGGGGCATTTTTGGGCCAAATCAATGTGCTGTAGCCCACGATTTTGGGGGTGGGCCTAGGGTTCGGGCATGTTGTTGGCAAAAAATTGACTGGGGCATGCCTGGGAGGTTGAGGATCAATCCAGTGTGGTCCGTTTATTTTTTAGTGGCCATTTGGGTGGACAAATGAGCGAAATGGCGTGAACGGGGCATTTTCGGGCCAAATCAGTGATCTATATCCCACGGTTTCGGGGGCGGGCCCTGGGTCTTAGAGTGCTGTGGGCCGAAAATCGATCGAGGCATGGCAGAGAGTTTTTAGATCATCCCACTGTGGTCCGTTTAATTTTTCGTGGCTATTTGGGTGGAAAAATGGGAGAAACGGTGTGAACAAGGCATTTTTGGGAAACAATAGTGTTTCATAGCCCACGGTTTTGGGGGTTGGCCCGGGGTCCGGGCGTGCAGTAGGCTAAAAATCGATCGGGGCATGCGAGGGAGGTTGGGGATCATCCCAGTGTGGTCCGTTTAATATTTTGTGGCCATTTGGGTGGACAAACGGGTGAAACGGCCCAAACGGGGCATTTTCAGGCCAAATTGGTGTATTATAGCCAACGATTTCAGAGGTGGGCTCGGGGTTCAGGCATGCTGTGGGCCAAAAATTTGCTGAGGCATGCCAGAGAGGTTGGAGATCGTCCCAGTATGGTCCGTTTAATTTTCTGTGGCCCTTTGGGTGGACAAACGAGGGTAACAGCATGAACGGGGCATTTTTGGGTCAAATCGGTGTGCTATAGCCCACATTTTTGGGGTTGCAGCCGGGGTCCGGGTGTACTGTGTGCCAAAAATCGACTGGGGTATTCCAGGGAGGTTGGGGAATATTCCAGTCTGGTTCGTTTAATTTTTCGTGGTTATTTGGGTGGACAAACAATTGAAACGGTGCGAACGGGGCATTTTCGGGCTAAATTGGTGTGCTATAGCCCACGATTACTGGGGTGGGCCCAGTGTTAGGGCGTGATGTGGGCCAAAAAATTGATCAAAGCATGCCAGGGAGGTTGGGATCATCCCAGTATGGTCCGTTTAATTTTTTGTGGCCATTTAGGTGGATAAATGGGTGAAACAACACGAACGGGGCATTTTCGACCAAATCAGTGTGCTATAGCCTACTATTTTGGTGGTGGACCTCGGGACCGGGCATACTGTTGGCCGAAAAATTGATCGGGGTATGCCAGGGAGTTTAGGAATCATCCTAGTATGGTCCGTTTAATTTTTCATGGCTGTTTGGGTTGAAAAATGGGCAAAATAGCGCAAACGGGGCATTTTTGGACCAAATCGGTGTGCTATAGCCCACGTTTCATGGGTGGGCCCAGGGTTCGGGTGTACTGTGGGCCGAAAATCGGTCGGGGCATGCCAGGGAGGTTAGGCATCATCCCAGTGTGGTTTGTTTAATTTTTCGTGGCCATTTGAGTGAACAAACGGGCGAAACGGCACAAACATAGCGTTTTCGAGGCAAATCAGTGTGCTATAGCCCACGGTTTTGGGGGTGGGCCCGGGTCCGGGCATGCTGTTGGCGTAAAATCAACCGGGCAATGACAGGGAGGTTGGGAATCATCCCAGTATGGTCCATTTAATTTTTCCTGGCTATTTGGGTGGATAAAAGGGTAAAACAGCGCGAACGGGGCATTTTTGGGTAAAATCGATGTGCCATAGACCACGGTTTCGGGGGTGGGCCCAGGGTACGGGCGTGCTGTGGGTTGAAAATTGACCAAGGAATCCCAAGTAGGTTGGTGATTGTCCCAGTGTGGTCCGTTTAATCTTTCGTGGCCATTTGGGTTGACAAAAGGGTGAAATGGCGCGAACGGGGCATTTTCGGGCCAAATCGGTGTGCTATAGCCTGTGGTTTCGGGGGTGGGCCTGGGGTCCGAGTGTGCTGTTGGTCAAAAATAGACCGGGCTTTTCAGGGAGGTCGGGGATCGTCCCAGTATGGTACGTTTAATTTTTCGTGGCCATGTGGTAGACAAATGGGCGAAAAGGCATGAACGGGGCATTTTTGGGCCAAATCGGTGTGCTATAGCCCACGGTTTTAGGTCGGTAAAATCGGTGTTCTATAGCCCATGGTTTTGGGGGTGGGCCTGGGGTTCGGGCGTGCTGTGGGCCAAAAATCGATCGGGGCATGACAACAAGGTTGGGGATCATCCAGTGTGGTCTGTTTAATTTTTCGTGGCCATTTGGGTGGAAAAACGGGAGAATTGGCTCGAACGGGGCATTTTTGGGCCAAATCGATGTGTTATAGCCCACGGTTTTGAGGGTGGTCCTGTAGTTCGGGCGTGCTGTGGGCCCAAAATTGACCTAGACATGCTAGGGAGGTTGGGGATCATCCCAGTGTGGTCTATTTAATTTTTCGTGGCCAGTTGGGTGGACAAACAGGAAAAATGGCATGAACGGGGCATTTTTGGGCTAAATCGTTGTGCTATAACCCACGGTTTTGGGGGTAGGCCCGGTGTCAGGGCTTGCTATAGGCCAAAAATTGATCGGGGAGTGCCAGGGAGGTTGGGGATCATCCCAATATGGTTCGTTTAATTTTTTGTGGCTGTTTGGGAAGAAAAACGGGCGAAACGGCGCGAACGAAGCATTTTCCAGCCAAATCGTTGTGCTTTAGCCCACGGTTTTGGGGATGGGCCCGAAGTCTAGGCGAGCTGTGGGAGAAAATCGACCAAGGCATGGCAGGGAGGTTGGGGATCGTCCCTGTGTGGTCTGTTTATTTTTTGTTGCCACTTCGGTGGACAAACAAATGAAACGGCGCAAACAGGGTGTTTTTGAGCCAAATCGGTCTGCTATAGCCCTCGGTTTCAGGGGTGGGCCTGGGGTTCGGTCTGTCTGTCGGCCAAAAATTGACCGAGGCATGGCAGGAAGGTTGGGGATTGTCCCAGTGTGGTTCGTTTAATTTTTCGTGGCTATTTAGCTGGACAAACGGGCGAAACGGCATGAATGAGGTATTTTTGGGCCAAATCGGTGTGCTATAGCCTGCGGTTTTGTGGGTGGGCCCAGGGTCCGGGCGTTCTATCGGCCAAAAATTGATTGGGGCGAGCCAGGGAGGTTGGGGATTATCCTAGTATGGTCCACTTAATTTTTTGTGTCCATTGGGTGGACAAACGTGCAAAACAACATAAATGAAACATTTTTGGGCCAAATCGGTGTGCTATAGCTCGCGGTTTTGGAGGTGGGCACGGGGTCCGAGCTTGCTGTGCGCTGAAAATTGACTGGGGCATGCCAGGGTGGTTAGTGATCATCCCATTATGGTTCGTTCAATTTTTTGTGGCCATATAGGAAGACAAACGGGTGAAACATCGTGAACAGGGTGTTTTTTGGCCAAATTAGTGTGCTATAGCCTATGATTTTAGGGTGGGCCCAGGGTCCGAGCGTGCTGTTGGCTAAAAATTGTTCGGGGCGTGCCAGGGAGGTTGGGGATCATCTCAATGTGGTCCGTTTAATTTTTTGTGGCTATTTGGGTGGACAAACGGGCAAAATTGTGCGAACGGGGAATTTTTTAGACAAATCGGTGTGCTATATACCACGATTTTGGGGGTGGGCCTGGGGTCTGCGCATTCTCTGGGCCGAAAATCAACCGACATATACAAGGGAGGTTGGAGATCATCCCAGTATTGTCCGTTTAACTTTTCATGGATATTTGGGTGGATAAACGGGTGAAACAGCATGAACGGGGCATTTTCGGGACAAATCAGTGTTCTAAAGCCCATAGTTTTAGGGTGGGCCCAGAGTCCGAGCGTGTTGTGGGCCAAAAATTGACCGGTGTACTACAGGAAGGTTAAGGATCGTCTTAGTGTGGTCCGTTTAATTTTCTATGGCCATTTGGGTGGACAAACTAGCAAAGCGGCGCGACTGGGGTGTTTTCAGGCCAAATCAAGGTGCTATAACCCACAGTTTCGAGGGTGGACCCGAGGTTCGGGCGTGTTGTTGTCCAAAAATTGATCGGGGAGTGCTATGGAGGTAGGGGATCATCCCAGTTTGGTCCGTTTAATTTTTTGTGGCCATTTGGGTGAAAAAATGGGCAAAACAATGTGAACGGGGCATTTTAAAGCCAAATTGGTGTGCTACAACCCACTGTTTCAGGAGTGGGACTGAGTTCCGATCTTGCTGTGGGTCAAAAATCGACCGAGGCATGCCAGGGAGGTTGGGGATCGCCCCAGTCTAGTCCATTTAATTTTTCGTGGCTATTTGGTTGGACAAACAGGTGAAACGGTGTGAACAGGACATTTTCGAGCCAAATTGGTGTACTATAGCCGACAATTTTGGGGGTGGGCCCAGTGTTCGGGCGTGCTATGGGCTGAAAATCGATCGAGGCATGTTAGGGAGGTTAGGGATCATTCCAGTGTGGTCCATTTAATTTCTCATGGCCATTTGGGTGGACAAACTGGTGAATCGGTGCAAATGGGGCATTTTTAGGCCAAATCAGTGTGCTATAGCCCACGGTTTCGGGTTGGGTCCGGGGTCATGACGTGCTGTGGGTCGAAAATCGATCGTGGCATGCCGGGGTGGTTGAGGATCATCCCAGTATGGTTCTTTTAATTTTTTGTAACCATTTGGGTGGACAAACGGGCGAAACGGTGCGAACGGGGCATTTCTGGGCCAAATCGATGTGCTATATCCTACGGTTTCGGGGATGGGCCCGGGGTCTGAGTGTGCTATTGGCCGAAAAATAACCGAGGCATGTTAGCGAGGTTGGAGAGAATCTCAGTATGGTCCGTTTAACTTTTCGTGGCCATTTGGGTGGACAAACGGGTGAAACGGCGCGAACGGGGCATTTTTGGGCCAAATCGGTGTGCTATATCCCACGGTAGCGGGGGTGGGACCAGTATTCGAGCGTGCTGTGGGCTGAAAATCGATCGGGGCATGCCAGGGAGGTTGGGGATCGTCCCAGTGTGGTCCTTTTAATTTTTCGTGGCTATTTGGGTGGACAAACGGGTGAAAAAGCGCAAACGGGGCATTTTCGAGCCAAATCGGTGTGGCAAAGCCCATGATTTTGGGGGTAGACCCGAGGTTCGAGTGTGTTGTAGGATGAAAATTGATCGGGGCATGTCAGGGAAGTTGGGAATCGTTCCAGTGTGGTCCGTTTAATTTTTCATGGCTATTTTGGTGAAAAAACGGGCAAAATGGCGTGAACGGGGCATTTTAGGGAAAAATCGATGCCCTATAGCCCACGATTTCAGGGGTGGTCCCGGGGTTTGGGAATCATGTGTGTTAAAAATTGACCGGGGTATGCCAGGAAGGTTGGGGATCATCCCAGTATGGTCTGTCTAATTTTTCGTGCCCATTTTGGTGGACAAACGGGCAAAACGGTGTGAATGAGGCATTTTTGGGCCAAATCTGTGTGCTATAGCCCACGGTTTCAGGGGTGGGCCAAAGGTCCGGGCGAGCTGTGGGCAAAAATTGACTGGGTCATGCCAGGGAGATTGGGGATCATCCCAGTGTGGTCCGTTTATTTTTTTGTGGCTATTTGGGTGGACAAACGGGCGAAACGGCGCGAACAGGGTGTTTTCGGACAAAATTGGTGTGCTATAGCCCGCGGTTTCGGGAGTGGGCCTGGGATCTGGGTGTGCTGTGGGCCGAAAATCAACCGGGGCGTACCAGGGAGGTTGGTGATCATTCCAATTTGGGCCGTTTAATTTTTGAAACGGCTTGAACAGGGCATTTTCGAGTCAAATCAGTTTGTTATAGCCCACGAATTCGGGGGTGGTACCAGGGTTCGGGCGTGTTGTGGACCGAAAATCGATCGGGGCATACCAGGGAGGTTGGGGATCATCCCAGTGTGGTCCGTTTAATTCTTCATACCATTTGGGTGGACAAATGGGTTAAACAGTGCGAACGGGGCATTTTTTGGCAAAATACGTGTGCTATAGCCCACGGTTTTGGGGGTGGACCCAGGGTCCGGACGTGCTGTAGGTCAAAAATTGACCGGGGCATGCCAGGGAGGTTGGGGATCATCCCAGTGTGGCAAGTTTGATTTTTTGTGGCCATTTGTACGGACAAACGAGCGAAACGGCGCAAACCAAACATTTTCGGGCCATATCGGTGTACTATAGCCTATGGTTTTAGGGGTGGGCTCGGGGTCCGGACGTGTTGTGGGCGAAAAATTGATTGGGGCATGTTGTGCACCGAAAATTGATCGGGGAATACCAGGGAGATTGGGGATCATCCCAGTGTGGTCCGTTTAATTTTTTTGGGGCTATTTGGGTGAACAAACGGATGAAACAGCGCAAACGAGGCATTTTTGGGCTAAATTGGTGTTCTATAGCCCACGGTTTTGGGGGTAGGCTTGGGGTTCGGGTGTGCTGTGGGCCAACAATTAACCAGGCCGTGCCAGGGATGGTGGGGATCTTCCCAATGTGGTCCGTTGACTTTTTTGTGGTCATTTGGGTGGACAAATGGGCGAAACGGTGCAAATGGGGTATTTTCGGGCCAAATTATTTTGCTATAGCCCATGGTTTTGGGGTGGGCCCGGGGTATGGATGTGTTGTGGGCCAAAATTTGACAGGGGCATACCAGGGAGGTTGGGGATCATCCCATTGTGGTCCGTTTAATTTTTCATGGCCATTTGGGTGGACAAACGGGCAAAATGGCGTGAACAGAGCATTTTCGGGCCAAATTGGTGTGCTATAGCCTACAGTTTCGATGGTGGGCACGGGGACCAGGAGTTCTATTGGCCGAAAATCGATCAGGAAGTGCCAGGGAGGTTGGGGATCATCCTAATATGGTCTGTTTAATTTTTCGTGGCCATTTAGGTGGAATAACTGGCGAAATAGCGTGAATAGGGTATTTCCGGGCTAAATTGGTGTGCTATAGCCCACTGTTTTGGGGGTGGGCAAGGGGTTCGGGCGTACTGTAGGCCATAAATCGACTGAGGTATGGCAGGGAGGTTGCGGATCATCCCAGTATCGTCCGTTTAATTTTTCGTGGCCATTTGGGTGGACAAACGTATTAAACGGCACAAACAGGGCATTTTTGGGCCATCTCGGTGTGCTATAGCCCACGGTTTTTTAGGGGGGGGGGTTCAGTCCAAATGTGTTGTGGGCAAAAAATTGACTGTGGCGTGCCAGGGGGGTTGAGGATCGTCCCGGCATGTTCGTTTAATTTTTTATGGCTATTTGATGGACAAACGGGCGACACGGCGTGAATGGGGCATTTTCGAGCCAAATCGGTGAGCTATAGCCCATGGTTTCGGGGGTGGGCGTGCTGTAAGATGAAAATCAACCGAAGCATGCCAAGGAGGTTGGGGATCATCTCAGTGTGGTCCGTTTAATTTTTCATGGCCATTTGGGTGGACAATAGTGCAAAACGGCGCGAACAGGGCATTTTTGGGCCAAATCGGCGTGCTATAGCCGATGGTTTTGGAGGTGGGCCCGGGGTCCGGGCATGCTGTGGGCCAAAAATCGATCGGGGCATTCCAGGGAGGTTGGGGATCATCCTAGTGTGGTCCGTTTAATTTTTTGTGGCCATTTGGGTTGATAAACAGGCAAAACGATATGAACGAGGTATTTTCGAGCCAAATTGGTTTGCAATGGACCAAAAATCGACCGGGGCGTTCCTGGGAGTTTGTGGATTATCCCAGTGTGGTCCGTTTAATTTTTCGTGGTCATTAGGGTGGATAAACGGGAAAAACAGTATGAACGGGGCATTTTTGGTCCAAATCAGTATGTTATAGCCCATGGTTTTGGGGGAGGGCCCAGGGTTCAGGCGTGCTGTGGGCCGAAAATTGATCGGGGAATGCCAGGGGGTTGGGGATCTTCCCAATGTGGCTTGTTTAATTTTTCGTGCTATTTGGGTGGACAAACGAGCAAAACGGCGCGAACAGGGCATTTTTGGGCCAAATTTGTGTGCTATATAGCCCACGATTTTGGGGGGTGGACCTGGGATCCGAGAGTGCTGTGGGACGAAAATCGATCGGGGTATGCTAGAGAGGTTGGGTATCATCCTAATATGGTCCTTTTGAATTTTCGTTGCCATTTGGGTGGACAAACGGGCAAAACGGCATGAACGGGGCATTTTCTGGCCAAATCGGTGTGCTATAGCCTATGGTTTTGTGGGTGGACTTAGGTTCTGAGCGTGCTGTGGTACGAAAATCAACCGGGGTATGCCAGGGAGGTTGGGGATCATCCCAGTGTGGTTCGTTTAATTTTTCATGGCCATTTGGTGGACAAACGACCGAAACGGCGTGAATGGGGCATTTTCGGGACAAATTGGTGTGCTATAGTCAGTGGTTTCGGGGATTGGCCCGTTTAATTTTTTGTGGCTATTTGGGTGGACTAACAGGTGAAACGGTATGAACGGGGCATTTTTGGGCCAAATCAGTGTGCTATAGCCTGCGGTTTCGGGGGTGGGCCCAGGGTTCGGTCGTATTGTGGATCAAAAATTGACCGGGGCTTGCCAGGGAGGTTGGAGATCTTCCCAGCGTGATCTGTTTAATTTTTCTTGGGCATTTGGGTGGACAAACGGGCAAAATGGCGCAAACGGGGCATTTTCAGGCTAAATCGGTGTGCTATATCCCTCGGTTTTGAGGGTGAGCATGGGGTCCGGATGTACTGTGGGCCAAAAATCGATCGGGCCATTCCAGGGAGGTTGTGGATCATCCTAGTATGGTTCGTTTAATTTTTTTTGGCCATTTGGGTGGACAAACGGGCGAAACGCCGTAAACAGGGAATTTTTAGGCCAAATCGATGTGTTGTAGCCCACGGTTTTGGGGGTGGGCCCTGGGCTCGGGCGTGTTGTGGGCGAAAAATTGACTGACGTGTGCCAGGGAGGTTGGGGATCATCCCAGTGTGGTCCATTTATTTTTTTATGGTTATTTGGGTTGACAAACGGGCGAAACGGCATGAATGGGGCATTTTCGGGCCAAATCAGTGTGCTATATCCCACAGTTTCGGGGGTGGGCCCAGGTTGCGGGTGTGCTATGGGCCAAAAATTGACCAGGACATGCCAGGGAGGCTGGGGATTTTCCTAGTGTGGTTCGTTTAATTTTTTGTGGCCATTTGGGTGTACAAAAGGGCGAAACGACGCAAATGGGGCATTTTCGGACCAAATCGGTGTACTATAGCCCTCGGTTTTTAGGGTGGGCCTAGGTTTTGGGCATACTGTTGGCCGAGAATCGACCGAGGCATGCCAGGGAGGTAGGAGATCATCCCATTATGGTCTGTTTAATTTTTCATGACCATTTGGGTGTACAAACTGGCGAAACGGCGCAAACGGGGCATTTTTGGGCCAAATTGGTGTTCTGTAGCCCACAGTTTCGAGGGTGGGCCTGGGGTCCGGGCGTAGTTGGACCTAAAATCGATCGGGGCTTGTTAGGGAGGTTGGGGATCATCCCAGTGTAGTCTGTTTAATTTTTGTGGCTATTTAGGTGGACAAACGGGTGGAACGGCACGAGTGGGGCATTTTTGGGCCAAATCGGTTTGCTATAGCCCATGGTTTTAGGGGTGGGCCCAGATTCTGAGCGTTCTACGGGCCAAAAATCGACCGGAACGTGTCATGGAGGTTGGGGATCGTCCCAGTATGGTTCGTTTAATTTTTCATGGCTATTTGGGTGGACAAACGGGTAAAACGGCGTAAATGGGGCATTTTCGAGCCAAATCGGTGTGGTATAGCCCACGGTTTTGGGGGTGGGCCGAGAGTCCGGGCGTATTGTGGGCCAAAAATCAAATAGGGCGTGCCAGAGAGGTTGGGGATCATCCTAGTATGGTCCGTTTAATTATTAGTGGCCATTTGGGTGGACAAACGGGCAAAATGGCACGAACGAGGCATTTTCGGGCCAAATTGGTTTTCTATAGTCCACGGTTTCGGGGGTTGGCCTGGGGTAAAAGCGTGTTGTGGGCCAAAAATCAACCCGAGCATGCCAGGGAGGTTGGGGATCTTCCCAATGTGGTCCGTTTAATTTTTTATGGCGATTTGGGTGGACAAACAGGCGAAACGGCACGAACAGGGCATTTTTGGGATAAATCGGTGTGCATAGCCCACGGTATAAGGGGTGGGTCCGAAGTTTGGGCGTGCTGTGGGATGAAAATCGATCGGGGTGTGCAAGGGAGGTCGGGGATTATTCCAGTATGGTTCGTTAAGTTTTTCTTGGCCATTTGGTTGGACAAACGGGTGAAATGGTGCGAACGGGGCATTATCAGGCCAAATCGATGTGCTATAGCCCACTGTTTTGGGGGTGGGCCCTGTGTTCAGGCGTTTTATGGGTTGAAAATCGATCGGGGCATACCAAGGAGGTTGGGGAGCGTCCCAATATGGTTCTTTTAATTTTTCATGGCCATTGGGGTGGGCAAATGGAAAAAAGGCATAAATAGGGCATTTTCAGGCCAAATAGGTGTGCTATAGCCCACGGTTTTGGGGGTGGGCCCGTGGTCCGAGCGCGGCGTGGGCCAAATATCGACCGGGGTATGGCCGGGAGGTTGGGGATTGTCCCAGTGTGGTTTGTTTAACTTTTTGTGTTCATTTGGATATACAAACGGGCAAAACGGGATGAACGGGGCATTTTTGGGTTAAGTCGATATGCTATAGCCCACGGTTTTGAGGGTGGGCCCGGGTCTGGGCATGTTGTGGGCCAAAAATTGATTGGGTCATGAATAGGAGGTTAAGGATCATCCCAGTGTGGTCCGTTAAATTTTTCGTGGCCATTTGGGTCGACAAACAGGCAAAACGGCGCAAATGGGGCATTTTTGGGCCAAATTCGTGTGCTATAGGCCACGGTGTCGGGGGTGGGCCCGGTCTTCGGGTGTGATATGGGCCCAAAATTGATCGGGGCATGTCATGGCGGATGAGGTTCGTCCAAGTATGGTCCTTTTAATTTTTTATGGCCATTTGGGTGGACAAACGGGCGAAACGGCGCGAACAGGGCATTTTCAGATCAAATCGGTGTGCTATAGCCCACGGTTTCGGGGGTGGGCCTGGGGTCCGGGTATGCTGTGGGCCGAAAATCACTTGGGGTGTGGCAGGGAGGCTGGGGATCATCCCAGTATGGTCCTTTTAATTTTTCGTGGCTATTTGTGTGGACAAACGGGGGAAATGGTTTCGGGTGTGGGCTCGGGGTCCAGGCGTGCAGTGGGATGAAAATTGACCGAGGCATGCCAGGGAGGTTGGAAATTGTCCCAGTGTGGTCCGTTTAAATTTTTCTGGTCATTTGGGTAGACAAACGGGCAAAATGATGCAAACGAGGCATTTTTGGGCCAAATTGGTGAGCTATAGCCTGCGGGTTTAGGGGTGGGCTCGAGGTTCGGGTGTGCTGTGGGTTGAATATCGGCCGGGGCATGCCAAGGAGGTTGAAAATTGTCTCTGTGTGGTCCGTTTAAATTTTCCTGGTCATTTGGGTAGACAAACGGGTGAAATGATGTAAACGGGGCATTTTTGGGCCAAATTGGTGTGCTATAGCCCGCGGGTTTAGGGGTGGGCCCGAGGTTCGGGTGTGCTATGGGTTGAAAATCGACCGGGGCATGCCAGGGAGGTTGGGGATATTCCAAGTGTGGTTCGTCGAATTTTTCATTGTTATTTGGGTGGACAAAAAGGCAAAACGGTGCGAACGGGGCATTTTTTGGCCAAATCGATGTTCTATAGCCCACGGTTTCGGGGGTGAGCTCGGGGTCTGAGCGTGTTGTGGGCCAAAAATGGATCAAGGCATGATAGGGAGGTTGATGATCATCCCAGTGTGGTTTGTTTGATTTTTTTGTGGCCATTAGGGTGGACAAACGGGCGAAATAGGGCATTTTCGAGCTAAATCGGGTTACTATAACCCACGGTTTTTTGGGGTGGGCCTGGGGTCCATACGTTCTGTGCACCAAAAATCGACCGGTACATGTGAGGGAGGTTAGGGATCATCCCAGTGTGGTCCGTTTAATTTTTTGTGGCTATTTGGGAGGACAAACAGGAAAAATGGCGCGAACGGGGTGTTGTTAGGTCAAATTGGTGTGCTACAGTCCACTGTTTCGGGGGTGAGCCTGGGGTT
Organism: Capsicum pubescens; assembly: GCA_030864215.1. Classification (NCBI taxonomy): domain Eukaryota; kingdom Viridiplantae; phylum Streptophyta; class Magnoliopsida; order Solanales; family Solanaceae; genus Capsicum; species Capsicum pubescens. Next base: position 44,402,452 of record CM061544.1, on the reverse strand, counting down.
TGGGCGTACTGCAGGCGAAAAATTGACCAAGGTATGCCAGGGAGGTTGTTGATTATCCCATTGTGGTCCGTTTAATTTTTTGTGGCCATTTGGGTGGACAAACGGTTGAAACAGCACGAACGGGGCATTTTCAGGCCAAATCATTGTGCTATAGCCCACGGTTTCGGGGGTGGGCTCTAGGTCCTGGCGTACTGTGAGCGGAAAATTGACCGGGACGTGACAGGGAGGTCGAACAACAGTGTGGTCCCATTAATTTTTTGTGGCTAGTTGGGTGAACAACAGTGTGAAACGGCACGAATGGGGTATTTTTAGGCCAAATTTGTGTCCTATAGCCCACAGTTTTGGGGGTAGACTCGGGGTCTGGGTGTTCTGTGGGCCGAAAATCAACCAAGGTGTGCCAGGGAGGTTAGGGATCGTCCCAATGTGATACGTTGACTTTTTCATAGTCATTTGGGAGGACAAACGGGTAAAACGGCGCAAATGGGGTATTTTTGGGACAAATCGGTGTGCTATAGCCCAAAATTTTGGGATGGGCCTGGGGTTCGGGCGTGATACGGGTACGACCAAGAGGATGCATATTTGTGAGATGTATTGAACCCGAGACTTGGAGTGTGAAAGTGAAGTGCAAATGAGGACTTAAAAAGGGTCCAAAACCGTCCATATAATGCTCTCCAAGGGCACCCACTTAAAGACTTGAGACTAAGGGGTGATTTTGTACATTTCACACCTTGTTTGTAAACTACTATATAAGAAATCTTTTAGGTCATTTGTTCGGAAGTTTTAGCTGAATATGAATATTCTATAACATAGAAAGACAAAGTCCTCTTTCCTTGAGGCAAATCTGAAACTTGGAACTAGGTAACAACAAGAGGGTGGAATCACTTTTGTTGTTTGTTTGCTTGGAAAATTAGGTCTTGAGGTTCATGAGTCCCTCTTGGTCCATGTAACAACTTGATGTTGCTATTCATTTGTCTTAGGGTCCTTTCTCATTGTTAGGGTTCTTAGATTTGTGAATATTGTATGTCAAGTTACTATCATTTTTGTATCTTGTTATTGCGGAATCCTAATCTGGTTGTTTTTGTTGTCATATTGTTCATCACGTTTTTGTTGTGTTTTGTTGCTGTTTTGGTATTAAAATACACCTTGTATCTTATAATCCTTGTGTTGTTATTGTTGGCCGAAAGTTGCTCTCAAAGGGGTCCTCGGGTTTTAGTTGATTCATGGACTGTTTTGAGTAGTTTTTGAGCCTTCTCTTATCATTCCCGTATCAGGGCGTGCAGTGGCCCAACAACTGATCGAGGCATGCCAGGGAAGTTGGGGATCGACAAAGTATGGTCCGTTTAATTTTTCATGGCCATTTGGTTGGACAAACGGGCAAAACGGCGTAAACGGGGCATTTTCGAGCCAAATTGGTATGCTATAGCCCACGGTTTTGGTGGTAGACCCGTGGTCCGGGCGTGCTATAGGCCGAAAATTGATCAAGACGTGCCAGGGAGGTTGGGGATTGTCCCAGTATGGTCCGTTAAACTTTTTTTGGCCATTTGGGTGGACAAACAGGCAAAACAGCGCGAACAAGGTGTTTTCGGGCTAAATTGGTGTGCTATAGCCCACGATTTTGAGGGTGGGCATAGGTTTCGGGCGTGCTGTGGGCCATAAATTGATCGGGGCATACCAGGGAGGTTGGGGATCATCCCAGTGTGGTCTGTTTAATTTTTCATGGCCATTTGAGTGGACAAACAGATAAATGGCACGAACAGGGTATTTTTGGGCCAAATTGGTGTGCTATAGCTCACAGTTTCAGGGAAGAGGGGAGTCAAAGCATGCTGTGGGAAAAAAATGATCGGGGCGTGCCATGGGGGTTGAGGATCATCTCAGTGTGGTCAGTTTAATTTTTCGTGGCCATTTGGGTGGACAAACGGGCGACACGACACGAACGGGGCATTTTCTAGCCAAATCGTTGTGCTATAGCCCACGACTTTGGGGGTGGGCCAGGGGTCCGGTCATTCTGCGGGCCAAAAATCGACCGGGGCATGCCAGGGAGGTTAGGGATCGTTCCAGTGTGGTACATTTAATTTTTTGTGGCCATTTTGGTGGACAAACGGGCGAAACGGCACGAATGAGGTATTTTCAGGCCAAATTGGTGTGCTATAGCCCACGGTTTTGGGGGTGGGATCGGGGTCCGGGCGTACTGTCGGCCAAAAATCGACCGAAAAATGCCAGGGAGGTTGGGGATCGTCCAGTGTGGTCCAATTAATTTATCGTGGCCATTTGGGGGAAAAATAAGCAAAACGACGTGAATGGGGCATTTTTTTGACAATTTGGTGTGCTATAGCCCACGATTTTGGGGGTGGGCCCGGGGTCCAGGCGTACTGTGGGCTGAAAATCGATCGGGGCTTTCCAGGGGATTGGAGATCATCCTAGTATGGTCTGTTTAATTATTCGTGGACATTTGGTTTGACAAACGTGCGAAACGGCGCGAACGAGGCATGCCATGGAGGTTGGGGATCATCCCAGTGTGGTTCGTTTAATTTTTCATGGCCATTTGGGTGGACAAAGGGGCAAAACAGTGCGAACGAGACATTTTTGGCCCAAATCGGTGTGCTATAGCCCACGGTTTTAGGGGTGGTCCAGAGGTCTGGGCGTGCTGTGGGCCGAAAATCGATTGGAGCATGCCAGGGAGGTTGGTGATCATCCCAATATGGTCCGTTTAATTTTTCGTGGCCATTTGGGTGGACAAACGGGCAAAACAGCACGAACGGGGCATTTTTGGGCCAAATCGGTGTGCTATAGCCCACGATTTTGGGGGTGGGCATGGGTCCGGGCGTACTGTGTGCCAAAAATCGATCGGGGCATGCCAGGGAGGTTGGGGATCATCCCATAGCGGTTCGTTGAATTTTTCGTGGCCATTTGGGTGGACAAACGGGCAAAACGGCACGAACGGGGCATTTTTGGGCCAAATCGGTGTGCTATAGCCCACGATTTTGGGGGTGGGCCTGGGTCCGGGGGTACTGTGTGCCAAAAATTGATCGGGGAATGCCAGGGAGGTTGGGGATCTTCCAAGTGTGGTTCGTCAAATTTTTCATTGTTATTTGGGTGGACAAATAGGCAAAACGGTGCGAACGGGGCATTTTTTGGGCAAATCGGTGTTCTATAGCCCACGGTTTCGGGGGTGAGCTCGGGGTCTAAGCGTGCTGTGGGCGAAAAATGGATCGGGGCATGCTAGGGAGGTTGATGATCATCCCAGTGTGGTTCGTTTAATTTTTTTGTGGCCATTAGGGTGGACAAACGGGCAAAATAGGGCATTTTTGAGCTAAATCGGGTTACTATAAACCCACAATTTTTTGGGGTGGGCCTGGGGTCCGTACGTGCTGTGCACGAAAAATCGACCGGTATATACGAGGGAGGTTAAGGATCATCCCAGTGTGGCCCGTTTAATTTCTAGTGGCTATTTGGGAGGAAAAACAGGCAAAATGGCGCGAACGAAGTGTTGTTAGGTCAAATTGGTGTGCTACAGCCCACTGTTTTGGGGGTGGGCCTGCGGTTTGGGTGTACTGCGGGCGAAAAATTGACCAAGGCATGCCAGGGAGGTTGTTGATTATCCCATTGTGGTCTGTTTAATTTTTCGTGGCCATTTGGGTGGACAAACGGTTGAAACAGCGCGAACGGGGCATTTTCAGGCCAAATCATTGTGCTATAGCCCACGGTTTCGGGGGTGGGCTCTAGGTCCTGGCGTACTGTGAGCCGAAAATTGACCGGGGCGTGCCAGGGAGGTTGAACAACAGTGTGGTCCCATTAATTTTTCGTGGCTAGTTGGGTAAACAACATTGTGAAACGGCACGAACGGGGAATTTTTAGGCCAAATTTGTGTCCTATAGCCCACAGTTTTGGGGGTAGACTCGGGGTCCGGGTGTTCTGTGGGCCGAAAATCAACCAAGGCGTGCCAGGGAGGTTAGGGATTGTCCCAATGTGATCCGTTGAGTTTTTCGTAGTCATTTGGGTGGACAAACGGATAAAACGGCACAAATGGGGTATTTTTGGGCCAAATTAGTATGCTATAGCCCACGATTTTGGGATGGGCCCGGGGTCCGGGCGTGATACGAGTACGACCAAGAGGATGCATATTTGTGAGATGTATTGAACCCGAGACTTGGAGTGTGAAAGTGAAGTGCAAATGAGGACTTAGAAAGGGTCCAAAACCATCCATATAATGCTCTCCAAGGGCACCCACTTGAAGACTTGAGACTAAGGGGTCATTTTGTACATTTCACACCTTGTTTGTGAACTACTATATAAGGAACCTTTTAGGTCATTTGTTCGGAAGTTTTAGCTGAATATGAATATTCTATAACATAGAAAGACAAAGTCCTCTTTCCTTGAGGAGAATCTGAAACTTGGAACTAGGTAACAACAAGAGGGTGGAATCACTTTTGTTGTTTGTTTGCTTGGAAAATTAGGTCTTGAGGTTCATGAGTCCCTCTTGGTCCAAGTAACAACTTGATGTTGCTATTCATTTGTCTTAGGGTCCTTTCTCATTGTTAGGGTTCTTAGATTTGTGAATATTGTATGTCAAGTTACTATCCTTTTTGTATATTGTTATTGCGGAATCCAAATCTGGTTGTTTTTGTTGTCTTATTGTTCATCATGTTTTTGTTGTGTTTTGTTGCTGTTTTGGTGTTAAAATACACCTTGTATCTTATAATCCTTGTGTTGTTATTGTTGGCCAAAAGTTGCTCTCAAAGGGGTCCTCGGGTTCTAGTTGATTTATGGACTATTTTGAGTAGTTTTTGAGCCTTCTCTTATCTTTCCCGTATCAGGGCGTGCTGTGGGCCAAAAATAGATCGAGGCATGCTAGGGAAGTTGGGGATCGACAAAGTATGGTCCGTTTAATTTTTCATGGCCATTTGGGTGGACAAACGGGCAAAACGGCGCAAACGGGGCATTTTCGAGCAGAATTGGTATGCTATAGCCCACGGTTTTGGTGGTAGACCCGTGGTCCGGGCGTTCTATTGGCCGAAAATCGATCAAGACGTGCCAGGGAGGTTGGGGATCGTCCCAGTATGGTCCGTTAAACATTTTGTGGCCATTTGGGTTGACAAACAGGCAAAACAGCGCGAACAGGGTGTTTTCGGGCTAAATTGTTGTGCTATAGCCCACGATTTTGAGGGTGGGCATAGGTTTTGGGCGTGCTGTAGGCAATAAATCGATCGGGGCATGCCAGGGAGGTTGGGGATCGTCCCAGTGTGGTCTGTTTAATTTTTCATGGCCATTTGAGTGGACAAACATATAAATGGCACGAACAGGGCATTTTTGGGCCAAATTGGTGTGCTATAGCTCACAGTATCAGGGAGTAGGGGAGTCTAAGCATGCTGTGGGAAAAAAAATTAATCGGGGCGTGCCATGGGGGTTGAGGATCATCTCAGTGTGGTCAGTTTAAATTTTCGTGGACATTTGGGTGGACAAACGGGCGACACTGCACGAACGGGGCATTTTCTAGCCATATCGGTGTGCTATAGCCCACGGTTTTGGGGGGTGGGCCAGGGGTTCGGGCGTTCTGCGGGCCAAAAATCGACCGAGGCGTGCCAATGAGGTTAGGGATCGTTCCAGTATGGTACATTTAATTTTTTGTGGCCATTTTGGTGTACAAACGGGCGAAACGACATGAATGAGGTATTTTCAGGACAAATTGGTGTGCTATAGCCCACGGTTTTGGCGGTGGGATCGGGGTCCGGGCGTACTGTCGGCCAAAAATCGACCGAAAAATGCCAGGAAGGTTGGGGATCGTCCAGTGTGGTCCGTTTAATTTATCGTGGCCATTTGGGGGAAAAAAATGAGCAAAACGACGTGACTGGGGCATTTTTTTGCCAATTTGGTGTGCTATAGCCCACGATTTTGGGGGTGGGCCCGGGGTCCAGGCGTACTGTGGGCTGAAAATCGATCGGGGCTTTCCAGGGGATTGGAGATCATCCTAGTATGGTCTGTTTAATTATTCGTGGACATTTGGTTAGACAAACGTGCGAAACGGTGCGAACGGGGCATTTTTAGGCTAAATCGATGTGCTATAGCCCACGGTTTTGAGGGAGGGCCCGGGGTCCGGCCGTACTGTGGGCCTAAAATTGACCGGGGAGTGCCATGGAGGTGGGGGATCATCCCAGTATGGTTCGTTTAATTTTTCATGGCCATTTGGGTGGACAAAGGGGTGAAACAGTGCGAACGAGACATTTTTGGCCCAAATCGGTGTGCTATAGCCCACGGTTTTAGGGGTGGTCGAGAGGTCTGGGCGTGCTGTGGGCCAAAAATAGATTGGAGTATGCCAGGGAGGTTGGTGATCATCCCAATGTGGTCCGTTTAATTTTTCGTGGCCATTTGGGTGGACAAACGGGCAAAACGGCACGAACGAGGTATTTTTGGGCCAAATCGGTGTGCTATAGCCCACGATTTTGGGGGTGGGCATGGGTCCGGGCGTACTGTGTACCAAAAATCGATCGGGGCATGCCAGGGAGGTTGGGGATCATCCAATAGTGGTTTTTTGTGGCCATTTGGGTGGACAAACGGGAAAAAACATTGCAAACGGGTATTTTCAGGCTAAATCGGTTGCTGTAGCCCATGGTTTTGGGGGTGGGCCTAGGGCTCGGGCATGCTGTGGGCCAAAAATTGATCGAGGCATGACAGGGAGG